>OY757315.1:42767653-43967653 GCA_963583905.1 Stenurella melanura | reverse complement strand
TAATAGAAAAAGAATTATATAGATTAATTTGAAACAAATTAACGAATGACAAATTTACAGCCAATAGCCATTTGATAATATTGAATTTTTAAAATTCGTTATTAAAAAATACTAACAAAACTTGACAGTATAAACTATTTCATAATCATATATAAAACCAATAAAAGATTAAAGAGATTAAAAAGATTAAAAAGATTAGAAAGATTAAATAGATTAATTTAAAAATCTGTGAATATGCCCCATATTAACACCCAGTACTTATATAAGTTGATATTAAGTTCAGTGAACAAAAATTTATCGACAGAATAAAAACAGTATTTAAGAATATGTGTCCTAATAATATTTTGAATTTACTTATGTTTAAGTTTTTTATCTGTTCGGATAATCTATTATACAGATTTAAGTTAAGGGAGTTTTTGACCGATTTAGCAAGACGGTATCTAGGAGGTATTCATAAATTTGCTGACCTTGTGTCACGATTATGATTATCAACCGGCCTATTATAAAAATTAGCATTTTTGTGTATTTCCAGCAATGAGAAATAAATATATAACGAAGGAATAGGCATAATACCATAAAATTACTAAAATTAGCATTTGCAATAATTCTAATAGCTTGCTTTTGTTGTCTAAAAATCCTGAGCGCATTTGTTGAGTTTTTCCCCATAATTTATATGAGAGTGAATTAGCGAATAGTACGCTGATAATATTATTTATTATTTACCACATATTTAAGACGTTTCACTAGAAAAATATAACTAACCAATTTATTACTGAGTTGCTCAATATGGCACGACCAAGTTAAAGTATCCTCGAGGACCATGCCTAAGAGTTTGACATTGTCCACTTTTGTATTGAGGTTATCAGTTTTTGTCTTTTTTCCCAATAATACATACGTGTACCAAATTTCAAGTGAAAATCTCAATTTAATTTTATCAACTATTTTAATAAGGGAGTGTACAGTATAGTATAGGTATACACAAAATCCCATATTTCTCTACTCTTACCAGCTCGCTTTACTTATTTTCCCCTATTTAACCCCCAACCCTTCAACGGAATCATCTCAAAATATAATCTAGTTCCAGATGTCATACATACGTATACCAAATTTCAAGTGAATATCTCAATTTTATTTTACCAACCCCTTTAATAATGGAGTAGGGGTGGCGGAGCGTTGAAACATTATAAAAAAATCTGAGGCCTTGGCTTCTAGTACATATAACGAATATCAAGTTTCTGTGCTCTTACCAGTTTGCTTTACTTATTTTCCCCTATTTACCCCTATTTAACCCTCAACCCTTCAACGGAATAATCCCAAAATATGATTTAGTTCCTGATGTTATTATAATATATAAGTATAGGTACCAATTATAAGTGAATATCTCAATTTTATTTTGTCAACAATTTTAATATAATGGAGTGGGGGTTGGGGGGATGGGAAAATATTATAAAAAAAAATTGAGGCCTTGGCTTCTAGTACATACACCAAATTTCAAGTTTATGTACTCAGACAAACAGACAGACCGACAGACAGACAGAAATTTTTTTTCACTCAAATTTAAAATCTAGACGTTTCATGACATTTTAAACCTATTTCAAGAAAAAACATTTTTTTTTACGATTACTATACTTACAATCCACTGCGTGGATGTAGAAGCACAATTTTTAAGCCGCCATTTTCTGCTATAATGTAATTATCTAGTAATTCGCTTCCTATGCCATGTCTCCGCTTACAGAAGATCCAGTTTTTTAAATACACTATTCGCGGCAATTTTAAACAGGTTTTAACCTGTTTTATCCCTGATATTTAAAAAAAGATCACTCAAATCGAATTAGTTGTGACCGCTTTCCCAATTAAAATGTAAAATATCTCTATTATAAAGTTAATATAAAGAGGTCTGAAACTGAATATGATATACTGCTCTTTACTTTCACTTATCAGGCCCATGGAGACTCACAAGTCATGATGGGTATGATGTATTCATGATGCGCATAATTTTCAACTTAACAAAGATTATGAGCAAATGACTGTAAAAGATTAAAAAAGCCAACGAAAGGGTTGACACTTCCGTACAAATATGTATCTGTCGCTACCAATTTGTGATGATACTGTATAGTATTAGCTTTATAGATATAGCAGACCAAAAATTAAATAATTCCAAAATTCTGCATGTTACTTACCGTTAATGAAAACATTTTAGTTATAATTTCCGTCTTATGTAACAAAAATGTCGCATCATTAAAAATGAATAATATTATTTATCCTCCTTATACGATACAATCTACTCGCGACAATAATAGTTTGTTGTTATATAAGAAACAACTAAACTAAGTTTTCCGCATGGCAAAATGCGCAGAAATTCTTTGCAAACTGCAGCTAATTTTAACAAGATCCATCCTGATAAGAGTCGTATCAATCAGATGTTTATATGTGTCAGCTTGTTACTAAAGAAGTCTGTGGTTCAGGTCAGATTAAAAAAAATAGTTGTCCGCAAAAGGAAGCAAGACATGTGCCAGTGTTGGAACTTTTATATCTAGATCCAAACCGATCTGTTCGTCAAATACTTCAGATGTCTCCTCTACGTCTGTACAGGGTTAGTCAGATTAAAATGGTCCCCAACTAACTGCCTTCACTTTTGACGAAATTTCAGAAAATAATAAGACATATTTTATTTTGTTTTTCACAAGTCTATTTTAAATATATTTTTTTATATTTTTTAGCACAGTGTGTCACCAAAATTGAAGACTAAGCGATGTGAGGTGATGACGGGGGGGTTTATTTTCATTCAAAATACGCATAGTTAGCAGTTCAAAAATTACTTCAGGTTCTGTACTTAGTGTGTCCAAATTATTTTAAAATATATGAGTTGCTTGCTGTTTTTTAAGTGGGTTTTAAGTGTATTTGCTCCATAAAATTATTAAACTCCCTATCATCTGTAGAAGCAAAATTTCGAGATATGAAAAATGCAGTTCGTCACAAATTCGATGTGCTTATAAAAAGAATATCAATTTAAAACAAACCTTTTTTATCAAAAAACAACGTCTCTAACTAAATTATATTATGAGATGATTCCGTTGGAGGGTTGAGGGTTAAATAGGGGTAAATAGGGGAAAATAAGTGAAGCAAGCTGGTAAGAGTACAGAAACTTGGGATTTGCTGTATCCACTAGAAGTCAAGGCCTCAGATTTTTAATAATATTTTTCAACTCTCCCCACCAACCCCACTTTATTATTAAAGGGGTTGATAAAATAGTATTAAGATTTTTACTCGAAATTTGATACCTGTATGTATTATAATGACATCTATAATTAGATTATATATTGAGACGATTTCGTTGAAGAGTTACAGAAGTAAATAGGGGAACATAGGTAAAGCAAGCTGGAAAGAGTACAGAAACTTGGAATTTGGTGTATGTACTAGAAGCCAAGGCCTCAGATTTGTTTCATAATACTTTACATCCTTCCCACCACCCCTACTCCATTATTAAAGGGGGTAATAGAATTAAATTGAGATATTCAATTGAAATTTGCTTCCTGTATAAATTATAGTGACATCTGGAACTAGGCCAGGGCCTCAGATTTTTATAATATTTTTCAACTACCCCCCACCCCCACTCCATTATTAAATGAGTTAATACAATAAAATTAAGATTTTTACTTTAAATTTGGTACATGTATGTATTATAACGACATCTGTAATTAGATTATATTTTGAGATGATTGCATTGAAGGATTGGAGGTGAATTGGGGGTAAATAGGGGGACATAAGTCAAGCAAGTTGGTAAGAGTAAAGAAACCCCTTCACCACCCCCCACTCAATTATTAAAGGGGCTGATAAATTTAAATTGAGATATTCACTTGAAATTTGCTACACGTATGTATTATACCGGCATCTGGAACTAGATTACATTTTGAGATGATTCCTTTGAAGGGGTGCAGGGTAAGTAGAGGCAAATAGGGGAAGATGAGTAAAGCAAGCTGGTAAGAGATGATTGCGTTGAGTGGGGGGAGTATAAATTGGGGAAAATAAGTAGTGCAAGCTAGCAAGAGTCCAGAAACGTTATTTTTTTAGTATGTGCTAAAAACCAACGCCTCAAATTTTCATCGGCCTCAAATATTATTAAATTTCTTTGACCAATTATTTCTACATACTAGAGTGCAAACAGAGTTAAGATACTTTCCTTTAAGGAGACTTGGATAAAAATTCTGGATGTGGAAGTAATGATTCCTTAGGCAGTGGTTTTTTCTATTATACGTTTCTTTCTATCGGAATCGCGTAGAAATGTTTGTCAACAAAACAATTTTTTTATTTGACATATGACAACATAGTTCATGAAACTGCTTTTATTGGAAATGTACATCAACTTGAAACCTACTTAAAAAAAACAACCAAGCAACTCATGTATTCATTCACAAAAACAACGTGTTACAAATGTTTGTAAAATTGTCTGTAAGCGGTCCTTAGTGGAAATTGCTTTCATTTTATTCATTCTATTTTTGATTGTCAAATGTGGCATGATCACCTAGCCCAGTTCCCAGGGGAGAGATAGCGGCAAAAGCTAGAAAAAAATAATCCTTATTATAACTTTTGATTTCTTGGTACATCTTTAAATAGACGGTTGTTAGTGAATAAATTATATAGACATGGTATTTATTTATTGTTTTAAAATGGTTAGAAGATAATTTGCGTGGTAGGTATCACAGGACGAAAATTAGAAACAAAATGTCAAGTACGATTGAGAGTACGTACTGTGTTCCCCAAAGAAATGTCCTGGGGCATCTTCCATTTATTATCTATTAGAATGATATACATTTTGTTTTGAAAAATTCATGCATACATTTGTTTGCTGATGATATTGTAATCACTGTGATCGGTGATTTCGATAGTATAACAAACACTCTTAATAACGAACTTGATATTTTGTATGACTGGCTCTGTGGTAATGAGTTAAAACTAAATTCGGATAAAACCAAACTTATGGTCAACATCTCTATGGTTATCTGTGGAGCAAAGTATAAAAAGCGAGAACTTAGTTCTAATTTATAAAATAATTAATGGCAAGTTCCCACTTATTTACAAATGTTAAAGAAATTTACAAATATTAATGAAACGCCTAGATATACACGGTTATGATATAAGATTAAAAAATAATTTTGGCATTGGCTTAGTTAAAAAATTGTTCTTGCATGGTTCTATATATCAGGTAGGACTTCGTGCGAATGCTTTTATTAAAAATATGTGTAAATATTTGGCATGTAATTATTCAACTAAGTACCTAATGTATTAACTATGTTCTTACCTTTATCTTTATATTCACATTTATATAACTATCTATTTTTTTGTGTTTATATTTCGCTTATTAAGGCCTGGATGTACCATCTTGTTGAACTTTGGTTCACTGCTGAACAGAGATCAAGTAACGAATTTAACTTGTACCAATACGGTTCAAGCGTTCTGCAGTGGATCAAGAACAATGTAGTTGAACGGTCCTTTTGATTGGTTCAAGGAAAGTTCAAGTAGTTCAAGCCCATACATAACCTAACTTAATCTAAATTAAATTGTTGTTTGCCGAGATTTCAAACATCCGAATGTTTGTATACCTATTTAAACTCTAGCCTTTCTGACGCACGACTTTTAAATGATGAAGGAGCAAGCTGCAGAAGATATGTTTGATGAGTTAACGGATGATGAGGATTTTATTGAGTTGGTGCATATTATGTTGCAGAGAGGACGCCGGCAACAATATAAGCATCGCGTCAATTAATTCACTAAATGGGATAATACAGAATTCCATGCGAGGACTGTCGAAATATGTTGTAAGATTCGTAATAGGGAGAATTGCAGATGAATACGTATTGTCCTCCGCCAGTCCTTCGAATTTTCAATTTTTCATCTGCATATTTTTGTTTTGCACGTTTATATTTTCGTATTTTCTATTTAGTGTATGAAGAGCTCTAAACTGTTGTACACTACTGCAGTTAAATTCCCTTGTTAGTGTTTCTCATGTAGCATTATTTTTGGCTGGTGAGTACATATCAGTGCCTTTAGATTCTAAATGTTTTTGTATTTTTGAATGAGTAACATTAATAATTGTTCTTCAGATGCCGAGATATTTGTCACTTTGTTTCTCTGCAATCTCAAAAAAACTTATAACGCTATAACGCAATTGGATATAAACAAATGGTTAATAACATAGACAAAGAAAATTTGTAATTCCTCTATGGCAAATAATAAGTATAAATAAAGCATGATTAATAACGGTGGAATCTTCTTCTTCTTCTGTTAGAGAATTGTGTGCCAGGCTCTGATCCAGTAGTGCCAAAAAGCGATGAAATCAAGTTCAACTGAACGAACTTTTAAAACTGATGGTACAACATAATTGCTCCTGAACTTAGTTCATCGTAGAGGTTGTCGTTCAGTTAAACTTTGTAACATATTTTAATATGTAAATATTAAAATGTGTTACACCGGTGCGAACGGCAGCCGATTTTTGGTGGAGAGCATAGGGCCGTGGGTTAGGATTGTGTGGACATTTAAAAGGGCGCCACCGGCTGTATGTTACGTAATATGATTTAAATAATTTTGCCAGCTCGGAACAAAATTAAGTTACTAGCAACCATGCGATGGAATTCTCAAAGTATTTCTATGATATCAAAACTCTTACTTTACTCTCTCAAATCTCAAAATTTAGGCGAATATCAGGAGTACAAGTGCAAATAATAAGAACATGTAGACATTAGACATTTATTAAAACACAAGTGAGATATACAACAATAAAAACAAGTAGTTTTACAATTATCCCTTAAACTTAATCTATATATGCAAAAGAAATGCAAAATATGTAAATGATCCCTTCTAAAGTTATTTCAGTGATTTGACCTTTTCTTTATAGAAATGCCACTACGGCTTCAAGTGTATTCTATTAAAAATACTTCATATGTGACATAGTAGAGGGTGAATTAGTATCACGTGGTACCATGCGGTACTTACAAAAAAATCTTAAGATACTTCATCATGCTAGGTATGTAGTTGCAAAATCGTTGTGTAATTTACTTTAATATTTCACCAAAAAAATCACTGAATGAAACTATAATAATTTCCTTAAAATTATATAACTAAAATGAAACAATAAAACCTGATTAGGGCCTTGGCCTTTTCTCTGACGACTGCAGCGTGACCTGTCACCACTTCTTAAGATGTTCTCGACGTTGCTTACGACTACGACTCTGCGTCACTCCTAAGTCTCTGCCTACATTTCTTGGAGACTGCTGCGGACGACTCTCCAACCAATACTCTTCTAAATGTTAGCAGGACCCACATAAAACCAAACATCTGAGTAATAGACTTCCTCCTATTACTCCTATGAATACTGGGCCCCCTTACATAACCATTATGACAGCACCAAACATATGTTTATCCCAATAATAAGCCTCTCCGAAAATATATGCCCCTCCAAAACATATGCTTATACCAAACACAACTTATTTTCAAAGGGCCAGTCCCTCCAAACATATGCTTATACCAAACACTCTGTAATAATTACAATAAATAAGAACTAAATAAGACACCAAACTAAGTAAAATAAGAGCTCACCTCATATAGAGAGTATTACATAACCTCACGAAACACGTGGAGATCGGATTACGACAAGCAATAGAATTCCTTCCTGAAACTTACAAAATGCTTCTGGCAGGACGGTAAAGAAACACTGGGTATATCAAATCAAATCCCTTTTCAGTGTCAGCGATGTAAAACCCAAATTCTTCACTACAAAACCGGGACCGCCGCCATTCCGCTATCTCGTCGCTATCGAAGAACGAACCTCCAGACGGAAAATCCTTCTCCAGTTCTCAGTGTTGCCAATTTGAGCATCTAGAGAACTCTTTGTCTAGCCAATAAAAATGCGCCAACAAAGGACTTTGCATTTAAAAGACTGAATTACACAATTATGTAATATCTCAACAAGATAATGTGAGGAACACCTCTAACTCAAAATTACGCTTAAAAAAACATGTTTACTACCCATAATTTCTCATCAAGATAGGCAACCATCTACTATCGAATTCTAGATCGTGGGTTGCATACTCAAAGAAATGAGTTAATCAAGTTTAATTTACAGTGTTCAAACTGAAATTATTAATGTAGCTTTTTCAAATGCTACAACTTAGCTTGAACATGCTTTTGGTACAACCGGGCCTTAGTAGTAGAAAAATATTTTAAAAACTTGCCAAGGCCACTGTAGGCGGAACATAGAACAAAATCTATAAAAAATTCGGCTAGAGCCCTATTCATCTCCAACCCCTCATCGTAATTAGCTCAAAATATAATCTACTCTCAGTTCTCGGTATAATACATTCGTGTGCCAAATTTCAAGTCAATATCTTAAACTGTTCCAGAGTAATCGTGCACACAGAAAAAAAAAGGTTACAGACTGATTGACATATATGCAGACCGACAGACAGAAATATTTTTCGCTCAAGTACAAAAATCTCCACGTTTCGTAACATTGTAGACCTATTTCAACGAACAACATTTTAATTTTCTTTTTTTTTTAATTTACTATACGTCCACTCAACTACGTGCATGTGGAAGTAAGCAAATGTATATAGGATTTTTCTGTGTGGGGTTGTGGGTAAATTATCTGGGACTATACCTAATAAAAAATTAAATTGCAATGAAGAAGTGCAAACATTAAAAACCGTTTTCAAATAATACGTAACTCTGTTAAATATATTTTTATTACACAATTGGAAATCTTATCGATTTCTTTCTAAATAATATAAAAAATATCAGATGTAAATACTATTCCTCCTAAAAATACCAATTAAAAATATTTATTCACAAATAATTATTATTTAATGGAAAGCAAACAGTTTATTTTAAGTGTGGCTACAACACAAATATTTAATATTTACAGTGTTGTTTGTTGCTATAATAAAAAAAGAAACAAGAAATACCTCAGCCAGTCCATTTACCAGCGACCAGCTATAAAAAGAAACCTTAATAAAAGCTGACTTCCGCAGGAGCGTTAAACAGGGTACTTACAGCACAATGTTTATTTTAATTAATAAATGAAAATAGGTAGAGATGTTAGGGTCTGATATACTCTAGACGATACATGCAGTAATTCTGTCTAAACATACTCATCAGACTCTATTAAATAACCATGCATCAAGCAGGTGCTAACGGGCTATTAATTACGGCCCTGAGTTACGCCCACTGCAGGACCGTACTCTGGTAGTTTCGTTGTTAAACTAATTATAGGCGAGTTCTATTGCATTTGTTAAACTTATTTATGCATTATAAAATCGAACATAATTATCACTGTAGTAGTAATTGACTTTTATTAGTACATACCGGATGTCCCGTAAATAATAGACAATCCTGGAAATAGTAATAGGCTAGGCAACAACTTATCAATATATCACAGCTTGGCCTTATTGAGAACCGTACGATTTTCGAGATGCTGGCGCTTTTTTGAAATTTTGAAAACTTAGACTCTAGAATAGTATTTTGCATACCACTGCCACAAGGTAAGAATTTTTTTATTCTGGTTTTTGATGAGTATTATAGAACAGTTGTGACATCAAACGTGTATAGGAGTTTTTAGATGACGACGGCGGTATTCTGGAAACAAAATTATTTACTAAATTTCTTTTACACCAAGATTCCGTCTGCTGACTTTTACCTCTAATGCTGTAAATAAAAGAGTCAAACGAAACTTGCCACTTATCTTAAAAACCTGCCCACTTATGATTTATCATATTCTAAAATTCCGAGTTTTCCCGTTAGAAAAGAAGATATAGCTGTTTGAATGGTGTAGGAGCTAAATTTATCAAGTTATCCTAGTGTTTAATTGTATTGCATGGCCAAAGTATTCGTCGATATTCTCATATGTGACGCATATCGTTGTGTACAGCTGGTGTTGGTAACGAGCTAGCATTACTCTGAAATTATGTAAATTCATTGAGATCTGGCTGTAACCTGTAACGTTTATATAAATATTGTGCTCTGGACTACTGAACTTGGACTCTATTTGGTTACCGATTCCGACTTTCTTTGCGTTCTGATAATAAAGATTTAGCATTTCTCTGGACCACAATGGACTCAATTAGTTGTGACGTCACAAGTTAGGCATACTAGTGGCATGACACACGGGTTGCCTCCCAAGCACACTGGAACTTGAGCCTTAATGCATATGTTTATAAGGCGACATTTTCGAGGATGGAAACATAGCATAGAACTTCATTTTATTTCTCCTGTGGAAGAAATATTTAAGGATTTCGAATACCCATTTCATATTCAAAAAATACGTTAAAATGTATACAGTTTTTGTAATACTTTATACTTGTGTATATTTACCGATGCTTTGTCCATGAAATGATAACTGAAAGCTCTTAAATACTTCTAACACGGGGGAAATAAAATAAAATTCTACGCTTTGTTTTCTATCCTCGAAAATGTCGCCTTATAGACATATGCATTAAGGGTCAAATTTCAGTATGCTTGGCAGGCAACCCGTGTGTCATGACACTAGTATATAGGGGTTGCATAAGTATGTGACTTCACACTAATTGAGTCCATTCCTCGCATAAGAAAGTATGCTGATTACATTCTGTGTACGATGAATGTCGAGGCAACGCCAGTGCATCCGCTGTGCGTTATCAAGAAAGATATCTGACTCGACTTATACTCTAATGCTGTAAATAAAGGAGACAAACGAAACTTGTCACTTATCTTAAAAACCTGCCCACTTATGATTTATTGTATTCTAAAATTCTGAGTTTTCCCATTAGAAAAGAAGATTAAAAACCTGCCCACTTATGATTTATTGTATTCTAAAATTCTGAGTTTTCCCATTAGAAAAGAAGATATAGCTGTTTGAATGGTGTAGGAGCTAAATTTATCAAGTTATCCTAGTGCTTAATTGTATTGCTTGGCCAAAGTATCCGTCGATATTCTCATATGTGACGCATATCGTTGTGTACAGCTGGTGTTAGTAACGAGCTAGCATTACTCTGAAATTATGTAAATTCATTGAAATCTGGCTGTAACCTGTAACGCTTATATAAATATTGTGCTCTGGACTACTGAATTTGGACTCTATTTAGTTACCGATTCCGACTTTCTTTGTGTTCTGATAATAACGATTTAGCATTTATCTGGACCACGAAAGTATGCTGATTACATTCTGTGTACGGCGAATATCGAGGCAACGCCAGTGCATCCGCTGTGCGTTATCAAGAAAGATATCCGAAGGCGCGCTATCCTAACTATCGTATTTATTAGAGTGCATAACACATACTGCGAGGGAAGGATGTCTAGTCTCTGGTGTCAGTGAAGGAAGACCTCGTCAAAATTTCGACGACGAAGTGCTTGATGAAATTAACGACGATTCATCTACTTCGGTGCACACCATATCACGGCGCAGTGGCGTATCTAAGACAACAGTGCATAGGATTTTAAAACGGTACCAACTCTATCCTTTCCATGTATAATGTGTGAAAACTCTACTACCCAGAGATTATCCCTTGGGAGTGGAATGCTGCGGCTGATACGAGAGGATCCAATTTTTTCTAACAAAATTTTCTGGTCTGACGAATTATCGTACAGAAGAGAAGGCTTTGTAATTTACATATTCTGCATAGTTGGCACATGGAAAATTCCCACTTGATGAGGGACAATCGGTCACAATACCAATTTAAAGTAAATTTGTGAACTGGCCTCCAAAGTGGTCAAGCGGTAAGCCCATTCGAACTTCCACCAATGTTAAGAGAGAACACTATCTAACGTTAGTGGGGAGGGGGGATAACGCATCAAAGGTGAAGATATCTCTCTAATGATCAAATTCTAGCCAACAATAGTCTTCAACAATCCTGTATTATTTATTTAAATACAACTTAAGTAACTCCACCGTAAATGGATATTTACCTATGAAACGGTTAATAAATAAAAACAAAACAAAAAAATAATACAAAATAAAAGCTGCCAGGTTCAGAAACAGAAGAAACAGAAAACTTAGAAGAAGAAAAATAAGTAGATGACGATAGATAGAAACTTAAAAGAAGCATCTCGCAAACACCTGCACACCCCAGCCGATGATAACAGATGGAAACTTAATAGAAGCATGGGAACTTAAAAGAAGCATCTCACAAACACCTACACTTCTCATCGTGTATTCCCACCCCGTGCGTCGTGCGGCTCTCGCTGCTGACAACAAGCATGTCCAATGTCCAACCCGGCGTATGCAGCCGGTCCGGCGGTATATAAAACATTCGAGATTTGGTTCCGGCATGCGGTTTGGCCGTCCGTTGGGCGTGTTCGACGGACAACCAGGCAGCGTGTTGAAACGAACCTCCATGGATGCCCGAAATCAGCAGCAATGCCCACCTTATGCTGGCAAAGCAATCAATCAATCAATCAACTCACACTTATTTTCAGTTAAACAGTATCACCCAATTTGCAAAAAACAGCTTATTGTTAATCATAATTTTAATGATTAACAATAAGTTATTTTTTGCAAATTGGGTGATGTTGTTTAACTGAAAATAAGTTGTACATAGATAAATACTACAGGATTGTTGAAGACTATTATTGGCTAAAATTCGATTATAAGGGAGATGTCTCTTCGTTTGGCGCTTTATCCCATCCCCACTGATCTTAGGTAGTATTCACTCTTAACGTCAGACCATTATTTGGAGTTCCTTCAAATTGACTTACCGGTATTACTAGAAGACTTTCCTTCATCAGTGTGGCTGACAATGTGGCTACAGAACGACGGATGCCGTGCACATTATGGACGAGAAATAAGAACGTGCCAAAGTTTGAAATATCCAGGAAGATGATATCGGTCGGTTACCTCCAATTCTGTAGCCCACCAGGTCACCAGACCTAAATAATTTAATTAATTGAACTGAGTCTGGGGTAGGTTCTTGGTGAAACATACTAAATAGAATAAGGAATATTAAATTTTTCTGCCTAGGTGTAAAACACTCGTGGCAGAATCTTATTCTACAAATTATAGTATTACATTTTCTAAGAGTGTTAATGCCCTCACATCATCATGATTTTGAAAGGTAGTATACAAACATGAATGTACCGACTCGTAGGGTTATCTAATAGGCGATTGCAACGTAATGTTGATCAATTATTGTATGTTTTATATCTGGACGAATTTATACAGTCCATTAAACATGTCTTATCTGGATTTGGCTTAGTTTCCTTATCTAGCTCTTTGGCCTTGGAAACTTGTCTTTTAGCCATATATGTTGTGGATTTGTATTAGATAAAGGGCTTTCTTCGGCAAGATAGTCAACATACTCATTTTGTCAAATTTCTGCATGATCTTTAACCCAAACAAAATTAACACGAAATCTATTCTTATTTAGCTTATATAGAAATAGATTTATGTGAAGAATCTTGATAACAGATATTTCATACACTATATTGCTAGGAATGTCCTATCTTGTCGGGAATAAAAGGAGAAGATCGTAAAATAAATCAAGATTTTCTAAATTCCAATATAAGTTGTTTGAGATTGGGAGCAAGTTATTCCTATCTTCACTAGTTTTTACGAAAAGTAGAACATAATAGCGGGGATTTTTTCTTGGGTCAATACCTATCAGTATTATTATAGATGTCTCTACTACATTCGGCCTGCAGAACATATATTTTTTTAAATTGTCCTCGATATCACAAGAAAGGCTTCCGCGTTTCTACATGAAGAGCAATTATTAGTCGTAATTTTTTATTCAACCGAGGGGTAAGACCTTGAGAACGTTTAAGTGACCTGGCCACTACACTAATTGCTACCAGGAAGTGACGTCACGGCGGCGACTGTGCTGAAAGGTAATCTGCTCGAAAGTGTATCTCCTTTTATAGCAGCATGATTTTCTTCTACTCTTGACAAGAAAATTCTGAGTCAGATTTCCCGAGAAAATAAAGACATTCTTTCTCATAACTATATAATGCCTTCCTCTTCAGCTTCAGCTCTCGTACAACTATACTAATATATAATAATTGGTTCAAGAAATAACTGTAAATAGCAACAATAATAAAATAATAAAGATGCCACCTAATTAAATTTCATCTGCTTCTTTGTGAGCGAAGAAAAAACTAATATATACAATTATCTCACTTACAGACGAGTATGTGATGTAAAGTTAAGTAATAAAATGTCTTACTTCTATTAGTAGAAAGACAACTATTTATTAATTACGTCCTTAGGAATTCCACAGCGTTAAAGAAATTAATTATTTTTACATGCACTCAATCTAGAGGAAACGTCGTTGCAATTTAAAAGAGTTTTTTGCTGTTTATAAAGTATAACTGTGTGTTACTCATCACGCCTCTCCTGATGAAATTAATAAACACATCATGGGTGTGCCACGCGGTCTATGACTTTGCATTTAAACTATGCCCATTTTAAAATGTATTACGGGGATCACTAGATTTGCAACTATGAATAACTTAGAATTCAGCGAGGCTGATCTACCTGGGACTGTCTTGAATTTTTATGAAAACGAAATAGAAGAATCTAAAATTTGTTTGTGTGAATTCGTGTGTTTCTGTTTTAGGTAAGTATTTTCAATGAAAATTATAACGAACAAAATGTTGTCAAGGTGAAAGAAATGGAGGTTTCCATGGAAAATTAAATGTGATCATTTCAACTCTGAAATGGCTTCGGAACCCTGTTGTGTGTGCCCAACACACTCTTGGTAGGTTTATTAAAATTAAATTAAAAAATATAGTTAAGAAGAAATACGAAAATCTGTCCATTCAATTTAAATAAATAGTAATAAATTTAGTAAAAGTATTTTCGGAAAATGTAGGTAATAAATAAAATAGGTTTTGTCTACTCTAGTGCAGGCAAATTAACTGATTTAGAACCTAAAACCATTATTAATTGTATACAGGACTTTCATCGTTGGAAGTGATAAAGGGGCTTATAATGAACGTAAAAAAATGCAAGACCGGGGGTAGTATAGGGTTTATCTGGGGGGGTTGAAAGGGGATGCAATATATATTATTGCGTTTTCCGGCGAAACTTGATGCTCTATCCAAAAATGTCCTACAGAAAGTTGTAGATCATAAAAAAATCTACAACTTTCATTAGGGTCACTTTTTACCATAACCTCACAATTTCCGAGAAAAATGCGAAAAAACGATTTTCTTGTTTTCTATTTTTCATTTTCGCAAAAATAATTCAATTTTGATGAAATTTTCTGAGAGCATGCCTTTTGATGTCTTAAATAAGCACACATTTTTTATATAAGAAAATCAAGAAGTCTTTGAGATATTCAGTTTCTTCAGTCAAAAACTATTTTCTTCAAAAATAAATTCGCTGGTGAAGAATCATCGTACAGAGTTCTTCCGGTGCCCATTTTTGTTTTGTTTTTACATGTACTTTTTGATACCATCATAAAAAACAATAGTCCCTATTTGGCACGCTCAAAAATTGGAAAAACTCAAAAGTGAATTTTTCAATAATTGTTGATAATTTGTTTAAATTTTTAAAAAAATTGAAAAACTGATTACACCATTCAATTGTATGGAAAAAAATACAAAAGAAAGTGTCTTTCATTGTTTGACCCGAACCTTAATTTTTTTACAGTATTGCTATAAACATTAAATTGGAATAATAAAGGTTCACATTCATTTCATTTTTCAGTTCATTTTTTGTCTTAAAATCAAAAAGTATCTAATACAAAAGTTGTAGATCATGAACATATCTGTAACTTTTGTAGAGGTTACTATTTAACATAATCTCCAAACTTCCGAGAAAAATTTCGCTATACAGCCAAGCTAAGCGATGTTCACAGATAGATGTGTGGGACTGACTATGCGTGTTCTTCGGTGTCCTCCGGGTACACACTTTATACCTGCTAAGTAAAGAGCTAGAAAGAGAGAGAGAGAGAGAGAGAGAGAGGGACTCATTCTGTCTATAAATAGAGATTTCAGTGCCCAAGCTATACGCACAATCGCTTCTCTTGTACTGATTCTTCGGTATTCAACTGAAATATCGTCTCGTCAAAGATACTAAGAACGACTTTCCGCATTTTTTTTCGGAAGTTTTGAGGTTAAATTAAACTGGAACCTCTACAAAAGTTGCAGATTTTTTCATGATCTACAACTTTTGTATTGGATACTTTTTGATTCTAAGACAAAAAATAATTATTTTGCTTACTTATGTGAAGCTTTATTATTTCAATTTAATGTTTATAGCATTACTGTAAAAAAATTAAGTTTCGGATCAAACAATGGAAGACAGTTTTTTTTGTATTTTTTTTCCGTGCAATTGAAGTGTAATCAGTCTTTCAATTTTCGTAAAAATTGAAACAAATTTATTAAGGATTACTGAAAAATTCATTGTTGCAAAAGTCATTTTTGAGTTTTCTCAATTTTTGAGCGTGTTGTTAAATAGGGACTATTATTTTTTATTATTGTGTCAAAAAGGACATGTAAAAAACAGAAAAAATGAGCACCGGAAGAACTGTTTACGGTGATTGTTCACCACAGAATTTATTTTTGAAGAAAAAGTTTTTGAATGAAAAACTGAATATTTCAAAAACTTCGTTATTTTTTTATATAAAAAAATGTGCGTATTTAAGACATAAAGAGGCATGCTTTCACAAAATTTCATCAAAATTGAATTATTTTTGCCAAAATGAAAAATAGAAAACAAAAAATCGTTCTTTGGCACTTTTCTCGGAAATTTTGAGGTTATGGTAAAAACAGACTTTTATGAAAGTTGTACATTTTTTATGATCTACAACTTCTCTGTAGAAGATTTTTTGATGGAACGTCAAGTTTCGCCGGAAAACGCAATAACATATTTTGAACCATTTTTTTACGTTCATTACAAGCCCCTTTACCATTCCGAATGATGAAAGTCCTGTCTACAATTAGTAAACAGTCTAAATTTAATTTGCCTGCACTACTCTGCAAAATTAAAGTTAGGACGAGTAAATACTCTAAATTTTCCTTAAATATTACTAACAATTACAGTTTAAAATATCCCATCTGGAGTTTAATTTTATTACCAAGAAAAATATCATCTGCTATAATTCTAACTAAAACGTAGGACTTTTTGGGACTACAGGCAGACCATAATAGAAATAGACAACATTTCGTTTATTATATCAACCTGAAGTTATTTTATTAAAAACGCATTATATTTTTATTGAATTTCTCAGGCACCAAGAATAACAGATACTGAATTATCTTAGAAGCAGCTTTATAAATAAGAAATTGTATGAGACATATACGTCATGTGGTAACAATGTATTTAATTGTAGAGTGCCTACTTCGCCAGTCACCATCAAATCTCGAGAGGAGAATAAATATTATCTTAAAGTGTTCAGATACTTCAGGTCCGAAAAAACCTAAATATTCAACACTTAAGTAAATAAACAATTTTTTAAAAGTACCAGTCATCCATGTGGGAAGATGCCATGAAGAAACCAAGTGGTCGGACCTAATGTCATATTTAAAATATTATATATGGGTTATAATTCGTTCTTGGGGAGCCACTTCGGGTTTATCTATAAATAAATTTAATTGTGTAATGTCTGAATACAATATTGACATGTATGTTGGATACATATTTTTGTAAGGTTTACTCAATCGAGACTAATACTTACTGAAATAAAACATAAGTAGGAACATTTTCACTATTAATTTAAAACCGCGTCTTCTACGTATATGGTAGTACAATATTGTTTATAAACAGGGTACAAAAGACTTGAACTTTGTCCACGAACAACTAATTATGTAAGGATACTTAAACTAGCCGTCTGCCGAATTTAAGTGGTAGCATTAAATGGAGCGATTGGAGCAGCGCAGAAAATCGATACAACATATGATCCTAATCCGAATTAAAAGGTACAATATTTTTATTTATTTATTTTATTTTATTTTGTTTTATTCATACACCATCTAACAGTACAAGATCATTTACAAGATAGGAAACAACACATAAATCATATAAAAATTACTTAAATTTACTAGCGTACATTTCAGTAAAGATATACAACAAAAGAAAATATAAATATTAGAGAGAATAAAGAGTTGAATTTATTTACAATAAAAAGAGAAAACAAAAAATACATATATGATTTAGACAGAATCTCCTATTTATTAAAGATGTCGATATCACGCTAGCTGGGGATATAGCTAGAGCACATGCTGTAGATTGGTGAAAACTTTAAACTATTAGTCCGGGCTATAGAAAGGTAGAAAGTTTGGTTTTGTCTTGAATTTATTCGCGGAATATGGAAATTAAGTCTCTGGAGTATCTCACTACAGTCAATATCATAATGAATCACATTTTTTGAGAAATGTATGGCAAATTCGTTGCGTCGTTCAGATAGGCTACGCATTGAAAACATTTAAAGTAAATCGCTTTGTGGAAAACCAATTGGTGGATATACCTAAACCATGAGATTTTAGATGTAGAAATTTAAGAAAGTGGCGTTGCACGTTTTCTAATTTAAGACTATGAGTGTTATAGCAGGGCTGCCAAACAAGAGACGCATACTCTAGTTTAGATCGAAAAAAAGAAAAGCATAATAGTTTTAAACTTGAGATATTTGAGAAATCACGGCCATTGCGTATAATAAAACTAAGTGCTCTATTTACGTCGCAAATTAACGTGTTTATATGATTAACAAAGCTGAGTTTTTTGTCAAAAATTATTCCAAGGTCTTTAAACGAGGACGGTCGAGTTAATGGTTCGTTTTCTAGAGAGTAGTTAAATGTAAAATTAACAATCCTTCGTGGAAAATGTCATTATGTTACATTTTTGCACATTTAATGTGAGACTGTTCTCGACACACCTAGCGCTGAGTTTAGATATATCATTTTGTAATTTACTGCAGTCATTTATGTTAAAAATTCTATGTAGTACCTTGAGATCATCCGCGTACATTAAAAAATGAACATCTAATTCATATACTATATCATTGATAAATATATTAAGCAAGGGTGGCCCAAGGACAGATCCCTGAGGTACACCAGAACAAAATAAGTAATCAGTAGACCTGAATCCATTAAACGCGACGTACTGTTTTCTATCTGACAAGTACGATTCGGTCACATTCCAATGTTGGACAGTTTTTTAATAAGAATATTATGATTAAGCCTGCCGAATGCTTTTGTGAAATCAAAATATATTACATCTGTTTGAACTTGCATCTCAATGGACTCAGATATGTATTGAGTAGCACATATTAAATTGGTGGTTGTAGATCTACCTTTCATAAATCCACGCTGCTGAGAGGATATACTGTTTTTGACATGCGGATATATGCAATTATGGAGCAAAATTTCAAAAGCTTTGCCAAAGTTACAAATGATAGTGATTGGTCGGAAATTTGTTATACCATTTTTGTTGCCCTTTTTATAAACTGGACAGACTTTAGAATACTTCCAGATATTAGGAAAAGAACATCATTTTATAGCCAAATTAAATAAAATTTTTAGTGGATGGGCGAATATATTAGCACAATCTTTCAGAAAAAATGCAGGTATACTATCCGGCCCCATGGTGAGCTTCGGTTTCATTTTTTCTTTAATGCTTTTAGGACGTCCTCTTTAGAAAAGGAAACCAAATTAGTACTATTGTTATTTGAGCTATTATCATCTGAATTTATGTTATCCGGTGCACTTGGTAAAAACTATTTTTCAAAAAATTTAGCGTAAGCGTTAGCAATATCCTCTGGGTTGTCAAGATGTTCGTCATTGTAATACATATCTTTAGAGATATTTGTCATTCCTTTCTTATTGTTGATGTATGACCAAAATTTATTTGGATCCTGATTAATATTGTTTTCAGCTCGCTCTGTATACTTTTTATAGGCAGTTTTGATATTCTATTTAATTTTTGATCTAAGCCTTGTAAATTCATTTAACACATCTGCCGTTCGTTTATAGATATTTTGATATTTTTCTTTGGATCTTATGTTTTTAATAATTTCAGAGTTAAGCCATGGTGGAAATTTTCTTTTATTTTTAGAAAGTGTAAATTTTGGTACACAAATTGTAATCATTTGAATTAGCTTATCATAAAAATTTTGGCAGACAGTATTAACTTCTTCATATTCATTTCGAAAAGACCAGTCTACCTCGAGCAGTTGCTGGTATAATAGGGGAAAGTTGGCTTTACGAAAATTGAACGGTGGTGTAATTAGCTGGGCATTTCTGATTAGAATTTTTACCACTACATTTTACTGAAATCACAAGTCCGGGATGATGATTACCTTCTTTTGAAAAACAAGGTACACAATTTGTTAAGGTTTTCCTTTCTGTATTTTGTAAAATGTTCACAATTCATATCCTTTATATATTTGAATTTAAGCTACAAACCGATTATTAAGCTTTAAAGGTAACGAGATCGCAAGGTGTACAGGCAGCGAATGTAATTAGATTTTCGTTGCCTGTGCAATCCATGCGTGTTTCTACAAGGCATTGGCTCAACATTGAACTACACATTGCTGAGTTAGGGAGACCAGAGGGAAATCAATTGTTAGTAAGACTGCGCAAGGAGAGGTCGGGTTGGCCCAGATCCACAAGGAGCGGGCTGACTGCCAAGGTTGTGTTTCACCCGAAAAGGCAGGTTAATTTTATAGTTGTTAGCCCAGCTCCACAAGGAGAGGACTGACGATCAAAGTCATGTTTCACCCGAAAGGGTAGGTTAAATTATAAATTCTTGGCTAGCTCCGCAAGGAGAAGTCACGATAAAAGTTTAGTTGTTGTCCGGAAGAGTTGCTTTGAGAAAAGCAGAAAAGAAGAAAAAGTCCCGAAAAGGCGACGTAAATAGTTGCCTCTCTTCAGCTGACGTGAAAGTTCAGCTACCGTTCAGGGATGAGAAGCATATTTATATAAGCACTTATTGTTTACTTATTTCTTATATGTCAATATATTTATTTATCGTTAATTTGGATATTTTTTTCTTGTGCGTGTGTAGCACGAGCACCCCTCTCTCCGAGTTTAAGTAGACCGACCCAGTCTCTTGTAAATTAGGTCGAGCACCAAGCGAGTACCACAATAAAAAGGGGCGCACCCTCTGGCTCGAAAAAATGTTTTATTTAAATGACAACCAATGATCAGGTGATACTGGTGATAGTGTACTGTGATATAGCAAAGTGTCGAAAGCTAAATAAATATTAATAGTAATCATAATTATCCTATCTGTACTCGTAAAACAAAATATTACAGTCCACATTATCGAATAAAATCCTTGGTCCTTCGAACCAGACCGAATTGGAGTTAGTCTACAACACAATGAGTGTAACTTTACACCATTGAATTCAACTCAAGTACTAACAAGTGAAATAGATGTTCTTTCCAATTTAGACTTCCGAATTGTTTGCACTTAATTATTTATTTATTTTTTAATTTAAATTATTTAATGAGTGATTGTGTTGAAACATCTTCTTTATAGGATTTTGCAAACGGCAGAAAAACATAACTATCTATGAGAACTAAAAGAAAAATTATCTGTAAAAATATTAATGAAATCTTTCCATTCTTTCGATAACCTGAATTCTGGTTATGCTAGCAAATTAAAATCCTAAAATGAACTCGTTTAATTTCTTATTTGACAATTCTCATTCTAACACTAGCATCTACACAGTCCCCTACGACCATGCAGATTGAACTAGTATCTACATAACCCCCTACGGTCATGAAGGTTCAGTTAAAAATGGGAACAAAAGCCTAAAATTAATAAGGGCGAAAAACGTTTCAAAGGCTTAGCATTTCCAAAAAACAGAATGATAGATTTCATGGAAACGTAATCGATTAGAATGAATTTTTTTAAGACAAGGTAGGTAAATCAATTCATTTTAGGCCTTTGTTCTCAGTTTTAACTGAATCTTCATGACCGTAGGGGGTTATGTAGATACTAGTTTACTCTGCATAGCCGTAGGGGACTGTGTAGATGCTAGTGTTAGAATGAGAATTTTCAAATGAGAGATTAAACGACTTCATTTTAGGATTTCAAATTGCTGGCATAACTAGAATTCAGGTTACCGAAAGGATGCAAAGATTTCATTAATATTTTAACACATAGTTTTTCTTTTAGTTCTCATAGATAGTTATTTTTTTCTGCTGTGTGTAAAATCTATAAAGAATACGTTTCAGTACAATTATAAGCAAACAAATTATAATTCACTTTTAAACTTATTGTGTTATTTATATATAAAGAATCTAATTTTGTTGTTGTAGTTGGCTATTATTAATAATTAATTAGACTATCAATATTTGATTATTAGTACTAGTAATTTTAAAATACGTGAATGATATTATTATAATTATTGGTGTAATAGATTCAATGGTAGAAGAAATAACCATTACAGTCTATTATTTATGGTAAGTACAGCATACGATTAAAAAAACAAACATTATTATTAAATAATTATAGTATTATTAACAAATTAAATTAAATACCTTACCTAACTTTTTTATCTGTGATTAAAAACATGAGTAATTTAAACGAATAAAAGTCTAAAACGATTTTCCCAGATGTTTACAAACATCACATCGGTAACATGGTAGTATCTCCGAACAGCCTACTTGTTGATTATGTAATGATGTTCCCGCCTCTTGTGGTAACTTAGAATTAACAGACAGGGCTGGATTTTGTATAATTCCGATTAATTCATGCAGTGCGGAAAGTTATGTAACTTGGATACAAGGTGTTTCTAAGAAAAATCCTAAAATAGGACAATTTCATTTCTTCGCGGGCTGTATTTAAGCGGTAATGTTTTTTAGTTTATATGCATCTAGTAGGATGCAATTGTTATTGAACACAGAAATCATTCCAAAGACGAAAATTCAAAAGACTATAGAAATATTTTTTTTTTCAAAACTGCTAAAATTTGAGGATTTATTTATTTATTCATTTATTTATTTACTTATTTAGCACTGCTCAACAGGTATATGTAACTCATTTACAGAGCAGGATGGATGCATAAAAAACAAAATATTAATTATATACAATACAGATTAAAGAAATATAAAGTACTCCTAAAGATAACACAATATTATAACTAAAGAAAAACAGAATTCAAAGAAAAACAAGGAGTCAATGGCTATAAAAGTCTTTTATGGAATTAACAGTGCAGCTGAAAATATCAAATTTGTCACAATGCTTGTTGTAATTATGACACATTGAGAATATAGAAGAAAATTTAAGTCTATTAGAGCGCGGAGTGGAAAGAAAAAGTTTGCTTATCCGAGTATTTCATGGGACATGAAACTGTCATTTATTTTAAAATTCTGGGCAATCGATCTTGTTATGTATTAGATTATGTAAAAATATTTGAGAATAGCAAACCCACATGTTCTCAAGAGAATCTATTCAAGAGTTCCTGATGTGGAAAACCAATTGATGGGTATCCTCTATCACACTTGAACCACAATAGTTTTACAAATCGCCCCTGTACTCTTTCTAGGCTATTAACATCAGTTACGTAATGAGGGTTGAGTGACGCGTATTCAAGTTTAGACCGCCGGACAAAAGCAAAGTAATGTAATTTTAGAGTATCAGTACTGGTAAACTCTCTGCTTGATCTTAACAGAAATCCCAAAATCTTAAAAGATTCTAAACTTGTATTATTTATGTGTGCTACAAAGGAAAGATCTCTATCAAAAATTACTCCAAGATCCTTGAAAGTCACGGGTCTTTGGAGTTCCACATTGTCTATGCTATAATTGAACGTGGTGTGCATGAGTTTTGTTGTGTAGGACATAACATTGAAATTGTACACATTTAAGTTTAATTTATTTCGAACCCACCAATCAGACATGTTGGAGAGGCTGTTTTGTAATAGATTGCAGTTCGCTATGGAACTAATAGTCCTAAAACGTTTTAGGTTATCCGCATAGAGTAAACTGTCGGCTTGAGTAACTTCCACAATATTATTTATAAATACATTAAAAAGCAACGGTCCCAAAATTGATCCTTGCGGAACATCTGGTGTTGCCACGTACTACCTAAGAGATAGGATTGAAAAAATACGAGCAGAGATTGGGAGAAACCGAAATAGAACATTTTTTGAAATAATATAGCGTGGTCAAGGATGTCGAACGCCTTAGAGAAATCTGTGTATATTACGTCCATTTGCAAGCGTTGATCAATTGTCTCAGGGATAGATTGAGTTATGCATATTAGATTAGAGGTGGTAGAGCGCCCTTTAACAAAACCATGCTGGTAAATTGATAGCCGACTTTTCTTGCTGGGATATATAGTGTCATGCAATAAAATTTCAAAACCCTTGCAAAAGTTACATATTGTCGACATAGGCCTGAAATTGGCAATATTGTTTTATCACCTTGAACATATGAAATTGAACATATTAAGAAAATTATATAATGCCAATGTCATGCTATCCGGTTGTGAATGAGCTATATAAGATGCATATTTGGGAATATTAAAGTCGCCTAAAATTAAAGTGTCTGAACACACTGTAACAAAGATGTAAAATTAAATAATTTATCATATTCATCAGCTGTAACAGTTGGAGGAATATTTACAACTAATATAGAAATAATATGGTGATGTGATGGGACTTTAACAGCCAGTATGTCAATAAGAGGAGACAATTGCAAGTCTTCTAGATTTAAAGCGAAACACTAGTGAATCAATATTAAAAGTGTAAATATGCAGTCATTTTCCTACCGTCTTACCTAACTAAAATTTTACTGACTTCTTACTGAGAGTCTGAATCTTCTTGTTTCCTTACTCTCGCCGTTGTATAAGGTGGTGTGATCCACTTGCCATGGGTGGTGTAATCTCACCTGTGTTTTATATTCCATTATTTGGAGAGGCTTGAATGTTTTATTTTTCATATAATTATTGCATGCTTTAATATAAACAAATAGAAATATAAAACATAATCAAATGCAAATGCAAATTCCCTACAATGTAAGAGTAATCTAAAATAGAATTGAGGAAATGAATATATTACTAGCAAAAATACTCGTAATTATTTCAAACTCTTACTAAAGACTCATCATAGATAAGTACAAAAACATATATCCTTCTAAACAAAATACTTTGCTGGCTACATGCCACGAACAACATTGAATTATAAGAAAGAAATATGCACATTACATACAGATAACTGTCACAATAATGTTAGTTTTAATTTTAAATTATCCTGTTCAACAAAACCAAAAAACAACTAAAGACAAAAACACTTACCAAAAACTTTGAAAACTTTCACAGACACGTGTTTCTGTATCCTACACAAGGATACTTCTTCAGTGCTACTTCTTTCAAAGTTGAAAATGAACTAAACAGTCACTTACCAGGCAATACGTATTTATGCAATAATTATTTATGGTTCTAACGAACAGGATAATCCAAAACAGATTTCGGAGAATTACCAATACAGGTATAATCATAAAACATAATCAAATGCAAATGCAAATTCCCTACAATGTAAGAGTAATCTAAAATAGAATTGAGGAAATGAATATATTACTAGCAAAAATACTCGTAATTATTTCAAACTCTTACTAAAGACTCATCATAGATAAGTACAAAAACATATATCCTTCTAAACAAAATACTTTGCTGGCTACATGCCACGAACAACATTGAATTATAAGAAAGAAATATGCACATTACGTACAGATAACTGTCACAATAATGTTAGTTTTAATTTTAAATTATCCTGTTCAACAAAACCAAAAAACAACTAAAGACAAAAACACTTACCAAAAACTTTGAAAACTTTCACAGACACGTGTTTCTGTATCCTACACAAGGATACTTCTTCAGTGCTACTTCTTTCAAAGTTGAAAATGAACTAAACAGTCACTTACCAGGCAATACGTATTTATGCAATAATTATTTATGGTTCTAACGAACAGGATAATCCAAAACAGATTTCGGAGAATTACCAATACAGGTATAATCATAAAACATAATCAAATGCAAATGCAAATTCCCTACAATGTAAGAGTAATCTAAAATAGAATTGAGGAAATGAATATATTACTAGCAAAAATACTCGTAATTATTTCAAACTCTTACTAAAGACTCATCATAGATAAGTACAAAAACATATATCCTTCTAAACAAAATACTTTGCTGGCTACATGCCACGAACAACATTGAATTATAAGAAAGAAATATGCACATTACGTACAGATAACTGTCACAATAATGTTAGTTTTAATTTTAAATTATCCTGTTCAACAAAACCAAAAAACAACTAAAGACAAAAACACTTATCAAAAACTTTGAAAACTTTCACAGACACGTGTTTCTGTATCCTACACAAGGATACTTCTTCAGTGCTACTTCTTTCAAAGTTGAAAATGAACTAAACAGTCACTTACCAGGCAATACGTATTTATGCAATAATTATTTATGGTTCTATTATCCTGTTCGTTAGAACCATAAATAATTATTGCATAAATACGTATTGCCTGGTAAGTGACTGTTTAGTTCATTTTCAACTTTGAAAGAAGTAGCACTGAAGAAGTATCCTTGTGTAGGATACAGAAACACGTGTCTGTGAAAGTTTTCAAAGTTTTTGGTAAGTGTTTTTGTCTTTAGTTGTTTTTTGGTTTTGTTGAACAGGATAATTTAAAATTAAAACTAACATTATTGTGACAGTTATCTGTACGTAATGTGCATATTTCTTTCTTATAATTCAATGTTGTTCGTGGCATGTAGCCAGCAAAGTATTTTGTTTAGAAGGATATATGTTTTTGTACTTATCTATGATGAGTCTTTAGTAAGAGTTTGAAATAATTACGAGTATTTTTGCTAGTAATATATTCATTTCCTCAATTCTAAAATAGAAATATTATTAAATTCGACTTTTTCATTGACTACTTAGGCTAAGATTGTGTGATTTAGTAGTAATAGTCAGCAACGGAGTTTTATGGATCTCCCACGATCCTGTCAGTTTCATCTCTAAAGTGCTAAATTTAAGACGAAGGAAGGCAGATAGTAGCAATCACGGTAAGTAAACCTTCCTTGATCGTCTTTGGATCTTTGTGAGTTGTAAAAATCCACCCCGAGAATGAAGAAATCTTCAGGCCGTAGCAAAAGGTACGTCTGAGGCCGTTAGAAATACATTTTTGTCGTGTCTTTTAGACGCGCTGTGGTGAGTTCATCCACAAACCAACTACTTAATCCTCTTGCTCACCAGATTTTAAACCTCTTAAAGTATTTTTTGTGGAACATTTAAAGTCATTATTTTATTCCGTATCCCTAAGAATTGCCGTCCAACATGAAATTCCTCAGACAAGACACGAGAAAAGAATACTCGAATTAACAATATATAAATCTATTGACAAATAAAAAATATGAAAACAATATGTACTTATATTAATATACCCCTTATCTCTGGGCGGCGCACAGTGGTAATTTTTTAAGTTCTAGGGGGACAAAATTCTACAAATTTGTAAATGAACAGAAAATATTCTTTAGGTAAGAGGAAAAATATTGTAAATAATTTAGACACTAAAGGGGTGGTTTTTGAGGGGGAAGAAAAAAAAATCATTTTGAAATTCTGAAACTTTGTAAAATCGATAATATTGTACCCGTGAATACACCAAATATAGAACAAAAATTCTGAGGACCAAGGGGATGGTTTTCATGGGGGTTGAAAATTAAATATTATTTTAAAATTACTTAACTTTTTGAACAAGACATATGAATCTGCAAAAAAATATAAAGTAAATATGGTGAAATAAATGTAAGTTCTTAAGGGATCGTAATTGAAGGGGTGAAGCGAACAATGTTATATTTCTAGGAGGACGAAGTTATTTCGATTATCTGTTTTCTGTTTTTGGTGCACAATGGTTAAGAACTCTATCATTTTAGGCTGTTCTTGAAATAATATCCAGATATGTGGTAACTTAACTTGTACTTAAAATTAATTGCTCTATATGCAAATATATACTAGCGGTAATAAAAATAAAAGCAAGCAAGCAAAAAAATAGTCGCTATCACTATCATCACAAACAATCTTCTTGGCAAGCCAGGTGATTTGGAAGTTAATGGTTGTTTAGGCGTGTCCTCTATCAACTCTTCCAGTTCACTAAAATTAATTTCCCTATCCAACCAGGAATCATTAATCTCTAAAATCTTGACCTTACTCCTACAATATATTTTTCATCTTTCAGAAATTTGATATCCAATTTTTTAAAATTTTGTCCATTATTGCCTGTTCTAAAATTTCTCTACAATGTACGCCAAAACGATTCAGGGCATGCACGTATATCCTACTATTTTTTCCTTTTTGTCATATTCCATTTTGAAAATATCTCAAAGAGACTTCTCCGTGATATAGCATAAGTAACTAAAAAGTAAAATCATGATTAGAAATGCAGATGAATGCAGCTTTCTTTTTCATAAAATGATAAAGTAATAATATGTAATTATAGTTTTTACAACGACAAAACGTGAGTCAACAAGAATGACATTATAGAGCTGTAAGAACTTGTGGATATTCACAAAACTACAATTCTCGTTTTGTTAAAAATGACGCCTCTATAAAAAGTAGTAAAAGCTAAATATTGGTGAATTTGTTTAAGAATAAGAAACTACATACCTCGTTGTACAATTGTACAATCATCATGACACAGAATAAATTCAGCACAATACCACATTTAAAACACCTTTACTAAACAATGTGTAATCAATCACAAACTGAATTTTACCTGACCTGCACCAGTTGGTAATACCTTATAAACCGGTCATCATAAAAATATGAGGGAAAGGATAAGTACGGTAATATTCTCTGAACTATTTACTTTAGGGCATTTAGTACTAAGATATGTTAATAACTTTTGTATTGGAATGGGTTCAAAATTTGGATTATGTCCGCCTAGATTAATAAAAATGACCACTGTGCTGCGGCTGAATTTTGAAGTCGGCTGAGGAGAAGCAACTACTTGCTTCGCCCTTTCAGGAGTTTTCTCTTCTTTGGTACTTTAAATTAACTTACCCTTTCTGGTGAAACATGATTTTGGCTGTCGGCCCTCTCCTTGCAAAGCTGGGCCGACGAGACCTCTCCTTGCGGAATCTTGCCAACAATTCATTTCCCCCTGCCTTCTTCCATCAGCATCATCTATTCGCGTTCTTCCCGACTTAGCAATGTCTAGTTCACTGCTGGTGCAATGCCTTATAAAAAAAACGACAATAGATATATGATGAATTGCACAGGCAAAGGAAATCTAATGGTACATCCACTGCCTGTACACTTTGCGGTCTCGTTACCTTTGACTCGATACACATTTTTATAATTCAATATTCGGTTCATAACTTATACATATTCAAATATTTTACGACAATAATTATTTAAATGCTACCAGAAAAAAATTGCCTGTT
Organism: Stenurella melanura; assembly: GCA_963583905.1. Classification (NCBI taxonomy): domain Eukaryota; kingdom Metazoa; phylum Arthropoda; class Insecta; order Coleoptera; family Cerambycidae; genus Stenurella; species Stenurella melanura. The sequence goes on along the minus strand of OY757315.1, from coordinate 43,938,294 downwards.
ATTTCATCAAAATGATTTGCAATCATTATTAAGTGGTGTTCCTTTAAACATAGGAAATGCGTTATCAGCACGATGGATCTCCTCTACATTCTGCTCATCTAGCCATGCTGCATTCAAATATAACGTTTTCCGGACGAAGAATTGGTTCCGTTACTCCTATTAGGTGACAGGCACAAATCTCCAGACTTTGCAACATTAGACTTCTGTTTGTATGGACTGATGAACAATGAAGTTTGTAAATAAAAAATGGACAACCACGATGCATTCATTCAAATCGAGAGCGCAGATAAAGGAGCATCAAAATGAACTCGAGAGAGCAACACGCTCCCCTCGTGAACGAACCAAAAAGTGCCTGGAGATAGATGGACACATAATTAAAAATTTACTGTAGATGAAGCTTTTATAATTTAAATTTTCTAATATTTTGTTATTAATCATTTAAGACGACGTAATTCGAAATCAAAGAAGTCGGATTACAATGATCGTGTCACGACCGCTAGTCTATAACTATTACAACAAGGGTCCACTTGGGCTGCGAGAGGTTTTCCTAGTTGGAAATTTTCAATTTATTTATTAATTAAACAGTAAAAGTGGTTGTAGCCAAACAATAAAGTCAAAAATACACAAAGAATATAAAATAAAAAAAACCGCTGCCTAAGGAATCACTACTTCCACATCCAGATTCTTCATCCAAGTCGTTTTAAAGGAAACATCTTGACTATATTTGCACTCTAGTATGTGGAAATTATCGGTCATAAAATTTTAATAATATTTGGGGCAGATGTCATAGAAAAGTTTGAGGAGTTGGTTTCTACCATATACGTTAAAAATGAAGTTTTTAGTTCATCCTACTTATTTTCTACTATTCACCTCCCACCCCTTCAATGGAGGCATCTCAATCAGATTTCACTACAATACATACGTGTACTAATCTCAAGTGAATATCTCAATTTGATGTTATCAATCCCATTAATAATGAAGCGGAGGTGGTGGAGTTTGAAAAATATTAGAAAGAAATCTGAGGCCTTGGTTTCTAGTATATACACCGAATCCCAAATTTCTGTACTCTTATCACCTTGATTTACTTATTTTCCCCTAGTCACTCCTATTAACCCTAACCCTTCTACGGAATCATCCCAAAATATAATCTAGTTCCAGATGTTGTTATAATACATACGTCTACCAAATTACAAGTGAATATCTCAATTTTATTTTATCAACCCCTTTAATAATGTAGTAAGTAGTGGAAGGGTTGAAACATATTGTTAAAAAATTTGAGGTCTTGGCTTCTAGGACATACACCGAATTTCAAGTTGCAATACTCTTACCAGCTTGCTTTACTTATTTTTCCCTATTTACTTCTACTTACCCCCACTCCTTCAACGCAATCATGTCAAAATATAATCTAGTTTCAGATATAATTATAATATATAAATGTACCAAATTTCAAGTGAAAATTTAAATTTAATTTTATCAACTCTTAATAAGGGAGTGGGGGTGGTGGGGAGAAATAGAAAATACTAATAAAAAAACCTGAGACCTTCGCTTCTAGTACATACACCGAATTTCTAGTTTCTGTAGTCTTACCAGCTTGCTATACTTATTTTCCCCTATTTACCCCTATTTAACCTCCAACCCTTCAACGGAATCATCTCAAAATATAATCTAGTTCCAGATGTCGTTATGATACATATGCGTACTAAATTTCATGTGAATATCTCAATTTTATCTTATCCACCCCTTGAATAATGGAGTAGGGGTAGTGGGGGCTGAAATAAATTATCAAAAAATCTGGGGCCTTTGCCTCTTGTACATACACCGAATTTCAAGTTTCTGTAGTCATACCTGCTTGCTTTACTAATTTCCCCCTATTTACCCCTAAATAACCCCGAAACCTTCAAAGGAATCATCTCAAAGAATAATCTAGTTCCAGATGAATATCTCAATTTTATTTAATCAACCCTTTTCATATAGGAGTGGGGTGGTGGGGGTTGAAAAATATTATAAAAAAAATCTGACCCCTTGGCTTCTAGTACGTATACCGAATTTCAAGTTTCTGTACTCTTACCAACTTGTTTTACTTATATTCCCCTATTTACCCCAAATTAACCCCCAACCCTTCAACGGAATCATCTCAAAATATAATCTAATTTCAGACGTCGTTATAATACATACGTGTACGAAATTTCAAATGAAAATCTCAACTTTATTTTATCAACCCCATTAATGGGGTAGGGGTGGTGGGGGGTTGAAAGATGTTATAAAAAATCTTAGGCCTTAATTTCTAGTACATACACCAAATTTCAAGTGTCTGTTCTCTTACAAGCTTGCTTTACTTATTTTTCCCTATTTTCCCCTATTTAACCCCCAACCCTTCACCGGATTTCCTCAAAAAACAATCCAGTTCCAGATCTCGTCATAATATATACGTGTACAAAATTTCAAGTGAATATCTCAAACCGTTCCGGAGAAAACGTGCGGACAAAAAAGTTACAGACAGACAGACCGACAGACAGACCGACAGACAGACCGACAGACAGACCGACAGACAGACCGACAGACAGACCGACAGACAGACCGACAGACAGACCGACAGACAGACCGACAGACAGACCGACAGACAGACCGACAGACAGACAGAAAATTTTTTCGCTCAAATTTAAAATCTCGACGTTTCATGACATTCTAAACCTATTTCACGAATAAAAATTTTTGAAAATTTTTTTGCGATTACTATACTTCCAATCCACTACGTGGATGTGGAAGTAATAAACAAAGTATTTTTTTACCAGACGCATATGTTAGGAGGAGATGTGTCCCCATATCGACCTCCAGAATGGATTGACACTGCCCATTCATTCTGGGCTATTTATATGATTGATAAATGCTTGATCAGCATATTCTCTACATACGTAAAGCGCTTGGATACTAATGACGTGATGTTATTAATAAATAATTGTAATCTGACACTCCACGTCCTCTAATACGTTAGAAATACTTTAATACTTTATATTTTATAGATTGGAAAATAAATGATACTGAATTTAGTTTATTTATTATAGATTAAATTTGGAAATTCTTTAATTTAGGTTTTCTATTTTTGTATTTATTTATAGGGAATATGCTAATAATATATTTCACCAAATTTGCATAGAAAAATAATTATTAATTTTGACATGTGACAATACACTTATTTGTAGTATTTACTTCTAGAGTTTGGCACTTTTCTTGTTACTCACCCTGTATTCTTAAAATTATTTCGACACGTTTAGTTTAGTTGACAACTTGTATTATCATTCAATTATTGATAAAAACATAAATATTTCATCTATCCCACAATTTAAATTCCTAGTTCGTTAACGACAACATCAAGTCACAACACCGCATTAGCTAGTCATTAATAGAAGATAAATAACTTTTCCGATCCGGAATTATTGTCAGCAAAAGGTTATATCGTGTGCACACGCGCATTGTTATAATAAATATTATGGAGTAACTCCAATAATAAATAATAATTAGAAGATATAAAATGCGAGTTAAGGGCCTCACCGGGTCGATATTTATATAAATAATTTACACACTATTAAACACGATTCAAAGCATTAAAAAATACTTTTGAATAGGTCGACTCAAGTACACCTAATGTAAGTTGAGTTTAATCCTTTCATATTACCATCCTGTACAATAAACTCAGTCCTGTTTGAGTGTTTTATAATAAGGTACTTTCAAATATACAATGAATCCTATTCATGCAGCACATTCATTATATTCTTCTAGACGACCTTCCACAAGGAGATGTAATATTTATTTGTAAGTTTCTGATAGGTTTGAGAAAAAAGTTATGACTTCCTAGATAAATAGGTTTTAATACAGAATACGACATCAATTTATATATACGTACTAGTTATGTTCCTATGATTCAACTGAAAATAGTTTTAATAATAACAGTAAAAAGATGAGAACTGTATTTTTATTTAGTCACTACATGGATACACAGTCGGGAAATCCAGTAAAAAAAATAAAGTCTAATAGTCCGGGGGCTAGTTGGCTCTTTTGAAAGTTCATCATTACATGCGTTTTGTATGAATTAATTAATTCTAACTAACGTAAATTACTACAAAATAGACTTGTGGCATATACGGTATAAGTTCTCAGGATTTTAAGTAAGTGTAGAAAATATGTTAATGGAAATATAGTCTGGATATGCATAATTTTTTAGTCAGGAAATACAACAAATTATTGAAATTAAAAATGATTTAGTAATAATGGCATCTTAGTTGCGATAGAAACTCTATACCGGGTGAGTCACGAATTGCGCTCGCCCCGATATTTCCTAAAATATTTGGAATAGAAAATTGAAATTTGGAGGCCTTATTACACGACTAAAATGCCATCTTTTCAATAAAAAATCAAGTTTGGTGCACATCCGGTTGGACCGGAAATGCCCACAATTTTCGATTTTTAAATGGAACACCCTATATATTTTTACATTTTTGGAATCTAGAGGAAATTGAATCCAGAGTGCTGTGGTGCCAAAAATATATTTTAGTTTGTATGCTACGTTACTATAAAAATAAAAAGAGCAATATGATTGTATTACTTAATTCTCTAGAGGCGTTTAAAATTTTTAAATGTGATTTTTACCCATTAACTCGGTTTTTTTAAATGGGAATTTAATCGTTCTCCAACATTTTTAAATACCTTATTTTCATACGAATCGAATGATACCAAAATTTTGAAAATCCGCTCAGAAATATTTGAGATTTCCGCCAAAATACAATGCAACCAAGCTTTTAGAAATATGCGGCTAATAGATAATAGATTAGTGGGCTTTGGAAACTAAAATGGCACATTTCTGTGTAAATCTGGTAACCGCAACAAAGTGGAAGCTCCACTTCGTTGGGTAACCGAATAACATTGGAAAAATCATAGTAGCCATTGCATGTAATAAAACAATATGAGCTGTTAGACAGGGCTGAAAGAGCCAAGCAACCCCCTAAACAATCTATAATCTACAAACATATGACACATTCTTAGCTGTTGAGAAATTTAACATTTTCCGCTATACCGGGTGAGTCACGAATTGCGCTCGCCCCGATATTTTCTAAAATATTTGGAATAGAAAATCGAAATTTGGAGGTCTTATTACACGACTAAAATGCCATCTTTTCAATAAAAAATCAAGTTTGGTGCACATCCGGTTTGACCGGAAATGCCCACAACTTTCGATTTTTAAATGGAACACCCTATATATTTTTACATTTTTGGAATTTAGAGGAAATTTTGAATACAATACATCCATTTTGGTCACTTTTTGATAAACATTAAACATTTTATTAAAAAATCTATTTCTGAATCCAGAGTGCTGTGGTGCCCAAAATATATTTTAGTTTGTGTGCTACGTTACTATAAAAATAAAAAGAGCAATATGATTGCATTACTTAATTCTCTAGAGGCGTTTAAAAACCTAAAAGATCTTTTGTGAATTACTAAGACTCTCAAGCTTATTACAAACTTTGTGATTTTCCTGGGGACTAATTTCCCTGTGGCTTCAGGTGGTAATTCCACTTTTTCTAGGTATTTTAGCCTAGTGCTAACATCTTTCATTCGCAAAGAATATGTTCCGTAGTTTCTATTGCAGTATTACAGCATATATCATTGTCTTCGTTGCCCATATTCTTGAGATGATATCTCAATAGGCAATGGCCTCTCAAGAGGCCTGTTATCTGCCTTAAGTCAGACTTTTCGACCTCGAGAAGCCTTGTGGCATTCTTTGTCGAATAAGTGATGAACTTTTTCGCTTGTCTTTGGCCTGGTGTATTTTTTCAGTAGAAGTCTTCCTTTTTTCCCATATTAGGATCTCCTTCCTTATGTGTTCCTTGGATAAACCACAGAACGTTTCGGGTCCAAAAAATGGGACTTTAGCACCTTTTTGCAAAGGCGTTGGCTAATTCATTTCCCTCTATTCCCTCATGCCCTGGCACCCACATCAAGGTAACCTTGTTGTTTTTTGCCAGTTGCCTCGGAGATTATTTGTATTCCCAGGCAATTTTAGACTCAAAGGTATAGGACCTGAGAGCTTTTAACGCCTGACTATCTGAAAATATATAGATCTTTGCTCTTCGAATGAATTTATTTATGCATTCCTAGGCGCATAGATCTATAGCATAGATTTCTGCTTGGAAGATGGTTGAGATCTTATGCAGGGCGTTGGATAGCCTGCAATTAGGCCCCGCTACGCCCACGTTGACACCTTCAGCCACATTCGAACCATCTGTGTGCCAGATGAGTGACCCCTTCTCCAACTGACGGCTCTTAACTAGCACATCAAACGGACAGTGAAAGTCCCGCTTGATTGGCATTGAGTCAATGGGTTTGGTCGTGAATTTAATTAACCCCAGAATCCTTAAGTGACCAAGCAGATCGCCTTCTTTGAAAGGGAGTACCTGCTGCAGCCTTAGGACACTGAGATATGCCTCCTTACTTACATGAGATGTATAGACAGTAGGTAAGGTGTTGCAACTTCTGCAACTTTCCATGGGTTAGTTTTTAGACCCAAAGTCTTACTAAACAGCCTGCGGCTCGTCTAAATAGCCGCAGTGGCTTTGGTAGGTGTTTGTATTCAACCATAACTTTCTGGAGAGGTTATTTTGTTGTTAGGGGAGTATACAGACTGTCTACTTTACGAGGGCCACACCAAATATCTCGCTTAATATCTATTGTAGAAGAATAAAGTTTTAGAAACAGTTATCCCATTTTTTGTGAGCTAAGTATATTTCAGTAAAAAGAAATTTGAAATCCATAGCCTACTTTATGAGATATATTACAAAAACCTGAAAAATAGGAAAACCACAAACGGTTATAGCTTCCTTATTTGAGGAGATACGAAAAAAGTTAAAGGAATGAAAGTTGACGGCAAAGACAATAAGAATAATAACGTGTAACAAAAAAATCGAAAAATGCAGTTGGCTTTGACATACGCTATTGTGCAAAAATGAAAAATACATATCTCAAAGCAGGCCATGACGCCATTAATTCCGTTATTTTTTTCTCATTCCAACGATATAAAACATGTCACAGAAATTTTAACCGATAGTGTCAATATTTAATATTTTACGAATACCACAATTCATATAATTGAATTGTAACAATCAGCTGTGCCATAATTAATGAAAAACAATGTATACAGTTATTAATAAATTTGACAGATTGTCACTGTTGTATGTTGTATGTTGCGTTGTCGAGTTCTAAGACAAATTTTATATCAGTAATTATGGTGTACACCAATAATAACAAATTCGATATGATTAGCATTTATTGTCAGTGCGATTTTGACGCTGAGATGGCAGCCACGGTTTACGGAGATAGATTTCCAGATGCTCCGCAGCCAAATTGAACTATGTTTAGGAAGTTAGTTCAAAATCTAAAATCAGAGAAACTTTCGCATAAAAAAGACAGTGCAAGAAAAATATTGAAAAAAAACTTATTTCGATGCTACAAAATGAGGAAAGTTCAACATTTAAATGAGGGAGATAAGCCAAGGAGAGTAAGATTTTGTAGATGGTTATTAAATAAGAAAAGGAATGACGTGCTGATATGTAGCAAAATTCTTTGGTCGGACGAATCAAATTTTTCTAATAATGGATTTTTCAATAGAAATATGCATTATAAGTGGACACGAGAAAATACACATTGGTGCAGAGAGACTGCTTTCCAAGAAAGATTTTCTACGAATGTTTGGTTGGGTCTTTTAGGGACTAAAGTAATTGGACCTTATTTTTATGATGGCAAATTACCCGCTCGTAGATACCTTAATTTCCTGCAAAACGAATTTCAAGATTTTCTTTATGAATTAACAGTGGCAGAAAGATTAAATTATTCATATTTTCAACAAGATGGGGCTCCACCTTACACTGCTGTAATATGTACAAATTATTTAAATCAAGTTATGCCAGATAGCTGGATAGGCACCTATGGTCCCATTCTATGGCCAGCTCGATCAGCAGATATTACTCCCTTGGATTTTTTCGTCTGGGATTACATTAAAGACAAGGTATTTCAAACTGCCCCTGAAAATATTGAGGACATCAAAACCAGAATTCGAAACGCATGTGAGGCAATTACTCCTGAAATGCTCCAAAATGTAATGCGTGACGTGTCTCGTAGAGCACGTTTATGTGTCAGAATGCATGGTGCACAATTTGAGCATTTGTAATTAGAAAAATAAATACACACAATTTCTTTTCAATATAGTAGTAGGTAGTACTGTTATACATAGTTTTTCGTTTTTTTCTTTGGATGTTCGTTTTGTACTTGTATTTTTATTTATGAGATATTTATTGGTTTGTATTAAATTGTAATAAATAATTACGGAATTATAATTATTATAAAGTGAATTTTTACTATTATGGCACAGCTGATTGTTACGATTCAATTATATGAATTGTGGTATTCGTAAAATATTAAATATTGACACTATCGGTTAAAATTTCTGTGACATGTTTTATATCGTTGGAATGAGAAAAAAATAACGGAATTAATGGCGTCATGGCCTACTTTGAGATATGTATTTTTCATTTTTGCACAATAGCGTATGTCAAAGCCAACTGCATTTTTCGATTTTTTTGTTACACGTTGTTATTCTTATTGTCTTTGCCGTCAACTTTCATTCCTTTAACTTTTATCTCCTCAAATAAGGAAGCTATAACCGTTTGTGGTTTTCCTATTTTTCAGGTTTTTGTAATATATCTCATAAAGTAGGCTATGGACTTCAAATTTCTTTTTACTGAAATATAGCTCACAAAAAATGGGATAACTGTTTCTAAAACTTTATTCCTCTACAGTAGATATTAAGCGAGATATTTGGTGTGGCCCTCGTAAAATAGACAGTGTGTATATTCGCTCTAATTAATTAATTCTATCGAACATACAGTATGACAAAATAGAATTTTAGCATATATCTGCCTGTCAACCTGACCGAAGTTCGAGATATACGATTGCTTCTCATGGAATCGTAGATTTTTAATTCTTATATACGTGTATAAATTAATCTGAGGGAAATTTAGTTTTGAGATGTATAATTTTTAATTCAGGGAATAAATCATTAAAATAGAAACAACATTTCAATAATGATATAACACATCCGAAATCACATAATGTGTATTGGTTTGTTTCTTGCTGAAATAATCACAGTCTAGGGAACTTAAGTTGTACACATTCCTACGTTTCTGATTGGCTAGTCGATCTATTCCCGGATTTTATTTGAAAACAACCACAATATTTCGGATACGATCGGTTTGGTTAGAGTGTTGTAATCTCAATCTTCCTAAATTTAACGTGACCGCCATTAAGGCTAATAGGTATTTAACATTGATTTCGTGCTGGAAAAGTGTTGTTTTGCACATTTTCTTAACAATATACATATTACGAAATGATGAGGTATTGTGCTGTTTGCAAAATGCAGTTTAAAGAGGAAGTTAATCGATCACTTCATAAGTAAGTATAATAATAATAATAATAATAATAATAATAATAATAATAATAATCTTTATTAATAGCAAAATGCTAACAAAGCGGCAATAAATATTTGTTTACCTATAAGCTAGTTTAAAAATCATAAGTTGTTAAATTAAACTTCATAGTTGTAACATGTTGGCGTTGTTTACACTTCTGAAAAGACGAATAGCAAGAAAATTTTAATACAGTTCAATAATTTCACTTAGAATTAAACGTATATACCCTCTACCTATTATATTTAATAAATAGGTTATATAAATAGGTGCAATATTGTCGTTATTCTAATAAAAATGTACATATTTATTTTCTTAGATAAACTTCACTTAAGTATGAGTCAAAAATGGTGTTCCATGTTGAGAAAAATTATTAATATCACCACCAACATAGGAAGTAAATAGTTTAGGAAATATTTTAACAAAAGCTGCATTTTTTAAAAATCACTCACTTTTTTGGTTCAATTTCGTATTTATAAATAAAAATATTTTAACAAGATATAAGGTTTTATATTTGTACTCAACTTTCTGTACATCTGGTAATCGTAAACATTTCGCTAACATGGTAACTCAGCAAGGAAGTGGGTAAATTGTACTGCCTTGTTATATGTAAACTATCAGAAGGAATTGAGTGATGTATTTTTTTCTAAATGAGTCATTTTAAGAACTCGTGAAAATAGTTATATTTTATATTCTATCTGTGCTAATTAAATATAAAATATTTCAAGCATTAACATACTGTAATGTTGCAGGCATATATCAAATTGTTTTGTATAAAAAACAGGTAATGCAGGAATTAAAAAAGCAGCAAACAAGGCATGTGCTAAACAGGTAATGCAGGAATTACAAAAGCAGCAAACAACTCATGTACTAAAGAGATGGTTGTTGTGTATCTAGAGTTAAGTTCCTTCATTGAAGATATCAAGCATTATCATACTGTAATTTTGCATGTCTACTTCACATTGTTGTAAAAACAGCAGGTTTATGTTAATGTTTACCCTTCTGCACATACCCGCCACTGCTGCTTAGTTAGTGTTATGATTATCTATGCTTTTATGGTTATATAATGTGATTATGCAAGGAGCAAACAAGGTATAGAGTGAAGAGATAGCTGTTATGTATCTCTAGACCTTGTTCTTTGATCAAAGTCTGAAATTCACTAAAAACTTAACCCAGCGGAAAATGTTAGTTTCCTCTACAGTAAGGTTGTGCAGTATGTCTTTTTACATCCCATATATATCTGGGATTTCTGATGTGTTCTAATTTTGGAAACATTTCTTTTTCTGGATAATTAACCTACAAGAGTTTCTTTTTGGGAATGTGCTATAAACTCCATTCTTTTTGACAACTTGCGAAGTACCTGGTGGGAGGTGCCTGAGTTATAGCATTGCATGGTTGTGTAATGCACAAGAGCCCAAACCTCCAGGTGAACCCTTGACATAAGAGGAAAACTTGACAAACTTGATTCTTCACACGTTCAAGACGTTTATTTTAGTTTTTTCTATAGTTGACTTGACCCAGATAGTACATTTACTAATCATTTCGCAGATTCGTGTAGTTCTTAGTTTCTTTGCTCAGGATAACGATTGAGCCTAAGTAAATATGCCTAAAAACTTGTTCATGAATTTCTATAATCATTTCAGGAGTTCATTAGAACTTTTATAAGACTTCTTTGCCCACAATTTTTTTTCAGAACTTCAAAAAATTCGTATTATTAGGAAAAAATATGTTGAAAATGTTCTAACTCGAACAATGTCGGTTATTTTCGCTTGATAAAAATCACCTAAGGGTTTTCGATGTAGCTGATCAGGAATCCGCTGTTCAAAAAATTAATGTATAAAATGGCCGGTCCAAAACTGTAAAATATAGCCAAAAACATGCAATATTGTATACATTAACGATGAATTTCAAGGATCTGTATTTGAAACAGGAAAAAACCAAAATTAAATATGGTTCAAGTTTTGCAACACGTATTTTCTACACAGGACTCTATATTTTCTTGTAAAACGATTCTCCTTAGTTTGACTGGAGTTGTGGTTTATCGCTTAAAAAAACAGAACAAAACGCGTTCTCAAGATAAACATTATTGTATCATACACCTCTAGTGATTTTTCCCCTCGCTTCTCTGCGCTTATCAAAGGCGAAGTATCTATCCCTTCGATAAGAGAGGGAAGTAAAAAATTGTTTAAAAAAAACCATGTATTTGATTTTACTTGTAGTCAATTTTTCACATTTCCAAAAAATCCAGTATCATTCCATCTAATCTACGTTTGGTTATATTTTTTTAACCGACATCATTTTCAACCGCCTGTAATTTCATCTGACACCGACATAAATTTACCGCTGCTACCATTTCTTTCAAGTGGGACCTCCCTCGATAATTCTTTACGATGGCATCCGGCGTTTTCAGAGCAGGTGTTAAACGTCACTGGCTGTACCCTTCTTAAGTTAAAAAAAAAACTAAAATCGTCAGATGATGAATTACGTACACCTAGTATTTTACGGGTATTTGCGTGTGACCATAAATCCAAACTTCAATAGAAATACGATACCTATTAGGAAGGAAAATTATACGTATTAATCATATTTAAGCAGAGCCGGTTCATTTTTTTTTAATGGTACGGATTTTTTGCAATGGATTTTTAGTTTAGTTTATATTCCAATCATAACTAATATAGTAAGTAAAGTTAAAGAGATGTAATAACATATTTTAATGTGTCCGGTTAAAACTTTGCAGTCGTACAGATGATAGTATAGGAGCTGAGTGGCTCTTTCGGTATGTCATCGTTTTGTGCTCTATCAGGTTAGTGTAGACAAATTAGCATTTCTGACTAAAAAGTTTGCCGAATGAATAGATTTTCACGAAACTTTGTAGATTCTGTTCGTCTTGTCTAGATCAAACTCCAAAAAAAAAGAAAAAAATGGCCGCTATTGCCTCGCATTTGTTATAAACAATGATTTATTGTTAATTTGTTAAGTAGTATAATTGAGGTAAATTACAAAAGCAAAATGTATTTTTAGACAATTTGACGAAAAATAAGAACTTTTTAATCTTGTAAAATTTTCGAAAAAACTACTGACTACAGAATACTTATTAAAAACGCATTGTAGTTGAAAGTTCTCGAGTACTTTCATTTCAAAAGACTAGTTTAACTAGGTGTCTTCAATTACATTTACAACTACTGTTGTAGGTACACTTTACACTTACACAGCATCACATTTTTTTCATGATGAAAGAAATTAGGTCATTAGAACTTAGGTACTTAGGACACTGATACCTTTCTTTGTCACACATGTTATAACAACATAACCGGAAAGTCTAATATATAGTTTGTAGTAATATGTGACAAAGAGACAAAATGCCTTTCTACATCAGTGTGCAAGCAAAGTGTACCTAAATGAAGTCTCGATGATGCACAGTGGGCCAGATAGCAATTCTAGGAAATAATAAATCTCAAAACCAGTATTCTCAAAATCGTAAACATTCTACTTAATTTAGGTCTCAGATAGTGGTTCATAGTATCAATATCGAATGCCCTAATGTAAGAATTTTCTTAGAATGCTCTCTCAAACTTATAATAAATGCGAACATTATCGGTCTGCTTCCATCAGTGCTCTCTTATGTGTTTCACTGCAAGTATCGCTGTGCTTTTGTTTATTACCTATTGATTAAAACATTTTAGTGAAGAATTGTACAAAAGTTAGATAACATTTTAACGCATTTCATTTTCATAATTTTGTTGTAAACTCTAATTAACACTGTTTAATTGTCATTATAGACATTATACACCAACTAATAATATTTTATGAATTTGAAAGACCGGCAATTCTCAGATTTGAGGAGATTTGTTCTGTTAATCCTTTTCCGAGTATTGTAATTCATCTTAATTCGATTCCCTATTAGCTTAGCTGCAAAGGTCTGCGAATAATTAATACAGTGTATTTTTTTCAGTGCCATGTCCATATCATGAAGAGAGCTTTTTGATATTTGGCGTCAAGAACATGACATAACAAACATAAATGCTGCAGTTTTCGTTTAAGCTCTGTACTTTAGGTTAAGGGAACATGAGGAGGATACAACCAAAATAATAGTCAAAAATATAAACAATAACTTTGCCGACAAGCGGAAATGTAATCGATCTCTCCAGGTATTTCTCGCGCGACATCATGAATGACTGAATGATGTTGTGGTTGTGATACCTACTGAAAACCCAAAAGGACGAACAAAAGTTCGTTCATCAAAGGAATTTGTTGAGGCGGGTGATCACTGATCAGTCCAAAATGCAAAAGTTTTACCTTTACTCGAAACATATACTACACATTAGTTATCAATGTTATCATTCATATCTGGTAAAAGAGATGCTGCGCTAATAGTACAAACTATTACAGCAAACTCTCCAATGCGAGTGCCAGGATTAAGAGAGCTCCATAGTTCTCCGAAATCGGTGGCTACGAAATATACACCAGAAGAAGCCTTGGCGGTGTATGTTGACGGTCGAAGCTATTCTTTCCACAGGAATGTTGTCAAAGGAAGCTTTAGAATCCAGAAGCAAAGATGTTAGGGCATTCATGGAATTACATACACAGAAAACATCCAGAGAAAAAACTATGGAAGATCTATTTCACGCTTTACTGTATTCTTCAGACTTTTTGTGTCTGTCAGTGTATATAAGGGATGTACCACGTCTTTCTGTTACGTGATCGAATCCATATTATACGGGAGTTATTTTCTCAAAAAGTAAAATAACTTTTGGGAGTGCCGTGGAAGAAACACGAATTTTCTTCTCTCAAATATATATAAGATTCACCCTAGTACACAGGTACTCCATTTTCTCCTGTCTTCTCGATTAGTTTTCTCAAATTATACCACATAACATGGAAATATCAAGCAATGTACCCGCTTCATTAACTCCTATTCTGAAAAATATGTTATACGATGTTTTTGATTTTCTCAGTATATAAACTACTATGTTATGTTAAGAAATTGCAGAACAAGCTACACAAGGATATACATATTAACACGAGAGTTCTAAAATAATTTTGTGTGACGTGAATGTCTCTTTCTCCTGCCGTAGTCATGATATAAAATAAACAAAATTTCATGTTACTTAAGAAATTGTCATCTACTTTCTCCCTCTATATATAGACATTATATAAGTACTCTTCTCTGGGTAAACTTAATGCAAATAATAAAATATTTGAACCAAATAACTGAACAATAATAGTGTTACAGTTAAAATATGGGCATTACATATGCTCATTTTTCTACATTTAAGTTGGATATGTTATTTAAATATTCTCGACCTCCTTAGGCCGAATACAAATTTCATATTACCTTCCCACTCTTTTTAAAGCATTATTTAAGCAACGAACGATGTCGAGGATTTGACCCTTTGCGTTACACACATTTTATTCATTTTGTAAATAAACAAATAATAATCACAGTAGAATCTGTAAAGCGCAACCATTTTCAGTGCAGGATTAAACTTCTCTGAAAAGGAATTATAAATTTGTATTTTCTAGACTATTCTGAAGATGCGACTTGTGTGACATTTATATTTATAATTCACTATATCCTCACAATTCTATCGCAAATTTACTGTAATATGTCCGACATGCATGGGATATTTCATGGTATCGGAGGCACGTCTCAATATACCGATTTTGCTGAAATTTAGAAGAGATCACTTTTTGGGATTTGGAACAAAGGGCGTGAGAAGAAAAAATATTTTGTCAAGTTTATACTTGACAAAATATTTACAAATTTATATTTGAACCTCGCTAATCTGGAAACTATAAACCCCAAAAAACGGCAACCAAAACTTATAAAATGAAATTTCAATGTAATTCGGCTAATTCAATCTTAATACCTAATATCGATATAGAGATCGGTGTACATATGAAAAAAAACTGCAGTGAAAACTGCAGCGAGAAGTACCTAAACAACATATAAATTAGTCCGTCTTTGAAACTTTGGCTGTTAGTGCTACTTGACATGTAGTTTAAACATTCAAAGAGTCCCCAAAAATTGGAGGGGTGGCAATGAGGTTTTTGGGGGAGAGAGGGATGGGATGAGAAAGAACGTCAAGTCTGCATTGTATGAAGAGTTTGAATGTGTCGACGACAGCAGGATGGGCAGCGTCAGAAATGTCATTGATGGTCGGCACTTGCTGCATGCTGTTAAGAGGGAACAACGCAAGTAGATCAGTTACAAATTCTAGCGGGTGTGACAAATGATTACCGCAGCCTGCTGTAGTTTGTCTGTCCCTACTAAGTCCGTACTTTCTTTGCAATTGAAGAATACGTACACATATTATGAAAGGTCAAGCATAATCGAGACCCGAGAGATGGGTGCAATCCGATTGATACCTATAATAACTGATTTTCATTGTATATGTGTACATTTAAAAATTTCTAAGGATATTACTATTTTGTGCTTATATTCTATTTTTTATATTATCTTTAAATGTCTATTATACTTGTATTATTTGCATTTTGTATGTATTTATATTGCCTAAATACCTACCTATATAATTACTCCTTCGGATTCTCGTATCTAACTACTTTTATTTTATATTTTAGAAAATGGTCCACCTAATGTTACATGCAAATAATAAAAATATATATACAGACTGTTTTGAATTTGTTTGTGAATTACTGTATGCGATTTGTATGAAATAAACACATTATTTAAGTTTAAGATATTGACTTGAAATTTTATACACATGTGTTAGGTATAACGAGATTTTTAATTGGATTGTTTTTTGAATTTATCCGGTGAAGAGTTGGGGGGTAAATAGGGTTAAATAATGAAAACAGTGTGGTAAGAGTAACAAAATTTGGGATTTGGTGTATACAGGGTGTTCCTTAATGACGTGCTAATATTTCAGGGTGTCATTCTTAGGCAATTTTTATGAAAAAAAGTTCATATGAACATATGTCCGCAAAGGCTTAAATTTATTTCTACAGGGTGTTGAAATTTTTTTTTTCTAATCGTTATTTTTTAATATCTCAGAAAGTATTTTAGACATTATTTTCAATTTTGGTACGTGTTAATAGGATATAGAACCACATGTTTCAATTAGAAAAATTATTTTATCGCTCCACCAGTGGCGTCCCTGCGAGCATGTCCTCTGATGTTTTTTACCAAAAAAGTGGTACGCCACTGACATTTTTCCATATGGATATTTTTCCTGATTAGCCTGATTAATTCTACATGAAAATGGTCTCGCGTTTTTCTCGTAAAATGCACAGTTCTTGATTAAAATAATTAAATTCATGATGAAACTAATTACATAGGCACACACAGACAAAAAAATGGTTAGTATAATAGAAGTCAAGGCCTTAGATTTTTTTATAATATTTTCCATACCCCCATCACCCCCACTCCATTATTAGAGGGGTTCTTAAAATAACATTGAGATATTCGCTTGAAATGTGGTACACATATATTATAACGACATCTGGAACTACGTTATTTTTTGAAATTATTACTCCACCCCTTCAACGAAACTATCTCAATCAAACGTCATGCGTCATTACAATACATGTATGTGTACTTTTCAAGCGAATATCTCACTTCTATTTTATCAACTCTTCTATTAATGGAGTGGAAGTGGTGGGAGGATTGAAAAATAAAATAAAGAGGCCTGGCTTCTAGTATAGACACCAAATATCCAGTTTCTGTACTCTTACCAGCTTGCTTTACTCATTTTTCCCTATTTACCCCCCACCTCTTCAACGGAAAAATTTCAAAATATAATCTAATTATAGATGTCGGTATAATACATAAATGTATCAAATTTGAAGTGGAAATCTCAATTTTATTCTATCTACCCTTTTAATAATGGAGTGGGGGTGGTAGAGGGGTTGAAAAGTTTTATTAAAAAATCTGAGGGCTTGGCAACTAGTATAAACACCAAATCTCAAGTTTCTGTACTCCAGCCTGCTTTATTTATTTTCCCTTATTCATACCTATTTAACCCCCAACTCTTCAATGGGATCATCTCAAAATATTATTTAATTACAGATGTCGTTACAATACATACATGTACCAAATTTCAAGTGAAAATCTCAATTTTATTTTATCAATTCTTGTAATAATGTAGTGGGGTGGTGGAGGGATAGAAAAATGTTATAAACAAATTTCAGGCCTTACTCTTACCAACTTGCCCCTATTTTCCCCTCTTTAACCCTATTAATTTTGAGGACAGCAACATTGAGGTAAGTCCAGTGTAGATGATGACGTACTAATAGTCCAGTCAGCCATAGGAAAACACGGCTGCGCCATTGTTTGTCAGAATACTGATATTTTAGTATTGTTGACTGCTTTGGCTCCTTTGAAATATTTTTACCCAAACCAAAAATCGGACGTACGAAGAAGAAACTTTCTTCATCAGTAAGCCTTCAGAACCAACATATGCACATCAACATGTACATTCTACTCGCTCACTCTTTTAGTGGTTGCGACATCACAAGTGCAATTTATGGAAAAGGGAGAAAGAACATCATCAAGCTGTTTGAGATAGAACCTAGATGCTATACCATACACGTATTAAAAATAGCTGCAGCAACTGACGGTGAAATGGAAAAGGCCGCAGGGACTCTCTTTTTGTATATTTATGGCTCCAAAGATGAGAAACATACGTTACATGAACTGCGGTACGTAATGTTCCGGAGATCACTCACTCAAAGTGTAGCAAAGTTGGAATCACTTCCTCCTACATCAGCAAGTGCTGCACAACATTCATATTCTATCAAGTAAAATAAAGAGGGTTTATTTAATTTTTAAGTTGAATTCCCTTAAAGCATCTTAAAGTGCACATTTCAAGCTTAAAAAATCGCACCAATAGAAATCTAGTAACGCAATTTAATCCAGAGTAATCGGTGGTTAAAGTTATTCTTATCAAATTTTACCACTTTCTCAAAATTTTAAAATTTTGGATGTGTATATCTACAATACCAAATTTTTGAGATTTTCTTCACTCATCATATCCTTTTATATATTATTTCAAGAGTAGTATGTGAAATTTCCAGGTTTTAATCTTAAAAATAGTAGAAATGGTTGAGGTTTTCCGATTTCATCGGAAATCTCTTTATCTTCCGACTTCGTATATATATACTATTTCTATATACATTCATTTTTATATTTGAAGATATAATAATTCAATGGCCACATGTTTCTTCTTTCATTTAAGCTTTGTTGGGCTCAATGTCATTAATTAGTTCAAAAGTTATAACAAATTTAGTGTAGCTCGTCCGAGATCGCGCACGCTTCGGCCCTAATTACGTGTCGCTGCGTTCCATTTTCGTGCGTTAAACAAAAAGATTTGGATTCTACATTTTTGATCGTACATAAAAACTTTGTATGCGTTTTTTATGTGAAATTTCCCGTATTTTCGATTGGCGTAAGCAGTTTTTTTCGATAAAATTTAATTTTAAAGGTCATTCGCTAAAAACCGTAATATTACACCTATTTTGTTTAATAACTGTTACAGCGGCACTTTCTAGGAAGGAGACTTATCATATAATATAGATACAATTTAGAAGAGAATGGAAAAATGTCCACCCTGTTACGAAGAATTCCAAAACCAATTCCTTATAGTCCGGGAGGCAGTGAATTTTTTTCGTACTTATTTTCCCAGTCAGTGCATATGTTTTAATCTGCTCTCTTAGTGATAAAAAAACAAGAATTTTTGAGTGGCTAAAATTTTTGGATGGATTCAAAAAATAAAAATAAAATGCAAGTCCGCTTATTTTCCCAGTCATAAATATTTTACATTTACTAAAGTGGAACATAAAGCTTATGAAAATAACAGTTTGGCTTATCTCAGATAGCGGAAAGTGAGTCTGGCTGAAAACATGCGGATTAAAAAATTTGACCAATTTTGCGGATCCGTAATCCTTATTTTTCCAGGCTTGAAATTTAGCACATAAATTGTTATCATGTACGGTAATTAAAAATAAGTTTGGCTGATTTACGAAATTGGCAAATGAGTCTGACGGAATCTTGAAAATAGGAAAAATAGAAAATTTTTGCTCTTATTTTTCCGGGTTTGAAAATATGTCACATGATAGATTATACTATATTTTCATAGAAAATACACGTCTGGCTGACATTTACAATCACGAAGGCCTTGCCAGACTCTGTGGCCTTCATTCAAATGTATAATTTCGTCAAGAAATATTTTTCAACCTGCCCCATCATAATTCTATACTCTGTGCTTTCTTGTATTTCATTGTTTAATGGTCTCATAAAAAAGAACATATACGTATGAAACTAATCACCTGTATAATCGAACGTGCCGAATTTAAAGCGCCTGACGATCATTATATGAGTCTGGCACGGCTTTGGGGGTGTTCCACAGTAGCCAGATTGTACTTTAAGCTGTTATTATAATATTGGTCATCATCTGGATAAATTTTCATGACTGCGAAAATGAGGAAAATTATTTTGATGAAAACTTTTCAGTATTTCACTGCACTACTAGTAAAAGTCCACTTAACACTTAACATTTAGATATAAATCTTTCGAGTGATGTTTGTTGTGATCGAAACTATACGTTTTGTGGTAAAATATGATTTTTGCACGTAGTACCAGGACTTGCATTTCCTTGACTTGCAATCCGGTTACTGTCGTTGTGAGAATAAGGTTTCGTAGAGGAAATATTTCATTTGGTAAATATTCCGCTCGCAAGAAGCTTACTTTAGAACTAATGCCAATGCCAGTCTGTGCTTTCGATTGCTGAGAACATCGAAGCTAGATGGAGCTTTCCCCCATTCTTTCACTTCGTAGTTTTATGACTTCTAAATGTTGATCGGGATGGAGCTCTCAGACCAGTCGCTGTGGACGCACCTTGACCTGATGAGAGCCAGCTGCTCGAAACTGCAGTCTGCAACTGGTCCGGAACGGCTGGCGGCAGGAAAGTTCCTTTAATTATGTATAAATCTTTCGGCTGATGTTTGTTGTAATCGAAACCATGCGTTTTGTGGTAAAATGTGACTTTTACACTTGGCGCTCGGACCTGCATTTCTTTGATTTGCAATTCGGTTACTTTCCTTATGAGAATAAGGTTTCGTAGAGGAAGCTTGACAAAAATATTTCGTTTAGTAACTTGACACTTGGTGTATATACTAGCAGTCAAGGTATTAATTTTATTTGATAACTGTTACCCTCATCACCACCCGCCCTCGCCACTGCATTATTGACGGCCGTTGGCACCATATTATTTATCAGAGGATTAACACTAAACCTTCGGTTTGCACCGCTCGTTAATATTGGATTAAATTGGCTTAAACCAAGTTTAATTTAAACCACCAGTCGGTCGTTTAAAGTGCGTTTAAAATTAAGCGTAGTTTCATAACCTCAGTTTTTAGTATATTTTCATTGTTTTGACACTTTATCAGATTGAGTTGTTTTATGTGTGTTGTTATTTAAAATTGTGAGATGGATTCCGACTCCGACATTGATATCTTCACTGACGACAGATCCAATGGAGATTATAGATTTCGGATTCTCTAAACAAATATACGAAAGAAATAATCATTTGTTTAGATAATCGGACTTTCTATAGGAGCTTCAGGCTAATGACGAATCCTGTTCTTGCGCACTTTTTTCTTTCCATTTTCATAGAAACGTTTAAGGCACTCAACAGATCTATAACATCCATTTGGAGCTACTGCGCTGAACTGATTCGTTATTTTCATCCAAACATTAGTCTTCTTCTGTGATGTTACTATTTGTTACTATAACTTAACTGTTTTACTGTTTCAGCCCGACCTACAAGCCACGTCGCAAGGAGACAATGACCAAAAACACCCAAATCACTCGATCTCGGGGTACCAAGCAAACGACCAGCTCGGTACCCTTACCCTAGCCCGTGCCGGCCACCGACGCTAAGCTTCTGTGGCCAAACACAATCCTCGAGCTACACAGTTCACACTTCCTTCCGACGAAATCGAGGCACACGATGCCAGTTGGCACCGCATTTTCGGGGGGGGGGGGGGGGCGAAAGAGCAGAGCCACTCCTTACGAGGCCGGTCCAGGTCTACAGCGATGATTGGGGCAAAGAGCTCAAGCTCGACCCCTAATCATCCGAGACCGTCATCTTTAGTCAAGAATATTGGCGCGGCGGTAGGTTGCCTATCAAGTAAATCGAAAAAAAAAATAGAATATGGTGCAACAAGACGAGAGGTAATCCTGATTTAAAAAATTAAACCTAAAATACTTACTCATTGCTTAAAATGAAAACGATGCAAGAGGCCGCAAGGGAGTTGACATAACAAAATTGTGATTTAGTGTGTGTACGAGAACGAAAATTTTCAGAAAATCCTTTGGCATTAGTCACTCCATGGTACCGCCCTCGGGCAGACGATTTAATAATAAATGCTTTTATTTAACCTGGCTATTGACTCAAATTAGTTAATAGAATTCTATGAGCAATTATTTCCACTCACCGAAGTGCTAATATGTGTCAAGATATTTCCTGATGTGGAAGTAGTGATTCTTTAGGCAGCCGTCTTTTTTCTCGGAAAGCTGATCCAAGCCAGCTCAATATTGTGCAAGAAAGTGGTCGTTCCCATTATTACACATCAAAATTGAAGTGTATTTTGAAGTGTATTCTAGGCCGACTGCGCATGCTCCACGCGCAGGTAGGGATATAAACGAGAACTGAGACTTGTTTTGTGAGAGTGGTCAATGCGTCGACAGCAGGAGTAGGAAGGGGGTCATAGACAGAAATTAGGGAAAGTGACCTAACTGTATATTATTGAACTGTGATATATTTAATTGTTTTAAAACAAAATAAAAACATTAATCGTGTTGTAAAATTTTTGTTGCATCGTGTATACATTCGACACGAAACACATACCGAACGCGGACGCCGCATTTCTTAAGCCTATTATGAATCTTTCTTTCGAGTCTGCAAATATTTAAAAATGCTCCCAGGCAAGAGCTTCTCCGTATTTCTTGTAAAACAAGAATTAACACGATCTAAAAGTTGTCAATATGTAAGCCCGGTGCTACCCGATGATGTAAAATTCCCAGAAAGCACTCCGATTTTATGGCATCGCGGATACTCTCGAGGAATAGATAATAATATTAAGAAGTTTGTACACAGACCATGCCCTCATTATAGCGACTTTGGATGTATTTAATCTCATAAATTCAACTTAACGAGTTATTAAAACTAAAAAGCATATAAATAAAACGACGTAGGTATTTTTATTTCGCTGCTTTGTAACGAAATTTTTACGAGACATTTAATTATTATTAAAAGAACTATAGATACTTTTATTGACGTCATAGTAGAGTCAAACAAAAATTATCGCCGTTTTTTGTAAATATCTGAATTATCGTAACCAAGAAACACGACATTGTAGGAATAAAATTTTACAGAAAACTGGTAACATGGTTGTTCATTATATTTTGACTCCCCTTTTATTTCTGTTGTTATTGGAAATGAAAAAAACGTTTCAAATCGAAGTTGCAGGGTTGTAATACATATTTCTTAAATGCAATTAAAGAAACAATTACTTGCGTATGTTACGTGATATAACAATGAAGGTTGTTTTACTTCCTCGCATACCGAAGGGAAGTATTGTATTCGAGAAAAAGTCACCCTCCGAGATTTTTTCTGATCTTCACGTTGCAGATCACGTAGATTACGAAAATATAGGTTTTTCAATTCCGTCAGTCAGTCTGCCTGTCTGTCTGTCTGTTACATACATTAGTGGATTTGTTTTACTACAACACTCAGGCCTTAAGGCCCATTGTGCTCGTAGGGATCTACAGTTTTGCGTGGACTCCAAACCACGGTCATCGGCTATCAACTATGACCACCCCCGGCCATCTCACCGCCTTTCTGGCGGGCCAATAGCCCTTGGGGTCTTCTCTGCAGCGAAGACAGTTGCCCTGTGCCATCGGCGCCACCTTACTAAGCGACTTAATGGCCAGGAACTGTCTCAGTCGATAGCCTACCGACTAGTAGACGGATACTGTCCAAGGTTTAAGCCTGTGCCTTAGGCTTTCTTGGTTCTTTTTGTTTTATGGTTTTCTGATTGCCCCGCGTTGGGAAGCTATGTCCACGAAACAACGCTGCGTCGATTGTCTCTTGACTTATTTTTTTTTTGTTTAGCCCCGCGTTGGGAAGCTATGTCCAAGAAACAACGCTGTGCCTTGCGTGTTCGTGATTCTAGTTTAAAAATGAAAATTATGTTTGGGTCGTCTCGAGCTTAGAGTACGACTGGTTGAATGATAGCTAGCAAATTTGTTTAATGAAGGGCGCCAGCTAGCTCTTTTGAGACTCTGAGACTTGGACAAATATTCAGATAGGCTTCGATTACACTTGTTGATTTATAGTTAGTAAATAAAACGACGAATTTTAATATAACGACGAGAAGTATAAAATTTGTTTATTGATTAAAGTACAGTCTTGGATTTCGTAGAAACACTTATAATTAAAATTTGTACACTAGATTTATTATTATTAAAACTCAACTATTTACAATAGTCACTGGACGCGAGGTTTGATTAATTTTGAGAGCAACCCGGAGAGAGAGTAGCGCGGAGACGTGGACTGGTAACGCGATGTGGAGATACTGCCTGCCTACTGCACGCTCTCGGCGGCTTTTATACTAGTGGGGAATTCCAGAACACGGAAGTGACGTTTCATCGTGACATAATATGACATCATTTTCCACCAATGAGAAGCGATGGCCTACGTGATTAAATGCATGTAGCCGGTGTGAGTCATACTTGTCTTAGAACGGTGCTCGTGCCTATCCGGAAACTGATTACGTTAATTTACGTAATTGGAATAAAGAGAGATTCAACTCCGTGCGTTGTGCGCGTGAGCAATTGGAATTATGCGGGCAATCGGCAATTCGTCCGCATGAAACTGGAAATAAAATTACTATTGTGAATAGCGCGACCTGAATGGCTTCGTCGACGCGGCGACGGCGACGATGGATTTGAACGAGTGTAATACGCGAGGTACTTTCGAATTTACTAAGGAAATTTAAATTAAATCTGAGCATTATTAGTTTTTTTAGTGATTTGTAATGTATTTTAAATTTAATGAATATTCGTGAGCTTTAGAATGACTGAATTATATTTTGAATATTATTTATTAAGCGGAAGGCTATACGTATCGACGGCGACGAGATAAATTAGGAGTACTTTCGAAAATTTTATAAATTTAGAGAAAATTAAAATTTTGCTATCGGGTTTTTTGATCGAAATAGGTTCTTTGCCTGAATTTAGTGATATACTCGAGTTTCAGAGAGTTTGAATTTAAATAGAACGGAAGTTATTGAATTTTTTAGATTATTTATGAAATTAGACAAATATGTTTTTTTATAGATTTTGATGTCGGCGATCGATTTGATAATTTTAAATGAGTCTTTTTGAAAAATTTGAACTTGATAGGGGTTGAAAATATTAGGTACTACAACACCCCCCTGACTGTAGAGTGATACTTTGGAATAGTTGAGTTTTGTACATGGACTGATTGAAAAATGTAAATCTTAAACTAATACATGGAAATAAATATGACATTAAATACATATACGGAATGATGAAGAATAAATATATAAGTCAGTTTTGAGATCTGTGAAACTGTTTTACGAGAATAATTTTGTTTGATTTAATAATGAATTTGAGCAAAATAAAATGTGATTTATTCTGAAAGATAATAAAAATAACTGAACGAAATTTATCAAGAGAAATTTTAGCTGAACTTGAAGTAATAACGATAAATAAAATAATTTGTTCTGATAATATGTAACTTAAAAACGGTATTGTCAAATAAATAGTAGAAATGAGTAAAAATTCTGATTATTTTATAAGAAAATTAAGAAATGAAAAATGACTTTTTTCAAAGAAAACAAATCTGAACATAAATACGGTTATATACATATGAGAATTAAAATAAATAAACATTGAACATAATACCTGATTCGAGGAAAAAATAAACGAAGAGAAATTCTAGTCTTGTATCGCCATGGCACTGGCACGTAGCACTTCACTACCCTGTCTTACTCAAAGTCTATGGTGATAGTGAGTTTCAGTCTCTTTCTGTTGGTGGGCCGGTCGTCGTTGTTTTCTTCCACACGGACGGCGGTGGCAATTCCTGCGTTATCGGTGGGAACTTCTATTTGTAACTGAGGCACTCCGGCGGGAACTGGTGGCTGTGGCACTCTGGAAATTGGGACTTGCCTTATCCATGGGATAGGTCGATGAGGGTCCTGAGCGAGGGTTAGCGTTCTGTTGTTATAGTCGAGGAAGGCTCGTCGGTTTTCTAGAAAGCGCCCTCCTAGGAGCATAACGTCTGGTAGAGTTTGCATGATGTCGAATTCTTCGATAATTATATTGCCGTTGATCTCAATAGGCACGGTGGCGATCCCAAGGGACTGGCATTGATGACCATCGATTAATTCGAAAGTGTTGATGTGGTTGGTGTTGATTCTCTGGCGACATTGGTCTTGGCGAAGTAGGCTGTTTATCGAGCCGCTATCTAGTACGGCGGGCACTGTTTGATTGAAAATCGTGACGAATATTTTTGGTTGCTGTCGATCCATGGTGTGTGGTGGATAATAGCGTTCTTCGGGAATTTCGTTATTTCTTTGTCGCTGCTCTTCTCTCTCCGTTTGCCCTCGTTGTGACATAATGATGATATGATTTAATGGTTTAAGGACTTGTGTATCGAAGGAAGCGTGGTTGGTCTGTATGCGTGAACTGCTGTCTGTCGTGCGCTGGGCGGCTTTTATATGTTCGGTAATCGTGGTGGGGATTTCGTTAGCGTCGGTTGCACAATGTTGCGCAATATTGTGTTCGGTGTTGTTTTCGTTTTCTGAGATAAATAATTCTTCTTCGAAATCGGACTCGGGGGTCGTAGGAAATGTGTTTAACGTTGATAATTGTTGGAATACAGGGTTCAGCTCAAATAGGCCTGGTATTAAATGTAAAGGAATGAACGTGGAAGGCTCAGAGGTCGCATTGTTTATAGAATGAGGGTTGCGAGAAGCGTGATTCTCGGCTTCGAGTGATGGCGCGGGGGCCTGGGACGATTGAAGAGCGTGATCTTCTTGTTTGAGGGATGACACATACGTGGAAGATGGGGAAACACTCGGTGCGTGAACCTGGTGCCGATGTAACAGAGCGTGATCTCTTACATCTGAGGGAGTCTGACCTGGCATAGTACCCAGGGGTCGGCGATGCAAAGCGTGATTTGCGAAGGCTTGACCTGGCGTAGAACCCAGGGGTCGACGAATAGGGGATGTATGTGTTTGGAAGTAGGGATGAAAGTACGGCGTCTGAGCTTCTATGAATGATCGAATAATATTGTTGTTGATTTCTGCTGAATGCTGCGTATGACGATGTAGGTTGCGTTGTAGATGATGATGTTCGTATGGCGTTGTTGTTACGTTGTGTTGAAAGTATGAAGTTGGATAGAATTGTCTGATAAGGCTGCGTTTGAATAGGGCGTAGTCACCAATATATAGGGTATAGGGTTCGTACCACCTTTCTGCATATCCTCGTAAATGTTGTTTTGCGATTATTACTTTGTTGAATTCGTCGGTGATGTTGTGTTGTTGAAAAAGAGTTTCGAGATTGAAAAGAAATTCATTGACGTTTTCATGTTCAAAACCATAAAATAGACATTTTGAATCGTATCGTGTGGGATTAGAACAGATATTTACGTTTGAATTTTGTTGGCATTGGTCGATGTGAATTTCGTCTAGGGCTCGTGTGAATGCTTGCACCATCTTGTCAAAGATGCAGTCGACGTTGCAAGATTCCATTTTGACTTGTGAATGAGGAGTAAAAAGAGTTTGCCTACCTGAAGTATTTTGTTCTGGTGTTGGTTGCGGGTACGTTTCTCTAACATGAGAAGGGTAGATTCTATCATGATTGCTTACGTTGACGATGTTCGCAGTTGCCTCTCTATCACGAGTGAACGGGCCTGGTCCATCGACGTCATGTCTTTGGGCAGCTTCCCTTAAAGTTCGCATCAAGTCCTCGTAGGTTTCCATGGTAAAAAATTCCAAAAGCACGTTTCGATTTCTTCTCGTAAAGTTCGGTTCCTTGTCTAGGCACTCCCTACTCAGTTCAAGAATGCTTTTAACAATTCACCGCTCTACTGGTTTCTACTTCTTTCTTCTGTTTTCTGGCACTTTTATTCGTTGCACTTTTGAACGCCCCACGTTGGGCGCCATGTCCAAGGTTTAAGCCTGTGCCTTAGGCTTTCTTGGTTCTTTTTGTTTTATGGTTTTCTGATTGCCCCGCGTTGGGAAGCTATGTCCACGAAACAACGCTGCGTCGATTGTCTCTTGACTTATTTTTTTTTTGTTTAGCCCCGCGTTGGGAAGCTATGTCCAAGAAACAACGCTGTGCCTTGCGTGTTCGTGATTCTAGTTTAAAAATGAAAATTATGTTTGGGTCGTCTCGAGCTTAGAGTACGACTGGTTGAATGATAGCTAGCAAATTTGTTTAATGAAGGGCGCCAGCTAGCTCTTTTGAGACTCTGAGACTTGGACAAATATTCAGATAGGCTTCGATTACACTTGTTGATTTATAGTTAGTAAATAAAACGACGAATTTTAATATAACGACGAGAAGTATAAAATTTGTTTATTGATTAAAGTACAGTCTTGGATTTCGTAGAAACACTTATAATTAAAATTTGTACACTAGATTTATTATTATTAAAACTCAACTATTTACAATAGTCACTGGACGCGAGGTTTGATTAATTTTGAGAGCAACCCGGAGAGAGAGTAGCGCGGAGACGTGGACTGGTAACGCGATGTGGAGATACTGCCTGCCTACTGCACGCTCTCGGCGGCTTTTATACTAGTGGGGAATTCCAGAACACGGAAGTGACGTTTCATCGTGACATAATATGACATCATTTTCCACCAATGAGAAGCGATGGCCTACGTGATTAAATGCATGTAGCCGGTGTGAGTCATACTTGTCTTAGAACGGTGCTCGTGCCTATCCGGAAACTGATTACGTTAATTTACGTAATTGGAATAAAGAGAGATTCAACTCCGTGCGTTGTGCGCGTGAGCAATTGGAATTATGCGGGCAATCGGCAATTCGTCCGCATGAAACTGGAAATAAAATTACTATTGTGAATAGCGCGACCTGAATGGCTTCGTCGACGCGGCGACGGCGACGATGGATTTGAACGAGTGTAATACGCGAGGTACTTTCGAATTTACTAAGGAAATTTAAATTAAATCTGAGCATTATTAGTTTTTTTAGTGATTTGTAATGTATTTTAAATTTAATGAATATTCGTGAGCTTTAGAATGACTGAATTATATTTTGAATATTATTTATTAAGCGGAAGGCTATACGTATCGACGGCGACGAGATAAATTAGGAGTACTTTCGAAAATTTTATAAATTTAGAGAAAATTAAAATTTTGCTATCGGGTTTTTTGATCGAAATAGGTTCTTTGCCTGAATTTAGTGATATACTCGAGTTTCAGAGAGTTTGAATTTAAATAGAACGGAAGTTATTGAATTTTTTAGATTATTTATGAAATTAGACAAATATGTTTTTTTATAGATTTTGATGTCGGCGATCGATTTGATAATTTTAAATGAGTCTTTTTGAAAAATTTGAACTTGATAGGGGTTGAAAATATTAGGTACTACAACAATACACTGGTTCACCCATCCAAATGCCGGACTCAGCCAGCGTGTCTTAACATCGCTGATCGAGTGTCGGAAATTAAACCGGTGACCGTACCTCGTCCCCCTGTCTGTCTGTTGGTGCATTAACTAAAAAACTGCTTGACGGAAAACAGTCAAATTTGGTAGGTAGCTGAGGCTACTGTCAACGAAGAAATGGTTAAACTTTCACTGGAAAATATACAGGGTGGACCGAGTAAAGTAAATAAATAATAAAAAAAAAATTTTTGCTCAAATTTAAAATTCCTACGATTCATGGCATTCTAAACCCATTTCCAAATAAAAAAAAAAAATTGAAAAACCATCATTTTTGAAAAATTATTTACCACTAGAATAGATGGAAAAAAATATTTTTTTGCTCAAATTTAAAATTTTCACGTTTCATGGCATTCTAAATCTACATTTAAAAAAAAATTTTTTTGAAAGAAATTTTTTTTACAAAATTTTTTTACCACTATTATAGAATGGAAAAAAATATTTAGCTCAAATTTAATATTTACACGTTTCATGACATTCTAAACTTACTAAACAAAACAAAAATTCTTCAAAATTTTTTTGAACATTCTTCACCACTACAAGGACTTAAGACTATTTTTTTGGCAAATTAAAAATTTTTGGGTTTCAAAACGTTCTAGACCTATTTCAAAAAATTTTGTTTTAACAATTTAAAAGAAATCTTTTGAATTTTTTTTTACTACTATTTATAAAAGGTAAGGAAAAAAAATGTATCGCCCAAATTTACAATTTCCACGCTTATTTAAAAAAAAAATTATAATAATTTTTTGACCACTCAACTACGTGGGAAAATATACAGGGTGGTCACCATAAGAAATAATTCAGCCATGGTGGAAATTTGTAAAGGTATTTACGCACGCTATCCATATGTGGCACCTTTTATTTAATACTAAATTTTTGCTGTCGGATGGCCATCCTGTATTTCTGTTTGACCAAAAGTTATTACATTCTCTTTGTAATACTGATAACTACATTCCGATTATTATTCTCATATGTCGTTTCGTAATTAATAATTTTTTAGAGTGACTGCCCTATAGGTATAAATAACGAGGGAACTTCTGTGTAAATACCTTTACCGATTTTTTTTAAATGGAAAACCCTGTACATTTTACAAATTCTTTTAAATCTTTTCCCCTGATTTCAAATATATCAGGGTTGACAGGTCTAGCTGTAATGTTTCTTGACATATCGTTCACTAAATTGTTCCAAACATGCATATAGGTATTTCATGGTTTTCGAAGAAAGCGTAGTGATTACTCTTACGCAGTAGGCTGTGAGTGATGATACTATGACAACATTGTTACTGCTTGACATTTCGTATTATTTTTTTATCAATATTAGTTACACAGAAGCAGAAAAGTTTGATATATTTTGCCTTTTATAAATAATAAAAATAGAAAAGCTGCAAGAAGAGAATATATTATATTCAAATCATCCAGCTCCAGTGAAAGCACATTCTTAGATACCTACCGTCTTATGAGAGAAACTAAATTTTAAAAGAAAAAACTTAATAATGCCCCGAAACTAGTTTATGGAAATGCATCCCGTGAACTTGGAAAACGTCCTCAAAAATTCAAGACTTTAAAAAATATTAACTATAAGCGATATAAATTATTACCGGTACAGGAGCTTACAGAAGGTCACAAGCGAAAACGGTAATAATTTTGTCAGAAAATGCCCCAGAGTGCATGCAAACCCTGCTATTCTTAAAAACCACTGCCTAAGAAATAACTACTTCCACATCCAGATTTTTTATCCGTCACTTTAAAGCAAACATCTTGACTATATTTGCACTCTAGTATGTGGAAATTATTGATCATAGAATATTAATATTATTTGGGGCAGATATCATAGAAAAATTTGAGTCGTTGGTTTCTACCATATTCGTTAAAAATGAAGTTTCTAGCTTGCTCTACTTATTTTCCCCTATTCACAAACTACCACCTCCCACCCCTTCAACGGAATCATCTCAATCTAATGTCATTACAATACATACGTGAACTATCAAGTGAACGTCTCAGTTTTATGTTATCAATCCCATTAATAATGGAGTGGAGGTGGTGGGAGTGAGAAATGAAAAGTATTAGAAAGAAATCTGGGGCCTTAGTTCGTAGTATATACACCAAATCCCAAGTTTATGTACTCTTACAGCTTGCTTTACTTATTTTCCCCCATTTATCTCTACTTACCCTCCACTCCTTCAACGGAATCATGTCAAAGTATAATCTAGTTTCAGATGTCGTTATAATACATACGTGTACCAAGCAAGTGAAAATCTCAATATAATTTTATCAACCCTTTTAATAAGGGAGTGGAGGTGCTGGGGCAATGGGAAATAGGTTTTCGCTTCTGGTATATACACAAAATTCCAAATTTCTGTACTTTTACCAGCTTGCTTTACTTATTTTCCCTATTTACCCCAATTTAACCCTCAACCCTTCAACGGAATCATCCCAAAATATAATCTAGTTTCAGATGTTATAATACATACATGTACCAAATTTCAAGTGAATATCTCAATTTGATTTTATCAACCCCTTTAATAATGGCATGTGGTGGGGGGGGTTGAAAAATAGTATAAAAAATCTGAGGCCTTGGTTTCTAGTACATACACCAAATTTCAAGATTCTGTACTCTTACTAACATTATCTACTTATTTTCCCCTATTTAACCCCCAACCCTTCAACGGAATAATCCTAAAATATAATCTAGATCCTGATGTCAATATAATATATACGTATACCAAATTTCAAGTGAATATCTCAATTTTATTTTATCAACCCCTTTAATAATGGAGTGGGGGATGGAAAATATTATAAAAAATGACGCCTTAATCACACTTTTAATGATTAACAATAAGCTGTTTTTTGCAAATTGGTTGATGTTATTTAACTGAAAATAAGTGTAAGTTGTACATAGATAAAAATACTACAGGATTGTTGAGGATTATTTTTGGCTGAAGTTCACTCTTAAACATGTTTTCCTTTAAGATAATTTGAGTTAGTGGCGTTAATTGTATATTCTTATAGTTTAGGTATTACATGTTTGTGAAACTTAGTCTTTTGATTATTAAGTCCTTTGGTGCTGCCTTATCATTGGTTAGAGAAAATGTTCTAAGAGTGCACCAGTTGGCAACATGAGATTTCGTTTATTACCTAAGATTTTAGTGATGAGCTGTAAATTTAATTCATAGTAAATCTTTAATTTGCTGTTGTAAGTTAGAACTCATAGTTGTGTATCAGATAAGTCGTAGTTGCGAGAGAATCTCAGTCAGAGAGTAAAGTTAAATTTTCAGGGAAGTTTTATTAGATCAAGTATACAGAATTTCTTTAATGTCTGTGAACCACGTTTAGGTAACATCTGAAGTTTTTATTTATTTTTTTGTTGTTGTGCATCTCACTTGTGTCGTAACAAATGTTTAATGTCTACACGTTTCTGTTATTTGCACTAATATGCCTGATATTTAATGGATATTTACCATGAACTTAAATTTGACCATTATTCGTAGAGTAAATTTGGATATTATTAGTTAATTTTAATATTTCCATCGCATAATTGCCAGTAACTTGATTTTGATCCTGGCTGGCAAAATTATTTATATCGCTACATTCAGTATCCAGCAGGTGGCACTCTTTTGGTATCCACACTCCTTACTCACGACCATATGCTCTCCAACAAAAAAAATAACTGCCGTTCGCACAGGTGAAACACTTTTTAATTTTTAGGTATTAAAACTATTACAGCGTCACGAATGAAGCACTTATTGTAACTTTGAGGGGACAAAAGTATGCGAGGCAACAAGAAAGTATTCGAATACGGATACTTTCCAGATATCTTTCGGATAGGGATAACAAATACATTTCTCTTTAAGTATCCGAATACAGGCTTCGGATACACCAAAAGTGTTTCAATACTTTATCCGAATACAAAAGTATTCGGATACTGACCAGCTTTGGTACACGGCCAGAAAATTAACAGTTTCTTTTCTACGGCCGTTTGAA
Source organism: Stenurella melanura (assembly GCA_963583905.1). Lineage (NCBI taxonomy): Eukaryota > Metazoa > Arthropoda > Insecta > Coleoptera > Cerambycidae > Stenurella > Stenurella melanura. The sequence continues at coordinate 43,905,064 of OY757315.1, read as the reverse complement.
TCGTTCGCTTTTCGTCATTACACGATATCAGAAATAAATGTTTTTCCTCTTCAAATTCTAATTGTTGCGCATGTGGCTGAATAATCTGGTGTCGAGATTACTTCATTCATAAACTGAATAGATTCTAGAACTTTATCATAATCGTCTAAGTTCAATAATACTAACTCTGATGTCCGAGTATTATTCAATCTGATAGATGTTGAGATACCATCATGTTTCACGGCAATAAATTGCGACAAAGTGTAACAAAATATCAATAATCTTCTTTGATGCAAGCAATAAAACATGTATGTAGGTTAAATGTACAATAAATTTAACATGCTCGAACAAATTAATGTATTTTATGGGATTCAACAAGCCACAAAACATCGACAATTTCAAAAAGCGTTTGTGCATGTGTGTGTGGTAAACCACAAAAATTCTCTCGAACGAGTACTTTTTGTCGTAATTATTGTAGGTAATAACCATTAAAATAAACTTTACGTTTCAATGGTATTAGTTCAGCAATATATAGTAATATATATGTATAAATCACAGCTTTGCTTTTAACGGATCTTTATGTGGTTATTTAAATTGGCTTTCAATTTTTTAAACAATTGTTTTTATTGAATGTAATGTAGAGGAAATGTATCATACTATACGTGAGTATTTGTATAGGGTGTCCCATTTAATACGTTACGTATGAATTTCTCGGCAGTTTTTGAGATAAATTTATTTCCAATGCCATGTTGCCATAGGTTTTTCCGAGGAATCAGATACCGCTGATACCGAAAGAGACATCGAGTATAACTATTATCTGCAATTTTGGAGAAGTTTTCAAATAATTATTCACTCTTTTCTATCGGATATGCCAAAAATTCTTTACAACATTCTGAGGCAAAAACTTTAATACAATTATGTCGAAGCTCCAACTATCTGTATTCGAGAAGGATGCTATTAAAATTTTGCAATGAAAGATCCCTATGTGAGGCTAACAATTTATTAAAGTTGTAGGTAGGCGCTGCAAATGAAATAAATTGTAAAATCCTGTTGGATTTTACGTTTTTCTTATGTTTCTCGTGTCCTATAAACTAAGGGGTGGTTGTTCTCAACCCTATATGGGCAGTTTATGAGGATTACGTCGAACCTGATGCAGTTTCTTATCACTTTAACAAAATTTAGATATTTAGAGCTTTTTCAGCGGTCATTGCTGTTTTGGATCAATTTTTTTATTTATTGGGGGTATTTTTCATCCTCCCTGGATATGTGTTTCATATCTATTGTATGTACATTGCAGTTTAGTCTTAATCTGTATAATTCGATTAACAAAGATGTAACAACTATTCTCACAGATTAATTTTCCTTTTACCCAATTCCAGTTCTTTGGCTCTAGCAAATGATTTTGGGGGTGTGCGATTTTCTTTGACCTCGGAATCGGATTCAGCGACCGAAAATACATAGGGAAACATGGGTTTGGTTCGCCGATATGAACATTTTTTTTGTGGGGCTTATATTTTTATTATTATTATATTTTTACCTCTTATATGGTAATAATAATAATAATAATAATATAATATATAATTATAACAATACATTATTATTATATTATTACCTCTTATAGCGGTTGTTTTTGAAAATAGGGATGCTGAGGTCAAGATCAGTTGAAGGTCTGGCTCAACTAGTATTAGATAATCATTTTGTACATTTTTAATCACCTTGGTACTAATTATTTTTATATTAGATGCTGTGTATGGCGTTCTACTCCCGGAATAGGGTGTGAATGTAGATGTACCTAGTATCGTATGATCTGATGGACACGACAAGAATTTTATATAATTTAGGCCGGAGCCGTGTCGTCGCTGCGATACTTATCAACTATACCCACAAGGGGATTCAAGTTACCCTTCAGACTCCCCAAGACGAAAATAAACAAAATATACTTACTGTGATTGCTACAGTCTGCTCTCTCCGTCGAAATCTTATGTCGTGCACTTTTAATGAATATATCTTATAATTAGCACTTTCTTAGAAACACTTCTTAATAATTAAGACCGTCGATGGATTCTATGAGTATTCGGACAAGTACATAGACGTGACGGGATCAAAGGTGACCCGCGGTAAGTAATTGTCCGACTCACGCCACAGAATCGCACGTCGGTCACAAATCTTATAATTAGTGGATCAATAAGAAATCGAATTCAAAATATATTTTCATTTATTGACATAATTCATAAAGTGTAAAAAATATAAATATTCAATACTAATGTATATAAGGCAAACATCAAAGAGCACCACCACTCGGCAAGCCATTATATCCCGTGGGAGTCATCCAGCGTCGAGAGGACTATGATAATCGTCTGTACAAAAAGATTCAGACTCCCAGTTAGTAATGATTGTAAAATGTATGCGGAACTTTTTTGAAAAGTTATTCACTTCTATTTGTGCACTGAAATTTTCGAATTGCTTGAAATCTTTGTCAGGATGCTTAAAGATGCTATCTATATGAGTTCGATCGTTTTCCTGCTTTAAAAACGTACTAGCGGCATTGATTCCAAATATACTTTTTCTCCGTCGACTCGCTTTTGAGCCACTACTATGGCGATGTCTGTCTGAGCCGGATAAAAAGTATTTTGAGTTCGTCGGAATCGACCATTCGCCTTTGAATTATTTGACTAATTTTTCGTACGTTCTAGTGGTTTGGATAAGGATTATGCTCTCCCCTTTTGAGGATAACTAAATGACGATTTTGATTTTTATTGGAAAAACCGTCCCATTGAATTTTTCTTTAATTTTGACGTTTAAAATAGCTACTCGCTACATCCTGACTGAGGATTTTGCCCTGTGAAGCACTAAATTCGTGGTACCTTCGAAAAATTCATCTCGAGGAGCGATTTCCGCTTTGTCCAAGTCTCTTTATTGCACTTTCGAAAAACTAAATTTTTGATATTTTTGTAAATTACATTCGTTGTACTTTCGAAAAGTTCGTTGGCCAGAGCAGCTTTCCGCCATGTGTGATTTTATTCGTGGTACTTCCCAAAAACCAGATTCGTGGCACTTTCGAAAAATTTGTTGGCCGAAGCAGTTTTCCACCCTATGCAACTTTATTCGTGGTACTTTCGAAAAACCAAATTCATGGTACTTTCGAAAAGTTTGTCCGGCGGAGCGGTTTTCCGCTCCGTGCAACTTAAAATTTTTTGAGTGCTTTTGAAAATTCGAACGAAGGAGCCCAAAGGCGACTTACCGTCGTCCTAGAGATGAAACATTTTTCTAAGTCAATATTTTGGTCTTTTTTAGTGAAATAATTTTTTACGCAGATTTCGATTTAAGATGATGCCAAAAGGGGTTATAAGTCTATTTATTATTTCAAACATGATTTTTTCGTGGGACTTTTTGTCTGAATTTGCTTTTATAGTAAATTGGATATTTTTTCAAAGGGATCGTATTACTGGGTTCAATAACATGAACAGGGGTAGTTTTTAACCTTTTGTTATCTCTACTGAATCGATACCTAATAGTCATCAAGGAATAAATATAATTTTCGCATTCAATATAAGTTATTATTCATGGCAATTTTAGGAGTCGTTTTTATGTTTCTCGGGGTGGAATAGAATTTTCCCCATGAAGACGTATTTTTATTAATTTTGAGCCTGTTCCAACCATTTTCTCTGGGGCTTATGCCTTCCGTGATTAAAATGTTAAAAATTAACTATTTTTAACATTGTCCTTTGTAAAGGTATTTAGGCAGACCTTCCATATTTGGCACCTTCTATTCAATATTTGATTTTTGCTATCAGATAACCACTCTGTATATTTCTATAACGAAAATTATCAGGTTTTCGATGTAATAATAGTAATAACATTCCGATTATTATTCCCATAGCTCATTTTTTTTAGTGTGACTACCCTGTATAAATAAAGAGGGATGTTCTGTGTAAATACCTTTACCGACATTTTACTTAGATTATGTTACATATTACTATATTATTATTATTTATCATTATCATTATTATTATTATCATCATTATTATTATCATTATTATTATTATTTTTATTATTATTACATTAAAATTACATCAAGATCTAAGTACAAAATATAATTATTATATAAATGTTAAGCTTATATTCGTATTGTACCTAGATGAATTAAATCATCTGTATGTACAATTAAAACGAGACTTTAAGTTGGTCTATATAAACCTAAGAATAAAATATAAAAATACGATAGTATCAATAAACATAATGTTAATTGATTTGCAGTTGTCATAATTTGTGTATATTATTACCTTGTATTCCTATTATCATATCAATAAAGTTATACTCCCCTGCCATTTATAGGGCAGAGAAGTGGAATTTCAAGCTCATTCTTTTCCAACCTTGTGAGTTACAAATATCTATCTATACATTAGATTTATTTTTACCTCTTTATTCACGAATACCATTTTAATACTAATATATTTTCGTCTCCTCCTAGTTTTCAAGTCCATTAAGCTTATCATTTCGATTTCTAAGCCCGCACCCACGCTTTGTATGTCACTTTCAAAACAATTAGAATTTTAACATTAGTAACCGGTTAAGTCTCTGCAAAAATTAATCACAATGTTATGTTCCGCTTAGCATGTCACTATTGTCTTAAATTGATTTCCAAAATGACGTAATTTATCTGGTAAATCTTGTACATATGGAAGCGAGTTGATAAATGGTCTTTCCTATTTGTTCTGTATGATTTTATCTTGTTTTGAATATCTCTCCTCGCATAGTCAACAGTATCCTCAAGTACAAGTTACTCATTGGCATGTATTTGTTAAACCGTTTATAATCTAAAACATCATCATTGAATACTATATCAACCCGTTTTTTTTATTAAATTACGGAAAGGCAGCATAAATCCCAACTAGCACGGAACGTAGCAATGACTATTGTAGGCACTTTAGCGTTTTGGTACTAGTCACAGGCACGTAATAGGAACGTTCCTAATACGTGTTTATGACCAAAATGGGGAATATTTTTTGGTGACGATAACATTCCAGCCACGTTCCTGGAACTTGTCTGGCTACGTTCCAATGACGTTGTTGCTCCGGAGCGGTGACGTGGCGGCGTAGACGCCGCAACTTTCAGAAAACTTTACCACTCCCTACTCTTTTAAATCGATGTTGCCCCTTCCTTGTCTTGCAACCGATTTTATTATATTTATGTTTCATTCTTACATATGATTCTTGTTCTTGTTCATTTTCCTAACTCAGAAATTGAATAGAATTTCAGAAGGTAATATTAAGCAGCAAAACTTGTGCTATTTTTCAGTGGTCTAAGGGTCACAATTAAAACGAATGCAATTTTACTGACAAACATAATGATAAAACGTCCGAATCTAACCATGCGCCTTTAAAATATGCATTTTTTAATGAAAATATTGTTTTTAAAATATGTAATGTCATGCAAGAATATGACACTAGACGCCGAAACATATTTTTTTATTGTTCTTCGGAACTTAACACTACTTTTTATGTCGTCATTTGTTGTATTTGGTGAAGAAATGGCGATAAATGAAATTTATTAGTCAATTGTGAAATTATGGTTCATGTGTTATAATAATGGCGTCGATAATTTTGGCCATCAACATGGCGTATTTCAGAAAATATGACTTTAAGGTCGTTTTGACCAAGAAATGCTACTTGAAAGTAATTGCTACTTGGCGATAGTGACGAAAACTGCAAATACGTAACTTTAAAGTTATATTTACCACAAATTTGCGAATGGAACTGTAGCATTACTTTAAAGTCGTAGCAACGTTGTGACTACCACAAATTACCTCTTCAAAGTTGCCGCTGCTACTTCATGGTTACATTTCTCCCGCTATTGATTCGGAACGTACGTGTTAGCCGTACGTTGAGGTCTATAGACTGAACGCGTTCCTAGCTTTTGCTGTTTATCATTTACCTAACTTCACATTGAAAAACCTATCAGCTGTCGCAATTTACTTGTATGCATCCATATATCAACGACTTAATAAACATAAACCTTGTTGGTATAATATACTATTACAGGGATAGATAACATAGAAGAAAATGTGTTGAAATATTAAATTTTGTTGAATTATTTTGAACATAAAATGTTGCATAGCATGAATATAGCAGCATATAATTCTATTCTAGGTTAGGCAAACATATTATATAGATTAGGTTTGTTGCATTAACTTTATCTATGGACAACATTGGGAACTAGATGGTGAAATTTACTTCATGGTAAATTTCAGAGGTGATGTGCACTTTGTAGTAGCCGTACACAGTTCTGTAGGTAGCAGTGACGTCATTAACACCTATGAATATTACTTACAAGTTCCACTACTTTAAAGAAATAGTGAAGGTTCGCAGAACGTCGCGGCAACTATTAAAGCTATTTGAAGGTGATTGCAACTTTGAAGTCACATTTCAGTGATGCGAGTTAGTCGCTGGTACTATAGTTTACCACCTTCAAGTTCTGAAAACCCGAAAGTCGTCCCACTGGTAACTACCACGTTCCCATGTACCACGAAAGCTACGTAGAAGTTGTATAACTATAAAGTAATCATTAGTGGTAGAAACTACGAGACAGGGACTGTAGACTTGTCAAATGAAGTTTTTTTTACACCAAAGTCGTTCGCAATTACGTAATGATTACTCACACGAAGTTCCTATCTCAGTTACTGTCACTTTTGTGCTAGTTGGGATATAATTAAAATAAAGATCTTATAATATTATTTTTGTGCCATTGTTATCTAGTGCCCTTTAGACCTTTAAATAGACCATTTGGTGCACTTACAAACGTTGTTATTCATGGGGTAACTTTCATTAAATTTAAAAATAATTAGTTATTTAACCTTTTTGTCTATTCCCTGACAATCTGCATCAGGGTAACCTTGCTGTATGATTCTGCATTCTCAAGAAATTTTAAATTCAGTGATGTCTTTGTTCATGCATTTCTTGGCACATAAATCTATAACATACATGTATGCCTGAAAGCTTGTTGAGGTGCTCCCTAAGGCTCTAGAATGCCTGAAATTAGGCCCCGCTATGGCCACATTTACATCTTTAGCCAGCTTAAATCCATATGCGAACCAGATGAGTGGCCATTTCTCCACACCACAATACTTCGATTCAACAAGAATGAAGCTCCAAGATTATTCCCATCCTTCCTCATAAAGGATTTGCCTACTGGTCCTACTGGCTCGCCAGCGACATGATTTCATTTTTATCTTTGGGAATAGAACGGGGTTAAATGGGACGATTTACTACAAAATAGCGATTGCCGACCGCGAGTCCTTACCCAAGTAACAATTTAAATGCTTTTTAGATTTATTTAGGTTTTATAGGTATTTTATAATAGCCACCTCATGAACCACTGATTTATGCCTGATTTATTAAATTCCAAATGCACTTAAAGATAGTTTTGTCTTAAAGAAAGTTTTAAAAAGGCCTTCAAGAACTTACATTAAACTATCTTTTAATCTTTATTGGCTCATGATTGACTTATCAAAGTATTTGTCAAGCCTTCAATAAAACTTTATAGATGTTAAGTTTAACTTAGGAGGATCGAGTTTTATAGAGATTAAGCATTGTGGTGTTATCATTGCTTTATGAAATTAATTTGAGGTGGTTGTTAATCCTGGGCTCTAAATCTAATATGCTTTGAAATCTTTAAGCAACTAACTGTTTGCTAGAGTTTTAATGAAGCAAACAAACATCTGAAATTAATTTCGTCGGCATTTTGTGGCATTTAGTGGACACATACCAAATAGCTTTCGGCAAACTGACTTTTAGGTTATGCTATCCGAGCACCATCTAGATATTGATTAGTGAATTATCGTTTACCTTTATGTAATATGGATATAGAACTATTAGTACACTGTAAGCTGTCGATTAATAAACACACTCTCTTTCGAAGTCTCGTGTTTAAATTATAAATCAGAATATTCCGGTAAACACTACATATATGTTTTAAAGAGGTTGTGTTATGTGCTCAAATGGTTTAAAATTGGTTGTAATAAGCCTACAAGTTTTAAAAATATATTAAGACGAATGAGGCTTGAAATATACTTTTACAAGAATGAATCGACATTCTAAAAGAGCAATTGATAATGTAATATTAATTTTAAGACAAAACCTGTTTGAAGTAGAATTCAAAGCTTATAGGGTTTATACATAAGCCGCTATTTTATTTCCAGCCATCGAGGAATATAACGGTCAGCCAGATTGAACAAATGAATGTAATTTGTATCTAATATAAATGTTTTATAAAATCAATTTACATATATTAAACCATATTATGAGCAGATACTAAGGCTATCTTTACTTTACTACTCTATATTTTTTTCTGAAGTCTTAGCAGTCGCCAATTGTCCATTTTATAACATATAAAACTATAGCGGTCTATAGTTGATATAGAATAGATTTATTTGCATTTATATTTACTTCATTAAATAAAAAAAGTCCGCTCAAAGCATTTCTGTGTGTTTTAAATTTTGATGTAGTGCCTAGGCTAAATCAAGTATGGTTTTATAGTACTCTTCAAATACCTTCTGAGTAAACTTGAAAGTTTTAATAGTAGTTTTAAAAAGTGGCATATAGTTTAGATAGGACCATGAACTCTTATAAAGGTTTTAAATCGGCTTCATAAAGTCGTTTCAAACTATTTACGTTTATAAGTAGTAGTGAAAATGAGCTTTCAGGATAGCTTATAGATTATTTTAAAACAATTGTTACTTGGGTGACTTGGAAATCTAAACAATTGTATAATAACTTGTATTCTATTAAATTATTACGCCACTTGACTCTGCAGACTAGTCATAGTCATTATATCACAGATTGCCTTATTTACAATATTAATCAGCTAAGTCAATATCTTACCTATTTTTTAATAGTGAATGAATACTGCCTATGGAAGTCAATTAGCTCTTAGTTTTGTATCAAAATCTTCTACGTGAGAACAAGTTCCTGACATCGTAGCTTCTGCCTTACAGGTACAATATCCTAATTTCGGTCTTTCTTCACCCGTATGATTAGGATCGTCGTCATTTATTGTAATTTCAACCCTAAGATGATGTTCTATTTCAATTCTACTTCGATCAAATTGTAAATACATCGGTACTTTCGAATTTTGGAAAATACTGAACATGATTCACAGACATGATTATTATTTAAGGGTTCCCATAGATCTAGTTTGTTAAATGATTTGTTCTTAAATTATTTAAATAGTATTACCTAACCAAAATAACATTAAAAGATAAATACTTGAAGAGTGGTTCGCTTATTACTGTTACTGTAAATGTTTGATTTTAAGTACATTACTTAATACTTCAAGTATTTCTAAAAAGTACTGGTACTTAATATTGCAAGTAAAACAAAAAGTGTTTGATACTGCTTACTGGTTACTGCCAGTATTTTCATTGAGTACTGGTCACAGCTCTGCTCTCGAGCATAGAAGCTACCTAGCTCCATAATAACTAATGTCAGATAGACGATATTGACAGTTGGCAGCTGTCAATCAGCTGTCAACGAGCAAGAAATTATAAAAAAAGTAAAAATTAATCTATAACTTTATGTTTTTGAGGTTGATGAATTCAAACCTGATGTCAAATAGACGATATTGACAGCTGGCAGCTGTCAAATAGCTGTCAAATAATAGGGTACCATAAGAAACGTTTCTGTGGTTGCTGAATTCAGATGAGAAAATGGCGTTTCAATGTAATACAGCAACTAACGGATTTGTACACGTTGACATCGAGTTTGACATTAACTAACCTGATAAAAATGTGCAAGATAAACAGAAAATGTAATAAGAAATTCATGGCTGTCTAGACTTTCAAATTTGTTAGGAGAAAAAAAATATGTATACAGACTGTCTATTTTACGAGGGCCACACCAAATATCTCGCTTAATATCTATTGTAGAAGAATAAAGTTTTAGAAACAGTTATCCCATTTTTTGTGAGCTATATTTCAGTAAAAAGAAATTTGAAATCCATAGCCTACTTTATGAGATATATTACAAAAACCTGAAAAATAGGAAAACCACAAACGGTTATAGCTTCCTTATTTGAGGAGATACGAAAAAAGTTAAAGGAATGAAAGTTGACGGCAAAGACAATAAGAATAATAACGTGTAACAAAAAAATCGAAAAATGCAGTTGGCTTTGACATACGCTATTGTGCAGAAATGAAAAATACATATCTCAAAGTAGGCCATGACGCCATTAATTCCGTTATTTTTTTCTCATTCCAACGATATAAAACATGTCACAGAAATTTTAACCGATAGTGTCAATATTTAATATTTTACGAATACCACAATTCATATAATTGAATCGTAACAATCAGCTGTGCCATAATTAGTGAAAAACAATGTATACAGTTATTAATAAATTTGACAGATTGTAACTGTTGTATGTTATATGTTGCGTTGTCGAGTTCTAAGACAAATTTTATATCAGTAATTATGGTGTACACCAATAATTACAAATTCGATATGATATATTGTCAGTGCAATTTTGACGCTGAGATGGCAGTCACGGTTTACGGAGATAGATTTCCAGATGCTCCGCAGCCAAATCGAACTATGTTTAGGAAGTTAGTTCAAAATCTAAAAACGCACGGTTCATTTTCAAAAAAAGTAGTAAGGCGAGCGCATGTTGCGGATAATGTAAGAAAAGTGAATAGAGTAATGAATTATGTTAACCAAAATGAGGAAACCTCTTTGAGACAAATTCAGAGAAACTGTCGCATAAAAAAAGGCAGTGCAAGAAAAATATTGAAAAAAAAACGGATTTCGATGCTACAAAATGAGGAAAGTTCAACATTTAAATGAGGGAGATAAGCCAAGGAGAGTAAGATTTTGTAGATGGTTATTAAATAAGAAAAGGAATGACGCGCTGATATGTAGCAAAATTCTTTGGTCGGACGAATCAAATTTTTCTAATAATGGATTCTTCAATAGAAATATGCATTATAAGTGGACACGAGAAAATAAACATTGGTGCAGAGAGACTGCTTTCCAAGAAAGATTTTCTACGAATGTTTGGTTGGGTCTTTTACGGACTAAAGTAATTGGACCTTATTTTTATGATGGCAAATTAACCGCTCGTAGATACCTTAATTTCCTGCAAAACGAATTTCAAGATTTTCTTTATGAATTAACAGTGGCAGAAAGATTAAATTATTCATATTTTCAACAAGATGGGGCTCCACCTCACACTGCTGTAATATGTACAAATTATTTAAATCAAGTTATGCCAGATAGCTGGATAGCCACCTATGGACCCATTCTATGGCCAGCTCGATCACCAGATATTACTGCCTTGGATTTTTTCGTCTGGAGTTACATTAAAGACAAGGTATTTCAAACTGCCCCTGAAAATATTGGGGACATTAAAACCAGAATTCGAAACGCATGTGAGGCAATTATGGTATTCGTAAAATATTAAATATTGACACTATCGGTTAAAATTTCTGTGACATGTTTTATATCGTTGGAATGAGAAAAAAATAACGGAATTAATGGCGTCATGGCCTACTTTGAGATATGTCTTTTTCATTTTTGCACAATAGCGTATGCCAAAGCCAACTGCATTTTTCGATTTTTTTGTTACACGTTATTATTCTTATTGCCTTTGCCGTCAACTTTCATTCCTTTAACTTTTTTCGTATCTCCTCAAATAAGGAAGCTATAACCGTTTGTGGTTTTCCTATTTTTCAGGTTTTTGTAATATATCTCATAAAGTAGGCTATGGATTTTAAATTTCTTTTTACTGAAATATAGCTCACAAAAAATGGGATAACTGTTTCTAAAACTTTATTCTTCTACAATAGATATTAAGCGAGATATTTGGTGTGGCCCTCGTAAAATAGACAGTCTGTATATAAAAATACTCCAATTTATCTCTGTTTTTGAGTAGCAGATTGCGAGCTTGGGAAAAGTCGTAAGAAGATTTAGCAGGTCTCAAATTAATCGTCATTAAGAACCAAAACAGACTTCTTTTTTTACATAAACGCCACACAGTAGACAACCAGCAAATCCAAAATCTCTCATAGGCTGTCCGGAAAGGGGTTACACATTTGAAAAATCGCAGTCAACATTCATTACCCACCAACATTACCAGTGCCAGTGCTGGGGATCGAAGCCAGTACACGTTAGGCAGTCTGACCAAGCGCGCTCGCCACTAAGACGCTTAGCCGACTGAGCTACCGTGCCGGTGCCAGCATTGTTTGGTTTTTTGAAAATGTTCAGTCATTACCCCTATTCAGGGGTTGAAGTGAATAAATCTAAAAACAATTCTATTTGTATTATTTCTATTAAATCAATCTTAAAATAGCGAAATTATGTATTTTCTATCAAGAAGGCTCAATTTTTAATTCACTCATAGGCCCTCGAAGGGGGTGAAATCATCCCCAAAATATCAAAAAAATTTAAAATGTTTTTAAAAATTCGGATTTTTTTTTATGTCTCCAGTCAATGACAAATGAGTAAGTATGTCTATTAATAATTTTGAGAAAAATGCACTTTCTAAGGACTGAAAGTACCCCTAAGCAACTACAAAATAGAAACATAAAAAATTCAAAAATTCTATTGAAGTTGATTTCGAGGAAATTTGTCAAATTTTTAACCCCTGAATAGGGGTAATTACTGAACATTTTCAACAAACCAAGAACAATGCCTCTTTTGGTTCTTAATGACGATTCATTTGAGACATGCTAAATCTTTTTACGATTTTTCTCAAGCTCACAATCCGCTACCCAAAAACAAGCGGATTTTACGATCACTCTTTGCCGCTGTGTATATACAAAAAATGCAATAAATCTATCTACTAAGACTAATATGTATAAGGTTCATGTCTAATTTATAATTCACTTCATTTCTTACATTTCTACTTTTTTAATAGCAGCTTAGATAGGACATATACCTACATAATTATTAATGCTCATTGTAAAGTTTATCGAATACGTCTATCTGCTACATTTAGTATTAAAAATGTTCACCTCCCATAACAGAGATTGTACAACTTTCATCAGCTAGATACAACAAGAATAAAAAACCCACCGTTTTTGTGCCTCAAGAAAGACAACTTGTCAATTGCTATATAATATTGTCTGAAGAAGAAAAATGCACCAGTCCCGATTATGGCCCGTTTTAGACCGGGCCTCGATAATTGTCTGTAAATAAAATGATGACAGTATAGGACAACTCTTAGAGGACATAAATAGCAAATGTTTTTGCATTGCTATTTTTTACATTTTTAGGTGTAATTGGAAGTCAAATTGTGCACCTAATTATACACAAACGAACTTCTACAGGAAATTTCCAATTACATAAAAGTACATGACTGTCTAAAACTCTATTAATGGATAGGTACTTGTTTGAGTGAATCAGCTACTTGTTGGACGTTGTTGGTGGAAAATGGAGAGAGAAATGAGATTCTATGCGCTTTTTGGTAATTGTCTCTATAATTATTAATTTAAAAAAATATAAATGCTTTTTTGTAGGTAGTACAATGTAGTACAACTTTATAGTATACCAGAAGAGTTGCAGTTAAATAACTTGAATAATACTACATTTATCAAAAAATATTACTCTTTACTTTTTTTAGTTTGTCAAGATACCTTTTTTATTTTTATTTTTTTGTACAGAAACAAGAAATATCTAATCATGTCGTGCTGCATTAACTGAAAAACGTAAGAATTTAACAGAGGGAAATATATTTTATATATTTTAAAGTTTAGAAATCTATGAGTGGTTATTTAAAATACTTTTAAACATCTGTGTAATTGTCTTTACTAGTGAATTACTTGAAATAAAAAAAATCCGACTTGTTTACGAAAGAGACCAGACGTCTGCCGAGTCGCTCCACTTTAAATCGCATAAAGACCGGTCAAACTTTGAACGAATAAAATAAAATTTATACGGTATTGTAGCTAAAAAAATTGTGCTTCATGCAATATAAGTTTGAACTAAAGCAAAATTATTAATTAATAATAAAGTGTGGTGAATAGTAACTGAATAACTCGGTCACATCTTGAAATGTAATAGTGGTTAAAAGTGCATCGAAAAGCAAGGGTATCGTGAAGTTTTACCTACGGCGAAGTGGATGGTGCCCACTTAACAACATCTGGAGGGATGAAACCGAGAGCAAGTAGTGTGAGAATACTACAGAAGAAAGAGTGACGCTGCCAACATAAACACAAAACGACCAAAAGATAAGTCTAGTCTAAGTCTATTAATTGTGTTTTTTAAATTTCAGTTTATTACAGAATAGGGAAAAAAATTAAAAGGTAAATTGAAAAGGTATTAAATATAGGTAATGAAATAGAAAAATGCTAGGAGTTTAAAAGCGAAATTGGAATACGGAAATTAAAACTGATTGCTTCAAAAAAGACAATATGCAGGATGTACAAAACATTTCTTAGGACCTCTTTCTCATAACCCGCTATAACACGCTCTCATTTTTTTACCGAGAGATAGGGCCAGTCCCAGCACTTCCACCGTAAATGGATATTTACCTGTGGAACGGTTAATAAATAAAAATAAAAATGAAAGCTACCAGATTCAGAAAAGGAAGAAACGATAACTTAAAAGAAGAACAAATAAGGAATTCGCAGCAATGCTCACCTTACGCTAGCAAATCAATCAATCAATCAATCATCAATCAAATAACGAATTGCTTAAAGAATAAATATTCAAACATTTGTATTACATTTTAGAGCTACATATCTTAACTTTAAATTGAGGGTACCAACTTATGACATCAGTGGCAAAAGTTGGCATTTATGTCAATGACGTATACATGAGAAAGTGTTCAATTTTCATTAAAAAAACTGGATCTTAAATAACTTTTTTTAGAAATGTATAGCTTACCTTTACATGTGCTGTAATAACTAAAAGACCAATGAATTGTAACTTGTTGGTTATATCTAACATAAAAAAGTGAATGTAAATGATTTTTAGGCAATTTTTATCACAATAGCAATTTTCCAATCGCTATTATTTATGTCGCATTTTCGTAGAAATGTTCCCCTTGAAATTATCGTTTCTCATATTTTGTTCGAAAAAAATACACCATTTTTAAGACATAAGCATGTTTTACTAAAATTTGATGTACGTATATATCGAGTGAAGTCCAAATTGTACTTAAAAGGTGTGAAGGCCATGGACCCCGCACTTGTTAAATGCAATTTGGATTTCACTCCCTGGAGCTGAAATTTTTCATAGAGGTAGATCATGACATGGTTATCAAAAGTCTCTGTGGTCACGAAAGAATTTAATCGACAAAATAAGGACTTTCTTCGACCAATGTCTCAAAATCCTGTCATTAAAGTATTTTGTGTCCATGGAGACTCGTTCAGACAGGTAAAAACTACAACTACACTACACTTAACACAATTTTCCTGTTCGAAAGTAACCCTCGAACAATGTCTAGTAAATCAGTCCTCTGTGTTAGGCACTAACTCTGAGAATATTGTCCCAGTCTTCCTCAAACACTTCCTAAAAATCCCCTTGTTAAAATTTTGCATCTGACACCAAATATTGCGTATTTCCACCGCTTTTGGGAAACACCCTGTATGAATCCGTGGGTTTCAAATAATTTTAACAAGGGGTAACCACTAACACTTTATTTAATAATTTACTGATTACACAATACTTCTAAACTAACTTTTACAATATTTATATTTAAACTTCGAATTTATAACCTCACTTTTCGCTGCCAAACTTCACTTTCTAAAGATAGCGATCCGTTTTTAAGAAAACATGATTTTACTGATAAGGGACAAAAACTGACATTTCGTCAACACATTACATACTACAACTGCAATACTACACATAAATACATTAACTACATAACTACAATAAATGTTCGATATGAGCACCCTGCACAAGAATACATTCTCGTAAGTGAAATAAGTTGGATCGCTGAACCATTCCAGGGTTGTTCCGAACGGCTCCACATTGGGTGGTGATTCTTTGTAACATCTTTTCCCTTGTTTGTACCGGTGTTTGATACATTACATTTTTTAGATGACCCCAAAAGAAAAAATCTGATAGGTTTAGATCGGCAGAACGAGAAGGTCACGACCTCCTCGGCCAACACATCGGTGGGGAAATTTTTTATCTAAATATTCCCCGACTGTGATGCTAAAATGAGGAAGAGCTCCGTTATTCATGCATGTCATGTTTCTTATAGTTAATAATGGCACATCTTCCAATAAACCATCTAGATTTTCTTGTAGAAACCTTAAGTAATTTTCCCCATTTAACCGATTTTCCAAAACAAATGGCTTTATTAAATAATTTCCAATTATTCCCATCCAGACGTTAATTTGGAATTGTCGTTGGTGATGGGTTTGAATAATTGCACGAAGGTTTTCATCGTCTCTACTATGCAGATACTGAGAATTTATTACGCCATCTCTGCGAAATTCTGCCTCATCCGTGAACAAAACACCACTCATAAACTTACGGTTTTCCTGTTGATTTTGCAGGAACCAATTGGCATATTGAACTCGAGCAGGATAGTCGTCCAGGGACATTGCATGAACTTTCTGGGTGTGGAAAGAATGGAGAAGCTGTTCTTTCAAAATTCTGTGAACCACCGAGTTCGAAGTGTTAAATTGCACTGAGAGGTTCCTAACGCTTATTGATGGGTCTTCAGCAACAGCATCTACTACAGCTTCTTCTAGTACAACTATACGAACAGTTCTAAGACCACCTTCACCTTCTCGTTTCGGTTCCACGGTCTAGAACTACTTACAACTTACTTATTACTTGCTACTCAAATGTGACGTTTAACTGTATTCAACTGTTTTCTCACAGGTATCATGCGGTAGTTTATATTACTAGTATTCCTTAGTCCCTTATCAGTAAAATTATTTTTTCTCAAAAACGGATCGCTTTCGATGTCAAATAAGTATATTCTTTTAGAAAATTGTTTAAGGAATTTGAAAATGTGACCCTAATTTTAAAAAATTAATTTACGTATTTCTGGAATAAAAATACTTATTTATTATGTACACAGTTCAAATTTTATTAAAATCGATAGAACGGTTTGGAAGCAATAGGCAAAAAACATTCTTGAACATGTAACCTTTAAAGGGTAATATCTCCGTAGGGGGGCACCTTAAGAAAAAAAAAAATAAGTACTTCTAGTGTTATTTTGACTCAAACTGTACGTTTCCGAAGTATTGCCCCATAGTACCGGGACACCCTGTTTATTTGAAAACACAAAAATAGTGATTCTAAAACTATTTCCTATTTGAGTCGATTTCTTCCATCTGGCTTAGTAGTAGAGAGTTAAAATAAATATATTTTTCGTGAAATAAGGTGGTCGTTTGGCTAACAACTAACCGGGTTGTCGTGATACCGAATATAAAGTGCGGTGTCATACTTAACAATGAACTCACTAACAAAGATTAATGTTTTCAGATTCTGGTTGTCACTTACAACTCGAACATGCAATCTGTATAAATTTATACAAAAACCGCTCCGTGTTTACGTCGTATTTAACACATATCTAACAAATTCATTACGTTTTACATCAAAATAAGCTTATTTGCATACGTTATTAACGAAGCCGGTAATATGTTTACTAGTCCTTTGTACATCGATTATCGGTGAAAGCTGAGGAGATTTCAAATAAAAACGTAACTGGTCTCACATGGCTCTATCTGTACAGGGTGTAAAGTAAATATGTACATATATTAAGTTCATTCAAACATCGAGCCAGTGAGTAACTGTATTTGGTTATAGTATTTGTCTGTCTTCTCGAGATGGTCATTTATAAATAATTCTTTTGTAGCATACACGGCTTGTTGGAGTTAAAGGCATTTAATGCGATAATTGTCAACTTAACACGATATGTTTGATTTTTCATATTTTAATATTTTTTTTTACCAAAGTGCTGGTCAATTGAAACGAACAAAGCGTATTTTAGGTTGAGATTTCTTCGGCGTTTCATGTTTCAAACTATATAGATCGCGAAATTTGTGGTTTTATAATGCCGTGAGTCTGTCTGTCTGTTTTTCAAAATTGCCTTTATTATATCCCTAGTGCCCCTCGTTTTATATTTTTTGACAAAATTTCGATTTTCCATATTTTTTTTGTTGGATTTTCTAGATACTAATAATTTATCTCAATATAACTTAATATATAATGGCAATGACAATATTCCTGATCTAGTGTTACACAACAAAGACTGTGATGTATCTCAATCTCCTGATCCGTTAACTAATGAAGATTTTCATCACCCTGCTCTGATCATATCAACTGAAATAAGTACTGTTAAGAACCTTAATAATAATTTTCCAACTAATCATGACGTTAGTTATAATTTCCGCAAATGTGATTTCTCCAAATTGTATGAAAACGTTCTCAACATAGACTGGTCCTCCCTCTCTTCTTTTAATGACGTCAATGGTGCATGCACTCATTTTTACAACAAGCTTGACTCTGTATTCGAATCTTGTGTACCTAAGAAATCGACTTCTCGTAGCGGCAGATAATCCTACGTGGTTTAATGGCAGTATCATAAAAAAAAATAGTCTTAAAGAACGTCTTAGGAGACAGTATGCAAGAACCAGTGATCCACTTATACACAATAACCTCAAAAACATCAGAAGGGAAATAAAATATGATACCAATTTAGCCTACGGAAATTTCGTGCAGAACTCTGAAGATAATATAAAAAAATGATCCCAATAAATTTTGCGCTCTCATCAAAAGTAGAAAAGGGTCGGCCAGTATATCTGAAGAGATGTTCTTTGAGGGATCTTCGTTAAACAATCCCTCTGATATACTAGATGCATTTGCCAATTATTTTGGCCAATCTTATAATGAGTCCTCATTAGATATCGAGGAACATCACATTGAGACCGATATACCTAACAATAGTCCTATTGTTAGCATAAACTCTTTCAATGAAGATGAGGTTATTCGGGCTCTAAAACAAATGAAACCCAAAATGACGACCGGTCCTGATTCCATTCCAGCTTTTTTATTAAAGGATTGCGCCATCATCTTTGCATATCCAATAACTGTAATTTTTTACTCAATCTTAAAAAAACGGTCTATTTCCTGGCCTATGTCCCATCTTCAAAAGGGGAAACAAACTAGATATTGAGAACTTTAGACCAATCTCTGTAATTTGTGACTTCTGTGAAGTCAGAAATATTACTTCATGATAGAATATATCATTCAATTAACACCAAAATCTCTATTAATCAACATGGATTTATGAAAGGGCGTTCAACAACAACAAATTTATTCTGTGTAACTCAATATATTTCTGAATCGTTAGATGAACGTGGGCAGATAGATAAGATAGATAAAGCGTTTGATAGACTTGATCACCAGTTGTTACTTAATAAATTAGAAAAAATCGGCTTCTCATATTCTTTGCTCCTTTTGCTTAAATCTTATTTAATGAATAGAAGTCAGTACGTTGCATTAAATGGGTTCAAATCGATCGAATTTGCTGCCAGGGATCTATTCTGGGGCCCTTGTTTTTAAACGTATTTATTAACGACATAGTGAACGAAATTAATTTGCCTCACCTTTTATATGCCGACGATCAAAAAATTTTCAAGGTAATTGAAGAAATCGATGACTATTTTCAACTTCAGACTTGCCTTGACAAAATAAACACCTGGTGTATAGTAAATAAAT
Source organism: Stenurella melanura (assembly GCA_963583905.1). Taxonomy (NCBI): domain Eukaryota; kingdom Metazoa; phylum Arthropoda; class Insecta; order Coleoptera; family Cerambycidae; genus Stenurella; species Stenurella melanura. The sequence goes on along the minus strand of OY757315.1, from coordinate 43,885,409 downwards.
TATTCATGAATCCTAGTAAATCTAACGTAATGTCCTTTTCTTTAAAAACATCATCTTTTATTTTTGATTACAGGTTAAATAATCTCATACTTCAAAGACCTATAACATTTCGCGACCTCGGCGTAACTTTTGATAGTAAATTATCCTTCACTGATCGTATCGATACCATTGTGTCTGAAGCCTCCAAAGCCCTTGGATTCATCGTTCGTACTAGTCAAGAGTTCACTAATACTGATACTCTGAAAATTCTTTATCAATCCTTCGTCAGATCGAAACTTGAGTACGCATCGCTAATTTGGAGTTCCAGTTATGATGTTCACAAGAATAACTTGGAGGCAGTTCAACGTAGATTTCTTGAATTACTGTGGTTCAAATCCGAAGTTACCTATCCAGTGATTGGTTTTCCGCAAAGTAAATGGCTTGAAAGATATTCTATGACTACTCTTGAGGATAGGCGTACGTACTTTCTCAAGTATTTTTGTTTAAATTACTACACAATGATTTTGACGCACCCGAAATAATTAGTAAGCTTAATTTTCACGTTCCCAGATTAACCTCTCGTAATCACTAACTTTTCTATTTACCTACGCCGCGTGCCAACGTACTAAATAATTCACCTTTATATACGATTTGCAGTACTTATTACAAATTATGTAGCGACTTCGATATTTTTAATTGCAGCCTTAGTGACATAAAACAAAAGGTTCTAAATTAAATAACGAATGATTGTCTTTGTTTTTCTTAATTTACTTTGATTCACATATGTGTATATATGTATATATAGTTTTTATATTTAAACATTTTCCATGTTATTTTTTTTTCTCTCCTCGTATTATTAGTTATTCATAGTTCGTACATTTAAGTAAATTTTTTATTCATTTTACTTTCTTTCTATGTTGTTGTATATCTTGTAATTAATGCTTTTTATGCCTTTATTCATGTTCTGTAATTGGGTATCTTACCTATTGAACAGTGTATGCAATAAATAAATAAATAAATAAATAAATAAATAAATAAATAAATAAATAAAGATTTAAGTAGAGCGTGATATACATGTATACGTGTTTAAAAGTAATATAATTTTTGTTTGCTTATACTTGTAATGAAACATATTCTTTATAGGATTTTACAAACAGCAGAAAAAACTATCTATGAGAACTAAAACAAAAACTGTTTGTAAAATTATTGATTTACAATCTTTGCATTCTTTCCATAACCTGAATTCTAGTTATGCTAACAATTAAAATCCTAAGATGAATAATGTCTTTCTCATTGGACAATTCTCATTTAAACACTAGTTGCCACACAGTCCCCTACAATTATGCAGAGTAAACCAGTATCCACATAACCCCCTATGGCTATGAAGATTCAGTTAAAATGAGAACGAAGACCTAAAATGAATTTATTTACATACCTCGTCTTTTGGAAAAATATTCATTCAAATGGATTACACTTTCATGAAATCTATCATTACTTTTTTCATGGAAATGCTTAGCCTTTGAGCTCATCAGAAAGGCAGAAGACCACTCACGTGATGTCCCGTGCAAAACCAAGACAATTACCAAGTTTTTTGATATTAATGTTTGACATTACCTAACTAGTAATGGAGCCTATATGCTCTATACATGTTTAAAAGTGAATTATTTTTTGTTTGCTTATATTTGTAATGAAACATTTTTTTATACGATTTTGCAAACAGCAGAAAAAACTATCTATGAGAACTAAAACAAAAACTATTTGTAAAGACGAGGTATGTAAGTAAATTAATTTTAGGCCTTTGTTCTTATTTTAACTGAATCTTCATAGACCTAGGGGGTTATGTGGATACTGATTTACTCTGCATAGCCGTAGGGGACTGTGTATTTCTCTACTGTGACTATGGTAAATAGTAATCATAAATATGAATTTCTTATTCTTTTTATATTTCTAGCTAACAATTGGGTTTATTAATTAATTACAGGATAATTTTGTTATTTTAATTAATACAGATAAATGGCCAATAGTTGATGATCTACATTTTTTAAAATTTTATCGATGTGAAAATAGAAATAAGATTGTATGGCTTGGTTTTTTTTGTTTGGTTGCTAAATACCTATGTATTTATCATTGTTTAAAATTGGCTGTTAACTAAGCAACTTTAAGGCACTAGTGCTTTAAAGGCCCTATTTTGCACGCTTTTTAGTTTCAAAAACAGAGATTATCATTCACGTATAATAAAAAAGTGTATTAAGTAAATATTTGTTAGTTTTTTTATATCAGCATAGTAAAAAAAAAAAAGAAATTGTATTGTTGTTTGTAACTTTCACTTACTGTGGCAATAGAGTTGCTACAAGAGGACCTCACAATTCAGTGCCGTAAATGCAAAATCAGGAACGCGCTCAATTTGTTTTCTTTTCACATTTGCCTAAATCTATCATCATGTTATGGATTTTTCAATTTCGATTTTAAAAACACTTTAATAACGCATTTAAACCATCTAATTAGTTTCTTTGACACACATTTAATGCTTCGAGAATTTACAACTGAGTTTCACAACAAATCTATTTAAAAAAAAATTGGCAGCTCTCCTACAAAAACAACAGTAATTATATTATACCTGACTTTAATTTTCTGATAAATAATTGAATTTTACTCTCTGTTAGAATTTGTTACAACGATATGATGTCGTTTGCCAAAATAGTAAAAAAAGGCAAAAGTGTCAAACATTAAAGAAAATTCTAATTTATTACAACAAATACAAAAGAGTCACATTATACAGAAATTAAGTAACTGAGGACATAACGCACCTAAGAGTAGTTTAAATAATTAAAAATTATGTTATCTAATCGCTTTATGAAGTGTCAAATTTCAAATGCAATTTTGACATTACGGAACGTCACATTTGTCATAACTGTCAATTTAATTACATAGCTACCTAATAAAATATATGATTCAAATGTATTGACCCCACACTTTAATAGTATGCATTCTGTGAGTTGGATTGAACTTCGTAAAACAAAAATATTTTCTATGTCCTTCCCCCCGTTATCGAGGATGCTGAACACGATGGCATAGTTAAATCTCTCTCCGAGGTCACCCCACCTCCCAAGTGGCCAAAAAGTACCAATGAAAGGGGTAAACCGCGTATCCGCCGTCTTCTATCAGCCAAATCTGTCTTACCCTCGTTTTCGAGGATAATGAGCACGACGGTGATGTCGAGGCCCCTCCTCGACCCCCGCCAGCCCCCCAAACGGCCAAAAACCACCCCCAAAGGGGTAATTGGTCTAACGTTAAATGATTCATTTGAGTTTTCTATTTTTGAAATGGGAGCAACTGTGCTAGTTGTCAGTGCTTCAGGAAATTTACCTTTAGATAAACTAATATTAAGAAAATGTAGAATAAAATGAACATAACTTGAAAAATACGTTATAAAATTGTTGAATTTAATATCAAGTTCGTGCTAATAGGCTAAGGCTAATACAATTGATCCTAATTGAGTAAAAGTTAGTGGTGGAAATTCATTGAATGCCGTTTCACTAGTTTCATAATTGCTGTCATAATATTATTGAAACGTTAAATTGCTCAAAATCTATATTTCTATCATTTCCGTTCTCCACATATTTAAAAATGTAAATTTAGATATTAAACTTAGACATGGAGCTTTGAATAAGTGTTGCTAGATCCCACTATTTTTAACAATCAGAATTGCGTGCTATTGAATGGTTTTGAGCTCAATGTTTTACCGTTTAAGTTTAAAATTTTTGTACAGTTTTAAGAGCAGGAGTTTTATTACCGATGAAATCAATCCTATTCATCACCTGTCGCAGAGAAAATGCGCCACACTGACGATAAAAGAACATGAATACATTATATAATACTTTTATCTGAATAATTTCTACGAGTAGAGGCGACTATGTATAAATAAAAAAATATTGTTCAGTTATTTACGGTCCACTACTAAAGTGTATGATTTATATATACGGGTACCTGAATGAAGAGGTGTCAATATCAACTCTATGCAAATAAAACATTTCGTATTTTTATTTATTTTATAGGTTTGAAAGAAATTGCCGTTTGTTTTCGTAAAGTCATCATTCAAACATATTTAAAACATAACGGTTGTCTGGTTTCAACAAATTAAGTTGCTGTTTGTTTAAAGAATCGTTAATTATTTATAGGGTGCGGCAAAAACCTCTAACTGATTTATTTCTTTAATAGCTCATTGAAACTACTGAAAATTAATTGTGCAACTTTTAGTCAGATTATAGAAAATAATTTCGAACAATTTTGTTATTACACAATGAAGGAGTTGACGGGTCTGATACAGATTAAAGTCAAGAATCAGTGCCATACCCTCCATAAAGAATCAAGAGTGTAGCTACGGACACGTGTTTCGGAGTTATTGCTCCTCATAGGCGTAAATTCTAAAAATAATGCTTGGTAAGGAAAACACTTATAGTAGGAAAGCTGGCAGCCACTTCCACTAACGTGCGAGGTACAAAGCTGCAATTTTGTGTATTCTTAATTTAATACTAGTTAAATAAGAAAATCAATATCTGGTAGGGTTGACGCGGTTGCAAAAGTACCCCCTAAATTTTTGAAAATTCTGGCGTTTGAATTTGTTTTAATTTCTACAATGTTAAGTATAGAAAAAAATTACCAGACAATTGCCTCAGTTACAAACACCTCCAAGATAAGCCTAATGTTGTTAATAAGGGTAGTATTCATAATGTTCTTGTACAAAGCTGAAATTTGGAGTAAATATTCCTCGACATACCTTCAAAAAGAATATTTACAGCCAGATAATTTGGTTGGTTGCAAATACTTGCCAGATCAGTGCATTGTTCGCCATATTCAATGGGAGTACAGGTGAGATAGACTAGTGTATATACATACGCGAGAAAGAAAGCCAATAGAAATTATGATTATAGTAAGAAAGAAGTGTTTAGTTATATAAAATAAAACAAATTACAGGGCATACATATTATGTTATATTATAATAATATAAAAGAACATTTTATAATAGAAAGTAACAATATTAATAAATAATATTCACCTTCAGATGCGCATAGCGTTGATATATATGTTGTCATTACTGTGGAAATTTTTTTATAACAATGATAATATCTTGCAGTATCATTTATCCTCCTCCTCCTATAGCGCTACAGCCCGATTTCGGGCCCTGGCCTCGTCTAGCTCCTCTACTACCCTGTCTAGAGCTACAGTTCTCCATCGCTTTATTTGCGCGATGTTGTGCGCGTCTTCTCTGACTCCATCTTCCCATCTTCCCCTTGGCCTTCCTACAGGTCTTCTACCTTCTATTTTTCTGCGTATGCCACGAGCTGGGTGGATTTGCTAATAAGTGTATTTGTTCCTTCTGTTGACAGTTGTCTGATAACATATTCTAAGATTATGTTAAACAATACATCTCCTTGTTTAAGACCTTGTGTGATTCTGAATGTGTCAGTACGTTGGTTTTGTATCTTAACTTGGGCTTCGGTATCTGTCATTGTCATTTTGACTAATTTAGTAAGTTTGGTAGGTATTCGCAACTCGTGCATTATCTCATACAATTTGGGCCTAAGTATGCAATCATATGCTTGGCGGAAGTCTACGAAGATTTGATACAGATCTATGTTGAATTCCCATGCTTTACTCAGCATTTGTTTCACGGTGAAAATTTGATCTATCGTTGACCGTTCTGATCTGAATTCAGCGTGGTATTCTCCAATCAGGTTCTCCGTGATGGGCTCTAATTTCTTTCTGAAGATATCTGTGAAAACTTTATATGCTGTATATAGCAGAGATATGCCTCTGTAGTTTTTGCACTGCAGTTTGTCCCCCTTTTTATATATCGGGCATATTAGGCTTTTATTCCATTCCGTCGGTATCATTTATTTTTCCCAGATCTCTCTTATGAGGTCATGCAATGCCTTCGTCAATTTTTCTCCTCCATATTTGAATAATTACGCTGGTATTTCATCTATGCCTGGAGCTTTGTTGTTTTTAAAGGGTGTGATTGTCTCTCTGACTTCCTCCATTGTTGGTGGTGTTGCAAAGGCTTCTCCGGCAGATGGGCCTGGTATTTCGGTGACTTGCTCGGCCTGTTCTCCTAGCTTGAATAACTCTTGGAAATATTCCTTTCAAAGCTTCTTTATCTCCTCATTATCACTAATGATCTTTCCTGTCTTATCTCTACATAAGCTGGTTTTAGGTTTAAAGCCTTCCCTGACTTCTTTAAGGAATTTATAAGCTTATCTAGAGTGGTTCTAGTTGAACTTCTCTTCCAACTTTTCCAATCTGTCATTCTGGATTTCTCTCTTCTTGCGTCTGCATATTTTGTCTGCCTTCGTTCTTTTCTCTGCATAATCAGCTTCTCCCGTATCCACCTTTGCATTAGATTTTCATGGGACTCGTTTCGCTCAGTCACTGCTCGCTCGCATTCCTCATCGAACCACACCTCTCTTCTTTGCTTACGTTGCAGTCCCAGCAGATTTTCTGCAGTTTCTAGGGTGGCTGTTTTTATGTTGTGCTACCTTTCCTCGTTTTCATCTATCAGCAGTCTTTCCTTTATTTATTCTTCCATTCTCTGTTTGATTTCCGAGTCTTTCAGTTTGTTAATGTTCAACTTCTTTGCTCTTTCTGACTGTTCCTGTTTATTTCTATTGATTCGGCATCTGAATTTCACTCGTACTAGGTGGTGGTCAGAATCGCAGTTTGCTCCCCGTGTGGATCCCACATCTAGTATGCTTGTTGCTGCTCTTCTGTCTATGATGACGTGATCAATTTGGTTTGTGGTTCTTCCATCTGGAGAGGTCCAAATTCCTATATGGGAAGGTTGTTGAGCTGATCACCATGTTTGCTTTTTGCAAAATCTATTAGCATTTCACAGTTTTTATTCGTTTCTGTGTGGAGGCTATGCTTTCCGACTGTTCCTATATATTCGTCTTCCTTATCACTTCCTTCCGTATCACTTATCGCATCAGGAAAAACAACGTTATGGAATTTAAGTTTATGTAATTTTCTGCTGTTTAGTAAACATGACTTTTCGATAAAGTCTCCGGTTTAAACTTAAGTAATTTCTCATTGTTTTGTTTCGTGCAAAACGCACATTATTTTTTTGTGCTTCCATTATTAGTAGAATAAAAATATATGTTTATACTTTTGCCACTAATAGAAGATTACTGCGCAGAACTGGGAACAAAATCGATACTGAGAATATTAAAAAAAAGACAATAATTAACACGAAGCTATTAATGAGGAACTTCAAGAATACTTTCGTAAAAAGTACTGCATGTATGAAAAAGAACTTTAATGTAAAAAAACAAATATTTTACACGCAGTTATCAATGAACGACGCCAAAATTTCTACAATTCATGCTTTTTTTTAAACCGTAGAATATCGTAAAAGTTGACTTACTTTGAAATGAGCAGCAGCGTTGCAACTGACGAACTGAGCGGAAATTTGCCTTATAATGTTATAATATCTATTTCCCAAGAAAAAAATGTAGATCCTGTATTCAGGTATAAAAAAAGTATTTCTATTATTAATTTGTAAATTCAGTCTACAGCGTTGCTACCAGGATAAGTCGCTACAAAGCCTGATGTGATAGAAAACACCCGAGTCAGCGTACTTGAACATAGCAAACGATATCCGTATACCAATATGGTTTACCAGATATCTTATGAGCTTACCTCAAATGATTGTTCGGTCGATTGTTTACCTAGATTACCATTACAAGTCCGCTGCCTGTTTTGATTTATTTATATAATTGCCGGTAGCATAGCCGCAGGTTAAATGATATTTGCGTACTTTTATTGAATCAGTTATGGAGTTGTTCATTAAACTAACAGTATTTATTATAAACAAATAATTTGCATCATGCCTATCAATTAATATAAAATAGTAAAACAATATTTACAATAATTAAAAAGTGATTTGAAAATTGTTAGTCGGGGTTTATTACATCTCTCCTGTTATGAAGTATATCTTTGTCAGTCTTTTCATCATTTTCAAACTGACTTTGGATGACCTATATACATAATTTGATCGAAGGGTCAGTGAAATTTTGTGACGAAATATATGCCTAATATATACCTTCTCTTTTTTGCGTATTCATCTACATTCGTCTACCTGACCTGTACTCCCACTGAATATGGCGAACAATACACTGAACTGACGAGTATTTGTAACCAACCAAATCGTCTGGCTGTCAATATACTTTCTGAAGGTATGTCGACGAAAGGTCAGAAATGCATCGCTTAATTAAAAGTTAGTAAATAAAAAAATATATAATAAAATAATAAAAAGTATCCATTTGTTATAATATATATGTGTTTAATATTAGGATTGAATCCATACATTATAACAGATAAGAGCAGAGTGAATCATTATTTAATAAACATATCAAAAAGTAGAAAGTTGTGGAATATTAAATAGTGTATGTGTATATCAAATAATATATTAATAGTAAATAGACATGTATTTGTTATTTATTTATAATGAAGAAACCCTGAATGCATCTGAGATATAGGAACCCACCTCAAAGATACCCGAGTAATAAATTTAACGTCAAAATAACTTCAAATCCCTGAGACATACCATAATCAAAATTATTTTGGAAAAGTATGATTTCTCTAAATTAGGAAAAACAACTAGAAACTACCAAGCCCTTGTAACGGGTAAACATTAACATTTACGGCATTTGTAACAAATTACAAGAGGTTTTATCCAAATTGGTTAGGTGGTCGGATGTGAAATTCGGCTTTATGTCTAATTTAACAAACTTATAAACATCTCGTCAAAGTTTGTATCGAACATATGATTTCATTTTGTAATATTGTACATATATGGCGTTGCTTAATTTTGGTATTAATTGTTTATACGATCTACGGAGGGTGAGCGTGGAACTCGTTGAGAATGGTTGTGTCGTGTGACGCTCCCAAAGAAAACGCTGAAAGAATCGATTAAACTCAATTGGACTCAATCAAATTGAAGTCAGGTTAAAAAATTCAGCGTAAAATGAAGTGTAATAATAGGAGAACCCAGCACACACCGAATTAAAAATTAAAAATTACTGTAAAGTGTTTGTTAAAAAATAAAGTAAAAACGTGTCTAGTGCCTGGCTGAGCTGTCACATCGTAAAATTTATACCTTTTCAAGTAGATAGTATGAGCACCAGGTGTTTGTAAGGCAATATAGACTGCGGGCTGTTTTTTTAATTGGTAGTATTATTTTATTAGTGTATTCGTTTATTTCTTCATTAAAATTGAAAAAAATATAAAAATTGAAAAATCACCCGGAACTAAAAAATGGAAATTCAAATTGATTGCTTCAAATACAAGGAAATACACAGGGTGTACAAAATATTCACTCGGGCTTCTTTCTCATAACTTGCTGTAGAAAGCTCTTTTTACCACGAGACAGGGCCCCTCTCTGCATTTCAACCGTAAATGGATATTTACTGTGGAACGATTAATAAAAATAAAAGCTCCTTGCGGCGAGCCAATGCATGTATGTCTTGTCAGACAAACGAGGTAGACGCACTGATGCAGGAAGTTGAAGAGAAAACACAGATTTCTGGGAAACATGAAACTACATATGGCCGCAAGCGGACAAGGGAAGGTGCACACTGCTAGGTTCAGAAGCAGAACAAACAATAAAGCCAGCTCAGTGGCACAGTTCTAAGGTGTTTGACTTGTGATCAAGGAGTCCCGGGTTCGAATCCTGGCCAAGATATGGATGTTTAGTGGCGTTTTCATGTGTTGCCGAGACGGTAACAGTGAGCTAGTCCGCTGTTGAGTGGCACAACATGTCCAGTCGCTGTTATCTCTCCTAAGTTCGAATCTTAGCTGCGGTAGATGGTAATATAGCAGGAAATGGTTGTTGTGTTGATGTCTATGTGTACATGTCCTGGTTGAGTGGTTGAACAGCAATAGCTGAACTCCACTAGGACATATATAAGGGTGTTAAAATAAAAAATAAAAAAAAGGGGATGATGGTAGATGGAAACTTAAAAGAAGCATGGACTTAGGAAGAAGCATCTCACAAACACCTACACATCCTTCCCATCCTATATTCCCAATACGTCAAAGTAGCTTCTGGAAAGATATGTGTTTTCTATATTTATATGTAATAAGGTTTTGTAAGAGTTGAAACAAATATCTCACATTATTTACATATTAACTATAAATAACAATTAAATGATAAGAAAATTAACATTTTCTACAATTGTTATCAGTAAGAATGACTGATTCTAATAAAGTAAGAATCGCTGTTTCCATATTTTAAAACTATCAGTCAGTATTGATTAGTCACTTTGTGTTAAACTTATTGTAAACCGTGGGAAAATTTAAACCTTACAAATATGATACTTGGCCTCTAATCTTCAGTTTAACTCAAGGCATAAAAGATTTCAGTACATTAATAACGAAACGATCAACTACTCGTACCCAATCTGTGTACCACATCAAAAATTTACATACATTTTTATGCACCGCCGATACCATTAAATCAGTAGGTACTATTTATTCCGATCCAAAATTAAGTAGAAGGAGGGCCAACATGGTTCGGAGTCGAAAAGAGCGACCATCAGGTAGTTTAAGGTATGTTATACGATAGAAGTTTAGTGTAAATGACAATACCCACCCGTGTCACACGTGTAACTTAATGAAGCCAATAAAAACCAGTATCTAATCAAATCTAGCTGCAAGAAACATGAGACGGTAGGTACAGGGCATAGGCGTGACACTAAATGGGGCCATCTGTGTTAAATTAATACATTTGGTTTATTCGGTAAGACTGCAAATTGAGACCTGTGGCGCCTTTAACGGACACTTCTAATCAGCTCAAGCATAGTCACCGTAGAGGTGTTTAAAAATCTCATGAGCTTTAACCTTGGGATGCGCAGAGACATAACTTCGGCGATCGTCGCAATTACACAACTTCCTAAAAACATCAGATTTAGGATTTGCGCTTTATCCCGAGCTGTCGTTGATGCAGATCTCCATTCCAACGGCCTCTTAAGATTAATTTGGAAACTCATCTAATCCCAACAACATGTAAGTAAATCATTCTATTAAATTTCTGTGATAGCTGAGTCAATGTTTTCAAAATGTACTTATGCGAAATAAACTCCGCCTTTTGCGCATCTCGCGATTCATAACTTTCTGAAAGTACCCTAATTGAACTGGTAGCTCAAGCACGTTAATTAAATCCAAAGGGCATCTGCGGAAATAAGTCTTGAACAGTTGCTAGAATAAAAAATGAAAATGTTTTAGAGGATAGGTTAGGTTAATATGTGAGTGGGTCCTTGCCATTGCGGCCATCAGGTCCATTATGGCTCACTCTAATTATATTTCACCCAACAAGTTCAGCCAATAATCTTGTTGGGTTAGAAACCGGTCCTCTAGCTCCAGTTGCCCTTTGCCGAATAGTGAGAATCTGTTTCTTTTTGCAGCAAGACAGATATATAAAATGTACCTCCAGTCCAATTCTGCGCAAGTAATGATTGAATCTGCAGTGCCCAGTATATAGTTCAATTAGAGTTCTTAAGTGTAGCCTATTCAATTCTAGTAGTTTTTTAGTTCTTGACTTCAAGGGGTACGTAATAAATTCCTTTGAGTGCACTAATACTGGTAGTTTTCATCTCAGTCCAGGTTAGGATAGTTGCCTTGGCAGAGTTCGCAGATACGCCAAGTGCCGATTTTGGTCCTATTTACCTAGTTACTGAGGCTTCTCTAGCCAAAGAGTCGACAACTTCGTTGCCCTCCAAGCCAGAGTAACAAAATATCTAGACTAGAGTCAATTTGTTATTTCAGCCAGTTAGGTCAGAGCTTTTTGTCAATTCCAAACCATCTTAAAATTACCACGGTAGGATCCAAGGGCCTTAAGAGCCTCTTGGCTGTCTCAAAATATTTTTGGTCTGTGACTAGAATGCATCTATTCTAATATCCGCCTCCGTAGACAGAATGATATGGATTTATGACTGAAATATATATACACAAGCTCCAGTTCCCTCAGGAGTTTTGCAGCCGTGTCTGCCCTTTGTAGATCAGGATTTTAAAGAGCAGTTCATAGTTGCTCAAGGTAGGTATCATACCTGAAGGAATTCCGTGGATGTTGTAACAGTTTATGTCGTCTAACAACCTGTTGCGTTCCATGATGCGCAATTTGTTACCGGTTGTTGGATTCTTTCTATATGTTGCTCACATGGCCTCTCCCCTCAGGTAAATAGAGAGCAGCTGACGGTGTAGTGTTTATTACACCAATTATTGCCAGGTATAGTTATCTCTGAAATCCAGAGAGGTTGGCTTTGGTCGTTTATTGTAGCCCTTTCGCCTACCAAACTATTGAGGCATACTCTATCATTTTTTTATGATCGTAACATATATCCAATATATTTGTTGGGGACCGATAGTCCAGGATTTTCGACAAATTCTTCAACGTGTCCACAGAGACAGTCTCGCTTTGTGGATTACCTTTTCCAAGTAGAAATGCCAATTAAGTGATTTATCTGCCTCCCTGTTTTTCAGGATAAAGTATTGTTAATAATAATAGCAACAAACATACTTACTAATAGGGTACTTTTCAATTTTTTTGTCAATATCTTGAAAACAAAGCGTATACCACTATTTTAATTTTTTTTGTTGTTGTGTTGCTATATAAATAAAAGCAAATTATTCGTTCACATTGTCAGAGTTTAGAAACTTCATTGTGTCATGAACAGTTTCTTGAAGTCTACAAATGATGTGTGATGCTTTTTAGATGCTTAATTACATTTTAAATTACCATAAATGTGCCTCTAAATCTCATTATTGAAACAGCCTGCACAAACTTAATCGGATATTATAATATTTTTTTTTGTTGTAAACATTATTTTAGAGAGTTTGTATTTATGCTCCACCAAAAATGTACATATGATGTTTCACCGTATTTTTTGTTGTTTTCCAATTAATAACGAAAATGCATAAGAGGACCACCTACTTTGTTGTTATTATTAGTAATATTTTATTCCTGAAAAAAAGAGAGTACTCCATACCTCATATTGAGTATGGTCCTCTAAGAGTAATGCCACATACAAACACTTTGTATGCCTGCCCTCTGGGTGAGAACTTTGGCTTATCGACAACTTTTAAAGTTTCAACTCCTAATTCAATTACTTATTTGTTTTTGTTCGATATGTCCAATTACAGGATTCAGCAACCGTATGACAATTTACAACAGATTGTCATAAAGAAACCAATTATATGACATCAGTCAGGCTGTCATTGAAAACCATATTGATGCATGGAGTTTTGATTGTGTATTATATTTCCAATTATCCAGAGCATTATTTATTATACACTGAAAGTATTTATAAGAAGTACGTCAATCATTCTCAACAAAATTCTTGACAAAAATGTTGAAAGGCGTGGAAGAAAAATGATTCTAAGATGGGAGAACGATTCTATTCGAACAGGTAGTGCCCCGTGGATGTTTAAAGGTAGTGTTCGGCGTTTGGACACCAGAGAATATTGTAATGGTCTATGTTACCATTCGAGAAGTTCGATGCTATTTGCAACAAAAACATTCAGCAGTCTAGCTTGAAAGTAGTCTGTTAAGAGTTTCTAAACCGATGTTCATTTCCACTCCTTTAAAATTCAGATCGTGCAAACGTTGTGTGATAGTGATAAACTGTTTCATATGACACATTGCAGAGAATTCGTGCAAATAATGAACGGGAATGAGAACGCTCTAACCTCTAAAATTTTCGAGACTGATCGGCAGAAAACTTCCACCAACTTCATCAGACTCACTACATGGTTTAAAAGTGACTGTGTTGTGAGGTGTCAATTTTTGGAGTCGTTGGGTTCTACTTTTTGCAGAAAACAATCGAACAGTCACTATTAATTCAAACTATGGAAATACGATCAAAAATAAACAATAGGAAATATAAATAAAATACTGAAGGAAGCATTGAAAGAAACAATAGAGGTAGAGGGAAGCCCTGAGAAGAGAAAATCTTTAAAATATTCTTCGGATATCTAAATACAAAAGAAACAGCAACATGCACATGAGAAGATACGTATAATTGCAACATGTGACCAAGAAATCGGATGAAGAAAGGAATACAAAAAATAAACAAACAGAATAAATACAAATGGCCCTTCTAACTTGGCGTTCTAAATGTTGATACACCATTAGCTCTAGGGTAGTAGTCATCTTTCTACGCTATCCATTCGATACTTCTAACAGACACCCTTAGCATCTGACGTCTTATTTTTCACAATTTCAAAAATACCTTACCTGCGCTTTTCATCCTTAAACTATTTGAACGATGCATTATTTTTTTATGCTTGGCAATGTAATCACTTTTCTGGTCACTGTCCGACATCCTTCTTGATTTCAGATACAGAATTAAATGTATAATTTCATTATCAATAGTAGGCGTAAGTGTCGACCAGTTCAGAAGTTATCGATACATTTTCAATACATTGAATATACGACTAGAGTGAGATTTTTTGAAACATATTCTTTATAGGATTTTGAAAACGGCAGAAAAAATAACTATCTATAACTAAACGAAAAACTATGTTAGGATTTTAATTTGCTAGCATAATCAGAATTCAGGTTATCGAAAGAATGCAAAGATTTCATTAATATTTTTGCACACAGTTTTTCTTTTAGTTATAGATAACTATTTTTTCTGCTGTTTGCAAAGTCCTATAAAGAATATGTTTCAACACAATTATAAGCAAAGAAATAATTCATTTTTAAAAATAGAGTAAGATTTTCTTAGAACAACTTCTTATATGTGAAAGAGCCTAGTCCCCTCAAAGAGAGGCAAGAGTCTTAACGACTTGTAAAAGAAATGTTAGATTTCTGGCATATATTGTTTTACTTTAAGCCTTTTTAAATCTCTAACCTCCGCCACTGAATGGAGCAGGCCAGCGCCCGATATAACATATCATGGGCGGACGTACTCGACGATGAACCTCGATCAGAGAAAATAATGCACAAACGACACTTCAAGCCTTCTAGATCGATCACCTGCATATGTTGCTACTACCGGCTGTCTTTTAAGTAAATTTTTAACCTAACAGATCAACCTTCAGCAAAATGGACAGACGACATGTGTGTTAAGAAAAATAACAAATCGGTTTTCTTATCTTTATTTGTTGTTACACGAATAAAACTAGATTTTTATAAGGATGCTATGTAAATAAGAAAATTACATGCCGATGGTAGGTAATAATTAAAGATAACAGAGTCGTTTTCGACAGTTTTGAGGCGTGTAATAGTTACTGAAGATAAAATTATATTTATTAGTGAATTAAACTTCTTTCTCTGAGGGAAGGGAAGTATAATAGTAATAGTAATAATAATAATTGTATACACCATTTCTACTTGTGTAATATATATGTGGTAACTGGTAAGACAGCAATTAAGAAAGTTTAACAACAATATACAATGTGCACATATACTCTTAGGTAAATTACAATCATACAATAAAGCAAAATAATACATTTAACAAGTTAGACACGTCAATCACTTTTCGCATCTGATTTATTACAAAACACACTGGTGCAATTATACACGTCACAGTTCCAAGTACAATTAACTGATATGGAGATTTTCAAAAAAAGTTTTATATTTTCTGGTTTAAGATTGCCACTGTTTGTTCAAGTTAACAAAGAATTGTTTGAGGACTTCCTGCTCGAATTAAATAAAAGTAATAATTTTTTGGTATGAGCTACCTGGAGTTGCAGTTGACTTTTGTAACGAAAAATTCACATTTCCTTCATTTACAAGAATGATAGCATACAGGATACCATTTTGTAGACATAAATCATTTAAGTAAATAATATATAAGAGCGGACTTCAAATAGACCTCTAAATTTAGATTTACAACTGCTAATTACAACATATTGCATATCATTTTGCAAATAACTAATGACTGGTAGACCATATTTGAGGTATTCCTCGTATGCCATATTTTTATAGTTCACTTAAGAGCTTTTTATTATCTACAAGCTCAAGTGCATTTTTCTCTTCGAGATTTTTATATGAGGTGTTAAGAAGTTCAATAGCACCATTTATAATTAACAATCCTTGACATTTAAATTGAAAGAGCTACATAGATTATATTTATCAATAAGTCTTATAATACGAAACATATTTTTGAAACATGTTTGAAAACGAACTTAATAAGGATAAAATTTTCAGTATTGCCACCTGATTTATGCAATATTGTCTTAGTAATTTTCAATTTTTCATGAAGGACGCCTTCATTTGGTGAAGAGTTTTTCAGTTTTGTGCTGTCGTCCTCAGATGAGTTAGAATTTATCAAATTTTTACTAACACAGAGAATGCTTGATCCGTTAGCAGATTCAAAGTAAAATATATTGAGATTATTGTTGAATAAAAGATGACTGACTCAGATGAAGTTTGCAGCGCGAGCCGTAGGTGAGTGCTATAAATCATCAAATTTGTTATTATCATTATCGCAAGTAAAATATTATACTTTATCTACGATTATAGTAATAAATATTAACAGAATAGTTCATCTTCATTAACCGAATTCATAATTTTTGGCACAATTACTACTTAACTAGATTTGACAACGTCCAAATTATTCAAACATGTCAAATCACCTTCCTCCCCTCAATAATAATGGACCATTCTATTCTATTTTGCGTATTACATCCATTGTACAGGCTAGGTATGAAATTAAAGGTGATTCGACGCAGTGAATTATAACAAAACACTTGTATGTTATTATAAATCACGCCATTTGAAGCAGCGACTTTTAAACACCTCACACAATGACCTTCATTTTTTTTAACTTCCCTTTTTGCCCACTGAAGAAAACTGCCACCCAAAACTACATCTGTAATTAGACCAGAACTTCCTACAGCTTTCAATAATCACTACATTACATGTTTTTTCCGAAAAAAAAAACAATTTGAAAATCGTCCAAAAGGTAATCAAAATGGAATAAGTAGGTACATATTTACAATAATAAGGGCAATAGTTTCTTCTGGGCTGTAAGTAGTAATTGTTGTGATGGATTCGTATGCTCTTTTCATTTTCAACAAGTCGATTGGAGTAGTCGGCACCAGATATGACAGATATAATGAAGAATCAAGCCACTTAAGGAGATCTTTTTCACAAACTTTTCGTAGGAGCGACTGTCTTTCTACTTCGAAATCGATTCTGAGACAAAACATTTTCATATAACTTTTAAGCTCATCCTAGAGTCTATAGCTAGATTATCTACATTATATTTGTCTAGATACTCAAAAGTTCTTCAGTACACTTGCTCAAAATAAAAAAATTACATCTTTTAATATTGAGAATAGTTCATTCTTTGAATTCACTGTCACTCCTTCGGAATGGCTACCTAAACAATAGATTTCATTTCAGAAAGTGATTCGTAGTGATAGCTAATTTTTTGCTGAAACATTACTCAGTAATAAGATTTGTATATTAACAAAGAAAGAGAACGGTACGAGGTGGAACTTTTATTATATGACTCAATGTAACATTTTCTTGAGATTACAAACCGATGTTGCGTAACCGTTAATATATCTGAAGAATTTATATACAAACAATGCTTGCCAATTTTTGGTACTGAACACTAAAAACGATGTTTTGCTATTTCAATTTTATAACGAATTTCTTCCTCACCTCGCCCATAATCGAAAACTTACTTCTTTATACCGGGTGAGTCACGAATTGCGCTTGCCCCGATATTTCCTAAAGTACTTGGAATAGAAAATTGAAATTTGGAGGCCTTATTACACGACTAAAATGCCATCTTTTCAATAAAAAATCAAGTTTGGTGCACATCCGGTTTGACCGGAAATGCCCACAACTTTCGATTTTTAAATGGTACACCCTATATATTTTTACATTTTTGGAATCTGAGGAAATTTTGAATACAATACATCCATTTTGGTCACTTTTTGATAAACATTAAAAATTTTATTAAAAAATCTATTTCTGAATCCAGTTTGTGTGCTATATTACTATAAAAATAAAAAGAGCAATATGATTGCATTACTTAATTCTCTAGAGGCGTTTAAATTTTTAAATGTGATTTTTACCCACTAACTCGGTTTTTTTAAATGGGAATTTAATCGTTCACCAACATTTTTAAATACCTCATTTTCATACGAATCTAATGATACCAAAATATTGAAAATCCGCTCAGAAATATTTGAGATTTCAGCCAAAATACAATGCAACCAAGCTTTTAGAAACATGCGGCTAATAGATAATAGATTAGTGGGCTTTGGAAATTAAAATGGCACATTTCTTTGTAAATCTGGTAACCTAATAACATTGGAAAAATCATAGTACCCATTGAATGTAATAAAACAATATCAGCTGTACCCGGTATAAGTACAGATTCCTGCAAAAGATACTCTCCCCAAGCACTTTTTTAAAAAATCTACATTTACTCCACTACTAGGATACAAATATAAGCATAATTAGAGGTATTCTATCAAGTCGATAGACAGCAAAATTTTTTTTAATATCATTGACTTCTTCAGCAGAGACACAACCACAGAGGGGCAAGGGGGCAGGTGTACTCCCCAGAAGAGAAAAATGTGATGAGTTTTTTCTCCAGAATTATTGTATAAATGAGATCAGGAGAAAAAAGGTATAAATATAATGAGACGAAATATGTTGGACGCGAGGAAAGACTGATGGTTGGAGTTTTTATGACGTTATTACTACCGTTTTAAAGCGTCGTTGTTTCGTTATTGGCGATTTCCCAGTACGATAATGATCTCGATTTTTCGAGAACCGTTTTATTTTTTGTTTCGCACACGTCCTCTATTTTAAAGGACACTTGACTCGATACCGGGGATTTCGTAGCTCGACATGCAATGATTTTATTTTCAAGAAAACCTTTTTATTTTCCTTTCGCTTAGAATAGCGTGGGAAAAGAGAGAAGAAATAACGATAATGTTAAGAATTATTGGCATTATATGCTTTATCATGATTTTTATGATTATCATTATTATTATTTTCAGGCGTGCCGCCAATTCCTGGTTGTGCTACTGTTCTTCAGTACACATTAATTTAAAAGTAGACAAGTTATGATTATTAAAATACTTATTTTTATTTTTAGTTAAAAGTTTGCCCTACTAGACTAATACAAAAAAAAACGACAGTTGGTTAGATATACAAAAATAATGACAATTTTATTCAAATACCTTCTAAAACACACCTTATCCTCAGAGTAATCTCCATACAATGCAGCATATTCGTAGGTAAATATATAATACGACATTTAGACGTCTTGACAAATGCGTTTGGTAGAATATTAGGTGCACTCGAGGAAGCTGTTATTAATATGTTATGCGTGTATTGTGGATGTAAAAAACTAACTCGAGCACCTGTTCAAAGCTGGAGTTTAAGTTAAAATTTAAGTTAAAATTAATAACCAGAAAGGAGGAGGGCCACCACGTCAAACCTATAATCACGAAACACTTAACACAATTTGGTGCTGCCTTTTTTTAATATATGACAAATTAGTATTGAATTAACAACTTTGTTATGGTGCAAAGCGGTTTGGGATCGTGACACCTTCAGTTTTCTTTTATAGGCACCATAAAATTGTTATAAATTTGATTAGGTGTGGTAGTAAAAGTAAATGATTTAATAGATCATGACCCTTTAATTGATTTTTAATTGAGCTTATTCTGTTTCTGAGTCGCGCTTGATATTGTTATAGACAGATCTCTCGTTGCCATTTTCAAATGTTACTTATTTAAATGGAGGAGAAACTATACGAGGTGGTCCAAAATTATCTTGCGATATTCTTAGGGCTAGTATTTCAGTACATCTAAAAATAGTAGTACTTGTATATTTCTGTATATTTTCTGGTGTATGCGTATAAATATATTACATGGTAATACGTTGGATCAAAAGAAGTAAAATAGTCTGATAAAAATTGCTTTGCTTGATTCTTCTCAAGTAAATAATTTTACCTAAACGTATGATATTTTCAGAGAAGTAGTACTCATAATAACGATTAGGTCAGTAA
Organism: Stenurella melanura; assembly: GCA_963583905.1. Classification (NCBI taxonomy): domain Eukaryota; kingdom Metazoa; phylum Arthropoda; class Insecta; order Coleoptera; family Cerambycidae; genus Stenurella; species Stenurella melanura. The sequence continues at coordinate 43,865,388 of OY757315.1, read as the reverse complement.
CGCCGTACAAACTAAACTAAGGTCGAGGTTTCTTCGACCTACATCTCCATTTTAATGGTGATCATCACAACCATAAGAAGAAATAAAAGACTCTAAAATGCTGGATAAGTATGTCTCTCGATCTATTTGAGTGTTGCCACTGCTTTTCATACAAAATTGCCGCCTCTGTCGCCGTCGGCAGCTCATAGAAACATTTTCAGTGTTTTTTGGCTTTCCATTTAGTTTTAAGTTATACCACCGTGAGTCGTGAGGTATGTAACTTTGGTCGGGGGTTACATAGCGGATATACCATCCTTCGGAGGGGATGTAAAGCAGTCGGTCCCTTGTCTATTAAATGTTAGGCAAGTAAAAAATCCCTACTCTTCGAAAGAGAAGAGGTTCGGCAAAATTTCCAGGTTAGGGGTAGCTCGACACCTGGCGTCGGTGATTGGCCTTGGTAGCGGAAATAGGCCGACGTTAAATAAGTGATAGAAAAAAAAAAAAAAAAAAAAAATTAGACAGAGTTGTCAATAAATGTTACTATAATAACTGAGTGTTATAAATAATAGCACATTCTGTAAGTCGGACCAGAATAAACATTTTTCCTAGCCGAGGATGCTGAAAACGCTGGCGATGGTAAAACCTCTCTCCAAGGTCACCTCACCCCCCCCAAATGGCCAAACACTACCCCCGAAACGAGCAAACCGCGTGTCCGCCGTCTGCTACCAGCCTAACGTGTGTTATCCCCATTTTCGAGAAAGCCAAGCACGATGGTGATGTCGAGACTTCGCCTCGACCCCGCCAACCCCCCAAACTGCAAGAAACCACCCCCGAAAGGAGTGAAACGCGGATAAGCCTTCTTTTCTCTGCTAAACCCGTGTTACCACCCGTTTTCGAGGATGCTGAGCATGATAGTGATGTGGAGACCCCTACTCGACCCCCAAGCGACCAAAAACTACCCCCGAAAGGGGTGAAATGCGGATACTTTCGTCTGTTTCTCAGAAACATAACCCATATGGTATTACCGATTAACTGATTGTAGTAGTCCAAAGTATGCCACTTTAAGTACATGCAGGAAAGCTGTTTTATATAGTAGCCTGAAAACGAAACACATGATGCTTAGTCTAGGCCTAACTGTATCAGTGTGTTTTAATAAGGCTCTACCATAAATCCATAGAACAAGTTGATCACAGACAAAAGTCATAGCTGATGTTTTTTCGTTAAAAAATCATAGAGACTTTTATTTACATTAACATCCCTGTACGGTCACCAGTCTAGATGCCGGCCATGGATCGGCGAAGTTAAGCAACGTTCATTGGGTCCGACACATGGATGGGTGACCCAAGTTCTTCTTGGAAACCTGAGGCCATATGCTGAGCTGTAAAGGCCTGACTGGACTGAGGTGGCTTGGCGAGAGAACTACAAGAGCTGATAACTGCACTGGGGCCCCTTATCAACAGACTCGAAGTCTAGGAAGGACCATATCTGGAGAAGGAGCCCCAAGGAGGTGGTACAAAGAGTAACTACAATAGACCTTCTACGTCGCAGTAGGCAAGGACAATCGCCAACTCCTTCAGAGTAAAATCTAAAAAAATCTACATTAACGAGTAGCTTATTAACTGAACACCAGCCTGCAAACTCTTCTGTTGCAGCATTTGCAGCCTCCAGTGACAATGAAAGTTTATGCTCAGTATTATCTGACTTATATCACCTGCATAAACGAACAAGAGCAACTATGTATGTCACTGACAAATATAATAAATAACAAGGCTGCAAGTGTTGAGCCCTGTGGGACCACCATAGAAACTAGTGTAGGCTGAGATTTTGTTGAATCTATGTCGAAAATTTTGTGTCTGTTTTTCAAATAGAAGGCGACCCACTTTACAAGCCACCTCTCTAACTTACATTTCACACATTTTTTCTATTAGTGTATCATGATTAACTATGTCGAATGCCTGAGTCAGATCAAAGAAGATGGCAACCGGGCATCGCTTCTTGTTCAGATTTTCAATTTTACTATTGCATGATTCATCTATTGTCGTTGTTGTTGATTTTTCCGGTTTAAATCCATATTGATAATTTGGTATTAGGTTGTACTCTGTAACAAAATTGTTAAGTCTTACATAATAGCTATAGTCTTTAAATATTGCAAACTGTGATTGCAAGAATGTATTTCTGTAATTACCTACGTTTTGCCTCGACCCTTAATTTTTGATAATCGACATTGATCCGTGGTGTTTTTAATTGATCTGGGTACTTTTTCGTAGATAAAGTTTGATTAGTTGGGGCGCATTTCCGATATTTTGCTTAGCGTCGAAGATATCAAAAAGTTGTTAAAAGCAATTGTTCAGAATCTAATCTTGAGCCCTAATACTAAACTTCATTACGAAATTCGCATTTTCAGTTTCTTCAACATTTTGCCGCAAAGTCCATAGTTCTTTTTCAAAAATGTAGTGCAATAGTTCAAAATTTACTTGTTAATTTGATAAAAACAATTAAAACCATTTTTTTATTAGTAGGATGTGGTTTACTATATAGGCTACTCTGCCTGGAATTTTTCCCAAAAGTTTTCTATGCCATTTGAGTTAGCCATGGATTCTTATAGGAAAAATTCCGCTGAACAAGATTTTCTTATGAAAAATTTTCCTAAACCGCGAGCTTCATGGTCAAAGAATTCTTTAAACATATTTTTTTCGTTTTTATTTAAAGATATGAAAACGGTTTGACGGATCCGAAAATATCTTGATTCAATCGAAAGATATTTTCAACGCGCACCGTTTGGTGCCAGTCACAACTCATTTTGTCAACCCGTTCATTTGTTATAGCCAAAATAAATTTCATAATTAAGAAATTGATTACTCCGAAACTAATGAGGTCAGGATATTGTTTTTTCAAAATATATGCCTCTTATACAAAATAATATACCATATATTTCTCTGGCCCGATATCTTCAATATTTTTTAATTGTTTATACAATTAGCATAATTTGTTAACTTGCAAATAACTCTTTTTTTTTCGATAGTTTGATCCACTTCAAACCAACTTTAAACGATAAATATTGATGTAGGGCATAACTCCCATAGAAGTCTACACGAATGCAACTTTTTACTTTCGTTTATTTAAAGCTTTGACGGGTGGCGGGTTCGATCCTCGATGTGGGCAAATATTTTTTGGGTCAAATTTGCTTTTTTTCATATAACCAAGTATTTTTTATGATAATAAATGTTTTTACATTCTGAGAAACTTTTAAAAATGTCATAATTATTTTTTTTTCAATTTTCATTAAATAAATGGCTATTTTGCAACAAACATGATTGTTCTTGTCCAACGAGGATTTGTCGGTAGTTTTTGTTTTTTTTACTACTTTTTGTGTAAGAGGAAGCTTGTTTTCCTTTATTTGAGATGCATGTCGAAAAAAGACCAAAGATAAAAAAGAAACAATATTCTTTTTCACTTTTTTCTTATAATGAAAAAAACACACACTTCGTTATTTGTAAATGAGAAATAATCAACAGATTTAAATATTTCAATGGCATTATTATTTTATTGTTTTAATTACAAATATTTGCAATTAATAACTATTAACGCTAATAACTATTAGAGTATTCCACCGTTCCATGATTTCGACTATAAGAAATGTAGAGCATACAAAGCAGGTGCACAGCATCAGCTCGAGAGTTACCGATTTAATGAAGTTCTCAAGAATATACAAGCTAACCATTATACTCTTCGACGATTTACTACACTGGTTATATAATTGTTACACATTCTATAGTATACTATTCACAGTTTTTTTGTAAATGATGTTACTTTCAAACATTTTTTTGTTTAATTACAAAATAATTTTTTTTTATTTCAAAAATGTATAACTTTTTTATTTATTGATCGATTTTGTTAAAAAAATAGGGTTCTTCCTCTAGCTAACACTAACTTGCTGTCCAAATTTCAATACTATCGGACTTTTCGTTCTTCAGTTATCGTGCTTATAAGAAACGTGACGGACGGACAGATAAACAGACAGACGGACGGACATTTTGAAAATCGTTCAGAATTCGATCACCAACACAGTGATATGAAATTTTTTTCTCTACGAGCAATATTACCGGTTTTAGAAAATGTGCCGATCGTATGCAATATACTCTTCACTTTGTATTGGCGAAGAGTATAATAATTATTTATAGCCTTCTTTACAATTTAAAAATTATTTTATTATAGGAAATATTTTATTGCACGAAAAAGAAGTGAATTTGATAACAAAAAGAATTTGCCCACACCGAGAATCGAACCCGTCACCCCATTGCTTACTATTTTCACGTTGCGGAAGAGACTTTTTAAGGGTCAAAAACGCGTATAACTCTTCAGGGATTAAATATTTTTTGTAGAACTTTTTGTGGTTGATGGAAAAACTTGTTAGATTCCATTTTCACCGAACCTCCTGTCCAAAAAGTTGTTAATAAACAAATTAGAGCCTCTGACGAAATGTCACTTTTATTTCCGGTTCCGGTTATTCGATCAAAGTCTTTCTGGTCTCAAAATGTTCCTTTTTGTAACCACTTTCATATGCACAAAACCCCATTTCGATACGCTTACCCAGAACCGAGATATTCCATTTGGTAATTCGCAAAATTAATTTAAACTTTAAATAAACAAAAGAAAAAAGTTGCATTCGTGCAGACTTCTATTGGGGTTATGTCCGACATCAATGTTTATCGTTTAATATTTTATTAAATAAAAACGAAAATAATTTTGTTTAAACAATTATTTGACCATGAAGCTCGCGGTTTGGGAAAATTTTTCATAGGAAAATCTTATTCAGCGGAATTTTTCCTATAAAAATCCGTTGCTAACTCAAATGGTATACAAATTTTGTAAAATCACCTCTTTTTTACCCCAGGCAGACTCGCCTGATAATGAATGATCTAATTTTTCAAATGTCACTATTACATTATTGTATTCTAGGTTTCATAGTAAAGCATACATAATGGCGGATTTTATGTTTTACAGGTATTTAAGTCTTTTTAATTAAGCATAATTATTTGATTTATGGTATCTCCCAGCCTATTGCTACCCTGGCTTGTCTACGGGAAGTACGGGAATGTTTATACAGAACCTCTATCCTAACAGAAGAACTATAGACACGCCTATTAACTGGCCTGCTCACTCTCCCGATCGTAATCCTTTTCATTTAACTGCGTATGGGATTAGTGAAAGAATCTATCAAAAGTTCATGATATTATAAAATGATGCGGGAATTTTACAAGTAATGAATGTCCATAGTTTTACAACTTTGACCTGTTTGGTTGTTCCTTTTGGTCTCACACATATATTGGTGATCTTATTTTGTTTATTCAAAGCAGATAAATTATACGCACACAAATGTGAGCTCTATAATGTTGATATAATTTCGTTGTGTCTTGAACTATGATCAAACTGACGGCCTGGTATATGTCAAAAATCTATTTTGTCGAATTTGCGATGGAATTAATTACAGAAAGTGTTTGCAACTATGAGTTTCCGAAAAGCCCCATCTAGCTCGCACACTTATATTTTGTTACAATTTCAAATAGGTTGTGTAGCTATTGAAATAATAGCTCAGGGGAGCATCTCTTTTTCGCAATCAATATGAGAATACTTGATCAATGCAACTAATAATGAGATAGGAGATAATGTGTTGTTAATCTGCACCTGATGTTCCAATTTTTGTATTACTTGCAGATCGTGGCTTGCATTATTCATAAAATTGGATGGCAAAATGTTCTCATTTTAATGAAACTAAACAGATGGCATGGAAACTTGCAAAAGGAGTGTACGACTGGCGGTCTGATTATCACTTGAGAAACTTTATTTATAAATACACCTCCACATACTCTCATGTCTTTGTCTAGAATCGTTTGATAACCTGTAGAATACTAAAATGTGCTATATTTATGTAGATAATCGTACCGCACACGAGAAGGTGATTTCAATTTCAGCCCCTTAAAATTATTCAATCGTAACAAAGGCGTTGTGTGCATGTAATAATTATTTGCGTATGACGTTACGTGTGTGCGTATTGTATTCAGAAACGTTTTCAAATGTTTTCTTAACCGCTTCTCAAGTTACCGGAGTAACTCCTTGAAAAGCCAGAATAATTTTGTGTTAGGTGAAGTGAAACGAGGCCCTACAATTTATAGTTGAGTCCGAACCACTATTATTGATCGTCACTATTACTCATAGACCTCGTAAGTTGAGTTTTCATCATAATAATTTATTTCCATATAAAAAAAAAAATGGGGCTGTTGCAATTGCTATGGCTTCTCGGACAACCTTATTGAGCTTTTTAAGTTCTATCTAACTGATAGGAAGCAATATGTTGTATACCATGGTGTTAAATCTATTGAGGTCTTAGCCACGTCAGGAGTCTCCCAAGGTTCAAACTTAGGTCCACTTTTGTTTGTAAATGATATAGTAGATAATCTAACTGTTAACTGCCTTTTATATGCGGATGATTTAAAACTCTTTTGTAATATTGCAAGTGAAAAAGATTGCTATGAACTTCAAAACAATATTGATCGTATTAATACATGGTGTGTGATAAACAAATTATCCTTGAATGAAACAAAATGTAACGTTATGACATTTACAACAAAGCAAAATATTATCCTGTACGATTACAAATTAGACAATTATATACTTTTCCGGCCAAACACTTTTAGGGACTTGGGTGTGATATTTGATAAAAAACTAACGTTTGTAAATCACATCGAACTTGCTGTCACCAAAATTTATAGAATGCTGGGTTTTGTTATTAGAAACTCCGCACATTTTGAAAATGTACGCACATTGAAGCAACTCTACACTACTTTTGTTAGACCTCATCTTGAATATGCTTCAATAATATGGTATCCAACCTATAATGTACACATACACAATTTGGAAATAATTCAACGCCGTTTCTTAAAGCATGCGACTTTCAAGGCTGACGGGACTTATCCAGCTATTGGTTATCCACATGAAGAGTTGCTCTCTAGGTTTTGCCTAGATAGTCTAGAGATTCGTAGACACCGATCGCAATTAACTTTTTTATATAATATTTTACACAATAACATCGACTGTGGAGATATTTTAAGTATGCTTAATTTTCAAATTCCTAGACCGGCATCTAGACACGACAATTTGTTTCACTTGCCTTTCTCAAGGACAAACGTAAAAAAATGTTCTTGTATCCAGCAGATGTGCAGTATGTACAATAATTTAAATAATCGATTAGATATATTCACTTGTAGTGTTACAGACATAAAGAATCTGTCTCTAACTAAAATTTTGTATTTTGTTCCTTTTTGTTGACACAAGTAGCCTCACCGTGTACTATACTTCTTGCATAAGCTGTATATTTTTTATGTGTGTATATTGTATATGTATATTTATACTAAAATGTATTATATAAGTTTAGTTTAGTTAGTTGTCTCTTGGATTAATTCACATGTATTCATGTATTTATGTGTGTATATGTATTTTTCGCAAGTTACTATTTTTAGTTTTAGTTTTTATCTCCTATTCTGTAATTGGGTTTTGAACCTGTTGAATGGTATATTAAATAAATAAATAATTAAATAAATAAATAATTCATAAGGATGCATGTGAGGTTAGCAAAGTAACGTACTTTTTTGGAAAACATCAATTTCTTTTTGAACTGTATACCAATAGTAACAATAGTAGAGAAGAAAATTTATTTATTGAAATTAAAAAATCTATGAGAGGTCATTTCCAATAAGAGATGTAATGTAGCAACAATCATATCTTTGTCTATATGCCGTGTATGTAGATTTTACATATTATCTCCCTCTAGTCAGTGAAGTTACGTTTCTAATTAAAAAATAGGTAAAGGAGTTTCCTTCTATTCTATAGTAGTGGTATTTTTTTTATTTTTGAAATAGAGTTAGAATGTCATGAAACGTGAAAATTTTAAATTTGAGCAAAAAAAATGTTTCATTTATTTTAGTGGTAAAAATTTTTTCAAAAATGTTGGAGAAAAAAATTTTCAATTGTTAGTGATTGATTAAAAAATTTTTCAACATTTTTTAAAAATGTTTCATAATTTTTAAAAAATTTGTTTGAATAGGTTTAGAATGCCATGGAAACGTGGAAATTTTAAATTTGAACAAAGGAAAAAAAAATCCATCTATTTTAGTGGTAAAATTTTTTCAAGAATGGTTGAAAAATTATATAATTTTTTTTTAAATAGGTTTGGAACGCAGTAAAAGGTGGAAATTTTAAATTTAAACAAAGAAAAAAAATTTCAACTATTTTAGTGGTAAAAAATTTTTCAAAAATGGTGAAAAAAACTTCAAAAAATATATATTTTTTAAATAGATTTAGAATACCATGAAACGTGGAAATTTTAAATTTGAACAAAGCAAAAAATTTTTTCATCTATTTTAGTTGTAAAATTTTCAAAAATGTTGGTGAAAAAAATTTTCTAAATGTTTTTTTCTGAAATAGGTTTAGCGTGTCATGAAACGTGGAAATTTTAAATTTGAGCGAAAAAATTTTTTTTCAGACTTTATTCTCTTTAGACGGTCCACCCTGTATATTTACTAGTGAAAGTTTATCCATTTCTTCGCTGACAGTAGCCCCAACTACCTATCAAATTTGACTGCTCTCCGTCAAGTAATTTTTTAGTTAATGCACCAACAGACAAATAGACAGACAGACAGACAGACTGACGGAATTGAAAAACCTATATTTTCGTAATCTACGCGATCTGAAACGTCAAAATCCGAAAAAATCTGGAAGGGTGATTTTTTCTCGAATACAATACTTCCCTTCGGTATGCGAGGGAAGTAAAAATTTCCAATTTCTATTATGATCAACAATGTCATGAGCTAAATCTGTGTGTCTGCATTAAGTGTTTGGGCATCTCCAGACATGCAGAGAACTTGCAATTTTACATGTAAATAAAAAGTAACCTCAAAATTTCTAGAAAATTATGAAAATTTGAAAATTCAAAATGACGCATCCAATATGGCGATGTAAAGTTGATTTAACTTTTAACAAATCCCGTAGCAGATCGCGGATAATTTGCAAGTAAAATATCAACTGAACTTAACAGATTTATTAATATTTTAATTTATTAGTATGTATTTCAGACAGCCTGATCGTAGCCAGACAGACATCAGCCTCGTGATAGTTGAGGAGCTGGATGGAACGCATCTAGATCAACAGATGAAATACCCATAATCCGTTAGTATATATTTCCAATTAATCTCACTAGCATTGGCAATAAAATCGTCAATATTACAATTGTTTTAAAGTGTTGTCCTTTTGCGTAACTTACCGCAATTTACTATAAAACTGTCTGAAGATTACTGAACACTATCATACAAAATTCTTACTTCTCTTGGAGCCATTTTCTGCGCCCAATTCTTTGAAAATGGAACAAATCACATGAGTAGATCTTCACATCAACCGGATCTCCCATAACTGCTTAAATATTTAATGATGGAATATAAATCTATATACTCATAAAATTATTTTAGACACACATTTTATTAATAAATAAATTAGCAATAAACAGTATCAAAAATGTGGTATGCAAAATATAATATTAATAGTCTATTCTATCGGCAACTTTAAAGTTTCTTAAATTTTACTGAAAAAACTTATTAATATAATCATTATGTAATTAATTGAATATTGGTTGTAAAAATTTAGGAATAATTTGTTTTTATTGATTTTTCAGTCAAGTCAAATCTAATTAAGAAAATAAACAAACGAAATTTATGATCTCAATTAATGTAAGGAATTATCGCTGTTAACTGAAATTTATATTCGAATTTTTCTTTGAGCTTAGCTGAAATTATGGCACATCGGGAGTTATCCCGTAAATCTTAGTTAATTAATAAATAATTAAACATCATATGTCGTAATTAAATGAAATATAATTAGATCGCGTTTAATCCAACAGACAATTCAATTATCGTAACCAAAATACTGACCTCTTAGCTCAATACAAAATTAAGAAATCTACAAAAGGATTCAAATCTATCCATTTTGTTTGACACCTTTTATTTACTAACAGTATTTTCTGTTATATGGCCGTCCTGCATATTTCTTTACTAAGTTTATCAGACTTTGAATTTGGTGTACCACAAGGCACGGTACTTGGCCCTGTATTATTAAATATACTTAAACGGACTATTTTCCATCCATCACTACATATGCGGACGATACTGTCATAATATACTACAGTGCAGATAACAGGGTTAACTTAAAGAAATTGTAGAAAGAGATATGGGTCACGTCAAAGACTGGTTCGATCATAATTTGTTGACAATAAATTTTAACACAACATTTTATGTACCAATTTTGCTCTAACATCTCAACTTTTACCGATATTGGTCCTTTAAAAATAGGAAACTAGCAGATATTTGTATTGAACCATCAAAAGAAACAAAATATCTGGGAATTAATATAGACTGCCATCTGAAAAGGAATGTGCACATTAGGTATGTAATAAATAAAATAGGGACTGTTTTATACAATTATAAAGAGTTAAGTGAGGTTTTAGATATCAATGAATTGCAGTATTATAATATTCATTAGTAGAATCTCACCTGATCTATGGTAGGGCTTCAAAAACTCACTTGAAAAATTTTGAAATTATACAAAAAAATTTACTTACAATAATTTTTAAAAAGAGCAAACTTACTCAAATAATGCAGTATTTCAGGAATCCAGCATATTCAATATTAGACAGCTGATTTATTATCACTGCAATATTAAACAACACAATAATTATATAGTAAAAAGTAATCATATGTACAGTACAAGACAAAGGGAAAATACTTACCAATTAACTTTTATGAAAAAGGCTATAGGTCAGAAAAGCTTCGCCTAGTTAGATCCAAAATTATCTTTAGACTCAGACTTGAGATTAATAGAATTAATACACCAATTTAAAATGAAATTGAGTGAGTATATTAAGAGCATATTAAAAAAAACATACATGCCTTGATTTGCAACTAAGTATGACGAAGCAAGTATCCAGAAATGTTCTAGTCTTGTTGATACTCAATTTATTTATTTACTTAATTTCAGAAAATATATAAATATTTACTGCTAATTTATTTATTTATTTATTGCATACACTGTTCATCAGGTAAGATACCCAATTACAGAACAGGAATAAAGGCATACAAAGCATTAATTACCAGCTATACAATAACATAGAAAGAAAGTAAAATGAAGAAAAAATTTACTTAAATATACGAACTATTAATCACTAATAATACGAAGAGAGAGAAAAATAACATGGAAAATGTTTAAATATAAAAACTATATATACATATATACATATATACACATATGTGATTCAAAGTAAATTAAGAAAAACAAAGACAATCACTGGTTATTTAATTTAGAACATTTTCTTTTATGTCACTAAGGCTGCAATTAAAAATATCGAAGTCGCTACATAATTTGTTAGAAGTACTGCAAATCGTATATAAAGTGAATTATTTAGTGCTTGGTACCCAGCGTAGGTAAATAGAAAACTTGGTAATTACGAGAGATTAATCTGGGAACGTGAAAATTAAGCTTGCTAATTATTTCGGGTGCGTCAAAATCATTGTGTAGTAATTTAAACAAAAATACTTGAGAAAAGTACTTACGCCTATCCTCAAGAGTAGTCATAGAATATCTTTCTAGCAAGTTGCTTTGGGGAAAACCAATCACTGGATAGTTACCGTCGAATTTGAACCGCAGTAATTTAAGAAATCTACGTTGAACTGCCTCCAAGTTATTTTTGTGAACATCATAACTAGAATTCCAAATTAGCGATGCGTACTCAAGTTTGGATCTGACGAAGGATTGATAAAGAATTTTCAGAGAATCAGTATTAGTGAACTCTCGACTAGTACGAACGATGAATCCAAGGGCTTTGAAGGCTTCAGACACAATGGTATCGATATGATCAGTGATGGATATGATCAGTGAAGGATAATAATTACTTTTATATGTCTATAATTTAAATTATTCCAGTATAATCTTAAGATATATTAGTTATATGTAGTATTTTTTTATACTCACAATCCAGCATGAAAATGCTTATGAGTCTATCATGTTTATTTATTTATTTATGAATGCAGTCTTTCAATTCTATTCTATTTTACTTTTAAAATATCATTTCCCTCTGTTCTGTTTAATTTCTTTCTTTAAAGCGACCACCCTGTACAATTATTCCTAAAAGTATTGTATCACAACTACTCAGGGAAGTGATTTTGCGAAAATAGGCGCTTTTCGCGAAAGTAGCTAACTTGATATACCTGTAACAGCTCTACGCCCAAGATAGTCAAAATACTCTGTATATTTTAATAACTATTTACTACACCGAGTATCATAAACTCCATAGATATGGTATTTACTATTACAAACCATCAAATTCGTTAACTTTGTGTTTTATAGCAATGTACAAACAAGCGATACGGTATGTAGTCCATTACCTACACCAAGCATACACTGTCCTCCTCTTTTAGCATCACTCTATATATTCTTTTTTTTGCGCAGAGTTTTAGGAAACATACAGCCAAAAATATCGTAGGGATCACGTCCTTATAGTTCGCTTATATACATAAAAAAATCGAGATATTTAACAAATACTTAAAGAGATTTAAACGGTAGATCAAGATAGTAACCCAAGATATTATTTATAAATGCCTGTGGAAACGTCTTCTAGAGCCACTAATCTTTTTTCTAAGATGACACACGTCATAATTGATGTATTACAGGACGAGGGTGTATATCTTTAAAGCTCGGAGCAGGTCACCTGATATTATTTAATGCCCCATTGAATTGAATGTGACATGAGAAAGATATTAAGGGGACAATCGTTGAGGTTGACGCGTTTATAGGGGGTACTCTGGGTACATTTATACAAACTTTAAGGTTTGCATAAATTACGTTTTCAATGTGTACTAGTTTTATTGTTCGATAAGTTAAGAGAGAGGACAACTATCTTATTTTTAGGTTCAATATTATTAAATAGTGAATAAAATCTACAACAGAAATGTCAGTATCTAAGAATTTAAGTTTAGTAATATTGTCTTTGCCAAATATGGAGAGAAGGTATTATGGCAAGTTTACTACAAATTTACACTGATAATAATGCAGTTTGCGAAAAGGTTGCGCAATTAATATTTCATATAAAGGTTTTCATGTGTCGAATTCGTAGAACTCTTATCTCAGTTAACGTTATAAGCTGAATTTAGAAATGAAATAGAAGTAAAGCCAATTCATTATATTACTTTAAAATCCTCTTAGTGGAGTATGAATAATCATAAAAAGGAAAAAAAAATATTTTTCTTTAGTTGAAATAGTTTTGAAACGTGCAGATATCTTTAAGAGAAAAAAATTTATGTCGGTTTTGTCTGTCGATCTGTCGCTCTGTCCGTCTGTAACTTTCTGTTGTGCGCACGTACTCTGGAACGATTTGGGACATTAACTTGACATTTGGTATACGTACCTATGTATTATTACGAGATCTGGAACTAGGTCATATTTTGAGCTTACTCGTTGAAGAGTTAGGAGATGAATAGGGTTAACTAGGGGCAAATAGGTAACACAAGCTAGTAAGAGTTCAGAAACTTTGGTATATACAGGGCGTTTCCTGAGTGACTGGCCATACGCTAGCGAGAGGTACAGAACCCTAAAACGATTTAAGAATGACCTTTATTAGGTCTTTAATGCCTCTCGCTTCTGATATACAGCGTGTTTTCTATTTTTTGCCAAAATTTAGATCGGCCGTATTTTTTTAATGGCTGTAGCATATTGTAACAAATTTAATAGATATATTTTACTAATAGAGGTCTACTTAATTCACTTTCGAAAACAATAAGAAAAGGCAGGGCCTGAGCCATTTTTTAAAATTTTGTATCTTACCTAAAAACATCATCCTGTATATGTATTTTGGCAATGTACAATACAGATTTTTAAAATAGTCTAATAGTGTGCCATGTAGTTAGTTCTTATGGCACACTTTTAACTTCTCGAGAATTAACAGCTGAGTTTCACTATAAATCCATTTAGAAAATATTTGGATAACTTTCGGTCACAAAAACAAGAGTAACTACATGGACGACATTAATTTTGTGGGGAAAGATTTAGTTTTACTGTCTGTTTGTTAGAATTTGCTACAACGACAAAAAAATATAAAAATATGTAAATGTCAACAAAAGTAAAAAAAAAAATTAAATATGTAAAAATGTTAAGAAGCTAGATTTTTATTTATTAGAACAAATACAAAAGAGTGAAAATTATTATTATTAATTAAAATAAGACACCTAAAATTTAACGAAAAAAAAAAATAATAAAAAAAAATGACCACAAAAAATTTTCAAAATGTCTGTGTCCAACCTCAACATAATATTATAATAATGTAATTGAACTATTTAGTCAGTTTTTACACAGTTTTAATGATTCGAGAATTAACAACCATATAAATCCATTTTGAAAATCTCGTGAACCTTGATAAACATTTGTCACAGACAATACGTAAAGTACCTGTCAAAAACTTTGTTCTTGTTTGTTTGAAGCAACACTTAAACTACTTTTTAAAGTTAAAATGTCTTATTCTAATGAAGAGTACGTTGACATTAGTTACATTTATGGTTTCTGTAATGGGAACTCAAGGGCCGCCGTTAGAGAGTATCGTCGACGAATACCCAATAACTCAACATTTTCTTCTATTCACAATTATGCAAAACAACACGGGAAATTTGCTTCAGCTCCTTTGCGACATGTAACTGAAGAAAATGAAATTCTGGGGATGGTGCAGCAAAATCTTTCAATAAGTACACGAAGAGTAGGTGCAGCTTTAGTCACTCATGTAAGAGTTTGGAAAACTTTAGAAAACAACCATTTACATCCTTTCGACTTCCCGAAGAGCGTTTTGTCGTTGGGTGTTGAATCATAGAAGAACAATTTCAAGTATTTTATTTACTGACGAGTCTCAGTTTATCAGAGACGGTATTTACAACAGTAGAAATATGCACTTATGGATAGAAGAAAATCCTCACGGCATATCTTCCCAACAGAAATTTTCTATAAATGTTTAGTGTGGACTATTAGATAATAATTTAATTGGACCCCATTTCTTCTAGGCTACTTTGAATGGTGAAATGTATTTAAGTTTTTTGCGAGATACATTACCAGAACTCTTGCAAGGTATAAATATTAGAGGACTTCATTACCAACACGACGGTGCAGGTCCTCACTATTTGCGAGAGGTGAGGCAACATTTAGATTACCATTGCCTCAATAGGTGGATCGGTTGCAATGGTCCAGTTTCCTGGCCTGCATAGTCGCCAGACCTGACTCCAATGGATTATTTCTTATGGGGTCATTTAGAGCAAAAAGTGTATGCTACCGAGGTTACCACTAGATAGGAATTAAGAGAACGCATAAAATGGGAATGCACTAATATAAAAAATAACCCTCAAATGATTAAAAATGCTATAAATAATTTACAGTTACGCGCAAGAACGTGTATAGAAGTAGGAGGCAGACATTTTGAAAATTTTTTGTAGTCATTTTTTCTTTAATTATTTTTTGTTCGTCACATTTTAGGTAATTTCGTGTGGAAATTAAAATAACACACCTAAAATGTAACGAACAAAAAATTTGTGTATCAGAAACGCGAGGTTTCTGAACAAAATTAATTCGATATTATAAAATAACAATTCTTAGCCATGTAAACTAATGAAGCAGTCTCATAAATTTGTCCTAAGATATATTCGAGGCAATCGGTAAAAACTAATAAATAGGTATATTTCACTTCATTTCCTAGAAACGTATTCAGATTAAATTTTCGTGCTGTCTTTATATGTAGAAACAGTTTCCAATTGGACTAGTAGAAATTTTGTAACACCCTGTATATTTTATATAATACTGTAAAAATAGTACAAAAATATTATTTTAAGTTTCACTGTTATCGCAGAGGCAAAATGTTAATTAAATTTTCGGCAAACGACAATACAGGCATTACTACAAGTTATCTAAAGAACTACACAAAGTGATGAGTCAAATTCAGGAAGTAAAGGTATTTCAGAATCTTATGAATCGCGAAATGCGCAAAAGGCAAAGTTTGTTCTGGGTTTACAAGTGTATTTTGAAAACACTGACAGCTATCTGGCTGTATATATAAACAAGAGCTCGGGATAAATTGTAAACAATAAATCTAATATTTTGAAGAAGTGTAACTGAGTCCACGGGAGCGATTTTGTCTCTGCGCATATGAAGGTCACAGCTCATGAGATTTTGAAACGTCTCTAATAATAACTGAAGCGAAATTATTCAACACACTTGCTACACAATATAAAAAGATGGATAAATTTTATCTAGAAAAAGAATCATATGCATATGTTTTTTAAAGCAAATAAGCAATACGTGTTCTGCCGGCCATACTTCTATCACCATTGAAAACAATCCGTGCTATTAATTAGTTAAAATTACAAAAAAAATATCCCGCAATTGTAACATTTTTTGCCTCATTTTTCAACGAGGTAAAGGATCCAAAGAATGCGGTCCCTGAATTTTACGAATACTTAAAATATTCAAAACTTTATCTTGACTAGGATCTAAACTTGTACCGAATGCTCATTCCTCTGCTTAGGACAATTTACTAAGTATTTGTTTTTAACTTGTATCTGAATCACATGACAGTACAAAAAATTAAATTAATTATGATAGAATAGCAAATTCAACTTAAGAGTGATATCAATATTTTTTATATGACGGTGGCAGATAAAATCATCTGTGAAAGTCCTTGTTTATGTTTATGTACGTGTATAGTCTCTAAAATTAATAATTGCTACAATAATGGTATATCATCAACAGAAAATCGTAAGAATCGGTTAGGTTACCAAAGTAAAGAAAATTGATTGAAAATTGTTATTTCCTTGCAGTTTGATTCCCCCACGAGATCTCAAACTCTGTCCGAAATATTAAGGAAGTAAGATCTCTGAAAAAAATTAGCAAAGGCGTCAAAGATATCATTAGGGGTCACATGAGGTTCATTATAAGTCATATGTTAAAAGTACTTGATTTACTCGTTTTCTGAACAACAACGTGAGAAAGAATTATGATTTCGTTCACTAGCTTTGCAATACATTGTGTAACTTTCATAACCCTAAGTCTAAAATATCATATCTATTAGTCGCTGTATAGAAGAAGAAAAATTATCTACCAATTCCACCCACACAGGTACAGAAATGTTAAAAATAAGCTTAACCAACGATATAAATATAACTGTTTGTTATTTAATCAGTTAAGAAATTATAAGTACATTATATTCCTTTCTTCTTAAATGTATTATGTAAATACGGCCGTAGACAATAAAAAAATTAACATCGTGTTTCCCACCTGTTAGCTCAGTTCGTTAATTAAATATTAATTCTCGACGCATTGTTTTTATTTCTCCCCGAAAACCTAGTCAAAGAGAAAACTTCCAATACCGATACAGCGTTAACAAATAAGGAATGTCATTTACCAAGCCCTTTCTGTTAATTTTATTACACCTCGACAATCTATAAACCTCAAGCTTGTCCTAAAACAATAAAGACAGTTTGCTTTTCATATTTTCGGGATTTTCTCACTTCGTTGACAAATTCAGCAAGATATTATTTGTTTGCTAACAATGTTTACTACGATCATTACATGGTTAACATACTGGTTAAATATTTGTTTTGGGCATAGGCGTCTTTGTGTTTACATAGAACGTCGAGTTGAGGATTTAAAAAAAATGTTATTGTTGCTTTTTCGAATTAGACAAATAATTCTTAAAATTGTATGTTTAATTATCGTGTAATAATATAGAATTCCTTTAATGTGACATAGTAAAGTCACTTTTTAAACCAACAACACCAAAAAACCATGTTTTAAGGCACTTAAATTTCCAAATGATTTTTCGCACTTTTTTTAATGGTCTCTTATGTAGTTTCTACAAAGTAAAAGAAGATATCTGTCGTTTAAACTTTTTAAGCATTAACATTAGATCACTTGTCAGAAATTTCTTCATTCAATTCATGGAAATCTACAAAAGATTTGCAATTATGGCAGCCCCGTTGGATTCGCTATTTTGAATTTTTTCGTTTTGTACTGAAAACTTCACAATACTTTTATTAACTTAAATACAGTTTTACTGACTAAAATAACCTTTAACAATGTTTATTACTTAATATTTACCTCTACTGTTCACTTCGTATTTTCTAACTTTACTTTTAAAAAACTTCCTCCCCCGCCATTAATCCCTGCCAGTGTCTCATAGATGGCTCACACTACAGGCTCTTATGAATCCACCATTGCTACTTAATTCCGGCTATCAACCCCAGCCCTTAGCAGGCGTAACGCGCAACAGTATCAATTACTTCGAAAATACATAACAAATTTTAATGCAATTCTGATGAAATTAGTTTAAATGGACTATTTCAGTAGACATTTTTTTTATTACGTTATCGGCAAGTACTAATTGAAATAACTTTACGAAATTTTTTTTATTTGCAACTTTAATTCATAGAAAAAAAATAGGTAACGCTTCTTATAAGTTTAATCAAGTGGGCTAGCACTTTTGAATTGTTGAACATTAATAATTTTTTATTGATTTATTTATGATATTATAAAATAATGCCACACATCTACTAGTATCTTGAATATGCAAATATGGCATTTTTTATGGTTCTTTTTGGTAAGGCTCAAGTTGCGATAGATGGTCGACAACAATTTCCACACCATAGAGTTCCAAGAAGAAACGCTTTTGTCTTCAACACATCTAAATGATATAGAGAACTATCGTCATATAACAATAATCTGTAATTCGTCAAAGTACTTGAGTTTTACACACACGACATTTTATACAGTCACGTAAAAAACTGTATTACTATAAACCAGCATGGATTTATGAGGGGTCGCTCGACAACAACGAATCTAATATGCATAACACAGTATATATCGGAGGTTTTGGATGATCATGGTCAGGTAGACGTAGTTTATACTGATTTTTCCAAAGCCTTCGATAGGCTCAATCACAATATATTGGCTTCATGAGCTTGACAGATTCGGTCTATCACGTAATGCACTAAGTCTTCTTAAATCCTATTTGTCCAATACGTATGTCACAGAGGTTTTAACTCAACCAAATTTGAAGTTCTCTCAGGTGTTCCTCAGGGATCGATCCTGGGACCGCTACTCTTTAACATTTTTATTAATAGTGCTGTTAGTTGTTTAGACATTCATCATCTGCTGTATGCAGATGATATGAAAATATATATAAGAATAAATGGCACTCAGGATTGCGTCACCCTACAGGAAAACCTTGACAGGCTTGATTTTTGGTGTAAGGAAAATAAGTTACCACTTAATATAAACAAATGTAATGTTCTAACTTATTCATGCAAAAAAGACATTTTAATTTTTCCGTATAACATTGATGATGTATTGCTTAACAGACCAGAATATGTCAAGGACTTAGGAATATTTTTTTATTCTAAATTAACTTTTAATTATCATATTGATCAAGTAATTTTAGCTGCCAATAGAAGTTTAGGATTTATTATGCGTAATTTCTATGAGTTTTGTGACGTATCCACAATTAAATTGTTATACAACTCATATGTCAGATCCCGAGTGGAATATAATTCTATCATTTGGTGCCCAAATTTCATAAAATATATCGAGGCGCTAGAAAGAGTTCAGCGAAGATTCTTAAAATTCTTGTCATATAAAGAGAATAAAGTGTATCCGCCTATTGGTTACCCACATTGTTACTTCAAACATATAAATCCTTATTGGTTCGTCGTAACATGCATTCCGTAATGTTTCTGTTTAATATAGTAAATTTTGTTCATGACGCAACTGAAATATTAAGTAAAATCCATTTCCATGTACCCACGTATTCATGGCGTCGCTGCGAAGCTTTTTATATAAAGACGGCTAACACAAATATTTTACATTACTCTCCTTTATACGTGATGTACCGTAATTATTCTACAGTGCACGACAGCATTGATATATATAATTCTAGCAATGTGCATATAACATGTTTGTCCTTTTTGTCATGTTATGGTATTACAACTGTGAATTTTTTTGTCTTAATTTGTATCTAGTTTTTAACATCATATTGTCATTGTGTTGTTCCCTATCCTGTAACTGGGATATAATCCCGTTGGATAGTGGCATGTAAAATAAATAAATAAATAAATGAATTATGTGATAGTGGTAAACTTTCCAGTGCTCTACATGACAGCTGGGCGAGGAAGAGGAAGAGATCAGCGTTTACGAAAATTTTTGCACAGGAAAGAAGTGGTAGACTAGGTGCAATTAAGCCGTACCATACAAGAAATTATAAGAGAATAGGTATAAATTCCATTTATGTAGGCGGGCACCTAGACTAATACGTTTAAATAATATTTGGGTATGTGCCTATTCAGAGGTATCAGTACAATTGGAGAAATATGACATGCAGCTCTATGTAAAGATAAAAATGGCATAGGTTAGAAGGAACATACATTGCTGTTTGTAAAAAGCATTCCATTGCAGAATTTGGTATCCAACATTAGATGAAAGATTTTTCATCGCATAATATGTTGAATAAAGCAAGTAGGCAATTTTACCAAAATTCTTATATTTCCTCATTTGAAAATATTTCACAAATACCTTTCAGTTAGGGTTTGTATAAAAAGCAGATTTTTAATTAATCCTCGCTACAAGGAAACGCTGATAGGGACCACTTTATAATTTTCAACAGAGTACCTTGATACCTTTCTGAATCGTCCTATAAAAATGACTGTTATAATATATAATAAGGTGACTCCTTTAATTTTAATTTCGTTTAAGTCACTAATAAATAACCAAAATGAAATTGGGCCAAGAACAGAACCTTGAGGCACCTTACGAATTATATTTAATTCGTTGTAATAAATTGATTTTGTCTATAGTTTGACATATAAGACTGAAATCATCTTAAGGTGATAGCTCTGAAACCATAGCGTTCAAGCTTTTTCAACGATGCAAACAATATAATATTGTAACAAATATTAGAATCTCATGGAATTTTAAATTATTGCTGAATTTATTTCATAGGATTTTTCCACGCTATCGAAACTCTTAACCTAGTGAAACGCCTATGACTGAAATATTAATTCAATATTTACACAGTTGTCAACCCTGCTTGTCAAACAAGAACAAGTGTAAGACGATTTACGACCTACCATAAAAATCTTGAACTTGCATTTGTTGAAACTGTACAAAATATGTTTATTACTAGAAAAAATTCGTTTGGCGGTGAAATTAAGCGATATGTTGATACCACAATTTTAAGTATATATTTACAATGTGATTCACCTCTGACAATAGGTACCTGCGATGGTAAAGGAAAAAAGTAAATACTTAATGCTACACAAAAATGACTTATTTGCAAGTATAACTAAAGGGTATATGTTGTTTTAAAGGAAGGACAAATCGTCAGAATAATGGGGTGATATGAAGCAAACTTGATTTTTTAATACAATCATGTTTCAATATAATAATAATAATAATAATAACAATAATAATAATAATAGATTTATTGCCCAACAGAATAATCCAATTACAGGACAATGTCCGTCACACATGATAATATTGAGAACTATACTAGGAGCTGATACTGCCTATGCAGTAACTAATACATACTAAAGAATAACAATGACATCATTATAGCTTAACTTATAAGGAACAATTAAATTATTATTAAAGACATAACGATATATTCAAACTAATACTGATGATTTCAATAAACTGTTGTAATGGTCTTGATGTACTGACTTAAACGTGTGCTAAATATATCACGTTGACTGGCCAAGCTTGTTATATAGTTCCATCATAGAGTAAATGGGAGACTTTTTGAGCATGTTTGTACGGCTATTGGGACAGTAAAATAGAATGTCTTGACGTCCTCCTAATCTCGGGATTCTGTAATTAATTTTTGATAATAGTGTTGGACAGTCGATTAAATGGTTAAGTAGTTTATATAAAAATACTAATGTAATTAGTATTCTTCTATTCTCTAATGATTTCATGTTTAATCTTGACAGTAATAGGGTATTTGGATATCTTTGCTCTGGATAGTTTGTATCAATTCTAAAAACTAAGTACTTCATAAATTTTCGTTGAATATTCTCTACTATTTGTGAGTGAACGTTATAAATTGGGTTCCAAATTATCACACCATACTCAAGTTTTAATCGCACCATTGAGAAATACAACGTTTTAAGTGCATCTACATTAGAGAATTGTTTACAATTTCTTATTATAAAGCCTAGTAATTTTAGTGTCGAATTTGTAGATGAGTTTATATGTTCTGTAAAGTCCAGTTTAGAGTCGAATAGTACACCCAAATCCTTAGTTGATTGAGCTCTTGATAATTCCGTGTCATTGAAGGTATACAAGAACCCTATAAAACTGATTTTACGCGTGTACGTTACTACCTTGCATTTTGATACTTTCATATCTAATTTGTTGGAAGTACAAGTGTTAGGCAGTCCTCGATGTTGTCAATTTCACTAAATATTTTTAAATCATCCGCAAATAGAAGTTTTTCGCAATCTAACATATCACATAAATCATTTATAAATATAATAAACAAAAGTGGCCCCAAGTTTGAACCTTGGGGTACCCCCGATGTTGCTAGGTAAGTATTTGACTTAAAACCATTATACTGAACATATTGTAACCGATTATCTAAATATGATATAAAAAACTGTAACAATATATAATGTATTATGAGAAAAATATTTAACGGATCATAAAGAAGAATTACACAGGTTTACAAAAAAAAAAAAAACAGTTGTCTGGGTCTGGGGTCAGACCATACGTTTGTTGTGTATTTTTCGACGCTGAATTCGAATATATTTCTAGTTTTGCTCTATCACGTCAGGGTTTTGATATATCCTAACCTAAAAGTGCAATACACGGTTTTTTGACATATTAGAGGTTATGTAGCAATGCGAATTTTTTGTTACTCGAAAAGCCATGTATGGGATCTTAAAGTACAAATCTTTCTCTTTAAAATGCCGTAGAGTTTGCTCAAATATCTTTTTTTTTTTCGCTGAGATATTGAATTTCTAAAATTGTCTGTTCGTATCATATCTTTCCCAATACATTCAATTAGTACGGAAATCTTGTGGTCATTATTTAAATTGCAATACCTCGGCGAAACAAAATAATAATTGAACAAACTCAATGGCATTTTAAAGGTGAAGACTTGTACTTTAAGATCCCACACAGAGTTCCTTGAGAAAGAAATTCTCGAAGCTACATAACCTCAAATATGTCAAGAAACCGTATTATTGCACTTTTAGGTTACGATATCTCAAAATCTTGACGTGATAGAGCAATTCTGAGACCAGATTCAGATTCAGCGCACCGAAAATCTTCGGAAAAGCATAGCAGCGTTTTTGATGCAAAAAGTTTGCCTAATTTTGTAGGCCTGTGAATCTTACATAATACTTAACTAAGGTCGATGTATAGAAAAAACTTTCAAGCAATGAACTTTACGTCTATAAACCCCACCCACCCTCCGCGTCAAAATTTTTTTTCTCAAAGAATCATATGTGGGATCTTAAGGTACAAATCTTCACCTTTAAAGTGCCGTTGAATTTGCTCAAATATTTTTTTCTTTCGCCGAGATATTGCAATTTAAATAATGACCATAAGGTTTCCGTACTAAGTATTGGGAAACATGATATGAACAGACAATTTTCAAAATTCGATATCTCTGCGAAAAAAAAAATTGAGCAAACTCAACGGCATTTTAAAGAGGAAGATTTATACCTTAAGATCCCATACATGGTTTTTTAAGCAAAAAAAATTAGCAAAGCTACATAGCCTCAAATGTGCAAAAAAACGTGTTTTTAGGTTAGAAAACTTCTTTTTTGTAAACACGTGTTATTATTTAAAAATGAATTATTATTTGTTTGCTTATACTTAACTGTATTGAAACATATTCTTTATAGAATTTTGCAAACAGCAGAAAAAATAATTATCTATAACTAAAAGGAAAATTGTGTGTAAATATTAATGAAATCTTTCCATTCTTTCGATAACCTGAATTCTGGTTATGCTAGCAAATTAAAATCCTAAAATGAATTTGTCTAATTCCTTATTTGACAATTCTCATTCTAACACTAGCATCCACACAGTCCCCTACGGCCGTGCAGAGTAAACTAGATTCTACATAACCCCCTACGATCATGAAGATTCAGTTAAAGTGAGAACAAAGGCCTAAAATGAATTTATTTATCTACCTTGTCTTAAAAATTTTTCCTTCTAATGGATTACATTTTCATGAAATCTATCATTCTGTTTCTTGGAAATGCTTAGCGTTTGAAACGTTTTTCGCCTTTATTCTGGAGCTCATCAGAAATACATAACGCCACTCATAAATATGTTTCATGCAAAACCAAGACAATTTCTATGAATAAGTGTTATTTTGACATTGACTGAAAAAAAAACAATCTAACCTATCTACTAGCTAACTAGTAGTGGAGCCTATATACTCTATGCATGTTTAAAAATGAATTATTATTTGTTCGCTTATAATTGTATTGAAACATATTCTTTATAGGATTTTGCAAACGGCAGAGAAAATAACTATCTATAACTAAAAGAAAAACTCTGTGTAAAAATATTAATGAAATATTTGCATTCTTTCAATAACCTGAATTCTGGTTATGCTAGCAAATTAAAATCCTAAAATGAATTTGTCTAATTTCTTAATTGACAATTCTCATTATAAAATTATACAAATTCGTTTTAGGATTTTAATTTGCTAGCATAACCAGAATTCAGGTTATCGAAAGAATGCAAAAATTTCATTAATATTTTTACACAAAGGTTTTCTTTTAGTTATAGATAGTTATTTTTTCTACTGTTTGCAAAATCCTATAAAGAATATGTTTCAATGCTCTTTCTTATTTTTGCAGATGTTGTTTTCCTGTTTTGTATTACACCTTGACAAATCGGTATACAGAGCGTCTTCAAATGTTCTCTAGAGGCTCTTCATTGCGCTTCCACTGTAGACGGATGTTTACCTGTGGAACGTTTAGTAAATAAAATCTTATTGCGTCGATCTGATTTATTTCATGACAAGCGGACGAGGTGGACGCTCTGATGCAGGAAATAACGCAGATTTCTAGTAAAACGTATAAACCATATCTGGACGCAAGCGGGCAAGAGGAGGTACACACTGCTGGACTCGGAAATAGAAGAAGCAGAAGACCTAGAAGAAGAATTAAAAGAAACATGGAAACTTAAAAAATCATCCTACAAAGATCTACAGTCCCCATTCGATGCTGATAGATGGAAATTTGAAAGAAGCATGGAAACATAAAAGAAGAATCTAACAAACACCTATACTTCCCATCCTATATTCCTACCCCAAGCGGCTCTCGCTGCTGACAACAAGCATGTCCAATGTCCAATCCAGTGTATGCAGCCGGTCCGGCGGTATACTAAACATCCAGATTGGATGCCTGAATCGGCAGCAATGCCCACCCTACGCCGGCAAATCCATCCATCAATCAATCAATAAAAAAGATTAAAGATAAATTGTTAATAACTTTTTAAGTCGGGAACAATGAAAAGAAAATAAATAGGGCAATAACACAACTCGATCTTTTTCGGAGCCCTGAGGCACAATTTTCCTATTGATAATACGTCATAGTAAGTGTGGTATTCTAAACTAGCGCCATTTCTTATGACAACGATGTGCAAAGAATAATTTTCATAGGTTCCTTGGATTTAGTAAATGTGCTTGGGCTATAATATTTGTCATAGTTTACCGAAAACACCGCTAGCCTGTATGAGGTAAACAAAAACATTTTTATTGTACGTAAATTTCGAATTAGTTGAATTTAAATGTTTAATGCTAATCTATTTAGTGTGCGTATAATATTAATCCGGTAAGATAAGCCGCGAGGAAGATTTAGTTATACCGATCTTATTGTCAAACGACAGACGTCCTGAGATTTGAAGAGAAGACAATACCAAAAAGGTAAGCCGCTTAGGAGATGCCCGTTTATGCCAGTAGTTCTTAATGAAGACCATGAAAATATTTTGTATTATAAATTCATCGATAAAGATTAACAGAAATAGAAGAGATACTCTAAACTTTCTTGGTGATATTGCGGCTAGAAAAAGCACTATTTTATTGCTGATTGGTTCTACGCTATGATAAACTAAATACGAATTATATTTTTAGTAATTTCAGGCAGTACCTACTAATACATACATATTAATAGTGGAATAAAACTAAGTAGTGGTGCGAACATAGGGGCTCGGGCCTAGTGTATTGCACTTGCTTTACACAAACGTTGTAAGATCCACCATTACGTACGCTGCTCTAGTTTGGTGGTCAAAGACAACTCAGACTACATCGGCGAATAAGCTGAGCCGGGTACAAAGACTGGCCTGCTTAGGAATTAGGAATGCTATGAAAAGCACCCCCACGGCAGCCTTGGAGACCCTATTAGACCTCCCTCCACTTAGCGTATTGATCCAGGGAGAGGCCAGAATGGGAGCATATAGGCTGCAAAACTCAAATATCCCAAATCCCCACGGAGCTAGATGGTGGGGACACTTGAGGATAATAAACACTGTAGAGGACCCTCTATTGAATATGAGGTCAGACTACATGACACCAAAAATCACCTTCAACAAGCCTTTCAATATCACCATTGGAGATAGGAAAGACTGGTTAATAGAAGCTCCTGACATACTGCGTATGGGCCTAACCTGGTATACTGACGGATCTAGGACAAACTCAGTAGCTGGAGCTGGAATACATGGTGAAAGACCCAGGGTAAGTATAAGTCCCTTGGGCAACACGCCACTGTATTCCAATCAGAAATTCTGGCTATACCTGAATGTGTATGCGAGAATGCAAATCGACAATATGTTAACCAGCAGATCTCCTTTGTATCAGACAGTCAGGCACCACTTAGAGCACTAACCTCTAACAAAGTGTCATCCCGACTGGTATGGGACTGCCACGAAGAGCTGAAAATTCTGGGTGAGCAGAACAGAGTCAAATTACTCTGGATACTAGGACACTCCAAAATTGACGGCAATGAAAAAGCCGATGAACTTGCTAGACAAGGGGCAGCTAATATGTTCTATGGCCCAGAACCCGCGCGGGGTATTTATAAAAGCTCAGCCAGAAGGGCGATTAAAGACTGGGTCAAAAGCAAACACACAAATCACTGGAGGAACATTCCAAGAAATCGACATGGGAAAACACTCATTAAAGGTCCATGTGCAAAACAAACTGAAGAACTGCTCACAATGAACAGAACGCAGTTAAGACTAATAACAGGACTTCTGACTGGACACTTTCCGGTAAAGAAGTATCTGAATACAATCGGCAAATTTGACCTAGACTGCAGACTATGCAGGAAGGAGCCGGAAACGGTCGATCATATCATATTCAACTGCGAGACACTGGCTTGCAGAAGATATAGTGTCTACGGGCAAGCACGAACAGACCCGGAATTCATTAGCACCCGCGCGACCATGGACCTCTATCACCTGATTAGGGGTACAGGGGTACTAGAGTGGGCGGAGTGAAACATGACATGGAGGGCACAATAAGTCCAGGAGGCTGCAGTGCCCTCGGAGTTTTCTCTCCCCCCATTTTCAAGGATGCTGAACACGATGAATGTGGTAGAATGTCTCTTTAGGGTCGCGCAAACGACCAAGAACCACCCCCAAATGGAGTCAAACGCTCAGGATATAATTTTCACTGCTCTAAAATATCCTACCCCCCCTTTTGAGGATGCTGAGCACGATAGTGATGCTGAATATTTTTTTCGACACCCCGCAACCCCTCCAACGGCCAATAGTCACCCCCGGACGGCGTCAAAATCTATTTTTTTATATTAGCGGCAAAACGCATATATCCCCCGTTTTCGAGGATGCTGAGCACGATGGTGATGCTAATATTTATTCCGCCCCCCGCAACCCCTCCAACTGCCAATAGTCAACTTTTGTCTTTAGTTGTTTTGTTGAACAGGATAATTTAAAATAAAAATTAACATTAACGTGACAGTTACCTGTACGTAATGTGCCATATTTCTTTCTTTTAAATCAATGTTGTTCGGGGCATATAGCCAGCAAAGTATTTTGTTTAGAAAGATATATGTTTTGTACTTATCTATGATAAGTCTTTAGTAAGAGTTTGAAATAATTACGAGTATTTTTGCTAGTAATATATTCATTTCCTCAATTCCATGTTAGATTACTCTTACATTGTAGGGAATTTGCATTTGCATTCGATTTTAGATATGAATATCTCAAAAATGCAAGACAAAAGTTACCAAAAATTGGAACTGTTTCCATCTTAAAATGTTCTTTAATTGCTGGGGCCTTTTTAATATATAACATTCTTGGCTTTTTAAAAACATAATTTTTAATTCCTTAGTTACTACGAACGAAGTTTAGCTCAAAGATTACAGCTGTTTGATATGCATTGCTTAGCTGGTCGTCTGTAAGAAATCATTTCTCGTTTCTGATTCCGTATTCAACCACCTCTTTCAACCGTTGCTAGTTTTGCCTCTAATACATAAAAGCATTTCCTAAGCAACGTTATGCTGATGAGGAACAACGATTTCGAAAGACATGTCCACAGCTACATCTTTAGTAAATGACATACTAATCCGCTTGCATAACTATAACATAAATAGCTACATTCATTATGAACCAGAAACAAATATTTTTGCAGATTTAATAAATAAGAAATTCCTAGCTTTCCCGTTGCATAAAAGAAATATTTAAGTTTCAAATACCTCTACTGTCAACGTAATAAAAAATATGGAATTTGTATATAAAATTGTTATTAAACAGGCCTCTTGGAGTCATAAAATTAATCTAGATTTCATCATAAAGCCATTGACACATGACATTAGATAAGCACATGTTAATAATATTCGTTGATATATTGCTCAATAAAATTAATTTTTTGTAGATACATAAAAAAAGTCATAAAGTGTAAACATCCAAGTTCAAATCGAGTGATAATTCAAAGAATTAAATATGAGACAAAAAATAAAGTCATTTTACTCTTGAAAAAAACTTGTTTTTAGCGAGAGTGGATTAAATATGGCGCCGACTAAATGTCTCCAATTAGTTCAATGTTTGCCCTCCTTAATGAAATTAATAATTTAACGATATGATTATGGTTTTGAAATTCGGCATAATTGCTGTGTGTTTTAGATTTATTTATTTAACTTATTAATCATTCCGCAATATAATACCAATTACTGAACGTTTACAATACATGGGTTTATGTCCATTATAACAATATTCAATAGATTTAAATGAATGTTGTGTGAGATTTTCACCCCCTGGGAACCATCCCTAATCCGTGGGTTCAGAATTTATCATACGTGACAAACACAGCATACGCTAAAGTGCACAAGGGACACGGGATATGCGCATGCGCCAATTTTAAAACCGCCCAGATTAATATTCCCTGACAGAAGAATCGCAGAATGGAAACTTCGAGGTTATGTAATATGTAAATAATCAAGTTAAGTAAACACAGAGACATAATTAAATTAAATGATAACTTGCATTGGAAGCCTCGAATCAAACAGCTAAATGAAATTTAGGATTTTAAATAAAAATGTACTGGAAGGTAAGTTATTTAAATTTAGCAACCATTTCGCTAGATATATATATTATATTTTTTAGAAATGTATCTAATCCTGCCAACTCCTTTGTTTTGCTATTAAACCTTATTTAGCCTCTGGGTATTCTCGTTTATAAAATTGCATAATAAATACCTATCTATTATTTGAAGCCAAGTTTTGATTTAAAATATGTAATTAAAATTTCCTATGCAGTTTTAATGCTCTCCTGTAAAGTTAGGCTAAACGGAGTTAGCAGGTTAACATATTTCACCGACGATATTATATATTAAAACTTTGTCTGTTTGTTATAGATAAAAAAAACAAGAATATCAAATTACGTTTTGACAGCCGGTGGAAAGACAAATTATTTCTTGAACGTATGTGAAGTATCTTGCTGAATGTTGTTATCAACAGCCAAGAGATCAAATCATTATATAATATGGAAGGAAGTGTCACTGTGTATTCTATATGAAGGCAGAATCTCAAGAACCGCTGAACCAATATTAATGCAGATTCCACCATTCCGCTATTGTGTTAGTGTTTTTCCCAACACTGGCTGTGTAACCCATTAAAAAGGTGTTGGTAGGCCAACTATGCATACTGAACAAGTTGTTAATTATATGTCCGTCAACGTGTGGTACAAGAGCCTGTAAAACCTTTGAAACTTCACTCCCAGGAAATTGGACTTTCTTATGGAACATGCGGAAGAATTGTAAAGAAGAACTTGGGCATGCAATCATATCAATCACTTTTGCCGACAGGCTATACTTTAAACATCCTGCATACTCCAGTAGTTTGTCAATAATTTAATGAATGACGTCCTGCTTAATTGCCATTTATTTCTGATGAAGCATGGTTTCATCTTTTGGGGTGTCAATTCTCAAAATATTGAATCTTCATTACATCTTTAAAAAGTTGATGCTTGAATGGCATATGAAAAGTAGGATTTTCATAACTCCTGGACCTAATTTGCAAGAACTGGAACAAAGAATTGAGCCCTAGGGTCCAAGTTCCGGAAATCCCAGAGCAACGGATGAGCCTAGGGCCAAACCTGACAACAGAAAATGCTGGCAGGGGTATTTTTGGATTGTTCTCGACGTCTGGTAACATATTGAAATATTCTTTATAGGATTTTGCAAACAGCAGAAAAAATAACTATCTATAACTAAAAATCCTATAAAGAATATTTCAATACAATTATAAGCAAACAAATAATAATTCATTCTGGTAACATATATATCACATTGCAATCAAAAAGTCTCAACAAAGCATCGTTGTGAAAGTTCAACTAGAATTTATCAGGTCACATGACCGCATCCACCGCCCGGACATAGTGGACCTTGTTCACCTCTTTTCCCTGCACCTACTGACAAAGAGCAAGCAAAACGTCCAGACTGATATTTTTTTATAGCGAACGGAGTGTCTAAGCTAAGACATAGCAGTTTTTAATTCCATGACCATATGTGACAAAAATAGTTTGTGATGTCACGGTACAATAAGTCAAGAAAAAATTTCTATTGATTCTATGTGGCAGTGTATTAAAGATAGACAAACATCAAATGATATCTACAGTGAATTCGTTATGGAGAAACTGCGCTTAAAATGACATCATGCGAAGGGACGGGTCACTAGTTAATTATGTGTTACTAGTAGTATCAAATATAAAATTAAAGTATTGTATATAGTTTCACTGTTTATGTTTATTTATTAGTAATATATATGCATTTGACGGAATAAATTTTATCTGTGTAATTTCAAAGTTGTTCTTAAATTTTGATGTTTTGGCCTGAATGGAAACTTAAATGGAGCTTGATTGGATTACTAATGAATTTATAATATTGCAGAATAAAGAATCTGTTAGGAAATATAAATGAAGAAAATTGTGAATGCAAGTCCATACATTTTTTATTTCATAAATAATTTCTTTATTTTAAATCTCGAATTACTCTTAAGAATAAATGTTCTACTTTTATTTCATAGTTATGCTATATACATATATAAAAAAATATAAAGTTTACTTACCTATTTAGGTATTGAATGCAGAAGTTTATAAAATTAAAGAGCAAATATAAATTCCAATTTACTATACAGTATATGTGTCACTTTTCATGACTCCCATATCACAGCGCCCTTATTAACAATGCGATTTTTTAAAATCTTGTGTGGGATATATTTACCCATCAGGGGATCGTGTCAGGGTAAAATATTTAAAAATTCACCAGTGGCATTCGTCAATTTCAAACGAATTTAACATTTTAAATAAGTACCTACCATAAGTGCAACTTTAACGAGATTTGGTCGATATCCAATTTCTTATATTTTCTAAAATCATATTGATAATAGCAACGAACATTTTTTCAGTGGGATTAAATTTCTATAACATCTACCATTTAAATATAAGTTGGTCAGTTATGGTCATGACAATTATTGAGCAAACTGTCATTTAGTTATTATAATAATAATAATAAATGCCTTTAAAAGGGACATTTTATTTGTTTATTACATGAACACCAAGTACACCGTCTTATTCATATTCGGTATTAGTGAGTTTTTGATAACAACAAATAAGATTATGAGACTATTTCACAGTTAAAACTTTGCCTAACATCTTTTTTTGGAAAATTAGGTTCATTTTTCTTCATAAGGACGAACTCCACTGGTGGATTTTTAAATATTTTACCGTGAAACAATCTGATCAGTAAGTATCTTCCACTAATATTTTTTTTTTAAACGCAGTGTTATAAAGGAAATGGGATAAATGTTTTCTTATCCACTTCTCAAGTCACCGAGGTAACTCCTTGAAAATTCAGAATGATTTTGTTTTAGGTAAAGAGAAACTAGGCCCCACATTATGGGAATATAATTTTATAATTAAACTTATTTCGGGGTAAGCAGGGATTGAACATTGAACCTGCTTCGCTAGGTATGCCAGTATGTGCAAGCTAGATGCGCTAAACCACTGAGCTACCGTCCCCATATGGGAGTCATGAAAAGTGAGACATACTGTTTCGCTACAAATCGATAAAGTTTTGACAGTTTTAATTCGTTCAATCTAAAAGTTTTATAAATAAAATACTTGGGATATGTATATGGTACATTAAGAAAGACAGTATTCGATTACTGCTTGTATAAGAAGAACCAAGAAGACACAAGAGTAAATATATATGCTTTAAAAATATTTTACAAAAGTTATAACATTTTTTTTATTAATATGTATACAATAAATAAATAAATATCTAAACAGTACCTAATAATGAAAATGTAAACACTGAAAATCAAAGTGTTAGTATATATTAAAATTAATGAGTAAAATGTGGAGAGATAGCAATACTAATTGCTGATGGAAATTAAATAAATTACGTATGAAAGCTTTGCTATTAACTGGAATAAATTCACAAATAATTCACACACAGAGTAATATTCAAGAATATGATGTGTCATTTAATTTATATATAGCTTTACGCGCTAAAAATTCAAACAGGTTGGGCCTTTGATCTAGTGACAAACTGAATAAAGAAATTCCCCGAAATCACCACGACGCATGCGCAGATCCCGTGTACCCTGTGCACTTTAGCGTATGCTGACAAACACGAAAACAATTTTATTGACTTATTATTATTTACAGAATGTTTTAAAGTAACATAACCTTAAGCAATATTTATTATTTGATACTTTACTGCTCACTTCAGATTTAAATGAACATTACTGAACTGAACCCATTACAACAGCCATCTCCCGTAAATCGATCACCACATGGAGAAAATTCCAGGAAAATCCATCCCTTTCCATGATCTGCTCGTCTGCGCCCCAGTCTGTATTCACTTTATGAAAATCTGTAGTGGGTTCAGTTACTTCTGCGCCATTTCTGAGGCGCTAGTAGTAACATCTCAAGAATGGCACAGAGGTAATTGAACACACTACAGATTGCCATAAAATGAATACAGATCGGCGTGAAGAGACATGATAATACAATCCTACGTATTAATTATGCCACCTACATCTAGGGGACGTTACAGTACATTGTAATTGCACGACTCGTTGGGTTGTGCTCTATTACAGGGCGATTTTCCCAGAGTAGGCTCTTCGCTGACACGAGTCATTTTTAATTGGTTAATTCTGGAAGAAATCGATTTTAGTTATGGCGTTTGAAAAGGGAAGATTCTGCTAAAAACTTTTACAGAAGTTGCGGATTAGCAAGTTAAAGCATTGAAAATGAACTTGGCTAACTTTCAAGTCTGACATGATATTTACAAAATCTGCAAAATGTACAAGGGCTAGAAACAAAGAAAAAATTCAAAAATTCTCAAACATTTATTAAGGGATGAAAAAGTACAAAAGTTACGCAGTTCAGAGTAATTGTAATAGACGTTACATTAATATTCCACAAATAAAAATAGGTTTAATTTTTTCTAAATTAAGCAACATTTTATTACAGTACATACTTGTAAGGAGCTATATTAATACCCTTACTTTTTTACAAATCTCGACGATGGCGTAAAAAACGTAAAAATGCAAGAATATGAATCTTTGTATCAAAATTGATCAATTTCAGGAGTTTTACAAAAACGACACTAGGTGTCGGTCGACGTTGAGACGTAAAAATGCAATAATGTGAATCCAAGTATCAAAATTTATCAAATTCGGAAGTTTTACAAAATCCCGTGAAGTTGCAAGAATATGAATCACAATTTATCAAATACGCAAGTTCTACAAAATCGACGCTAGGAGTCGGTCGGAGTCGAGATGTAAAATTGCAAAAACATGAATTTAGGTACCAAAATGTATCGAATACACAAGTTTTACAAAAACGACGCTAGGCGTCGATCGACTGATATTTGTAATTTTTTCCATTTTTCAACCCCCAAATCCAACTAGGTCAAAAATTCTTAAAAACAAACGGATTCGTCCACATACTGCACTTTATCTCACCAAAACTTAAGCATGAAACGTTCACCCCCAACCTCAAATCCCCAAGCCAATACGGTATTCTCTTAAAAATTACAATAGATCTGTTAAAAGTTTCAAAACATCGTATATCATACAAAGATCTATTTTCAGCTTTTTCCGATAATTAATTATAACTTTTTTCCCATTTTCAACCCCCAAATTCAACTTGGTCAGAAAATTCTTAATATCCCACAGAATCGTCTGCATACTGCAAAAAACGCAATTCTACAGTTTTTGCTCATCCAAACATCAACAAAAAAAATCACCCCCGAGCACCCCCACAACCGCGTTCCGAATTCTCTTAAAATTTACAGTCGACCAGTAAAATTCTCAAAACACAGAATTTCACACAAATATAAATTTTCAAGTTTTTCTGGTAATTACGACGTTTTCAATTTTTTCGACACCCAAATCCAACTCGGCAAAGGTATTCTTAAAAAACCTCAGATTCATCCACCTACTACCAAAAACGCAACTTGACACTTACTTTTTCTCACCGAAACTTCATGACTGATTGATTAATTGATTGATTGATTTTCCAGCGTAAGATGGGCATTGCTGCCGATTCTGGGCATCCATGGAGGTTCGTTCCAACGCCCAGCTTGGTAGTCCGTCGAACACGCCCAACGGACGACCAAACCGCGTGCTGGAACCAAACTCGGATGTTTTACATACCTCCGGACCGGCTGCATACGCCGGGTTGGACATTGGACAAGCTTGTTGTCAGCAACGAGAGCCGCCTGATGCATGAGGTGGGAATACATAATGGGAAGTGTAGGTGTTTGTGAGATGCTTCTTTTAAATTCCCATACTTCTTTTAAGTTTCCATCTGTCATCATCGGTGTGCAGGTATTTGCGATTAGCTTCTTTTCAGTTTCCATGCTTCTTTTAAGTTTCCATCTATCGTCATCTCCTTATTTTTCGTCCTCTAAGTTTTCTGTTTCTTCTGTTGCTAAATCTGGCAGCTTTTTTTATTAACCGTTCCACAGGTAAATATCCATTGACGGTGGAGTTGCTGGAAAGGCCTTATCTCGCGGTAAACATTTTTTGTTATGAGAAAAAAGGTCCAAAGGGATAGTTTGCTCACCCTGTAGGTGTGTCGTTTCTTTGAAACGATTATTTCAATTTACAGTAAATTATATTCAACTGCCGCCTTCCAATTCCGGGTATTTTCTATTTCATTACCAAATTTTTTTCTCTGTTGTTTAATAAACTGTCCTGTGACAAGGATTAATAAATGAATAAATAAATATCTTTTCAATTTTAATTTCTAATTTTTCAATTTAAATAAAGAAATAGATTTCATTAATGATCTAAACTAAATTAAAAGTAAAGTATCTGTTTCATTCACATCCACATCTGGCTGGCTGTTGCTTATTTTATGCCACCCACTTGAAAAAGGGACCGCATCCATCCAGGTATAGATTTTACGGTCAAGCAGTACACTTTCTCGGGTTGTTTATATACACTCTTTTGTGCTGATTTATTCAATCAACATAATTTACTCAAATATGAAATAGCCAGACTCGTGCTAATTTATATCAAACAATGCAGGATTGTTTACGCTATAATTCAATACAGTTTCGACGTTTCTGTCACCGAATTCGACACACTTTGAACCCCACTTTTTCTCACCGAAACTTCATCACGAAAAAATAAATTTCATCCCCGAGCTAACCATCCCCTTTCCCCATACACATCCCATATTCTCTTAAAAATTACAATCGACCCGTAAAAAGTTTCAAAACACCAAATTTCATACAAATACAGATTTTCAGCTTTTTCCGCTAACTATAACTTTTTCCCACTGTTAAACCCCTAAATCCAACTCCCAGAATATTTTGAAAAACCCACAGATTTGTTCACATAATGCTAAAAACCCAAATCGATATTTTTTGCTCATCAAAACGACAAAAATCACCCTATGTATCAAAGCAGAATCGAATTATATTGAATTCCTTAAAGACCCGTCGAGTTGCATAATTATTAAACATAACTATTTGTGCTCTCGACCATTTTCCCATTCCGTTGTATTATGGTGACTCATCTCTATAGGCAGTGATTTTTTTTGCAAATTTTTTACGTCCTACCCTACAAAAAAATTCCATTGCAGTAGAAATGATTCATATGAAAGTTTCGGATAGGTCGGAGAACGGTAACCCGTACCGCAACCTAACTAACCTTATAGAGAATGGCCCCCGGCTAATTCGCTGGAGTCGATATATATTATTCCTCTCGAGCTCCCGATCAAAAGTTCTCATGGGCACAAGGTCGGAAAATGGACAGTTTTCCAGATATCGGAGGTGCACAGTCGATTTTCCGGGAACTTGTCGATAGCAGTATATCGCCATATATTTGATAAAATGTCTTTCAGAATATATACCGGGAGGTTTTTATGGTCGCCGATTCCAATGACGATGTTAAAAGTGACATTTGACAGTTGGCAGCTGCAAGATAAAACGAGAGTTTAATTTTTAAAACATTTTTCCTCGACCACGAATTTACAGTAGTGTGACAACTTATACTTGCAACACATGAAATTTTTGATATTTGTATGATTTGATTAGTTATTTTAAAGAGATATATTGCTGAAACATATTCTTTATAGGAATTTGCAAACAGCAGAATGAATAATATTGATGAAATCTTTGCATTCTTTCGATAACCTGAATTCTGGTTATGCTAGCAAATTAAAACCCTAAAATGAATTTGTATACAAAATGCTATATACAGGGTGTCCCAATAAAAACTCCCAGGCCGGATATATTCTAAACGAATAGAGACATTTTAATTCTGAAAAAGCCAATATGTAGAGCATAAAGAGAGCTTCGTTTTTTAATATAATTGTTTTTTTAATATATCAGTATATAGATGGTACTGTGCTCTAAATAAATATTTCGATGGGAGAAAAATTGAAATGGGGTTTATGTGAAAGAAAATGCATTTCTAAGCAGATTATGTTCTAAAAGAAATGTCATAAAACTAACGTTTTCGAGATATTTGAGGCCAAATGTTGACATTTGCCAATATTGAATAATTGTAATCTCTTCAACATTTCAGTCCTTTAAGTGGGACAATCTGTATTTAATTTACAAATTTTAGAAGAAAATATTTCAAGAATTTTTCATATCTTACGAATTAAATACATTTGAAGTAACCCTTGGAAGAAAAAAACTAAAAATACTATTTATCATATAATTCAAACAATTAAGTAATAAAAAAACAATTATGAACACAAAACAATTTTTACGAACTAATAAAATTAAAATAACTAGTAAACCTATTAATTAGTTCAGATCTACAAACTTTTAATAATGTATGCCGATTAATGGCGGCAACACTAGCATAAATTTTATTATAAAGATCTGTCATGTCTTCTATTGGTTCTATGTACACTTCACTTTTTAAAAATCCCCATAAATAAAAGTCTAATGGAGTAATGTCAGGAGATCGAGCGGGCCTTCTAAGTACTCCATTGGTATCAATCCATCTTCCTGGGTATGTTTGATTTAAATAATTAACAACGTTGTGATGATTATGTGGGCCTGCTCCATCCTAATGAAACCACATATTATCCAACTGAGCGGGAAAATTCCTTAACAGTACTTGTAAGTCATTTTGCAAAAATTGTAAATATCTTTCACCTGTTAAATTCTCATGGTAGAGGTATGAACCAACAATGTAACCATTAACGATACCACACCAAACATTTACTCCAAAACGATTCTGGGATCTGGTATGTCTCATCCACCTAGGATTCTCTTGGGACCAGTAACGACAATTATGTGTTGTGATTACTCCATTGTTGTGGAATCGACTTTCATCACTCCACATAATTGTATCTAAAAGATTTGGAGAATTGAAAATTGCGCCAAAAAATCTAATCTCCGCTCATTGTCCACTGGAATCAAATGATGAACTAAATGAACTTAATATGGAGAACATTGTTTGTGTTTTCTTCTTGTTGTTTTTGGTTTCTTAAAACCTCCATAATTTTTCAAATTAAAACACAAACTTACAAAAGTTTTCCGATCTAGTAAAGGTCTGTCAGGAAAACGTATTTCATATAAACTTACAGCTCTTGAAGCATTTTTACGACATTCCCCATAAATTAAAATCATGTTTAATTTGTCTTCATTTATATGAAATTTAACAATAAATATTCACAAAGAAAATAATAATTAGGTACAACAATACAGTTCTATTGACACACCGACAAAGAAAATGCGATTGAAATTGAGAAATGTCAAAACTATTATTCCAAAGGTAACTTTAATTATATATAATTAATGAGGTATAAGGGTTATTATACTCACTAGATATCAAATATTTTTAATTATAATCTAACCGAATAACAACGCAATTATATGAAAAATTCTTTAAATATTTTCTTCTAAAATTTGTAAATTAAATACAGATTATCCCACTTAAAGGATTGAAATGTTGAAGAGATTACAATTATTCAATATTGGCAAATGCCAACATTAGGATTGAAATATCTCGAAAACGGTTAGTTTTATGGTATTTTTTTTAGAACATAATCTGCTTAGAAATGCATTTTCTTTCACATAAACCCCATTTCAAAGTTTCTCCCATCGAAATATTTCTTTAGAGCACAGCGCCATCTATATACTGATACATTTAAAAAAATATATTCAAAAATGAAGCTCTCTTTATGCTCTACAAATTGGCAGACAGAATTAAAATATCTCTATTCGTTTAGAATATATGCGGCCCGGGAGTTTTTATTGGGACACCCTATATACCTAAATATTTTCATTTGTATACAAATTCATTTTCGGATTTTAATTTGCTAGCATAACCAGAATTCAGGTTATCGAAAGAATACAAAGATTTCATTAATGTTTTTACACATAGTTTCCTTTTAGTTCTCATAGACAGTTATTTTTTCTGCTGTTTGCAAAATCCTATAAAGAATATGTTTTAATACAATTATAAGCAAACAAGTAATAATTCACTTTTAAATATTGCTGGTTTGAAAAAAACTAAATATTAACCATAGTATGTAAATAACTCCATTTACTTCTATTATTGCATAATAATGTGTCCTGCTGCACCCCTTGCCTTGATTTTGCCTCAATAATATTATAAGGGGATTATTTTCTCTTCAAATGAAATCATTTGCAGGGGTAATAAATTAAAAACTCGATTTCCAAAAAGATGGTAATGGTAATAATTATTATAGAACGAAAAATTAAAACAGTACTTCTTAGTTTAATTCGCTCTAAATAAAAAACGGAGCGGAGCATTCAACTGATTTTAATTTGTTTACCGCGTTATCACAATATATTTGCCAACAAAATGTTTTAATGTGAAGATCAAATTATAAGTGTAAAAATACGAATAAATAATTTTTTGGAACACTTTTCGTTTTGACCAATTAACTGACGGGAGCTCTTTTCTTTGAATATTTTTGTGTATTCAAAATATTTATATATTTACCTAAATATTCTCAATCTAAAAAAATATTCTAACGATCGCCACTTTAACAACTTGTGAGATTTTGACGGAAGTCAATTTTGTGAGTTATCATTCATAAAACGATCAAAAGTACTGATAGGGCACAACTATTAGAAGTTGTTTCAAGACACATAAAAAGTAAAAACAGGTCGTAGCATTTTCTACAAATTCATATGAATTCTATTCTTAGAGTGACTCAAGGAATCACCTTGTTCAACTCGTACTTGTACACGTCCTTAGAAAATGCCCTGTATAGTAAGATGTCATTGCGAGATTTCTAGAGAAATTGAGGACAAATTCCATTGCAATTACCAATTACAGCATTTACGGTCAATAATATTAAGACACATACAGAAATTTGAAACACTTGGAACAGAAAGTGTTAAAGACACAAACCTATTAGCATATTGAATAAAATAAAGCCGTGGAAATGATGTCAGACACAAGAGATATCAGGAAAGTATTTTTTGAGAAAACGACTGCCTAGTTTTGAAATTCTTGATGCTCTACAGTGTTAATTTCAATAATTATCACAAATAAAAAATTCAATATTAATTTAGACAAATAGTTGACGTGACGACGATTACGGTATATGATATTTGTAAAATGCAGTTGTCCTTTTAATAGGATCTGTTCAAGCAAGTTCAAACAGTAACTACCGTTTACTCCCATCGGCCAATTCACCATCATCATTATCTTCTTTTCCTTTATTCCCTATAGGCCAATCATATGAGATATTTGTGTTCGACATTAGTATTTACACGTTGCCGTCGTGCAAATTGGAATCGATTTATTTCTGTAGATGGCCCTTGGATTTAATTAAAATGTTTGGGCTATTCTATTTATCATGAAGTTAATATTTTTAAATTTTGAAATTTAAATTATCGTCATTAAATCCCATGTCAAATAATTTATGACCAGAAGTTTCATTCAAATATTAGATAATATGCCAATCTACTATTTAAAAAAGTTGTGAAGTTCTATTTTAAAAACTAAGGTATCATTACGTTGAAAATACTAATGAAACATAACATTTTAAGAAAAGAAATCAATGCATCAAACGATTGCTTTGTTGAAACTGGTTCTGCCAATGGGCCCATTTAGAAATATTTTTTTATTATATTTTTTGAAAAATCTTATGATTTTAGAGCTAAATGCCAAAAACTAGAATTATTTAGTTTCTTTAGACTTCAAAATTAACCAAGAACTTGCCCTCACAGCTGTGTGACGTCATTTACTCCTATGACAATTTAATATATCTAAGTATGCTTTTGCTAATAGCTGATATAAATACAGGGTGTCCCGAAACTCCTGCCTTCCGCTTTAGGCACTAATTCTCCATGCAAAAATGGTAAGAAAAGTTCCTAGAAGAACATGTGTCGGGAAATGCTTCCTAAGGGAGCTACGGCGTTCTAAGGATGGCGCAAAAATAGATGTTTTTACTAATTATCTAGGAAATAATTTGGGACAACTTGGTTAACTATTTTCGATCATTAAAGGTTATTGTTTTACAATATCATCCAAAATTAATTTTATCCAGAGGCGGAGAAACGAGGGATCGGTGTCCTTTGTTTCTACATTTTAATGTTTCAAGTTGACATTTTTAGTATTTTAATCCCTGGTTATGATTCCCTGGTTAATTCTGCATAAAAAAGATCCCTCTTTACAATTACCCATATAGCAAGAAATTTTCGAGTAAAAGCGACCTAAACGAAATGTTGCGTATTCGTTTGCTAAATGCACATTATTTATTTTTCAAAGTAGGCGTATGTCATGCAGTAACAAAAATGGCAGAATACACCTCACAGGAGTATCTCGATATGATTATCTGTTATGGTATGATTTCCTAAAGGAACTACTTTCAAGTATTTGGTGATAGTGTTAAAAGAAACATTGTGCAAAAATTGAATGAACATTTATTATTTAAAAAAACAACCTGAATTAACATTATTATTATTACAAAATGTGGTCAAAATGCCTCTCTTCCTGCTCAATGTAGGTCTCTGCACGGCGAACAATATTATTTGTGGCTCTTTGCACCATTTCCCTGGTAATAGTGTCAAATATCGCAATTATGTCGGCTCGCATGTCATCCTCACTAATTGTCTCATTAAAATGAACCAAATGTTTTATATGGTCCCATACAAAATAATCCATCGGATTTAAATCCGGCAATCGAGGAGGCCAACTTATTGGACCACCTCTTCCTATCCAGCGCCCTCGAAGAACTCGGTCCAAATGACGCCTTGATACCCTACTAAAGTGCGCCGGAGCCCCATCGTGCATAAGAATCAGATTCAAGAGAGAAAGCAGTGGGATTTCATCTAGAAGAAATAAAGGACCCATCTGCAAAATTGGTGGTAAATATTATTTTCAAGTTTTACTTAACCTATTAGTTACCCAATGAAAATATAAATGTACTTACCATTAGATTCCCTATTTGTCCCGCCCAAACACTAATTGAAAATCGGTATTGAAAATGTGTCAGTAAAACAGTAAAACTATTATGTACAGAGGAAGAAAGAGACAAGGTATTGCGCTGAATTGTCATGTTACTCAAACATTGAAAACACTAACTGAACTTTATTATATTATTAATTTCTATTTATAGACATTTCAGCATTTTAAAACAACATCACAATAGGTATTTGAAGTATAGCATATACGATCTCAGTTGGGACACCATAAAGACGAAAACTCCGATATTCACCACTTCTCGTCTACAGTCCACATGGACTTGATCCTGCCACTTAGAAATGTGAGCGGGACTAGATGTCTAGAGTTTGATTAGTCAAATAAAGGGGTTGCCAATTTTACTACGACTTTTCGTTTTTACGCTGTCCCAATTGAGATCGTATACACTATAAATGGTTCCATCATTTTTAATTTTTAATTACTTGTACAATCAATAATTCTCAGAGAACATCAAACTACAAAGCAATTGTACTGTTCCTGTTTCATTTAGGTAGAATGCAAAATAATTTCACTGCGAGACGCCCATATTATATTATATACTTAATTCGTCATCTCTTTCATCACCCCCAGGTATAGTAGGTATAGTAATTTCCATTACAATACCTAAAAACTTCGCAAATTGACCACACTGTATGATTGGTAAGCGGGGGTGTAGCCTAAAACTAAATGACGCAAGGCCGAAAAATACATGAAATATTTCTTTGAGCTGCCGGCACCGACAGCGGCGGAATTTATTATAAAGATAGCTAGCAACAGTAATATAGATCGAGTAGAACTTTTATTTATACCGGGTTACTAACCTAGTCAATATTATAGGTATTATTATTTGGCCTGAAAATATCACATTTTTTGAAAATATTAAATTTATGAAAAGCGGTTGTAACAAAGAATTTTGTGTTATGGAAATTGCACATCAAACCACCGTCTGTTTTAATATTAAGTATGTTATATATTCATATTATGTTGTACCGAAATACAGAGGCTAGGTGATCAGCGCAAATATTTAAAGTGTAAAGGCGTGCGCAATGTAGTTTGCCGTGTACCATATACTTGCGTTTATATCAAGTAACTATTTAGTCTGTGCTGGAGGCTCAAGCAGTTCATTCTCCTACCACCGCCTGCAAACGTGCACCTGTGTAGAACTAGTCCGTTGTTCCCGTCAAGCAGTGCACACTTTGTTGTAGAATACAGTTGGGGTTCCGCCGTCCGTATCCGAGTACAAGGAAGTAGTCCCAAAGCTGGCACGCATTCATTCTACGCCGTTTCCCACTCTAATAATGTTATATCTATTACAGTTGCGCGAGCCAGTACCAGTAGTCAATATACACCGTCCGTTCGAAGGAAGCAGTCTACTCCGAAAACCACCCGTGATACCGTACCCAGACGAAAGGAGAGCTGACAGTGAGGAAGTAAGTAAGACCAAGATAGCGGTAAGCATCGACTTGGCTAGTGTTAGGTACCGCATTTACTAACCATACTTTGCTTTTCCACCGCCGCTCTACGACGTCCTGCGCTGCGGTAGTTTATCGCGTCTCAGGATATTCGATTATAAGGGCGAGTTAGTTTATCACCTAGCCCAATCACGTAAGCCCTTGGATGCTTAATTTATTGCCTGTGATATCTTGGGCCGAAAGCTGGGATCGTAATTCGGCGCTGCGTTAGTGTATCACGTAGCCAGAGAAGGATTTATTTTATGTGTATTCATGTTTGTGCTCTGAGTTTTAAGACACTGCACATTAGCCAAGTCGTACTTGTAATTTCCTGTAATGTTGCGTTGCATGAATTTTTTAATTGCTTCCTCTCGCTTGGTATCCGTACCGCACTGTCTGCATTATCGCCCGTTCACCGCCGCCCCAACTCGTTCACTGCCTCACCGTTTCACTAACCGTTTAACCGCTCGCCATCACCTTAGCTTCGCTTTCGTTTACCGTAGTCTAACTTTAGCTTAAGCTCGTCGTTGTCGGTTTGGTTCAGTAATAGTTGTCGTAATATCAGGTAGTATTGTAAATAGTAGGTTGTAAGATAGTAAATCTTGTAATATAATCTAAATCGTCCTTTTTACCGTGATATATATGAAGTCCAACTATCACTAGACTAAGGCAAAATTTGATAATACTTTTTGCTTCGTTTGGGACAACACATTGTGAAGAATATTTGTACGTATATACCAAACACCATGTATGTTGTTTTAGGATGAACGCCACCTTCCTGCAACAATTGAGCCAACTTGTCGAGTTCTAAATCGCCCTGTATATAATCATAACAACATCA
Organism: Stenurella melanura; assembly: GCA_963583905.1. Classification (NCBI taxonomy): domain Eukaryota; kingdom Metazoa; phylum Arthropoda; class Insecta; order Coleoptera; family Cerambycidae; genus Stenurella; species Stenurella melanura. The sequence goes on along the minus strand of OY757315.1, from coordinate 43,820,542 downwards.
TAATTTTTAGTTTCCAGATATTATAAATGATAAGCGCCAGTCTGTTACACAACACGGTAAAATTTTACTTTATCTAGAAAGCCCGCCTTTGAAAAGGAAACGTAAAGCTGTCATCTTAACTATTCGAACAGGCTACTTCAAACAAACTAAGAGTATCGTTCAAAGCATTGACCTCTTGGGAGGCTCGCAGACTTTGCGCTCATCTAAATCGAAACAGAGGATGCATTCAATGGGTCAAGTCAAGTGGGAATGGAAATTAGACGTTATTATACTCCCATTTCACGAAAGCCGCGGTGAATGGGCCGTATAGGAAGAGATCTGGAATAAGTTGACATCCTCAAGAGACACCTCAGTGACAAAGTATTGTCATAGGTATATACCGGATGACAACGAGATTAGACCCCTTCCTATTTCTAGGTTGATTTTAGGAATACAAATTTGAAATTTTGGCATATCATTTGTGACACAAAAAGCCACATTTTGCACTTATTACGTAAAAAATATCACTTCCGGTCTAACCGGAAGTAGCAGCAAATTTTTATTTTTTTTTGCATATTTAGATTCCATGTGAAATTCTCGTTACAACGATGTATCACAACTACTTAGGTATTTTTTTCCAAATGGCGTCATAAATTCGAGAAAGTGAAAAAGCTAGGTTAGCAACAGCAAGACTGTGTTTTCCAAATATTCACGCAGTAGGCCTTGAATCTGATGTTTCGCCTTCATTTTTATTGTTGCGTTTCAACAAAAGTATATTTCGCGCGAAAATGAGTAGGTATTTTGAGTTGAAAACAATTTTTTGAAAAAACATAAAAATGCCCAAAACATGAACCTTTTATTTAATGCACAATACGTCTAGTTTGGGTACTAATTTACACTGAAATTATTGGATTTCTGTAGATGCTACATTTACCAATCGTTATTGTTAAAAAAATACACAATAAATAAGATTTTTTATATATAATTATTTATAAGATAGGGGAAATAAAATTATAGGAATTGTTCAAAATGCATTCCTTTAACTTGAGTGCATTCTTGAGCCCTACTGATGGTTCCCCTTACCACCCGTTCTAACTTTTGCGCAGTTATCGTTGCAAATGCTTAACGAATTTTCATTTCCACCTCCTGGACGTTTCTTGAAAATGATGAATAAACTCGTTCTTCAACGTACCCCCACAGAAAAAAATCCATAGGGGTTAGGTCAGGTGATCTGGCAGGCCATCTTGTGCTCCCATATGTCAAAATTACTCTATTTTGAAATCTCTTTCCTTATTAGAGGCATCTCGAGGATTACATGGAGGAGCCACATCTTATTGGTAACAAATGCTACTTCACAAATTCATAGGTAATTCTCCTATATTCTCCTATAAAGCCCTCAATTTCATTTTCCAAAAAGTTCAGGTACCTAATTGTATTTAAAGTCCCCTGAAATAAAATACTACCTATGATCCTAGTACCCACAATTCCTGCACATACATTTATCCCAAACATTTCTTGGTGATTTGCTTCTCTTCATGTAAATTTTCCTGAGACCAGTAAAGCAAATTATTTCAGTTAAACATGCCATTGTTAGTGAACCGACTTTCATCTGTGAATAGAATTCTTGGAAGAATTTTTCTATTTTCTAGTAACCAATTACCACAGTGAACTCTCCTACCTGCATCAGCGTCATATAAATGTTGATGAAGTTGATATTTATATGATTTATATCCATGTTTTCTCAATATTCTTTCAACAGATTCTCAGTTACTATCAAGAGCACTTCCAATCTCACGTGTACTTGCATTTTTATTCATTTCTACGAATGCTAAAACATTAATCTCTGTAGCCTCGTTTTTTGTGCGTTTTCCTGGCTGGGCTCTAAATTTTCCTTCTAAAATATAAAAATATTTTCTACAAGGGGATGCCTCCCAGGACCGTCTTGCATATAAGCTTTCAGCTTGATATGCATTTCTTTTAGATTCCCCATAAGTAAGTAACATGTCCACCTTTTCATCTTGGATAAATACCGCCATTTTGTATTTTTTTCAAATTTCTGAATAGTTATATAAAGCACTTCATAAACTTTATCAAGTAACAACTTAGGCAAATGTTTGAAAAGAACTGTCATTTTGTCATGGCAGGCTTATAATATATAATAGATGCATTAGTCCATACGGTTTCATTAAATAATTGAAAAATAGTATCTGCAGAAATTCAATAATGTCAGTATTAATTAGTACCCAAACTAGACGTATTATACATCAAATAAAAGGTTAATGTTTTGGGCATTGTTGGTGCAAGTAAAAAAGTATGATTATCATTTTAAAAAATGACTAAAATTCATTTGCTTTTTATATTTTTTCAAAAAAATGAGTTTTCAATTCAAGATTTTTGCACGACATAAACTTTTATTGAAATGCAACAATAAAGATGAAGGCATAGGTCAGGAAATAGGCAGTTTTTTAAGATTAATTTAAAAATTAGAGTTAGAGGATATGCAAAGATGATAGCGCCATCCTTTAATAAAAAAGCTGGAAATCACATTTGCGAAAATTATAACTAACGTCATGATTAGTTGGAAAATAATTATTAAGGTTCTTAACAGTACTTATTTCAGTTGATATGATCAGAGCAGGGTGATGAAAATCTTGATTAGTTAACGGATCAGAAGATTGAGATACATCAAAGTTTTTGTTGTGTAATACTAGATCAAGAATATTGTCATTGCCATTAAATATTGAGTTGTATTGAGATAAATTATTAGTGTCTAGAAAATTATTCAATGCTCTAATTTGGGCGTTAGATTTTGAGTCTTTTAGGTAAGATGCATATTTGGGGATATTAAAATCGCCCAAAATGACTATATATATGACAAATATGTAAAGAGACTGATAATTATTTGAAATTTGTATACCTAAGATGTCGATGGCAGGTATGTTGTTAAAACTTCAAGGCTTAATAAAGAAGAAGTGTATTTTATATTTACTGCTAATAGTACCCCTCCACCTTTTGATCAATTAATGGCAGCAAAATCTCTATCTGAACGATAAACATTGAATTTATTGCTGAATAGTTCGCTATTAAAAACGGAGGAATCTAGCCAGGTTTCGGTTAAAGCTATCACGGAATATTCGGAGCACGCCGATGCGTTTAAATAATAACATCTACATTATACCTATATATCTAGATAAGGTAAGTAGAAAATAAACAAAGGGGTCCAATAGGAGGACCGAAGAGACTAAAATGTATATTTGTGAACATAATATAGGGAAACATTTTATATCTATAACTGAAATAAAAGAACTAGAAATAAATTAATAAAAAAATATTTTGAATCAATAGTTACATCTAAATCTATTTATATTTAAACGCTAGTAATTTTTTAGATCAATAATATTATGAATAATATGTCTTTCGGTAACTTTAACCCACTTTTTTGTACGTTTTTTAAATACATTTGGATTTAACATATTTCGAATTTCTTGAGAAGTTTTAGAAGCATATAGTTGTTTAATATCTAAGACATCACTTTCTTCAAACAATAAATCACTTGGATAACGTTTGTTTCCATCGTTCATAATTTTAAGGAATATCTTTTGCATTACCTCCAAATGTTTTAGATTACCTTGGTATAGACCTCCCCAACATGCAATACCATGTTGCATATGTATTTCTACTAGAGAATAATAAATCAGTTTAATATGACGCTTGCTCAAAAGCTGCTTGAGTTTTATTAATTTAAAGAGAATAAATTTTAGTTTCTTAATGAAACACTCGACGTGAAAGTTCCATTTCAAGTGTCTGTCAATATATTGCCAATATATTTTATATGCTCTACACTGCAAATTATTAGTTCATACTTACGGACCACCCTGTATAAAATTGATCTTCTTCATACTTATTGAGATATAATTAAAGGACTTCGTTGGATACTTAAATTTTCCCATCATTTAAGGAATTTTAAGACAAAGCGGCAACTCTGCCAATGCAAACTTTTTGAAATTCTATTGTTTATATAACATACTACATGCGTGTATAGTTTATTTAGTTAGCGAATTATTTTTGGGGTAAAACCCACAGACAATGCACGCCAATGCATTTACAATTGCAATTATTATAACCGTTGTTCTTTTAAGCGTCTTTGGGGGTCGCCTAAGCACTCTATGTTTATTATAGAAATCGTTTTCTAGAAGTATGTTCTCTATGCGGGTGGGTTATTTTCTTCACCAATAACAACCTATTTAATAAAACAATGCTGCGCAGTAATGCGCATCTTGTCATTCCGCTTTCTTGCACAATTATTTTAATTTAATTGACATTATTCTATCGTTAGCAATTCAACTGTTATGACTCATGAATATTTAACAAAAAGATATTCTAAAGGACAGTTAATGAAGGAGATCAACTATTTTGTTTAATCAGTTTGCAATTTTACAACAAAGGCTTTTATTGTACCTGCAATCAAACTTCGAATAGTTATATTGTATAGAACAAAATTTGTTACTGAAACCCATGCAATCTATTTCACAATATTGAACTCGAATATCGAAAGAGATGAGATGAGATGATGATGAAAGATGACTTTAAATTACTTCACAAGCATAGAAGGAATAAAATCATATTTTTGTTATAACCAAAATGTCTTTTGATTTTTTCTTCCCGTTATTATGCGTACTAAAGTTTACAAGCCACTATTCTGTCTGTTGTGCGACTTAGCTCATTTAAACATTAATCAAATCTGTAATAATAATAATAATAATTTATTCGTCAGAAAGTTACACCGTAGTGTTATTGATATGTCAAGTGTAGATATATGGAAAAATATAATATAATATAAATAAACATGAATATAAATAATATGATATAAATATAAATATAAATGAAAAATATTTCGGTACATACATTTAAGATAGATGCTAGTATATACTCGTAATATGGTCAAGTCCTTAGATGTCAACATTAATGACACTATAAACGTATATGTACATACATACAGCATAAATTAAAGCTATGTACAACAAACAAATACAAAATAAAATAAAAAGGAACGTGTGTCACCATAAGGTTAATAAATAATAAGTAAATAAGATAAAATGTATCAGATTGTAACGAAAAAATATTTTTTTCGTTGAAGCACTCGTGCTAAATAAATTTGAATTACCCGCGGAAATGCCGACGGGAAGTCAACAAGTGCGCATTCGTGGTAGAAGCATCATTTGAAATATTCATGCTACACGGACTTTGGTTTTCGACGCTGGTGAGTTAAGACCGTTACTTATTCTTTAACGAATTTTCACGTTTATTTCTTTAATCCTTTGATATTTTGAATATATATGATTATTCCATGATGTCACATGATTGAGTTAATGTTGCTGTATAGTTATTTTTGGGAATTAAAGGATATTCCGTGTAATAATTAATTTTTATTAACACACACGTTTGTGTGATGTCGGCGTCCATTGGACACATGTTAACTCGTTAATTATCGTGGCAATTTTGTATTTTGTGGTCGCTTGAGACACAATACCGTGGTGTTTGGGTCATTATTCAGATTATTGTGTACGAGGATTAAACTCGGAAATTAATCAAAGGATAAATTAGAATCTTTGTTTCTTAATCGTGCGTAGACGATCTTCTCTCATTAAAAGTCGAAACCTAAAGTCGCATTTAGTTAACCTCGTGTTAGTACAAGAGGTTAAGAGATCATTTTTTATTATTTTATTTTTTTTTGGGAGATTAAGCCCATAATTCTGTTTGCTATATTAGTTTTTTTCAGATAGTAATTAAGATATTTTCTCTCTAATTCTAACTGAATTTTGTTACCTTTATTCAAATTTTAGTAGAGTTTTCTCATTTATTCATTTCATTTATTATATTAATCAGTAACTTATTCATATATTTTCAGAAGTAAAGTTTTATCAATACTCAGGTTTTTGTTAAATTGCTAATAGTTTGGTTTTGCAATGACCTTCGTCGCTAATAGTTTTTTTTTTAGTTTTCTAGTATCTCTTTTTTCTTACAATTTAAATTTTTTATATTATTAACTGGTTCTTTACATCACCCCTTTTTCATGTAAAATCCTGGACCAAACCACCATTGAAGCAAGGCACGAGGGATAAATTAAATATTTGTTATCCTAAAAGTATTGGATATCATTCCGACGCAGCATCTCCTGGAAATCAGCGTTGTCAGGACCTGAATATTGCGTCCTCCTTCCCGGGTACTCGTGGCCATCTTCAGGACCAGACCTCGTCGGTATTCCACGTCTCCGCTAAGATAAGTAGCCAAATATATGTGCAAAATTCAACTTTTGGTCAGAAGAAAAATTGTAAACCAGTTGATCGTTTCCTTTTGTAATTTTTTTGTTAATCTTCAAATTTAATATATTTTTTTAAACTAAATTTTTGTTCAACTAATTATATCAAATTTCACCATTCATATTTTTAATAATTGTAAGGTGTAGTAAAATTTTCAATCTTTTATACTGTTAATATATTATTTGTTTTATATTTGAATTTGATTGTTTTCTCCCCCTGATAAAGTTTGCAATAGTGTTATTTACTGAATACGCTGGCGTCCAAATTTTTATAGTTTATTAAAGTTTTGTTTGGTAAATTTGACAATCAAATAATTGTTAAAAAACAAAAATATATAACTCTTATCGCCACCTAGTGACCTTCGACCAGCCTTGAGCTAACCGGTTGCTACGCTTTCATAACTTCCTCAGCAGCCAGATATGTTCTTGGGGCAAAAATAAGCAACTTTTGGCTCTTGGAGTTTTTCTCTAAAACACTTCCTTCACTCTAAACTAATTAATAAAAGTCTATGACTTATTTTTTTGTAATTTCTTTCCAAGAGAATGAAACACTTTGGAGAAAGTGTCCAAGAGACAAAAGTTGCTTGTTTTTGCCCAAAAAATGTACCTGAATTTTTTCAGAATTTTTTGGCAACATTTAAGCGGCCCTTTATTTTTTCCTCTTTCTCGAAGAGGTAGAGTTCACGTGACCTACCGTTGGGGGGGGGATGGTACCTACAGATGCCTACAACATCTCCACCAAGTGGCGCCAACTGCGGTGCGCTATCCACTTTTGTCGATGGGATCCCGTACCATAACGGGTTTTATTAACACGTGAATGAAATGTGTGCGGTTGGGTGGTTTTTAGAGTTGTTTGGTAATTTAGGGGTAGGGGGTAGAAGTACGTACGTGTTAATTTTCTCTATGATAACTACGTTTATTTCCCATATGTTAGAAGGTGGTAGCGAATTATGTAATTTCTTTTCAGAATCATCTCAAAGATAGAAAAATTTGGCTCCTTTTAATTACACCAGCATACGAAAAATAAAGTGCGAGTGAAAGCCATCAGCGCATCAAATCTTTATGTTTTTGAGGGTGCTGAAGACGAATATGATCTATGCATTTAAAAGTTAGTTCTTGTTCTCCTTTAATTCTCTAAAAAACCCGGGTGAATAAAATGAAATATAGCTTTAAAAAATTTTTGAGCAAGCCAATTTGTTTTGCAATTTTTTTTTAGTAGAATCTGATAACATTATAGTTATTTTGGAAGAAAATTGATCCACTCATGAGTAGAGGACATTATTATAAAAGAAACAGAAGTGCATTCTTTTATATTTAAACCAAGAAACTGAATGGATTTCGAACAAATATTCATAAAAAAAAGACAGCTACTAAAACTGGCTGGAATCTTCGCACTAAATGTTTGAAAACATTCCTTGATTTGAATAGCAATCGGGTTTGTTACCGCTGATCTGTGCCAAGCAGGCCTTCGTTCCGCGGGTGCTAGAGTCTATACTTAACGACCCTCAGTTGTGGGACTCGACACCCCCGTACCTTGCTAGAATTATGCTTTCAACAACAATTTGAAGGTTATTTGAAATTTTAATTTTTACATTATTTTAAAAATTAAGAAATTTCAAGACTTACTAATGATGTCATTTTGATTTTACAGACCAGTCAGTAGTAATGGCCCACATGCCGATAGTGTAAAAGAAAAGGATTCACTTGTCGACGGCATGTCATAGCTCGGCTGCATACTTTTACAACTCAGAATGCTATAAGTTTGATATACTACTGTGGCAAAATATTTACCCAGAAAGAAAAATAAAATTAAGGACTTGGTGGAGGCAAGGAGGACAGATGTGAGGGATACAATTTATAATATGTACTCCGAAAGTAAGTCTGTGGCGCCATTCTGTGTGACTTTGAGTCGATTTGACTCAGAAATTGAAAGTTAATGATGTGAACAACAACATTTGTGATTTGGACTGTATATATATTCTGCTTGAATACCTGCAATTTTTATTCGCTCATTTTAAGCGTTCTGTATTTTATCCTAAGACGATACTGCTCTGAATCAACAATTAAGTCTTACTTCATTGTCCATATTTCATATTGCTAAGTGAACTATGAATTCAACGATTCATATTATTATTAATGAAGAATATCTTCATTCAACCAAAACAAATTTGAAAAAAAAAATGCCGATGCCACGATAAAAATCAAGTTTACAATACCCACAACCCAAACTATTTAAGATATTCTAATAGTAAACAAATAATAGTTATTCATATCTATTCTTCTTTTTTCATGCTACATTGTTAAGCTTTTATGCAAATTGTGTTGGCATGTTCTCCCTGGCGGCTTTTTTATTTTATCGGGTTTTCCCGAGGTACAAAAATAAAAGTATGCTATTATTACTGGTGTAGGAGGGTAGCTACTCTCAACTTATTTAATAAGATGTCGCTGCGAAATCAAATAATATATTAACTAAATTCTTCGACACTTTTCATAGCCTCTAAAACACTGATATGCTCTTGCGCCTCACCAACTAAATTAGTATTATATGGAGATGCCTACAACTGAATTAAATACGAGAATGTGTCCTTTATCTCTCCTTGAGTCTTATCTGCAAAATAGGCAGCAATGCGTTTTTATAAGAAACACAAAATCTAATTTTACACCTGTAGCGCATGATGTGCCTCAGGGTTCTGTCCTAGGGCCACTTTGTTCCATTATTTATATAAACAATTTATTTTGTTACTTATTTCCTAGCCAAATCATTATGTTTGCTGATGACGCTACCCTAGGCGAATCAGGTAAATGTCTTGCAAATCTGCATAAGGCAATATCTGAAAGTCATGCCGAACTAAGGTATAATCCCAATATGCTGAAATTAAATCGTCATAAAAGAGAACATCTGATTTTTTGAACTAATAACTTCATTACAAGAGGGGACAATGTCAAACTTTTAGGCGTGGGCCTCGACGATACTTTAACTTGGTCGTGTCGTATTGAGCAACTCAATACTAAATTAGCTAGTTGTATTTTTCTAGCGAAACGTCTTAAATATATGGTAAATAATAATACATTGCTATCAGCGCACTACTCACTGATTCACTCTCATATAAGTTATGGGGTCGTAGTATGGGGAAACTCAAGCAATGCGCTCAGGATTTTTAGACAACAAAAATAAGCTATTAGCATTATTGCAAATGCTAATTTTAATGATCACGGCCAACGTTATTTATAAAATTTGGTATGCCCCTTTCTTCGATTGTGTATTTATTACTCATTGCTATAAATACACAAAAATGCTAATCTTTATGATAGGCAGTGTGGCTATCATAATCATGACACAAGGCTAGCAAACCTATTAAAACCTCCTAGATTCCGTCTTGCAAAATAATCGGCCTAATGTCGCGAGGGCCATTTGGCCCATGCTTACATTGCTACACTCTTTTTGAAATCAAACACTAACATCCATGTGAGTGAAATAAATAGTCGGCTAGTAACAATATGCATTCTACCACCATGAATGGAGCGGATCCAAGTTCAAACAACATTAATAAATTCCTAATTATTTATAGCGACACTAAAACCGAACCAAACAATATTTTGTAAATGAAAACATGTGACTAAAATTTACAACAACGATTTCGAACTTTTACGATCGCGATATATGTATATGAGTTGTAAGAAATAATACATTTGCATACATTGATCAGTCAGTGTCGTGGGAATATCAATCAAACGAATCAGACTATAATGAAAAATTCATCACGTATGAATGTTCACAGGGACGTACGTGAGTGAGATGGTATTATTTACAAATGTCATTGTTGTTACTCACTGTTCGCTACCGAAGGAGTCTAAGAACATGTTGAAAGTCCGGTACTAGTACGGTGAAAATATTAACAATAGTTTCTGCAGAAAAATCTGACAAATTCTCGTTGAGGACAAGTTTGTTGAATGATGCATTTTGTAGTTACATAATAAAGTTGTTTCTATGTTAAATCAATAATTTAGGAAATTGCTCTCGAGGATGGGTATATGGTATATTGGCTTGGAGTTGCGCTTCAAAAACTCACCTGAAAATTTTAGAAATTATACAAAAAAAAATACTTAAAACAATTAGGTGTTTTCACTATATGGAAATTAGCTTTTTCGGTATTTATAAATGAAGTTCTTAATGTACTAAAGCATTTCCCTGTATTTAAAAAGCAATTTGTCGTCCATTAAATTATTATTTCAACAAATAAATAACATAAAATGTAAATATTTGAACAGCTACGCAAAACACGCCATTATTGGTGGTGACACTGGTCGTCGATTACAATAGCATTTTAAAGACTTTTTGTACGTTTTTACCTCTGATTTAATTCGAAATGGCTAATACAGAATTCGTAAGAGCTAATTCAGGAAATTTACCGGCAGTGGATGTGTTCATGATCGCGATATTTATGAAGAAAGATGAACGTTTTAACATAGCAGAGTGAGGGGCCCTAAAGCTGCAACATATCTATCTATTATTACTTTAACGTAGTCTATTGATTCCTACATTATGATTATTATATATAGTTGCTCAATATAATATAAATACAAAGTTGATATTATATAAACATAAGCTATAAAGGTTGCTCATAAACTTATAATGTAAACAGGGTTAGGTAGCTAGTTATTCATTATTTTAGACTAATACTCGTTTTAAACTTACTTTACTTACTCAACTTACTTGGAAATGATCCTCACAGCAGAAAAATAATACTTATGCTGTTATAGGTGGATCACTTCTAGCAGCTTTGTCACTTTATTTTGCGTTATTCTTGTTTTGATATTGTCAAGAAAACCTTTTCAGGTGCGTTCTTGGATGTATTTTTGCATCCTGGCACAAAGCACCACTTATTTTCCATTATAAAACCTTAAGGCTTTGCAAAATAACGTATATTTATCATACACAATCCATGTTTGTTTACCGACAATGTAACCTCTGACGTCATCAGTGCGGGATACGGTGACGTTTTTCGTGGTAAAATTTAAATTCAAATTTACAAAGGGCTTGTTTTAAGGAATAAATCGATTGCTTGGGAAAATTCAATTTTTTAACCATAATTAAGTATTTTCTTCACAGTCAAAGAGATTTTAAAATTTGAGAAAACACCGAGTTTTTAAGAAAGAGCAAACTTTACAAGTGACGCAATATTTCAGGAATCCAGTGTATTCGATATTAGACAGTTGCTTTATTATCACTGCAATATTAAACAACACTAATAAAAATTATTTAGAAAAAAGAAATCATATGTACAGTACAAAACAAAGGGAAAGTACTTACCAATTACCTCTTATGAAAAAGGCTGTAGGTCAAAGAAGCTTCTCCTATTTAGGTCCAATATAATTCTTTAGACTCAGATTTATGATTAATAAAATCAATACACCGATTTAAAAATAAATTGAGTGAATATATCAACAATACGTAGGAAGAGGAAAGAAATCGAATGGTGTAAACCGCATCTCTCTAGCTGCTTTCGTTTTCGGGATAGACCCTCCGGAAGCGCGAAAAAAATTTCGATTTTCACTTTCCGGCCATTTTGAGAGATGACTGTTTGGAAACGGGAGAAGTTACGGGGCTGCACTTTACATCATTCGATTTATCCTCCTCCCACGTGCTGTTGATTTCTGTCAGATTTTTCTGAATTTTCCCCTTACAACCCTGCTGTGGCGTTGAAATTCCAAAAATCTGAAAAAATTCAACAGTACGTAGGAAGAGGAGAGAAATCGAGTGGCGCAAGCCACAGCCCTGTGACTGCTCCCGTTTCCGAACAGTCAACTCTTAAAATGGCCGGAAAGTGAAAATCGAATTGCACTTCCGGAGGTTCTAATCTCGAATACGAAAGCAGCTAGAGAGCTGCGGTTTGCGCCATTCGATTTCTCTCTTCGTCCTACATACTGCTGATTTTTTTTTTCAGATTTTTGGAATTTCTCCTCCGGGGGGTTGTAAGGGGGTGCTAAAGGAAAACTGGGCAATTAAAACTTTTTTTATTGTGATATTCGTTTTCAACGTCCCAAAATATATAGGGGTAGGGATGTCTACCCTCTGGGTGTCGACTTTTTTAAAATTTTGTGTGCCTGTGTAATTACGTATTTTATATGTCTATAATGTAAATTATTACTGTATAATCTTAAGGTATATTAGTTATGTATTATGTAGTTTGTTCTTTTATACTCAATATCAAGCATGAAATTGCTTATGTGAGTCTATCGTGTTTATTGCCACATTTATTTATTTATTTTTATGCACACAATTTTTCAATAAACTTATTATTATCTTTTACATTTATGTGTATATATTTCAGCAATAAACATTATTATGTTCTATTATTCTATTCTATTCTATTCTATATTATTATAGCAAAGTTGTTTACTGAAGTTCTGACTAGTAATAAAATATGTGAGAACAACAAATTTCAATATACAAAAATATACAAGGCGTAACAAAAATGTAAGTATATAACTTCAGTCTCTGAACAGCACATTATTGGATCTGTCAGAGGATATAACATGCTGACTCTACAAAGAGGAAGAGGAAACTTCAGTCCATGTACCATGTCATTGTCATAACCTAGCTAGGCTGATCTTTCATCTGTTCGGTGAAATAAAAACCATTTCTAAGGAATCACTGCTTCGACATCCAAATTGCTCATCTAAATCTCTTTAAATAAAAATATCTGGATACAGCATTTGCAGTAGAAATAATTGCTCATAGAATTGTAATAATATAATATTTGAATGATCACTCCCAAGGTGATAATGGGGGTGGTTGATGTCCAACAGTTTGTGGAGAACTCCTGTTCTCATACACATACTAAAACACCAATTTACTTAAGTCAGTTCCTTAATTTTATTTTTTTAACTCCTTTAATAACGGAGTAGAGGTGGTGATGGAGGTGGTACTATATGTCATACAATGACTTGAGACCTTGGCCTTTAGTATATGCACTAATAACGGAGTGATGGTGGTGGTGGAGGTGACATATGTCATACAAAAACTTGAGACTAGTATATTAGATTAAATTAGATTAGGAAGGATGAGCTGGCTGATTGGCCTTGACCACCGCGACCCCCACGGACCTATTGTGGTGCTCCTGATTGTTTTCCTTAGAGCTCCTTGTCCAGCTTTGTCGTTTGTATCAGACTTCACAGCCTTGATAAGGACCCCTTAGTGTAGCTATCAGCTCTTGGTTTTTCCTCACCAAGTAGTTGGAATCTCAGTCTAGCAAGGCCTTCGCAATGGCACAATACGTGGACTGAGGTTTCCTCTGCCCCGAATCGAAATGTTTCTGAACTCTTACTAGCTCTACTTATTTTCCCCCATATCCCATATTTACCCCCAACCCTTCAACACAATCATCTCAAAATATAATGTAGTTCTAGGTGTCGATACAATAGATACGTGTACCAAATTTGAAGTGAATATCTCAATTTTAATTGGTTAACCTCTTTAATAATGGAGTGGGGGTAGTAGTGGAGGGTGGAAGTGTTAACAAAATTAGGGGCCTGGGCTTATGGGATATACACCAAATCGCAAATTTCTGAACTCTTATTAGCTTATTTTACTTATTTTCCCCTATTTACCCACCAATTATTCACCGAAATAACTTCAAGATATAACCTAGTTCCAGATCGCGTTATAATATGTGTACCAAATTTCAAGATGATAACTTAAACCATTCCAGAGAAAATGTGCGCACAAAAAAGTTACATGCAGAATTTTTTTTTCTCAAAATAATCTCGATGTTTCATGATATTTTAACTTTATTTCAACAATAGATTTTTTTACGATTACTATACTTCCACTACATTAGGAGTATGTGGAAGTAAAACCAAGGACTGATAGCTATACCAAGGGTCACTTATCAAGGCTGTGGAGTGTGATACAAAAGACAAAGCTGGATAAGCAGATAACAAAATTTAACGAATTTTTAACCTACCTCAATGTCAATATCAGAGTTGCCTGATATACAGATTCAGAAATTGTAAATCGCAATATAGAGAATAAACGCCCTCCATAATTCGTGAACGCATCAAAAGTTAGTTAGAAGTTATTTTTCACATTCTTGGCAAATTGTTTCTTCTATTTAAAGTATTTGTGATTCTTTTTTAGCCATAAAGGCTATGGGATTAAAATAATAATTGTTATTAAAAACGAAATAAAAATAGAGCTTTAAAATAAAATTAAATAAATCTCAGAAATTAATATCAACTAATAATTATCACAAATAAATTAATGAAGTAAGGGTTCAAACAAACCACCTTCTTGTGCCAAAGAATAGCTAAACAGATTATACAATAAATGTCTCATAACATTGAGTTGATTTGGGGTAATATTTGCACAAATTTGAATAGGTTTTTTCCGTAATTCAACTAAATTATTGGCTCGTTCAAAGGCATGTTTGGACGCGGTTTCCTTTAAAAAGCCCCACAGAAAGAAGTCATGGGGTGCTACATCAGGTGCCCTGGGGTGCCATTCAACCATTCCCTTCATACTTATTAAGCGATTGGGAAATGTTCTTTCCAGAAAGTTAATAGTCGTTCCTGTATTGTGACTTGGGCAGCCGTCTTGTTGAAACCAAATGTTGTCAAAGTTGACAGAAACATGTTGAACTGCAGAAACTATTTGGTTTTCTAAAAGCTCTAAATATTTATTGCCATTTAAATTGCCGTCGATTATTATCAGTGGGCCTATAATATGATTGTCTAAAATTCCCGTCCAAACGTTCAACTTTTGCGGATACTGAGTTCGCACAGCAACACCCAGATGTTTATTTTCCCGATACCAATATCGTACTACGGATGGACTGGACTGTGTTTCTTATGTAATTAGAAGAATGATTCATCTGTAAATAATATTCTTTTTAAAAGTTTTCATTGTCATTTGCTTTATTCATCATGATTTCATAAAATTCTATGTGTTTGAAATTGTCCTTGGGAAATAGTTCTTGCGTTGTTTGAACATTAAAACAAATATTCCCATTTCTTTCAAAATATTTCTTACAGTTCTTTCCTCCATGTCAACTTCATCGGCAACATTAGTTTCTCGAATTTCACGTTCTTCGCTCATTTGTTGATGACGGGGTTCGCATTGAGAGCATTTTTTACAGTAATTCACTACACAACCGAAATTTTCAAATTTTTTAATAATACGTGAAATTGCGCTAGGTAAGGGGATTGGTCTGTCTTGAAATGCCACAGCAAATAAATGTATTGTGTCATCAATGGAATGGCCCCCAAAGTACCACTTCATAATTTGCACTTTTCCAGCAGTTGTATAAACAACCGGCATTTTAACGACATTTTGATTAATTTACTTTATTCCCACGTCTTTACGACTAGGCTACTAAAAGCAGAATGCGTGGGATCAACGACGACGCCAAGCGGTGGTGCTATGAATTAATACCAATGCCCTGCGTTCATCTACGGCGAGGCATGGTTTACTTGCGCAGATACACGTTTACTTGTCGCCATCTACAATTTCCGAATCTGTATATCCCGGCCTCGCGATCATTATACACTTACAATAACATGGGTTTCATTGCAGTACCTTAGGGAATACCTATTGCAACCGGAACTATTTTATTCCACAAATGCTTCGCATAGTGAATAATAAAACGAGTCACATTGCGTGGTGAATCAAGTCACTATTAATTTTGAGGTAGATGTCATTTTACTTCCACATCCACGTAGTGGATTGGAAGTATAGTAATCGCAAAAAAATTTTCAAAAATTTTTATTGGTGAAATAGGTTTAGAATGTCATGAAACGTCGAGATTTTAAATTTGAGCGAAAAAAAATTTTTCTGTCTGTCGGTCTGTCTGTCTGTCTGTCCGTCTGTCTGTCTGTAACTTTTTTTTGTCCGCACGTTTTCTCCGTAACGGTTTAAGATATTGACTTGAAATTTTGTACACGTATATATTATAACTAGATCTGGAACTGGATTGTTTTTTGAGGATATCCGGTGAAGGGTTGGGGGTTAAATAGGGGTAAATATGGGAAAATAAGTAAAGCAAGCTTGTAAGAGTACAGAAACTTGAAATTCGGTGTATGTACTAAAAGTTAAGCCCTCAGATATTTTTATAATATTTTTCAACCCCCCACCACCCCTACCCCATTAATGGGGTTGATAAAATAAAGTTGAGATATTCATTTGAAATTTCATACACGTATGTATTATAACGACGTCTGGAATTAGATTATATTTTGAGATGATTCCGTTGAAGGGTTGGGGGTTAATTTGGGGTAAATAGGGGAATATAAGTAAAACAAGTTGGTAAGAGTACAGAAACTTGAAATTCGGTGTATGTACTAGATGCTAAAGCGTCAGATTTTTGTATAATATTTTTCAACCCCCACCACCCCTACTCCAATATGGAAAGGGTTGATAAAATAAAATTGAGATATTCATTTGAAATTTGGTACACGTATGTATTATAACGACATCTGGAACTAGATTATAATTTGATATGATTGCGTTGAAGGGTTGGGGGTTAAATAGGGGTAAATAGGGGAAAATAAGTAAAGCAAGCTGGTAAGACTACAGAAACTTGAAATTATGTGTATGTACTAGAAGCCAAGGTCTCAGATTATTTATAATATTTTTCAACCCCCACCACCCCTACTTCATTATTAAAAGGGTTGATAAAATAAAATTGAGATATTCATTTGAAATTTGGTACACGTATGAATTATAACGACATCTGGAAGTAGATTGTACTTTGGGGTTATTCCGTTGAAGGGTTGGGGGTTGTTTTGGGGTAAATAGGGGGAAATAAGTAAAGCAAGCTGGTGTGAGTACAGAAACTCGAAATTCGGTGTATGTACTAGAAGCCAAGGCCTCACATTTTTTTAATAACATATTTTAGCCCACCACCACCAGTATTTCATTATTCAAGGGGTTGATAAAATAAAATTGAGATATTCACATGAAATTTAGTACGCATATGTATTATAACGACATCTGGAACTAGATTATATTTTGAGATGATTTCGTTGAAGGGTTGGGGGTTAAATAGGGGTAAATAGAGGAAAATAAGTAAAGCAAGCTGGTAAGACTACAGAAACTTGAAATTCGGCGTTCGTACTAGAAGCCAAGGTCTCAGATTGTTTACAATATTTTTCAACCCCCACTTCATTATTAAAAGCGTTGATAAAATAAAATTGAGACATTCATTTGAAATTTGGTACACGTATGAATTATAACGACATCTGGAACTAGATTATATTTTGAGATGATTCCGTTGAAGGGTTGGGGGTTAAATAGGGGTATATAGGGGAAAATAAGTAAAGCAAGCTGGTAAAAGTACAGAAATTTGAGATTTGGTGTATATAGTAGAAGCGAAGGTCTCAGGTTTTTTTATTAGTATTTTCCATCTCCCCACCACCCCCATTCCCTTATTAAAAGACTTGATAAAATTAAATTTAAATTTTCACTTGAAATTTGGTACATTTATGTATTATAACTATATCTGAAACTAGATTATATTTTGACATGATTGCGTTGAAGGAGTGGGGGTAAGTAGAGGTAAATAGGGAAAAATAAGTAAAGCAAGCTGGTAAGAGTACTGCAACTTGAAATTAGGTGTATGTCCTAGATGCCAAGGCCTCCGATTTGTTGATACTATTTTTCAACACTTTCACTACCCTTACTAAATTATTAAAGGGGTTGATAAAATAAAATTGAGATATTCACTTGTAATTTGGTAGACGTATATTATAACGACATCTGGAACTAGATTATATTTTGGGATGATTCCGTAGAAGGGTTGGGGTTAATAGGAGTAACTAGGGGAAAATAAGTAAATCAAGCTGGTAAGAGTACAGAAATTTAGGATTCGGTGTATATACTAGAAACCAAGGCCTCAGATTTCTTTCTAATATTTTTCAAACTCCACCACCTCCCCTTCATTATTAATGGGATTGATAACATCAAATTGAGATATTCGCTAGAAAGTTATCACACGTATGTATTGTAGTGACATCCGATTGAGATGACTCCATTGAAGGGATGGGAGGTGGTAGATTGTGAATAGTGGAAAATGAGTAGGGTAAACTAGAAACTTCATTTTTAACGATTATGGTAGAAACCAACCCCTCGAACTTTTCTATGGCATCTGCCCCAAATATTATTAAAATTCTATGACTAATAATTTCCACATACTAGAGTGCAAATATAGTCAAGATGTTTCCTTTAAAGTGATTTGGATGAAGATTCTGGATGTGGAAGTAGTGATTCCTTAGGCAGCGGTTTTTTAAATCATGTTGGAATTATTACTTTTTTATAGCGTTTCTATAAATATTTTATTTTATTGTTTCAATACTTTATATTACTTTATTTATTTTTGCTCTTAATTTAATACATTTTCTAGGGCCAACTTTTCAGAAAAAAAAAATGTTTTATTGATACTCAGATGTTGCAGTGTCTGTGGTTACACAGTATATAATTCACACCAATAAAGGAGAGTTATCAGCTTATTATAAATCTCCATTTAGATCCTTGTCTGTTCTACCATAAAATGGGATACCCATTGTGCAAGTTCATATTGTTCATGCACCAATAACTGTTATTGCGAATATTTATCACCCAAAATTATTATATATTTTGAACTAGCATATAATTTTGAGAAATCTAAGTATCCAAAATTGTATAGTTGTTGAATATTAATTGTATAGTTGGTCTACATTGACTAGTTATGTTTGGAGTCATTTAACGAAGCTCTTCCGGTAACAAACTATGTCTTATCGGTAAATATACGGATCTATTTCAACATTTGTGAAAATATTTAAAAGTAATTTGTTTTGCATAAAAGATTTTCAAACTTTTGGTCATTTTATCAGTTATCCCTTATCACCAGAGATCGGGAAGTTTATCTCTGTGCCAGAGGCGGCTCTCATATAGACGTGATAATATTATATTGCAAACATTTACTGAAACATTGAACTGAACTTGTGGTAGGTACCTTGTGAAACATATTGAAAATAATTGTTAATTATGAATTAAACACTCAGTCCCGCTCACAGAACTAAAATTAATTTTAAGTAATTTAATAGATAATTCGCAAATCAGTGAAAACGAAAAAACAGAGTTAAAAAATCTTTCGAGCGTTTGTACTGAACAAAATTATTTTCAGTTTAATGGTGAATTCTTTAGACAAAAAGACGGGCTACCAATGGATTCACCAATTTCTCCTTTGTTAGCTGAAATATTTATAACAAACTTAGAAGATTTAATTTTTAGTAGCAATAACAGTCTAAATACACATGTGTTTTATTGGATTCGAAATGTAGACGATATTTTTTGTATATGGACCGGTACAGAAAGGAACCTAAGTAATTACCTTAATTTTTTAAATTCTTTTAATAGTAAAATTCACAGTTCACAATGGAATCGGAGCAAAACAGTCAATTAAACTTTCTAGATATTTATCATAACATAACAATCAGTTGAAATTTAGCATTTACCGCAAACCTACTACTACAGATACAGTAATACATTATAATTCGCAGCAATCATGACAAATTAAGACTTCATCCTTTCATAGTCTAATGCATAGACTTACGAATTTTCCTTTAGATCAAAGTGATTTTGATAGAGAATTAAATATAGTCATACAAATTGCCAGAAATAGCGGATACAACGAGTCACTAATAGATAACATGGTCAAAAACAAACAACGCAAAATGCTTCAAAGAAAATGTTTCACTGTGCCTAACAAACCTACAAAATATAGTTTTATTAATTATGTTCCGAAATATAGTAACAAAATTTCTAGAAAATTAAATAATTTAGGTATCTCTATAATAAGTGTGAACAAAACAAATATAGGAAACATTTTGGTTAATAACAAAGAAAAACTAAATAAAATGGATAAATATGGTGTATATAAAATTAATTGTAAAGATTGTAATGCTGTCTATATCGGTCAGAGTGGTAGAAGCGTTGTGAACAGGGTAAAAGAACATAGAAAATCTATCTTAAATAGCAATAAAAATACAGGAATGTCAACACACTGTATTGAAAACAACCACTTCATAGATACTGATAATATAAATTTACTTCATTCAGAAAGAAAAGGTAAATGTTTAGATCTGCTAGAACAACTAGAAATAAAAAAAATCTTTCAAGTACAACCCTTGTACCACAAACGACCAACAAAATTTCTTGAATACACCTATAATAAATAAATTGATAAAAACTATCCATTGATTTATATAATCAGTTTAGGTCCACTCCAAACATTCCCATAATTAAGGATGTTAAATTAAGTCTTAAATAGATTAGGTCATACATAGATTAAGCCATAAATAATTTTAGATATAAATTAGAATAAGCACGTCGGAAACATTGGTATTCACTATGTAATACTCTTGATAGAGGCCTAATAAGCCGAAACATATGTAGAGTATTTGATATATATTGATTGATTCATCTAAAAGCAGTGTTTAATTTATAATTAACAGTTATTTACTGAAACAATCAGAAAAACGACGAAGTGGTGAAATATTTATTATTTCCAGCTACACTGTATTTTTGGTAATAAATTTAACTTAAAAACGGTAACAGTTCTTACAAAAACATATAAAACATATCTAGCAAATAAAGACAATTTTGAATCAAACACACACTTTCCTGTTCTGTTTAATGTTTGTGTGTGTGTGTGTTTATTTTGTTTATTTTCATAATTATTAAATATGAAAACCCCATTAACTGCTAGCAGCATAAAACATTTTTGTTAATAAAATAAACCATTTTTATATAATACTGAATCATACATAACGAACAAACTTACGGTGTTGCAGGGCTCCCAGATAAAAGGGGAATATGTAAAAAAATTTAACTTTAGAGGCTGATATATTAGCAATACAGCAGGGTAGGGTGGTCACCCTGTGCCCTGAACAAAATTTTTATGTTTTACGTGCAGTCCCCTCTCTGCATTTAATTGGTGGCGAAAGAGGCTCACACGGCCGACTAGACAAGTACCTGGGGAGTGGCTTCGACAAAATTGGGGCTTTAAATGTACGCTGGTGAAAACAAATACGCTTCTTACTATAACAGATTTAATAATGATATATAGGTACGCTTACAGCCAGAGATAACATTACACAGAATCGATATTCTTAGATGTGTGGCCCACACTTAACCTAACACAAAACATATGATAACTTAAAACTAATAAAATCTTAACTAATAATAGGCAAAATATGACCCCCAAAATATATTAGCTTAGACGGTTACATTAAAATACTGAAAATAACATGAAATGAACAAAATAATGTGAATTGAGTAAGTGACGATAGGTTCAAGCGTGGTGTTCAAAACTACAAAAGTTAATTGGTCATATGCAAAATATGTACTGATAATTTACATTTAATGTCTACCGTAAGAAAGCTGACGGGCACTCTACGCCTCACGTAGAAGGTGGTATGTGATATAAGGTCCCTCGTTAGGTAATTCAAAGACGCTTACCTCCAGCAGGTTTCAAAATGTAACCACATGGCCTACCAGGGGAGCGTAGCTTCCAAGGGACCAGGCAGGAGAGTCTCACCGGTACACTCAGGATTCCAAATTCACCAAATATCTTGCCAACCAAGTTTCAGTAAAACCAAATTCACATACAGATGTACAAATCTAACAGGTAAGATGTGGGGTCAAACATACATGGTGCGATGCCAGTAAAAGTCCAAGATAAAATGAAACCAAAAGAACAAAAGGTACAAAAGAACAAGAAAATCAGAAAGAACAAAAACCCAAAAAGCCCTGCAATAAAGAAATAACGAATATTACAAATCTATTTTCTAAAGAGATTTCAGAGGTATACCTTAGATGTTGAGTGGGCTTTCAGAATTCCTCTGCCACGTGCTTCCAGCAAGTTGATTTATCCGGAAAATTCCGTAGCAGTATTTCCCAACAGAAAATAATAAAAATATCAACATAAAATACTGCTAATTTGTCACTACAGCACTAAATCCCATTAAAGGAGCAAATTAACAAAATGCTATCCACGTGCTCAGTGACACAACAAAAAATCCCCAAAAATGGCCCAGACGGAAACCTCTGTCAAAATCTGAGAATGACTAAAACTTTGTCCATGGGTACGTTCCGAATGAACACTATACAACATAACCCACAAATCTGATAAATCTCCCTTAATGACGTTTATATCCCTCACATAATACAGTATTTCATAATTCCATTAACAAAACAATAGGTTTAATTGATAATAACGGTCTTGAAAAGGTTATAACCGAGACGTTCGAAACTCGCTTCCTAATTAGGTACAGTTACAGTGCGTTGCTAGCAATGCGTTGCCAGCAACGCGCTGCTAACATCACTGTGCGTGCCTCACATGGAGCACGAACGGTAGGCAACCAGTTATACTATATTAACATATTACGATATTCAAATTTAAATGTACAGATACGAAAATAGACTGTAACAAAGGAATAATGGCATAAAACTGTGACAACCGTGTGCATTACGTAATAAAGTGAATTGTGTTTCATTTTAAAATGTTAATTCGCATAACCTAGTTTATCGGAAATCTACTACATTTGTGAAACGTGCTGACAATTACCTAAAAACATAGTTGATTTTCTATATTTGCAGTGTTAAAGGCGTTCAACCCCGACCGAGTGTCAACATTAAATTCCAGTGTACGGGGGTACTTTTATGTTTTTTACTTGTGGGATTTTATCTCCTTTAATGATACGACGCGGCCGAAATTGTGAAACATTTCAAAATCGCTATTTACCTACACTGTGGCAATTATTGGCATTTACGTCAACATTTAATAAAGCGAAAGGATAGACCATCCCAGATCGCAGTTTTGCAAACCGCAGTCTAAATCTAGCCATATGTATGCACATATGTATCTACAAATCAAGTGTGAAATTATACGGAGTCGGCGGTATACAAGAATGTCTAGTGCTTCTCAGGCTGCAATAGAATTGCAAACAAATGTTAATAGACATATTTCCTCACAAAAGCATATTAGTACTAGGGGCTCTACTGATAGTGGCAATCAACTTAGTTCTAATTTAGATTTAGTGGAAATGATGGTGGGATGTAACATACCGTGGTCAAAACTAGATAATCCACTTTTTAAACATGCATATGGATGTGTGTTGTTTGTAATGTAAATGTGTCCATTTTTACACACTTTATTTTTCTTTCTTTTTTTTGTGGGAATTATTGCTGGTTATTGAAGAGAGAGGAGCAAAATAGGAATCATAGAAGAAAATCCCATATCAGATCATTCAAAAGAGGGCCCACCAAAAAGAGAGGAAAAGTGATCCTCAAGAAAAATAAAGTTAGTTTGTAAAAATGGACGAACGTGTGAACATGCACACAAATTTGTTTAATAAAAGATGGCTCTAAAGCCGCAATTTTTCATCATTTTTCTAGGTTTTATGGAAGTAAAATGCTAACTTAGCCAATGAGAATATACAAACACGTTACATCTAAGCTTTTCTTCACATAGGATGTTGATATGAGAGAATCAGTGACATCTGCGGTTTCTTGTTCACAAGAGAGCTTTTGTATCAGTACCGCGAAGGATGCCGTAGGCGATGATATGCCAAATTTGTATTCAGATTTTGTTGACATGACGAAATCAAATGCCAATGCCATAACATATAGAATGCGACATTTTGAGATCAACTTCATCAACTTCGGATTTGTATTGAGCGATCTAAAAAACTTATGAATGTGCATTTAATACCAACTTTTCACATCTTGGTGATACTTGACAGCTTGTTGACAGCTTATTGACTGCTGTCATCATGTCATAATAAATTTTGACTTTAGAATCGTAAGCAGCAACCCAAAAAACTTAATATACATTTAATATCAACTTCTCACAACTTGCTGATACTTGACAGCTTGTTGACAGCTTATTGACAGCTGTCAAAATTCATTTTTGGCTTTAAAATCGTAATCAGCAACCCATGAAACTTAATAATATACATTTAATATCAACTTTTTACATCTTGGTGAACTTTGACAGCTTGTTGACAGCTGCCATTAAGTCGAAATTTATTCTTGACTTCAGATTCGTGATCAGCGACCCAAGGAACCCATTCAAAGGTCATAAAGAATAGTTTAAGAAATTTTCTTCAAAGAATCTCCTCCATAAAAGTTTATGGTGGTCTGGTGATCCCCCAGAAGTATAAAATCATAAAATTACTGTTGCAAAACTATGCATATCTCATGGTATTTTTGGCCTTTTTTGCTGCACTGATAGTACTTCAGTCAACGAAGCCCAAAAAAGGTCGAATGGGGGAAATAATTCGTGTGGAGGCCAATTTTTGTGCTGTTGTTGGGGGGAATGCCCTGAACAAATTACTAAGTGTCCTGAGCAGTGGTTCAGTCCCTATTCACGTTTTTCTTCAATAACTTGAAAACCACGCCCCCTAGCGAAAAGGTGTCTATGTACAATATTAAACTACATGAAATTTCCTATGAATGAGTTCCGATTTATTTTTTCTCTAGGATCAAGTAAACTTTCTCAAAATAATCAGTGAAGGTATTTACATAGAACTTCCCTCTTTATTTATAGAGGGCTCACATTAAAAAAAAATTTATTACCAAGAGACATATGAGAATAATATTTGGAATTTAGTTATCACTATGATTACAAAGAAAACTTGATAGCATTTTGTCCAAGAAATATACAGGGTGGTCATCCGACAGCAAAAATTCAATATTAAATTAAAGGTGCCAAATATGGAAGGCTTGCGTAAATACTTTTACAAATTTCCCCCGAAAAATTATTTTCATTATCTATTCCCTTTAGACGGCCCACCATATACAGGCTGTCCATTTTATCAAGGCCATCGAGAATATCTCAGTTAATATCGGTCGCGCAAAAAACTTGTTTCTACGCATATTTTGCCAATTTTAATAAGCTACAAAATGGTTTAAAGACATTTGAAATTCGTGGCCTACTTTAAGAGTTATGTCGAAAAATATCGAAAATGCGGAATATGTCTAAGCAAAATATCTCCGGTATTTGAAGAGATACGATGAAAATTCGACATTTTTTTCCAAAACAGAGTATTTCAACGACGTTTTATCAATTTTTTTTCAAAACCGCTGTATTGGAGATTTACTCCCTAGGGCGTTAAAAAAATTTTTTGAAAGAGGTGAGAAACAGCGGCATTAAATAGAGTATATTTCTCCTTTTTCAATCATTGCCATATTTATTAATTGAAACTAAGAAAATAATTATAAAGACATTTTTTAAACCAATATTTTTCTTTAACTAGCATCATACTTGCCATGGAGAAATACGACTAAATAGAACGATTAAAAAATTCAGTTCTTCATATCTTTATTATAATCAAACATTAAAACAATAAAATGTAATAATAAAAATGAATGTAGCCCACAGAACATTAATATTTATCTAATCCTCAAAATAATGTTTTAAATGTCATATCAAGTTTAGTAGATAACATGATATACACACAAATGGATATGATATATATGTACTTAAATTAATTGACAAAGATATTTTAACTTTCTGAGCAAGGAATGACGGTTTTATGAATTACCTCTATACATTGACATAACTGTGAATACTCTTTCTATAATTGTGCCAAGCGTATTACTTATATTTTAACCTTAATTTTATCCAAAAACTCTATGATCAATTTAAATACAAAAAAATCGTTTATTATCAATACAGAGGGTAGCCACATCGGGTCTACTATTCCTTTTTTCCTTAATTCATTAGAGAGCCACTCGGTATGTACTTGGTTATTTCGACAGTTAGAGAATATATGATTAAGATCGCCAAATTCGCCACATATGCAATTAGGGCATTGCAGAACACCTATTTCATGCAGGTGAGCAGGGAACCTTCCATGATTTGATTTAAGTCTTGCGACTGTAGCTATGATCTTCCTGTTTGCTTGGGTATTTTCATACCACACATTTTTTGGAATACTGTTATGTATTTTAAAGTACCCTGTGTTACTACGTAATCCATATGCTTTCCAGTTCTCATTCCATTTTGCTTTTAAATTACTTTTAATAATATGACACGCGTCTGTAGGATTATATTGCTGTATGTATTGGCATTGGAAGTCTTGGTAATTTTTTGCAATATAATCCGCTCTCTCATTTCCAGTAATGCCACTATGACCCACAAAAACTTAACGTTGTAATTTTTCTTGTATATCTGTACCAACAGAGACATAATTTCTAGAATGAATATGTTTACCTTATTCGCCTTTTTCACATTTTTTAAAACTTGAATTACTGACAGAGAATCCGTACATATGAGAGCATTTTGAATGTTCCGTTCAATAACATGCTTAAGAGCTTGTAAGATTACCACTGCTTCGGCGCTAAAAATTGTACTGCGTGAGTCAATGAGGTATGATTTTTCTATTTCTAGGTTTGGAATGTATAGAGCACAGGCCGTATATTCCTCTGATTTTGAACCATCTGTATAGATAGGTAGATGGTCTGGAAATCTGTCTAAGATTTCCCTGAAACAATTTTTTACATTATTAAAAAACATAGTGTTTTACTCGATTTCGTTATAAATAAAATATTGGTTTAAACAGTGTTTTTATAATTATTTGCTTAATTTCAATGAATAAATATGGCATGTGATATATCGTCGAAAAGGAAGGAACATTCCGCCATTTCTCGCCACTTTCAAAAAAATTTTAGCACCCCGAATGAGTAAATCTCCAAATCTCCAGCGGTCTTGTAAAAATCTTGATAAAACCTCGTTGAAATACTCTGTTTTGCAAAACATTGTCGCCTTAGAATTTTCGTCGTATCTCTTCAAATAACAGAGATATTTTGCTTAGACATAGTCCGCATTTTCGATATTTTTCGACATAACTCTTAAAGTTGGCCATGGATTTCAAATGTTTTCATGTTTCAATCACTTTGTAGCTTATAAAAATTGACACAATTTTTGTAGAAACAAGTTTTTTGCACGGCCAATATTAAATGAAATATTCTCGATGGCCCTGATATAATGGACAGCCTATATATTTTCTAGTGAAAGTCTAAACATCATGGTAGTAGCATCAGCGAATTTGACTGCATCAGCAAAATCGACGGGGTGAAAAACTTTTGTTGACAAATTTGGTTTGAGAGCATCAAAATACCTAGGAAATGATGGGTCTGATTGCAAAGTGAGACAATTTTTTTTTGTAGGCCTGTGAATTAGAATTGACGCAATTTACCGGACTACAGCTCTTCAACTATTTTCCCATCTATACACATCTGTTCACCTAATATAATGGTAATGAAACCAGGATGACTAGTACAACCACACATTTTACAAACCGATATTTAATTACCAAGACATATATTCTAGTCGGCATATATAATATATCAGTTTTCTGAAAATCTTCGCATTCAGAATACTCAATGCGATATATGACGCTTTGTGTTTTTTAAATGACTTCAAGGACTTGATGTGTCCTTGTATGTCAAAACAGTTAACGTTTGATGGTTATAACGTATTTCAGTTAAGATATGTACAGTGATCTAACTACAATAGCGAACAGATGAACTGAGGGTAAAGTTAAATTACCTTTTAGTGAGTAATATATAAAGTTCAAATGCATTTTTAATCTACTCCCTCAAAAGTAAAAGGCTCTTAATTTTGCCAGTATATTCTTGTTTAGCTTTGCATAAATTAAATACAGTTTATTTATTTGAGATAATTTTGTTTAATGTTCTCCGTCTTTTAGACTATTACAATCATTACAATCAGTACAACAATTTATTTAATAATTTGACGCGCATCTATCCTCGTTTAATAAAATAATCGCGGATTCGTTAAGTTTTCTTTTAGTTGCGTTGCTCTCTTTTTCCAAAATCTTCGCCGAGTCCCATTGGATCCTGTGATTATTATCTCATGCGTGTTCACAAATTTTGGATTTCTCTAATTGTCCCCCTCTAGCGTAATTTCTATGATCACCAAGCCTTACGTTAGGTCTAGATGATTCAGCTACGTAATTCTTTCCGCACTCACACGGAACACAATAAATATAATTTTTAGAATATTAAACAATATTTACAGGTTTGGTTTTTATATAAAACCGATCTTAGCGTGGAGCCCATTTGAAAAACTGGTTGTACGGAAAACCTATTCCCAATTTTTCGTAATTTATCCGATAAACCGTGTATATATGATGTGATATGTGTATGGAATTACTGCCATATACCTAGAGACCTCAGGTTGTGATGGCATATCCTTTCTCCTGCCAGTGTTCATTAACTGATTATCAATCAAACTCTCAGGATGTTGATTATTTAATAAGGCAGCTTTTATAAATGCGAGTTGCGGAAAACATTACGTAGGTGAGTCATCTAGACCTTTCAACGTAAGGCTTGGTGAACATAGAAATTACGCTAGTAGGGGAGAATTTGAAAAATCCAAAATTTGTGAACACGCGTGGGATAATAATCACAGGATACAATGGGACTCGGCGAAGATTTTGGAAAAAAAGAGCAACGGAACTAAAAGAAAACTTAAAGAATCCGCGATTAGTTTGTTAAATGAGGATAGATGCGTCTCAAATTATTCAATAGATTTTTGTACTAGTCGGTTGCCCATCCTTAGACACGGAGTAAGTAAAAATAAGGCAAATATAATTTAATGTCTCACGTGACTATGGAAATACATAAACAACGAACTGTCATGGCTGACAGCCAAAAAGTTTTGGGAACGGAAGTAAATAATCTTCCGAAACGTTAACTGTCAAGCTTCCATTTTCATTTTTAGTTTATAACATTGTTCTAGTTTATACATTTTTAGGTATGAGACATTTCGTAATAATCAAAAATTCAAGAACCAACCAGAAGGCACAGAAGTTTCATCATTAAAATTTTTAAGTATTTTTCAGTGGCAAAATACACAACAAAAAGTAAGAAAAACTATTTATTTACTTACTTATTAATTGATTTACTTTATTGAAATAATACTAAAGATTCAGTTACAAGAATTTGTGATATATTTTCATTTTTTTATGACGTCACAGCGCCCTTCTCTCTCGGCCGCTCGGCCATTTCTCGCGACGTACGATTTTGCGCGCTCGTTAATCGATACTTTCACAATGAACAATTGGTCAACATGGATCGAAATAAATTGTGCTTAAAAATAAAGCATTCTAATTATTTAATTATTGTATAGTCCCAAAATGCACAAATACGAGAGGAAATGCTACAGAAAAATTATTCATTTGTTTACCATCCGGCCAAAAGCTGACACGTGCAAGACAATGTGCAATGCGGAAATCTGATTTTGTATCCGACAATAGTACGAGATATTCTTATGAGGATCACAATGTGAGTTTATTCCATAGCAGAAATAGAGAACGTTTTTAAAATGTGTTCTTGTTTAAAATGTAGGTTGAAGAGGATATAGAGAATTCATTATCTTTATATAAAATTCATGAAATGTTGGAAAATAAAATGGAAACCAGCTCATTTTTGATTGCCAAAAGAAACGCTCCATATTACACACTGTTAAGTCTCAATGTTTAATACAGAAAAAAGAACAAAAAGCCGTTATAGAAGAATTATTGCGTGAAAATTTGGAAATGAGGAAGTTCATTTGGAAGCCAATAAAGAGGAAGAAATTAAAATGTAAGAGCGTACGTCAATCGATCGAGGTGTCCAAGTAAATCTGAAACAACCAAGGAGTCTAAAGCTAGTCAATGTCTAAGCAGAAACATAATAGAGCACTAGCAGTGACGTCACAGTTATGCCAGCTGTCACGTGATTGGTAGACAAACTTCGAAATTTGACATAAGAGTAAGTGTCAGTTTTTACTTGATAAAAATTAAAGTGGAGGATTTCTGAATATCAGCTATGTGTATATAGTGATGTTTGTTAATGTTTTTTTAAAAGCCTAGTGTGATAAAGAATTGTATATATACTTTATTAGTGTTGTTTTTACAAGTGTAAATTTTGATGTCAAATACGTTGACATCTTTGTGAACCCATAATATAATGAAAATAAAGACTAAGTATATTGAATTTTTAAATTTTTTGTACATATATAATATCAAGTAATATTTCAATAAATGTTTAATTAATACAGGCTCAGTTACAGCTAAGCATGGGTTAAAAGTTGTCACAACATTCATTGATTCATGCCAATATATCGATCATATATTAATGGTTTTATAAATCTATTGTGAAATTTACGTTTTTAGACAATTCAAACAATTTCCTATCAACTTTTTATTGATTATATCTTTTTACTTTTATTTGGCTCAAGAGTTTCTAATAAGTTTAATTGTTTAACACATTAATAACAATAATCAGAGGTTTGTATTGTGAAATGCAGGAGTAATAGTAAATCCAATATAAAGATAGGACTGTGAGAACGTTTCAGTTTCCATTTAATTAAAATCATAAACAAATATGCAACGTAATATGCTCGAATTACTTTGTAGGTATGAGTATACTTACCTAGTTTGATATTTGTTTTGATTCTTACAATTATAATCACAGATGTTTAAAATATTGATAATTCTTACAAATAAAATATCAATGAAGGTAAGTGAGCTAAAACGCGACAGAACTTTAATAATAACACACTTTCAACGGGAGTAAAATAAAGTACTTTAAAATGATGCTTATAAACATAACAACCATAATGGGATGTTTAAGATCATACACATTATACATAATAATAAAGGTAAGTATGAATGATAATAGTCTTATAGTTTAGATAGCATTTTTATTTCCAAGAACGGTAACAATGGTTCAATAATTCAACACCATGTTGGAAGCAATATGAATCTTCCACTTTTAAATCCTATAGGTTAACCCCATTAATATATTTCAAGTTAGAAATGTTACGAGGGGACTCCTAAAATGTAGAATATAAATAAAATTATAATAAATTCACTAAAATTCACTTACCATATGGAAAAGAAATAACTTTTGACATGTGAACAAGATAACATGCCTATTCGAATATATAAATAAAGCATTAGGTAAAAGTCAGTTCAGCAAATCACGGAATGTGTATAGATAAAGAACACGAACAATAAATTTTACACAAGAAAAACGTTTAAAAAAGCACAAAAAACTCTTTAAAAACTCAAATTATTTTATATGGTCACAAATGCAAAACTAGGTTATTGTCAACCAAACAGCTGTGGCGGCCATGTTGTGACGTCAGCTGCTACTGCTCTATTCCAATTGAAAACATTTTACTAAAATGTCAAAAACACAACGAAACAACAAAGCACCGGTCATATTCTGAATATTCTCAACGGCTGTCAGTGGTCGTGGTGTCTCGGTAGATCTCCGAGCCTAAAGTTGCGTATAGTGACGTCAAATGAGCGCACTGTTTTTACAAATATTGCTAATGTCAACCCGTTATATTAGTCCAGTCGATAAAGTAAAAAATACACCAGAAGCTCGCAAAAAATGTTATTCGAGATTTTCCTCCAGTAACGGTTAGTGGAGGATTAAACATCACAAAACCACAAAAATCAATTGTGGGGGTGCCGCACAACCCCTCCAAGAAACCACCCCTTCGGTGAAAGAAGCATTATTTTACTGATAACTCGTTAACCGTTGAAGATATAAAAAAATGTCTCAATATAAAAAAGAAAGTTTGACTAATTGCCTAAAAAAAGTCCTCTTGTAATTTTCTTGTATATGGTTTTCGAGAAATCGATTTTCTATTGACAAAAATTGCAAAATTTGTATTTTCAATGCTCGCGAATTTTCGTTTATTTGAAATTTCTTGCGCGCGGGTCAATAGAAAAGATGGAATTGCTCCAAAACCAAACAAGCTAGGAAGAAAAATCAAAATGGATTTTAAAGGGGATATAAAATACTCTCTTGTGTTGCCATTTTTGATGACTATTGATACTTATTAGTATACAAAAATAACAATACAATATAGTTATCTCTTGATTTTTTGTACATCTACCTATTCACAGGCCCATACAAAATAACTGAGTTAATATGAGTTATAAATGCATTATCTTTTAGTTCAAGGTAGTACTTCAATGCAGAAAAAGTTAGGAATAAAAATATTCACATTTACAAATTTACCAGCATTGAAGTTAGCCAAAAAAAAATCCAAATGCAATTTTTTAACTATTAAGTGATTAGAAACAATAGTTATATGATACATGAACTCAAAAAAAAAAAATCAGCTAAATTTTCAAGATGTTCGGGTCCTTTTCTTATTTTTAGGAAACAATAAAAAATTGGCTAAAATTTGACTAATTTCAACATGCTGGTAAATTTGTAAATGTGAATATTTTTATTCCTAACTTTTTCTGCATTGAAGTACTACCTTGAACTAAAAGATAGTGCATTTATAACTTATATTAAAGTCAGTTAATTTTTATGGGCCTGTAAATAGTTAGAAACACAAAAAAATAAGAAGTAACTATATTATATTGTTATTTTTATATCTAATAGATATCAATAGCCATCGAAAACGGAAACTCAAGAGAGTATTTTATATCCCCTTTGAAACCCATTTTGATTTTTCTTCCTAGATTGTTTCGTTTTCGAGCAATTCAATATTTTCTATAGGCCACGGGCAAAAAAATTTGAAAAGAAGGAAAATTCGAACGCATTAAAAACACAAATGTTACAATTTTTTCGATACCGATTTTCTCGAAAATTATGGCATATACAAGAAAATTACAAGAGGACTATTTTTAAGGAGATTAGTCCAGCTTTCTTTATTATAATAAGCAATTTTTTATATGTTGAACGGTTAACAAGTTATCAGTAAAATAAGGCTTCTTTCACCGAAAGGGTGGTTTTTTGGGGGGCTGCGCGGCACCCCAGAACTGATTTATGTGGTTTTATGATGTATAATCCCTCAACTAACAGTTATTGAAGGAAAATTTCAGATACAATTTTTTGTTATGGAAATCGTTATAATATCTATATCTATATCTCAAGAACGGGAAAGGATTATAATATGAAATTTTAAGTGCATAATAAGAATTCGATTACTGTATGAAAACGAATAAAAACCATCTGAAAAGAATATCATGGAACAAGCCTATTTGTTTCAAATCTTTAAACTGAAAATTCGCAGAGATGCGATCCCTAGCAACGGCAATTTTTTCGTTTTTTGTAAATAAAAAAAATTATTTGTTAACAAACAAAATTTGAATTTTGGTTCTTTCGAAAATACTAGTAAACCCAACCGATTCCAATTGGTTTCATATCGATCCGTTTTTTTTTGTCGAAACGACCGCACTTCCAATTTTCAACTTTGGAAAATTGCAATAGGCCTCCATTTTGGATTGGAAGGTTACACAGTGAGAAATCGCTTTGGAACATTTTGCACAATGTTGTGGAACAAGGTCTTGTTGCATTTTTTTAAACAATTATAAAATTTTAAGGCACAACATTATATAGTTTTATACATTTAATTGTGCATAATTCTTGTGCGTTTTATTTATCCAATATAAAGATTTAGTTACGATGAATTTATTGGAAACTTCGACCAACAAATTGACGAAATTTAGAGTTAAATTTATTTATTTTTTCTCAACAAATCATAGCAAATTTAACTTAATTAATTGTTAATAGTATCCTCAAACTATATATTCTGTTGCCATTCTATTTACAGTTAGTTTTAAGTAATTGTTTAAAGGATTTGCACAACTTGTGCAACATAAAAGTGTGATTTTATTTTATAAACGGTTGTTGAAAAATTTGTGAAAGTAGGAGTCCCAAAATATTTATTTCCGCTGAACAATAATAGTAATCTATGCCGCCCGCACAAACTGCACAATTTAATGACATACTATTCACAATCAGTTTGGTGATATTGTTTTAAAATTTTGTATAATTGTTTCATTTGTTTCACGTAAAGTTTATTGGTTAAAAAATTGTACTGACCGCGCCGGCCATACTACGCATATACGCGCAGGCAATTGCGCATCAGATTCAGGCGATATTTCGTTAAGTGAAGACGTACACTTCCGAATTCTACAAGTAGGTACTTACATTTATGATGGAATTTGTTGAAAACTTATTAATCGAGTGGGGTTTCCTAGATCTAATTCCAGCATTCACAGAGGTATGTACTTCACACAGAGTTACAGATTTGCATATATGTTCTATTAAATTAACTTCGTTAACATATAACAATGGTTTCTTGTTTATATGCGAAGAATGCATGCGAAGAATACTTGGTTTTGTTTACAGCGTGAGAGTAATTTCGTTTTCTTATGCGAAGCGACAGAAAGCTGTTCTTAAACTACTAAACCCAAAAGGCACACGTGTAAAAGAACTGCTTCAAAATGAAGATAACACTTGATGACCGCTGATGGTAGGTAATACATTTGATTTTGGTGGTGAACTGATAAATGTAATTTTTTTTTAAAGAATATGACGTGACTACGACATAAGCTTTATTACTACAAACTGCGTTAATAGAAGCTAAAAAGAAGAAGCACTGGAAGCCTTCCAAATTAGAATTATTAAATGGATTTATTTTAAGCATAAATGTAAGTCACCTACTTCTTTTCAACTAGAACTTTATGCATATAAAACTTATTTGTATTTAAAAAAATAGATATATTTTCATTTACCATATGATAATATATAAATGCATGCTCTGTTATGTATTGTTGTTCTGTTAAAATAAAATATTTATTCTTTAATTTTTTTTATTGAAATCCTTTGGAATACCTCCAATTTTGAAAATAATATTTCACAATCTGTGTTACAGAAAAATACAATTAAAATGAAGTGGGTACATATAATGTGTGAAATGAGTGCACGGTGAACCAAAAAATATATATATAATTTGGAGATTATAGAGTAATAAATTGTGCAAAACTAACCCCAGTTCATACATTACTGAACAGCTTCTTTGAATTAAGTGCATATATTGTGCAAAATGAATTACAAAGTTGCCAAAATAAACATACAATTTGTGGATTTCTCATTTAGAAATTGTGGAAAACTAAAAACACATTCTCTTAAAAAACTATAAACATTGTGTCACTTAAGAGCACAATTTTTTGTAAATATGTTTTACAAATGAAGAGGTTTAGATGTGAATGTTTGTTTAGGAAACCTTTAGAATATATTTTAAAATTTCACACAAATTGTAGAAGAAACTAACTTAATCTCTTCAGAGATTTGTTCCACAACTGGAATAAAATTATGTATTTTTATGCAACCATAATTCAAATTTGTAAAGAATTCAATTTATATGATTTGTAAGTTTGTACAAAAATTTCAAACAATATTAATGCATAAACTGTACAAAATCATTGCTCCAAAAATGTATTATTTATTTGCACAAATTGTTCCTGTCACCATTTTAAGACCAATTTGGAATACAATTTTCTACAATTGTGTTGAAATATCACACATATTTTTCTCTGTGTAGAGTTGCGTACACTTTTTAAATATCCCAAGAGCTATGTTTTCCCAAAATTTATCGAGTTTCGAAGACAATTACTTCAGTTATTGCAATTCGAAAATTTTTCAATTTTTTCAAATTTGTTGCTGATTTATAGTAAGTAATTTTTGCAAATTTTCGCAATAGCCGATCCTTGCGGGAAATTTTCTTAGAAACAAATTTGATCAGTATACCTAGAGTAGATTAGAGGCTTATTTCACGAGATATTTAAGAAAAACTAAAAAAACAGGGTTCTGCATTCTATTTTGCAATAAAAACGGCAATACAATACAGAAGAGCACACAAGAAACGACCCAGCTGGAAGGGTCCAACAGCCAGGACCAGGCGAGGTCTGCTAATATCGCCTACACCATCTGCATCTGCGGGGGATAGGCAAAGAAGCAGACCCACCCCTTACGAGGCCAGTCTACAGAGATGATTGGGGCGAAGAGCTCAGGCTCGACCTCTAATCATCCGTGACCGTCACCTTTAGCCAAAAATATTGGCTCGGAAATGCAATATAAAAAATTGGGGGTTGTTATTTATGTATTTTTTACCTATTTTTAAGCAGAAAGGGGTTAATTCGCTCCGTATATTTTCTGTACTAGTTGCTATAGAAGTAAGAATATTATTTACTTGAAATATTTTTGGCAGCATAAAGAAACAGAGTATTATACAATGACCCCTATTACTAAAAAGTAGGGTAGTCTTTCGGGAATATTTAAGCCTGCCTTCTATGAGTTTCGTGTCGTAATTAGGTTTTATGCCATTTAATTGACATATTAAATAATTGATAGCAATATCGCATGTAGAGGTGTTTTAAAACCTCATGAGCCGTGACCTTCATATGCGCAGAGACATAATCCGTCCTGCTGACTCGGTTACACTTCTTAAAAATATTATATTTATTGTTTACAATTTATCCCGAGCTCTTGTTTATGTATAGAGCAAGGCAGCCTCCAGTGTTTTCAAAAACATACTTATAACTCAGATTAAACTTTGCCTTTTGCGCAATTCGCTGCTCATGAGATTCTGAAACACCTCTAACTCAGCTAAGCATTTCTTGCAGTCGATTTATTATGAATAATTTAATGATTTCTGAGTTTTAACAAAAAATCGGCTTTAACCTAAATTGTTAAATTTCTATACAAAACATAAAAGCGACGCCATATTTCTAGAAATGCCTTATACTTACCCATTTACAGTAAATGTCCAAGTGTTTTCCAGTGTTATGTAAATGTTTCTGTAATTCTTAAACATTTAAATATAAAATAGGCAGTAGCTGGAAGCGGCTGGAATGTCCTGCTTAAGAATGAGGCACTTTTGATTCGTTTTCCCTATTTTTATCCTAAATACATAGAAAGGTAACGAATACTCATTTTCTTGGTAAAAAGGCAAATAAAGACATTCAACACTTTTTACGATATTTTGGATAATTTTTGAGTGCAAATAGCGAAAAGATTTGCTATTTTTCCTTTTTCGTTTTCATGTTCCCGCATGGGTTGGTTTCTGCAAAACTAGGAGCACTTTTATGGCTTCCAAATATACCCGAAAATGCAAAAATTGCGGCTCGAAAAAGTGTCCTATTTAAAATCTCTAAGGAAGGGTTTATCTTACAGTGACAATCAAAATATTGATTAATTACTGTACTTTACTCATAAGTCCATAGTCTTCGAAAATCTTTGTTGTATCTGACTTCAGCCGTGCGTTTTTTGTTTATGCTTAATATATGGCAGACTTCGTTACATCTCAGCGGCAGTGGCTGCTTGACTATTTCAGTCCATCTACTATTACGGACACCACGCGTGTCTATCTCACAGCACAGCTACATACGGGCATGCAACAAAGTCTGAGCAAAACGCTTAACTTTTCAGCAACCTCCTGGAGCGCGTCCTTCACGAAAGCCGGTGAGTGACGTGTGCCAACATTCATCGGTCCAGGGCAATAATTACAGCGACCGGCAATTGTTTGAGACCATAATGAGGGGCGTAGCCAGATGACAGATGGCTCTACAGTGGCCATATTTAATTTTTGTAATTAATCGATGGTACGCCTCGTCGAGACAACTCGTGTTCTCTGTCACTTTGTCAAAAATCGACGGGGGCAAGTCGCGCTCGGTACTTTGCTGCTGTTTGATACGCACTTGTCTTAAACTCATGACCATGCAAAAAATACAGCTTCTTTAATACGGACGCACGCAAAGGGTGTCTTCTTTTTTAATTTCTCACGAATGACAACGGGCATTAGATTTACCTCCGATCAAAGAAGAAGTCTAGATACATAACATCTATATCTTCAGTACATATCTTGTTTGCTCCTAACATAGCCACATCATATGGCCATATAAAAGGGATAAATAACCATAACAGCCTCAAATTCAATATCAAGGTTACCTGGAAGGGAGTTACATATTTCAAATAATACAGACATGCGCTCGTTACCAACCAACATTAGCATGGCTGAAAATTAAATTCAATTATTGTTAGACAATGGAATCAAATATGCTACCCACAGGCCACAACACCCTTTAGCTCACCGAGTTACCATGTCGGTGATATACTCACAACCATCAGATATACAGAAAGAGAAAAAAATATATTGTAGTATAGGATATCCAAACTCAGTTTGAAATTCATAAAAAAAGACCTACAAGGGAATAGTTCATAATCATAAGATAGCACCAGCAATGCCATATGCGCCGACCGACAATTTTAACTACCATTTTATATGACTAAACCAGGTAAGCGCATAATATAACTAGAAAACTGTATTCGTATGCGGATATCGTTGACAATATTGCAATATTATTACAGACTTGCAATAATGTATTTATTGCGCTTGATAACTAAATTAATATTTAATACATGCAATTATTTTTTCTGAAAATGCTTACATGTTACATAATTAGCAATTTTGTTTTTTTTCTTAATACATTGATAAATATCCGAATAAACATGAGTAGTATAGTCAATGAAGCATTTCAGTTCAGATAACTTTCTAACAGATCGAAATCGAGTGAAACTTTTTTTATTATATTTTTTGGACAAAAATAGAAAGATCTACATTATTAGAAGACCTGTTTTTTGTTTTTACGATTGCGCTTATAGTCCAGTCGCTAAAGTAAAATATACGCCAGAAGCTCGCAAAAAACGTTGACTGAGATTTTCCTTATGTAACTGTTAGTGGGAAGATTAAACATCACAAAACCACAAAAATCAGTTCTGGCGGTGCCGCGAAACCCCCCCAAAAACCACCTCTTCGGTGAAGAAAGCATTATTTTACTGATAACTCGTTAACCGTTGAAGACATAAAAAAATTGCTCATCACAAAAAAAAGGTTGACTAATTGCCTAAAAAAAAGCCCTCTTGTAATATTTTTGTATATGCCATGGTTTTCGAGAAAATTGATATTGACAAAAATTGCAAAATTTGTATTTTTAATGCTCGCGAATTTTCGTTTATTTGAAATTTCTTGGGCGCGGGGCAATAGGAAAAATGGAATTGCTCGAAAATAAAACAAGCTTGGAAGAAAAATCAAAATGGATTTTAAAGTGGATATAAAATAATCTCTTGTGTTCCCATTTTTGATGACAATTGATATTTATTAGTATATAAAAATAACAATATAGTTACCTCTTGATTTTTTGTACATCTACCTATTCACAGGCACATAAAAAATTGCTAACTTTAATATAAGTTATAAATGCATTACCTTTTGGTTCAAGGTAGTACTTCAATGCACAAAAAGTTAGAGATAAAAATATTCACGTTTACAAATTTACCAGCATGTTGAAGTTTGCAAAAAAAAATCCAAAAAAGGCTGCATATTCAATTTTTTTTAGATATTTTTTTAGCTATTAAATGATTAGAAACAATAGTTATATTAAATTTTCAAGATGTTTCGGTCTTTTCTTTATTTTTAGGAAACAATAAAAAATGGCCAAATTTGGCTAATTTCAACATGCTGGTAAATTTGTAAATGTCAATATCTTTATTCCTAACATTTTTTGCATCCGCAACTAAACCTAACCTTGAACTAAAAGATAATGGATTTATAACTTATATTAAAGTCAGTTATTTTTTATGGGCCTGTGAATAGTTAAAAGCGCAAATAATCAAGAGGTAACTATTATATTGTTATTTTTATATGCTAATAGATGTCAATAGCCATCAAAAATGGAAACACAAAAGAGTATTTTAAAACCAATTTGGATATTTCTTCCTAGCTTGTTTAGTTTTTGAGCATTTCAACATTTTCTAAAAGCCGCGCGCAAAAAAAATCCAATGAAGGAAAATAAGTACGCATTAAAAACACAAATGTATCAATTTTTTTTGGTACCGATTTTCTCGAAAATTATGGCATATACAAGAAAATTACAAGGGGACTTTTATATATACAAAATAAGGCTTCTTTCACCGAAGGGGTGGTTTTATGGGGGGGTTGCGCGGCAACCTCAGAACTGATTCTTGTGGTTTTGTGATGTATAATCCCTCCACTAACAATTACTGAAGGAAAATCTCAGATAAAGTTTCTTGTTGTGGAAATCTTTATAATTATTGGTCTATTAAGAAATAAGAGTTTTTTTAATAAAAAAAAGTGTATTTGATTATATTTTTTGTTTTTCGTTGAAATTATTGTTATAATATAAAATTTTCGATAAAAATGTACTTCTACAACTTCATGAAGCACCTCAGAAGACGACTTATCACCGCCCCTTCCCTCATCCTCTCCCCACCCCTTCCAACACCTAAATAAACTATATGGCCTCTAAGTACATATTTTGAATGCCATGAAGTAGAAACCTGTCACGCAATCAAACATTATCCATTTAAAACAACTTCCAATGGATTTGGACCCCCAGAAGTTGATCAGGCCAAATAAGCGATCATTATGTAGGTGTCTTATAGAGGAAAATGGGCTTTTTGATATATATTTTTGATTTACACTCCATAGGCGATTGGTACCTGGGAGCAAACTATCTGAAACTGATGAGCAATCAAGTACGAACGTCATCCAACCATTTTAGACCCCCTGAAGTTTTACTGGGCCCAATTCGAGACCACTAAAAAGGCGTTTTTCTTTGAAAAAATGGCAATTTTCGCTCCAAATTTTGATTACCCCTCCCTTTAGGAGCTACATATCTGAGTGAAAATAACTACCCATTTAAGTTCAAAGTATCCGAAACAACTTCCAACAGTTTTGGACCGTCCACAAATTGACCTAGTCCAATATGTGACCATTGTACATAGTGTCTCATTGTGGTATGTGGACGTTTTCGCTCCAGGTTTCGGGTATCTCCCCAAGGGCTAGATACATGAGGTAAAATGGTAGAGTAGTCAACTTCTTATTACTATTAACCATTTACAAGCAATTAGGACCCCTCTTAAGCAGAGCTGGGCACTACTTCAAGTAAAAGTAGTATAATTTGTACTTCAATTGCTTTTTTAACTTGAAGTATTTAACTTCAAATCCCCGAAGAAATGAGTACTTGGTACTTGATACTTGCAGATATTTTAGAATAGTACTTAGTACTTGTTAAACGAAATGACAATACTTGAAGTAATTTACAATTTACTTCAAGTATTAAAAATACTTGATTGTTACTTCAAGTACCTTAGGTATTGCAAGTAAGTTACAATCCACTTGAAACCTGCAGAGGGTGATACTTGTTATTGCTAAAAAGAGCATTTGCCTTTAGTTTGTATTAGGCAGTATAGTACAACACTTTCTGACCAGGCGGAAAATTTTCGTTGTCAATGCCCATTGCTGGAAAACCATATGCCAACATTTTCTACTTGCCTGTTTTCCAGATTCTTGGTAAAAAATTAACCTGTTGGCCAAAAACGGGCCAAAACTGGTGCATTCCAAAACAAAATGTGGTCACCTTCTTACCAAAGAATAGGCTCTCCGCGTGTCAACATTTTTTTCTCAATGTAACCCCCTGAAACCACCCCCAAGGCCCCAAAACATTCAAATACCGTCAAATGACGATTATTATGTCAAAAAGGATACAAGATGACACATTTAACAAGTAATGACCAAGAAATTATCCTTTTTAACATAAAATAGTAATTGAATATGTGTTTTTACTTTGAGAAAGAATGATGGCAGTCCCAGAAACTATTCTTTGGTACAGAAACTACAAGTTTGAGAAGGTGGCAACTGGCAACACATTTTATTTGAAAAGCCTCAGTTTTGGCCCGTTTTTGGCCAAATGTCCAATTTCTTACCAAAAATCTGAAAAATAGGTAAGCAGAAAATGTTGGCATATGGTTTTCCAGCTATGAGTATTGACAACGAAAATTTTCCGCCTGGTCAGAAAGTTATACTATTAATATGTTCCCTCTTCACTAGCACCAAGCCCCAAAGTGTTATACTCTGTTCCACAATTGAATATTTTTAGGGCAGCTAACGCCAAAACGGACAGAGGGCAGGTCTGACTCACATAAGATAAAATACTCAGAAAAATATTTGCTAAAACATAACAGCAATGATAAATGTGTTTTATCCCAGGCCCCTTATATCAAGTTATCTACTTGAATATAATAATCAAGAAAATTTCTTAGTTATTTTAAAATATGTTAATGAGATGAAATGTTATGTTTTTTTTAGGAGCAAAATTTTCTCATTAAGTAAATAAAGAAAACATATTCAAAAACTGTATTATTATTCGAATACACCCTAAGTATGTCAATGTACAGAAATATTAATAGATAAAGATTGGTTTAGATAAAAATAAAAAATTTAACTTTACTTGAAGTAGTTAACTTGTACTTGTTAACTTGTAAGTGTTTTACTTTTAAACAGTACTTGATACTTGCTACAAGAAAACACTTGAAATATTTACATGTACTTGTTAGAATTAAGTG
Source organism: Stenurella melanura (assembly GCA_963583905.1). Taxonomy (NCBI): domain Eukaryota; kingdom Metazoa; phylum Arthropoda; class Insecta; order Coleoptera; family Cerambycidae; genus Stenurella; species Stenurella melanura. The sequence continues at coordinate 43,777,949 of OY757315.1, read as the reverse complement.
ACTAACTGAAGTACTACCTCGAAGTACTTAATGCTTGAAGTATTCTGCTTTTTGAAAAGTAACTGATACTTGATGCAAAAAGTACCCCAACTAACTATTTGGTACTTGATACTTGAAGTAGTTTAAATGAGTACTTTGCCCAGCTCTGCTCTGAAGTCGACCATATCCAGTGTGCGACCATTATATGAGTTATCTTATGCGGTATGTAGACATTTCGCTCCATATTTCGGACGTTTCTCTCCATAGTCACTACATACATGTGACAAACTGGTTGAAAATTCAATTTCTGATTACTATCAACCATTTCCTACCAATTAGGACCACCTAAAGTCCGCCAGACTCAGTAAGCAATCATATTGCGTACATTTTTCTTAATAGGATGGGCGAAACTATTAAACCCTAGTAATCTTCAGCGACCTCGAAATCCCTCGAGTACTGAAGTTGGTCTGAAAACCTTAATTTTTACAACTATTGTAATTTTATGTCCTCCATATTGGATCCGCCATCTTAAATTTTCAAGTTTCGTCAACAAATTCGTAACCAGCGACCCCAAGAACCCTCAAGTACAGAATTTGGTCTGAATACCTTGATTTTTACAACTTTTATCATTTTAAGCCACCCCCTAATCAATATAAGCCCGCCATATTCAATCCGCCATTTTGAAAAAAATTATTTTGACATTGGATTAACATTCAGTAACCCCGAAAACTCTTAAATGCTTAGAAGTCTTCCAATTCAATTTAGTCGCATTTTTAAGTTTATACAAAAAAAAAGAAAAATTATGAAATTAAGTACGAAACTTGTTTCCAATTTCCTTAATTCTCAGGGTAAAAGCAGGTCCTCTAATATTATAGATCTCTGTATTTTTGGCATAAAAAATATAATAAAAAAGGTTTCATTCGATTTCAATCTGTTAGAAAGTTTTCTGAACTCAAGGCACTTTCTTTGCTTTATTGACTGCACTGGAGGTCAGAGTTTTGAGAATAATTGCAAAATTTTAGAATAAAAAATTATAAAATAATTTCTTTGTACAAGAAATGCTGTGCCTTTTATCTAAACATTTTTTACATAGTAGACATATTTTCCAAGATAATAGATTTAAAACTGGAAAGTCAAAATTTGATGATTTACAATAGACACGTAATGAAAATATAATTGTTTCCAATTTTTTCGGCTCCTTAGTTTCCGAGATATTCGCGGTTAAAAAGTGATATAGATCATATTATTGCAGACTTGCACTAATATTATCTATTGCGCTTGATAACTAAATTAATATTTGATATATACCACTTCCTTTTTCTGAAAATGCTTACATTTTATGTAATTAACTATTTAATCAAAAATTTAAATACATTGATAAATAACCGAATAAACATGAGGTCACGTTTTTAAGAATAACTGCAAGACTTTATAATAGAAAATTATGAGAACATTTTCTCGTACAGGAAATGCCGTGCTTTATCGGTATCTAAAATATTATTTACATAGTAGGCATATTTTCTAAGCTATAGTAGATTTAAAACTGTTATAGTCAAAAATTCCTTAAAAAGTAGGACATTTTTCAATATAATTTCAAGACTGTCCAATGCACATTATTCAAATTTCAGAGAATGTTTTGGAATAGACACATTATGAACATATACTTTTTTCCGCTCCTCCGTTTCTGAGATATTCGCGGTTAAAGTGAGGGGTCAATACATTCGAATCGTATATTACTGTTATGGACAACTCTTTGGTCATACGATTGTGTTAAAAATGAGAACAATAGCCAATCTATTCGATAAAGAATTAAAATCTACTGAAAACAGAACTTTGTATTTCTCTAACAACCTACAACTGGCTGTGCTAGGGATTAGAAAAGCCCTAAACTGAATTTATTTACATACATTGCCTTTAAAAATAATTCCCTTCTAATGGTTTACATTTTTATGACAGATTGATTACACAGGTTTACAAAAAAAAGGTTGTGAAATGGCGATCTAGACCATTATTCCTTATGTATTTTTGGGTGCTGAAAACGAATTTTTCTTGGAAATGCCTTAGCCTTTAAAACGTTTTTCGCTCTTAATCTGGAGCTCATCTGAAAGACATAAAGCCATACTAAGTGGATAATAGTGTTACAATGAAAATTGTCAAATAAGAAATCGACAAATTCATTTCAGAATTTCAATTGTTAGCATGACCAGAATGCACGTTATCGAAAAAATGATAGATAGTTTCTTTCGCTGTGTGCCAAATCCTATAAAGAATATTGTGGCTATTTAAGGAAAGGTTTTAGTCGATGTTTAAATATTGCCCAAGTGTTCAAGTGTGGGCCACCCTACGAGCGACGTGGTTAGCGTCACTGGTGTAACCTGGCTAGCACAGTAAAGATACGGAGAGCAAAAGGGGGTGGAGTTCAAAGCTTGGGCGCCATTGATTACTAAGGGTAATCAAAGAAAATTAAAGATAAAGATAAACAAAAGACAAAAGTTACATATATACAATAGTACTATATTACAACAATATTATATTACAACAAATGAACTATCACAGCATCAACGATACTGTATAGCAAAATATTAGACAGAAATATATGCAAGAGAAACTATATTACAAAATTTACTATATTACACGATACTCTATATTACAATGTGCCCCAACGGCAAAGCAAATCTGAGGCGTGTACGAGAACCAAAAATATATTACAAATGATACGTCTCGTAACTTTCACCTCAATACTAAAATCATATATTACACAACGTACTTAGATATACTTGAGATCCTTTACGAGAGGCCAAATAACTACATTACAGAAGATAAGTCTCGTAAATTTATCTCAATATTAAAAATCATACATTACAACAAAATTAGGAACTTGAGATCCCTTACGAGAGACAAAATACTATATTACAACAAATATGTCTCGTAACATTATCTCAAAGTTCATAAACTTAAACACTTTCGTTACAACCAAAAATTTGAACCACAACTCACTATATCAACAAAAATGCATTACAGTACTACAATAAGATATTAATCATAAGGAATCACGATAAAAGCAACTACGAAACAATACTACGGCGAAATATTTGCGACAACGAATTCAAGATATAAGGAACTACGAATTAATATACAACAATGGATTTAAAATGCAAATAGCCAAAATATAATAGATTTCACTTGAATATAGTATGTTAAATTTAGACATTTTTGGCTCTAATAGCTCAACAATCATGTGAAAATAATCCCTTTTATTGGTAACAATTAAAAGTACTTATCTTTTATTTTGTTATCCTGATGGAGAGAACTCCTAGAGACGGTCCTATTCTCCGATGATCATGGGTTTAATTTCACCCGTGGCCGCCTTAATCCCATTGTGAGGTTATGAAATCGTAGAAGATTGTCGCCAAGACAAAATGAAGAAAATCTCTTCGCCTAGAATGTTTTCATATATTCCGATTCAAAATGTAGTATAGCAAGGTGTGCATAATCTCAAATCTTGCTTAAAGCAACTAATATAACGCCAAAGTACTTCTACGTTAAATCATTAGACGTGAATAAGTTTTGTTTCATAAGGAATTAATTCTTAATTTATAAGAATATAAGAAAAACCTAAAACAATATTTCAAATGTTAGATGGCATTTACCGGTATAATTATCAAAACCTTACCTCATGTGATCATCACGAGGTTTTTTTAAATTCTAACATCCCCATTACAGGTCAAACAAAATTATAAATACGTCTAATTAGTGCAATGGTTCAACGAGAAAGAGTTCACCCGGCGTTATTTAGTTGAAATACCATTGCTCTTGCGCGATCTAGTATTTGCGAACTTTAACTGCTGACAGATGACGTACGTTCATCATAGTCTAAGCAGTAAGGGACTCTATTAGTACTAAAGTTTGTGGGAATAATATTTCCGATAACTATAATTTTTCTAATAAATATTAACAGTGTAACGAAGGATGCTATCGAGCATTCCGGATGTTACAATATGTTTTATTAAATAAGGAACTTTCGTAATCATTTGACGAGGAGGTTCTAGTCGCTTCCAGTAGGTGTCTATTATGTTATGGTTTTGGATTTTTTTAAATCAATCTATTATAGGCCAGTGCAGATACCTTTCAAAAATGCAAAAATCATAAAAATTAATAACAGCCTGAAAATGTTGGAAAAGGAAGGAAATATGGCGCAACCAACGGGAAAAGTTGATCCGAGTAACGAGGGTGAAATGGAGTGAACTTTTAGGGATGGAAAATAGGTTTTCACAATTTCCAACGAAACTAGACCTTCTGTCGAAAAAAGTTCAATATAAAAGTTGTAGGTAATGAAAAGGTCTATAACTTTTGTGTGAACCGTTTTTTCACATACCTATAATTTTCCGAGAAAAGTCGAAAAAACCTGTTTTTTCGTTTTTAATTTTTATCTCATACAAAAAAAAATGTTCACGAAATTTGGTGGAAACTTACCTTTTTTTGTCCCGAGCATTCTGTAATTTTCTTCAATCAAAATATTTATTTTTACATTCTATTGTGATTTTAAACCAAAAAAGAGTCCTCATTTTCACCCGAAAATACCCATGCGCTGGAAACAGTTTTTCCAAAAAAACAGTGGTCTATTTCACAATTCACAGTTGAAATTCAACTGAAGACGCAGCAGAACAACATTATTAGAGGGTATACTATCAGCTTCAAACTTGGCTCGGTAACAAACTAACAGCAACGGATTGGGGCTGGAAGCAACACCAACATGTAATTATGCCCAAATTGACAGATAAAGAATTGATTCCTGAAATATTGCTTAAAACTATTTGTTGCAGCTGTGAAAGTGGGCGTAACAGTAAAAAATGCGGCTGTCGAAAACACAGTTTGAAATGCACAAAATGTTCAAACTGCCATGATTCTGAAAAATGCTCTAATATTGATAAAGAAATCTACTAGGAAGTAAGTGAATCAGAAGAAATCATAGACGTTGAACCTATAAATATTAGGCAAAATATTGGATTTGAAGATTTCAAAGATCCCTCAGAATCCGAAAGTTTTATCGAATGTGACGTTGAAGAACTGCCATCAAAGAAGCAAAAACTAATGGACAATTGATTCTATTTCTAATTAGTATGATAAATGTAAATAAAAATATTGTAAAAATGATAGCAACAATTTTGAGGAATATTTATTTTGTGTAGTTTACAATCTTAGGTATAAATTTGTATGTAAATTTAAATGTAAATACTGTATAAACACATTTTTTTATTATAAAATTTTCTACTCCATAAATATCACTTGAATCTAATTAATCAACTTTTTTATATTAAATATATGGTAGTATTCACTTTTTTCTGACTGAAACTATTTCAAACTTAATATTTAATACTTGGAGAATTAACTATTTTCACACGTTTTTTGCAAAACCCATACTTCAACTATTTCTAATAACTTAATTTATTAATGTTGCTTTATAGCTTACATTTTTCAAGAAGTTCAACTGTGAATTTTAATAAATAATGACAAATTTTAAACAGTGATTAAAAAATTACTTTTTAAAGCACATGGGTATTTTTTGGTTTAAAATCACAGTAAAATGTAAAAATAAATATTTTGATTCAAAAAAATTACAGCGTGTTTGGGACATAAAAAGAAGTTTCCACCAAATTTTGTGAAAATTTTTTTTTGTGAGAGATAAAAATCAAAAACGAAAAAACCGGTTTTTTCGATTTTTCTCGAAAAATTCTGTGAATGTGAAAAAATTGTTCATACAGAAGTTATAGACCTTTCATTACCTACAACTTCTACATTTAACTGTTTTCGATAGAAGTTCTAGTGTCGCTGGAAATCGTGATAAACCATTTTCCACCCCTACAAGTTCACCCCATTTCACCCTCGTAACTCGGATCGGCTTTAATTTATTTTTCCCGTTGGTTGGGCTATATTTCCTTTCCAACAATTCTCTTGCTGTTATATTTTTTATTCCAAAAATTATTTGCACTGGTCTATTATAGATGTTTATGTATACAGGGTGATTCACGTAGGTCATTCATTAGAAGTTTTTCAACTTACAGTTGGATTAGAAACTTGAAATTTGTTATGCAGCCATAATCGATCATGCCCGTTGTATCTAAAATATTTTCAGTCCTCCAACTATACAGGGTGTGCCAAAAATTGGTACCAACTTTCTTATTTTAAATGGAAATCTATATTTTTATTTACATGGTTCGATTGGTCTTCTAATTCTAGGTTTAGGGAACTTAAGTTATGTTAACTTATCTATTACAATCTTTGACATATGTCCAATTTTTTGAAAAAAATTGCCGCTGTAGTAGTTTACGAACAAAATTGTATCTCGCAAACCTTTCAAAATTATGAAACCAAATTTGTGAAGCAGTTAGCTGGAAGTCCAGGCTAACTTTTGATCTCCGATCGGTGGCCCCATTTTGTACCATATGGGCGCAGTCGATTTTCAAATGTGGCAATCAAAAATTGTCAAAAAGTCAATTTTTTCAAATGGCACCTACTATTTTTTCACAGCATTCGAAAGAAAATTGACGTAAATGTTCAATGTGACCACCACATTTTTGTTCAAATATTCTATTATTCTACTTTCAACGGTTGCGTAGCACATCTTTGCGCCTACCATTTCTGACGCCAGAAATCAATGCAAAATTGAATTTTAGGGCACTTGTATTAACATTGTGTATGTCTATCTACAGTCGTTTTTGAGTTATTGGCATTATTTGAAAAAAATATTGTTTTTTTTTCTCAAGGGTAGTAGGCTTTGGAAACAATCATTTCATTTTAATTTTTATTCAAAAATCGTATTGCAATAATAAATAATAACAACAAAATAACAACAAATAAACAGACTAACAAAGTAATTATTTCAATACAAATGCTCAATGTGTGCACCGTTTTCACTGACAGAATTTCGTCAACATTGTTCTTGTTCGTTAATAATAATTTGTTGGTGTTGTGTGTAATTAAATAAGAATCCATATTTTTCTTTAAAAATTATTACAACTGTCTTATGTTTCCATGGCATACTTCATGAAGTAAGGAATCTCTCGGCAAGATAAGGTATTTCTTGATTTTTATTGAATAACTCGATATGGGGTGAAGTTAGGTATAGGGAATGCTTAAGTAACTCACCCTAAAATTCAATTTTCTTTCGATTGGTGTAAAAAAAAATAGTAGGTGCCATTTGAAAAAATTGACTTTTTGACAATTTTTGATTGCGACATTTGAAAATCGACTGCGCCCATATGGTACAAAATGGGACCACCGATGCGACATCAAAAGTTAGCCTGGACTTCCAGCTAACAGCTTCACAAATTTGGTTTCATAATTTTGAAAGGTTTGCAAGATACAAATTTGTTCGTAAACTACTACAGCGGCAATTTTTTTTCAGAAAATTGGACATATGTCAAAAATTGTAATAGATAAGTTAACATAACTTAGGTTCTCTAAACTCAGAATTAGAAGACCAATCGAACCATGTAAAGAAAAATATAGGTTTCCATTTAACATAAGAAAGTTGGTACCAATTTTTGGCACATTCTGTATAGTTGGAGGACTGAAAATATTTTAGATAGAACGGGCATGATCGATTATGGCTGCATACCAAATTTCAAGTTTCTAATCTAACTGCAAGTTGAAAAACTTCTAATGAATGGCCTACGTGAATCACCCTGTATAATGTATGATATTTAAAAGTGAATTATTTATTAGTTGTTTGCTTATAGTAATGAAACACATTCTTTATAGGATTTTGCAAACAGCTGAAAGAAAAACTATCTATGAGAACCAAAAGAAAAACTATATGTAAAAATATTAATGAAATCTTTGCATTCTTTCGATAACCTGACTTCTGGTTATGCTAACAAATAAAAATTCTGATTGGCCATTCTCATTATAACACTAGCATCCAACATAGTCCCCTACGGCTAGGCAGATTAAACCAGCATCTACATGATCCCCTACGATATGTAAATTCAGTTAAAAATTATAACAAAGGCCTGAAATTAATTTATTTACTTACCTTGTCTTTAAAATTTTTTTCATTCTAATGAATTACATTTTCATAAAATATCATTCAGTTTCTTGGAAATGCTTAGCCTTTGAAATGTGTTTCGTCCTTATTCTGGACTCAGCAGAAAAGCACAAAGCCACTCATAACGATGTTCCATGCAAAACCAAGGCAATATCCATCAATAAGTATAAAATATTTATGTTTGACATTGACTGATAAAAAACAACAATGTCAAATATAAATATTTCATACTTATTCATGGATATTGCCTTGGTTTTGCATGGAACATCGTTATGAGTGGCTTTGTACTTTTCTGATAAGTCCAGAATAAGGACGAAAAACATTTCAAAGGCTAAGCATTTCCAAGAAACTGAATGAGATTTTATGAACATGTAATTCATTACAAAGAAAAAAATTTTAAAGACAAGGTAAGTAAATAAATTAATTTCAGGCCTTTGTTCTCATTTTTAACTGAATTTTCATAACGTAGGGGATCATGTAGATACTAGTTTAACCTGCCTAGCCGTAGGGGACTATGTTGGATGCTAGTGTTATAATGAGAATGGCAAATAAGAATTTTTACTTGTTAGCATAACCAGATGTCAGGTTATCGAAAGAATGCAAAGATTTCATTAATGTTTTTTACATATAGTTTTTCCTTTAGTTCTCATAGATACTTTTTTTTTCAGCTGTTTGCAAAATCCTATAAAGAATATGACATTCATAAAAGAATATGGGGCATGCCCTTGTTCGGGTACCTTCACCTTTTCGTCTGTTTAATTTATGCGTTAATTATTGTTGGAGTAATTAAATTTATATTTCATAATGCTCCGGTTAATGTATGCTATTATTATTATTATTACGTGACCAAATGACTACAAGAACGTTAAAACGGAAAGTCACAAAATCGTTAAAATCCAAACCGTAAAGGGTAACAAATTTATAAACATTCTATTGTGAATCTCCGGCTAAGTATAATTTTCTCGGAGAAGCAACAAAAGAGCGGTCACGTTTTGGAGACATTCGTTTCTAAGAATTAGAGAGCGAGCATCTCAAACATTCGATGTAAGTAATTAAAAAAACAAACAAACTCTTTAACATTGTGTAGACAACGCTATGTCAGTTTTTCATCGAAGGTTTGTCTCTACGATGTATAATTCACAAGAAATAATACTCTCTCTCTTTATCACACTTCTGGGAAATACGCAAATAAGGATGTGTTTTGTTAAGTAAGGAAGGGATATACGAAACGATGTCGGTCGAAAAGACGGCAGAAGAGGAAAGACGCAAAAAATTGAACTCCGCTGGGAATAAGTACTCGCCGAGATGCGTCGCTTCATGTACAGGATGAGTCTAAACATTGTAGGTACAGGGGGCTAAAAGTACAATTTGAAACTAAATGTTTCTTTTTTTTTCCTTCTTCAATTCTTTGGGACTTCCTGCCACATGTATGTTTTCTTTCTAAGCGGTGCTAGGGGAATCTACAAAATATATCACAATTAACCAGTATTTTACTGGTAAAAAACCTCTACGCCTGTGACGTTTACGTCAAAGGATCAGTTAAAGGTTGGTTTTTATAAATAAACAACACAAATAAGTATAAAAACTTGAAATTAAATATTTCGCCGACGTTTCGGAAATCTAATCTGTTTCCTTTTTCAAGGCTTTTTTTGAAAAATCTTTTTTGCTGTGTATGACAAATACACAGCTCTAAGAATGTTTGTTATATTCAATATCCATAGATACTTACTATTTACATAGAACTGTTGATATAGTTAACAGTTTTTTAGTTTCTATACAATGTTAAGTTTGTGAAGTTCTTCTTTTAACATTGGTAGCCAAGTTGTACAGACATCTACGGAACAATTCGACACGCAGTTATCCTCATTCAATAATATTATCGCGTCACAGGCGTATAGGTTTTTTACCAGTAAAATACTGGTTAATTGTGATATATTTTGTAGATTCCCCTAGCACCGCTTAGAAAGAAAACATACATGTGGCAGGAAGTCCCAAAGAATTGAAGAAGGAAAAAATTAAGATAATGCCACAAATAACATTTAGACAATATTTAAATGTTTCTTTCCTACAATGTCAGAAAACAACATAACTATAATAGTACAGGCAAATTAGCCGTTTAAAGTAGTTAACAAAAATTAACAAAAGGATCATCTCTGGAATTTAAGTAGATAATAACCTGGAGAATGAGATGATGTATCCTTTGCACTTCCAAGTTCCCGGGAAATTTTAAAAAAATTGGAAAAACTTTTTGAATTTCGTTTTTTAGTCTAGCGGCCAAAATAATGAAAATAGAGAAAGAAGTTCCCAACAAAAGTTGTAGCTCGTCTCTTTCTCTACAAAAAAGCTCTTTACAAATTTTATAGTTTTAAGCCGCTTCGAAATGCGCGAAGAATGAGAATTCTCCGGGAGTTTCGTACGACCGGGCTCATAGATCGATGAAAGTAACACAAAATGTAGAGAAAAGTCTCAGCTTTAATGTGGAACCAATCACAAAATTCATAAAAAAATTTATCATAGAGAAAAAGTGTCAGAAGATGGCTTAGTAAACTTTGTACAGTTGATCCACAGATTTATTCATATCTTTGCCGGGAGTCATTAGAATAGCAAATAATTCATTTTGCTTAGTTATTCTTATATAATGATATATTAATCCAATTAACATTTTACTGCAATTACTTTTGTTGGAAAATTTGCCTTGCGATCAAAGTAGAGGGTATATTTCTCATCGATTTATCACCTCCAAATTTTAGAGTTCAATTCGCTATATATTAATTAATAATAATAGCACAATCTTAATTTTTGGATTATAAGTACAATAAAACATATTCTTCGGAATGACTGAAATTTTTTAAATGCGTGTAGTACTTTTTGAATTTGTCTACATTATTCATACACGTTCAGAAAATGCACAATTATACAGTAAAACATATACAACTTATTTGTTTCTGAACATTCTTCAATTAAATTTTCACGAAATATAGAATAAAGAGTGTGGAATTGAAGCCATGCAGTGAAAAAGCACCCATTGTTACGGGAGAAATAGGCAGGATGCATAAAACTCAACGTTATGAATAAATCAACTGTATAAAGTTTACTAAGCCATCTTCTAACACTATTTTCTCTATGATAAAAATTTGTATGAATTTGGTGATTACTTTCACATTAAAGCTGAGATTTTTCTCTACATTTTATGTTGTTTTCATTTTTTTAGCGGCTCTGAATAGTAAGAATTATCGATCGATGTGTCCGGTCGTACGAAACTCCCAGAGAATTCTCATTTTCCGCATATTTCGGGGCGACTCAAAACTATAAGTGGAAAACTGAATTTATCTCCTAAACGGCTTAAGTAAGCTAAAAATTTGTAAAGGCCTTTTTTGTAGAGAAAGAGACGATCTACATTGTTTCTGTATTTTTATTATTTTAGCCGCTAGAGCAATAAAACTGAAAATCAAAAACTTTTTCCAAATTTTTTTGAATTTTCCCAGAACTTGGAAGTGCAGGGAAAATTCTACAGGTTGTTACCTACTTAAATCCCGGAGATAATCCTTTCATTAATTTTTGCGAGGTTTTTACAAAAGTTTGCCTTCATTGCCTGTACTATAATAGATCCATTGCAAATTGCAAATAACTTTGTTGAACAGCGTGAAGCCAATTAGCGAACAATATGTGCAAAACTAATAATTTTGAGTAGGTAATCTCAAAAAAATTAATTATAAAATTCTATACCGGGTGGCCTGGTGTATACGTACGTATTTTGCATGATGATTTATTTAAAATTAATTAGAAATAGACAATGTTTCAGCGTAGGTAGAATAACAGAAGACAAACGAGACAAGGAAATTCCGCTCACTTGTCATGTCATTGATGCTGTTTTTACAGGGTTGCCACTCTGTCATTTCGAAATAGTAAAACAGTGTCACTATTGTTTAATCAGATTTACATTGAAAACGCCAACTGAAACTTATTTTTAATTTATGAACCCACTTTTTCACAAACATCGCAATTCATTTGAACTAAACAGTTCCATCATTTTATAATTGTAATTACTTGCACAACCAAAAATCTCCCGAGAACTTTAGTCTACGAAGCAATAGTACAATTTCAAGACACCCATTTTAACAGATATTTCTTTAACTGTAAAAAAAAATATTGTATCTACGATCGATAGATAAAGTAGGCCTTTTCGCTCACATTTGACAGCGCAAAGTTGACGTTCACGGAAGTCTTATGAGTAATGTCACTTTACCGTTCGTCTCCCATGACAACGAGCGATAAAGTACTACTCATATTAGATTGTATATGAATTAATCAACTGGTTTTAAACAAGTAATAGTATCCATAATAGTGTGATTTATAATAACTCACTAGTGATTTAGTATAAATCACTGCGTACAGTCAATCACCTTTAACTTCATGCATAGCCAGTCCAATCGATGTAACGTGCAAGATAAAATAGAATGGTCCGTGATTCTTCCTTTCGAGCTCTTCATCAAAAGTTCTCACGGGCACAAAGTCATGGCAACATAAATATGTAAAAAAGTACGTAAATCAAAAAATATAAATGTAAATATGACTAATAGACTAAGAATTTCACTGTATAAAATACTAGGACTTAATAGTCAAAGTAAATAACAAACAAACAAACAAATAAAAAATATGATTGCATTAACTTAGTAGGTATAGTTAAATATATGCAAATGACATAATTCTAACATGGCTTGTGTCATAGGTATAGTACAGGACAATTCAAGTAAACTAACAAAGAACAAGCAGTAATTGCTCTTTTTTGAATAATGAAAAGGGCATATACTTGGTTGAACGTTCCCCAGTTTATTAAATCATATACAATGGCACTATAGAACAAAGCACGATATGCAACAAGTGCTGCGTCTAGATTAATTTTGTTCTTTATTTGTCTGATGGCATATACTTCTTTGGACAATTTAGTTGTTAGGTCATTAGCATGTGGATGAGAACTTAATCTATTATCTAATATAGCCCTAGAAATTTAACCCCCAGACTGTATCTGGGGGTTATTTTTCTTGGTGGAAAAAAATAATGTATGCGTTTTGTTGGTATTTATACATAATTTGTAAGCATTAAACCAGTCAGAAGACTGTGTTAAAAGGTTGGTTTGCAAATCAACATTAGTACCAGTATCTCTCAAATGTTCCGCGAAAATAGTATCGTCTGCAAAAAGGACTGTTAATCCTGAATGAGCATTAGGTAAATCATAAAAATAAATTAAAAATAGCAGCGGCCCTAGTATACTACCCTGCGGCACACCGTGTTCCACTGCTAACATGTTGGTACGTTTATCATTATAACACACACATTGATATCTGTCTGATAAATACGATGGCATCAATTCATGAACAACACCCTTTAAACCATAAAATTCTACTTTATTTAATAAAATTTCTTTGGAAAAGCAATCGAATGCATTGCTTAGATGAAATTAACAACGTCCCAAACACTCTGTATGTATACAAAACATTTTGACAGTTCTTGAAAAATATTAAAAATGTCTGACGGCGATAATGATACTTCAATTTCTTGTACTCCTCCAAAGCTACAAGGTATAGTAAATTCGGGATTTTCTGATTTAATACCTGAAAAATCTTAACGGCAATACTACTTACTAATTACTAATTCTGTTTAATAAGAAATAACTATTTTGGACGTCATATTTTAGAAGTGTCAATTTTGGAGTAACTTAAACGTCAATTATGAAAGAGACTTCAGGTTTTCGGCTGTTACTAAGAGTAGCGGCCGCGAAATTTAATTGTTTTGAGAATACGAAATACTCAAAAAATTAGATGTCACCAAAGCACACTTTTCACTTAATACGAAAACGAGTCGCTTTATTCATGTCGGACAAGAGTATCCTTTTTAATATCTATATACTAAAGAGGATACTCTTCAAATTAGGAAAATTTAAAGAAATTTTTCCTACAGCTACGAGACCTATAAAAAGTGAAGCAATTGGGTTCTCTAAACATGGTTTTCACCCCCCGTAGTTCGAAAAAAGGTAGTTTTTGGGAAATATGTACATAGGTATATATGAATTTTAGCGCCTTTTCGTCTTTTTTTCAATTTTGAGGAAAAACTATGCATTTTGGTGACAAATATCAGGAGAGCAAAGTTGTACAGCATAAGATTTCCCACAAATGTTGTTTCTACGTATTTGTCCGAATTCCACACAGTTTCGCCGCTAGAGGGCGCGTAATAAATATGTATATAGACTTTTGCGCCTTTTTTAGATTTTCAGCCAACATTATGAATTTTGGCGAAAATATGAAGAAGGCAAAGTTGTAGTGCATAATATTTCCTACAAATTTTGTCTCCAGGATTTTGTCCAAATTCCGCATAGTTTTGCCGCTAGAGGGTGCGAAAATCTATATATATATATATATATATATATATATTCCTCTTACGCGGCGAAACTATGCGAAATTAGAAAAAACTTAAAAAACCGAAGAGACAAAATTTGTAGGAAATTTTATGCTCTACAACTTTGCTCTCCTGATGTTTTTCAACAAAATGCATAATTTTGGCTGTAATCTAAAAAAGGTGTATATGTATAATATATAAATATTTCGTTGGCGCCCTCTAGGGTGAAAATCATGTTTAGAGGACCCAAATTCTTCACTTTTTACAGGTCTCATAGCTGTCGGAAATTTTTCCATAAAGCAGCGATTTTTTGACTAATTAGAGGGAACTAAAAATTGCTGGGTGAATTTAAAATTGTAATCTCATCTTGCTATTATTGTTAGTGACTTATTATTCCACAAAATAAGGAATGTACATACCTCACAATAAGTATGGTACTTTAAAACACATTTTTATGAGAGCAACTTGAAAAAACTTGTTTCCGCAAATACCCCTTTGAATTAGTTCTTATGCTTGGCCTATAAACTGTCAATTGATTTGAGGAGTTTCTGGCAAAGAATATGTACATTTTTCGAATTTTTCTCATTTTAATTTGCAATCTTCTCGTTTCAATTTACGTCCTTGCAGTAATAATAATAAAGAATTTATTGCCCAACAAAATCCTCTAGTTACAGGACAATTTTACAGAATGGAACTAAAATACATAAATGCAAATTATACAATATGAAACATAAAATATAAAAAATAAAACTATAAAAAAAATTGTACAAAAAAGTATTAAAAAAAACAGTATAAAATATAAGATTATAAGATATAAAAGTATAAAATAATTATTTCGTTTAAAGTAGCTTAATATTAGGGTTATGTATTTGAATGTAGGTTACAATCTATTTCGGACACATAGTTTTATAGTCTTGGAGTAAATATTTAAAGAAAGACTAAACATGTCACAATGGTCACCAATAGAGTTACATATTTCCATCATGGAATTAATGGGTCATTTAGCAAGGATATTTGTTCTTTTAGATGATAGTGCAAAAGTAAAGGTTTGATGAGAGCCTACGCGTGGAATTCTAAAACTAATTTGAGATAGGAGTTCTGGAGAATCTATTATATTATTGATCAGCTTGTAAATAAACATTAAATTTGACATAATTCTTCTGTTTTGTAATGAATCCAAGTTAAACCGCGTTAGCATTAAATAGTTTGGATATACCTGTTCGGGGTATTGGTGATCTATTTTAAAACATAAGTATTTAAGAAATTTCCGTTGAACCGATTCTAATAATTGTGAATATTTCCATATTGCTGAACCATACTCCAATTTCGAACGCACAAAACATAAATATAATGCTTTTAGTGCTTCTGTATTAGTAAACATTTTTGAATTTCTTATAATAAAACCGAGTGTTTTTAACGCCGATTTAGTAATGGAGTTGTGGAGAATGTGTCCTGTGAATTCCAATCTCGAGTCGAACAGTATACCCAAATCTTTAATACTCTCACAACGCAACGGGTTAAAGAGATGTCGTTGAAACTATATGAATATTCAACCAGATTCACCTTTCGTGAATAAGTCGTAACTTTACATTTAGATACATTCATTGATAATGTATTCACTAGGCACCAATTCTCAATGATATTTAATTTTTCTTGTAATCTTTCACAATCCTCTATGGTAGTGATTTCACTAAATAATTTCAGATCGTCCGCAAAGAGAAGTTTGTTGCAATTCAGTCCATCAGATAAGTCATTAATAAATACCGAAAATAAGAGTGGACCCAAGTTTGAACCTTGAGGCACGCCAGAGATTGCGACATA
The DNA here is from genome assembly GCA_963583905.1 of Stenurella melanura. NCBI lineage: Eukaryota > Metazoa > Arthropoda > Insecta > Coleoptera > Cerambycidae > Stenurella > Stenurella melanura. The sequence goes on along the minus strand of OY757315.1, from coordinate 43,761,709 downwards.
TGTATTTGATTTACAACCATTGTACTGAACATACTGTAACCGGCTTTGTAAGTAAGACCCAAAAAATTTAACAAGTGTATCACTAAAGCCAAAGTTGCCAAGTTTATTAATTAGAAGTCTATGGTCGATGCGGTCAAAAGCCTTTGAGAAGTCAGTGTACACTACTTCCACCTGCCCTAGTTTGTCTAGTGTATTGGAAATAAATTGAGTTAGATATCGTAGAGCGTTTTTCCATAAAGCCATGTTGAGATACAGAAATTAAATTTTTTACAGCTGGATATATTATATTATACACCGACACCTCGAAAACCTTTGCAAAATTTGATAACATAGAAATACCTCTGCAGTTAAGCACATCACTTATGTCACCATTCGTATGTATCGGACACACTCTTGCCAGTTTCCAGCATTCAGGAAATATTGATGTCTTTAGCGATAGATTGAATACGATTAACAGCGGAGTAATAAGCATATTAGACAGTCCTTTATCAGGAAGCTAGAAATTTGGTCAGTACCCGATTTTATTTTTTAACTTTTTAATTGCTTCCGATATATCAGATTCTGACAGACGAATAAGGTAATAATATATAAGTTGTGCATTATGAAACAAGCTAACCTTTATACTCTTCGCCGATTTACTGCACTTTTTATATAATTGCTGTACATTCTATAGGACACTCTTCGCAGTTTTTTTTTTTTAAATAATTTTAGTTTTAGACATTTTTAGTTTAAAAATATATGTATTTTTTTTATTTAGAAAATGTATAACTATTTCTTTTATTGATCGATTTTGTTGAAAAACAATAGGGTTCGTCTTCTAGTCAACACTAACTTACTGTCCAAATTTCAAGATAATTCGTTCTTAAGAAACGTAACGGACGGATGGACAGACGGACAGACAGACGGACGGACAGACGGACGGTTGGACATTTTGAAAGTTGTTCAAAATTCGATCACCAACAGAGTGATATGAAATTTTTTTCTCTACGAGCAATATTGCCGGTTTTAAAAATGTGCCGATCGAATGCAATATACTCTTCGTTTTGTATTTGCGAAAAGTATAATAGGGCCGATATTAGTATTATTATTACACTTTCCACACTCTGCACTGATTATGAACAAATGAACCGTCTGGCAAACCTCTTGCCCGGCACTTGTCTACAGTTATGACCATCAGATGACCCAAGTGACTGCCTTAACTCGTTCTTTGATTGATATGCATCTCTAAACTACACTAGGATCTATAAATCATCATAGATTTATAGATTTAGATTGATTAGTACCGTGTGCCAGCATTAATCTATTGGAAAAAAATTATTCCCACATTAATAAAATATATATATAAAAGATACGGCTTTATTTAATGAATCTGTTGGTGTATAGTGAATGTATTAATTTTTCGTACTTAAAAATGCTGTAATTAACTCCTAATAAGTTAATAACAAGCCAAAGCAAACGGGACACTTTTTTAACAAGACTTTAAGTCCGTTCGGGCAGCATTTATGCGTAAGGCGACCATACGTCCCGCATTATGCGGAATTGGTGCTCATCTTTATAGTGTGTCACGCGAACACAAGAGTTGAATCCCGGAAAAGTTCCGTATTTAAAAATTTTGCCCTGCAAAAACTTCGATTTACTCACTGATATTAAATAATCTCCTGGTATTAGCCCAAGAGCCGGTGACATAGAGAGTACCGTCATCTCGGGTTTTAGAGGTGTTTTAAAACCTCATGAGCTGTGACCTTTATATGCGCAGAGACATAATCCGTCCTGTTGACTCAGTTACACTTCTTAAAAATATTATATTTATTGTTTACAATTTATCCCGAGCTCTTGTTTATGTATACAGCAAGGCAGCCTCCAGTGTCTTCAAAAACATACTTATTACTCAGATTAAACTTTGCCTTTTGCGCATTTCGCGGCTCATGAGATTCTGAAACACCTCTAAATATTCTAGTGAAAATTGACTGTAGAAATCCATATGACTCTTTCTCTCTCTAGCTCTCAAATAGTTGAAATTTACCTATTTTTTCTACATTACATGCACAATGCATTACAGTAAGGTCACCCTACAGCCTTTTTGAAGATATAAGCCATCCTGTCTTGATGACTGTTGAATGTTTCAACGTTTAGATCAGTTTATGGTCCCTTCAAATTCATATTTTTCACCAAGCGTATAAAAAAAAGAGTTGTTTTTTAGATATAGATACATATACAGACTGTCTATTTTACGAGGGCCACACCAAATATCTCGCTTAATATCTATTGTAGAAGAATAAAGTTTTAGAAACAGTTATCCCATTTTTTGTGAGCTATATTTCAGTAAAAAGAAATTTGAAATCCATAGCCTGCTTTATGAGATATATTACAAAAACCTGAAAAATAGGAAAACCACAAACGGTTATAGCTTCCTTATTTGAGGAGATACGAAAAAAGTTAAAGGAATGAAAGTTGACGGCAAAGACAATAAGAATAATAACATGTAACAAAAAAATCGAAAAATGCAGTTGGCTTTGACATACGCCATTGTGCAAAAATGAAAAATACATATCTCAAAGTATGCCATGACGCCATTAATTCCGTTATTTTTTTCTCATTCCAACGATATAAAACATGTCACAGAAATTTTAACCGATAGTATCAATATTTAATATTTTACGAATACCACAATTCATATAATTGAATCGTAACAATCAGCTGTGCCATAATTAGTGAAAAACAATGTATACAGTTATTAATAAATTTGACAGATTGTCACTGTTGTATGTTGTATGTTGCGTTGTCGAGTTCTAAGACAAATTTTATATCAGTAATTATGGTGTACACCAATAATAACAAATTCGATATGATTAGCATTTATTGTCAGTGCAATTTTGACGCTGAGATGGCAGTCACGGTTTACGGAGATAGATTTCCAGATGCTCCGCAGCCAAATCGAACTATGTCTAGGAAGTTAGTTCAAAATCTAAAAACGCACGGTTCATTTTCAAAAAAAGTAGTAAGGCGACCGCATGTTGCGGATAATGTAAGAAAAGTGAATAGAGTAATGAATTATGTTAACCAAAATGAGGAAACCTCTTTGAGACAAATTCAGAGAAACTGTCGCATAAAAAAAGACAGTGCAAGAAAAATATTGAAAAAAAACGGATTTCAATGCTACAAAATGAGGAAAGTTCAACATTTAAATGAGGGAGATAAGCCAAGGAGAGTAAGATTTTGTAGTTGGTTATTAAATAAGAAAAGGAATGACGCGCTGATATGTAGCAAAATTCTTTGGTAGGACGAATCAAATTTTTCTAATAATGGATTTTTCAATAGAAATATGCATTATAAGTGGACACGAGAAAATACACATTGGTGCAGAGAGACTGCTTTCCAAGAAAGATTTTCTACGAATGTTTGGTTGGGTCTTTTAGGGACTAAAGTAATTATGATGACAAATTAACCGCTCGTAGATACCTTAATTTCCTGCAAAACGAATTTCAAGATTTTCTTTATGAATTAACAGTGGCAGAAAGATTAAATTATTCATATTTTCAACAAGATGGAGCTCCACCTCATACTGCTGTAATATGTACAAATTATTTAAATCAAGTTATGCCAGATAGCTGGATAGGCACCTATGGACCCATTCTATGGCCAGCTCGATCACCAGATATTACTCCCTTGGATTTTTTCATCTGGGGTTACATTAAAGACAAGGTATTTCAAACTGCCCCTGAAAATATTGAGGACATCAAAACCAGAATTCGAAACGCATGTGAGGCAATTACTCCTGAAATGCTCCAAAATGTAATGCGTGACGTGTCTCGTAGAGCACGTTTATGTGTCAGAATGCATGGTGCACAATTTGAGCATTTGCAGTTAGAAAAATAAATACACACAATTTCTTTTCAATATAGTAGTAGGTAGTACTGTTATACATAGTTTTTCGTTTTTTTCTTTGGATGTTCGTTTTGTACTTGTATTTTTATTTATGAGATATTTATTGGTTTGTATTAAATTGTAATAAATAATTACGGAATTATAATTATTATAAAGTGAATTTTTACTATTATGGCACAGCTGATTGTTACGATTCAATTATATGAATTGTGGTATTCGTAAAATATTAAATATTGACACTATCGGTTATAATTTCTGTGACATGTTTTATATCGTTGGAATGAGAAAAAAATAACGGAATTAATGACGTCATGGCATACTTTGAGATATGTATTTTTCATTTTTGCACAATAGCGTATGTCAAAGCCAACTGCATTTTTCGATTTTTTTGTTACACGTTATTATTCTTATTGTCTTTGCCGTCAACTTTCAGTTCTTTAACTTTTTTCGTATCTCCTCAAATAAGGAAGCTATAACCGTTTGTGGTTTTCCTATTTTTCAGGTTTTTGTAATATATCTCATAAAGTAGGTTATGGATTTCAAATTTCTTTTTACTGAAATATAGCTCACAAAAAATGGGATAACTGTTTCTAAAACTTTGTTCTTCTACAATAGATATTAAGCGAGATATTTGGTGTGGCCCTCGTAAAATAGACAGTCTATATATGTACACTTAAAACAAGGTTAAAATGGAAATACACACACACATACACATGTACACTTAAAACAAGGTATAGACCGTATTAGCTTCTATGCAAGAATTCCTGCACACTATAATAAGCATTTTCAGAGAGAAATTTCTTTGTTTCCTTTATTAAGCTACGACAATTTTTTATGTTACGAATTTCATTTGGTAGTGCGTTGTAGCAAACTGTGCAGTTATAGTAAAAACAACGTTTAAAATTACTAGTTCTGTGGTTAGGAATAGAAATAAGATCACCATGTCTCGTGTTGTAATTATGACTTGAAGAGAGCATCGTAAATTTGTCTTTGAGTTTAGTAAAAAGTGTGATGCATTTCAAAATAAATATGCTAGGAACAGTTAGAATTTTTTTCTGTTTAAACATGTCTCTACAACTTTCTCTATATTTCAGCCCAAAAATAAATCTCACTATTCTTTTTTGAATTATGAATACTCTATTTACTTCACTTGCACTACCCCAAGAAGTAATATTATATGACATATGTGAATAGCAGAGAGAGTAATAAATGTGGATAGCAAAGAATCCCTTGTTGAGCTGCTTACAAACATGCTCAATTTGGGTATTCCATGTCAATCCTCTATCCAAAAAAGTACCTAGAAATTTGAATTCATCTGAAAACTTTATATTTATCATAGATAGCAAGTCCTGTCGGAGAGGTTTTTGTAGGTTAAAGTTCAAGCAAATGGTTTTTTTATTGTTGAATATTAGCTTATTTCTATCACACCAAGTATTTAATTCTTCTATAACTAAATTTGAGACAACCTGAATTTTTTCAGGGCTATTTGCTGATACAGTTATTGTCATATCATCCGAAAACATTGTAACTCTACCGTTTGTAATGTTACATGGAAGGTCGTTCACAAATATACCAAACATAGTGGGCCAATAACTGAGCCCTGGGGAACTCAATTTAACATTACGCGTTTCTGATGTAGTGTCTTCCAACTTTACGATCATTTTTCTACCACTAAGATACGATTTACGCTCGTCATTAAGGAACACCCTATACAAAAGGATAATTAAACTTAAGAAAATTAGAAAATAAAATAAAAATACCTTTAAATAACTCTTTAAACAACTTTGAACCACTTACAGTGCATTTAAAACAGAGCACGTTTTAATTTTTTTTATATGCAAAGTCGTTACTGCGCAAGTCACTCGGAGCGTAAACACTAAAAAACGTTGTACGGCGTTCCTAAATTAATTGTTATAAGAGCAAAAAATGTATGAAAAAGAATGGATTTTCGTGACAATTGAAAACTAGTTAATTTAATATATTAACTTTATGTTGTCACAAGATTTTTTTAAATTAATTAATAAACAATTGAGAGTCGTAAACGCAAAATGGTCTATATCTCCGGTTCCAGTTAACGGATCGAGGTCTACCTAAGCTCGAAACTTTCCTTTTTATATTATATTTTATTTGCCGATTTGCCGAATTTCATATCGATACAACATTCCTGAGCTGAGATACTTTATTTACTTACTAAGTAATTTTTTTAAAAACGTTGGCGGGTGGGTAAATTTTGCACAGACACTTTCGACATGACCGTTCCAGGTAAGTCTGTTGTCTATATTGCCTAAGAATTTTACCTTCTCGCTGAAGTAAATACGTTGAGCTAGATTTACGTTATTTGGTATGCCTTTCCTTATAAAGTAATTGATAGCCATACGTTTAGAGACATTTAGTATAAGCCGATTGCGTTGGCACCAGGCACTAAATTCATTCATGATACTACTCACTATGGATTCCATTTCTTGTGTAGTACCAGCTGCTACAGTGATAGTAGTGTCATCCGCAAACATTGTGACTAATCCGCAAGTAATATGATCAGGTAAGTCATTTATATACATTAGAAAGAGTAGAGGGCCCAGAGCAGAGCCTCGGGGAACTCCTAGTTTGACATCGTGCTCCTTAGACCTGATTCCATTAACATCTGTTATCATATTTCGCCCCTCCATATACGACTTAATCCAGTTCAGAATATTTACTAGAAGTTCTATATTTGATAGTTTATTAATTAGAAATTCTGTGCATATTGTGTCAAATGCCTTCGATATATCAAAATGTAATGAAACGACTACCATTGTCCAAACTCTCAAAAATATAATTTAGCATTTGACATGTAGCTGTTTCGGTAGATCTTTTTGCCCTAAACCCGTGTTGAGTTGTACACATATATTGTTGGACTCGAGGTAGGTTGTCAAACGATTGCAAACATTTTTTTCTAATAATTTGGATAGTGCGTTTAGCAATGATATTTGTCTGTAGTTTTCAATGTCATCAGTATCAGCACTATTTATGTAGTGGTACAATTAGAGCAGTCTTAAATGATTGGTTTATCAGATAAACAAATGGTTGAATAATGATATCAATTCAGATGTTTTTTTTATTTTTTACTTGCTTTTAGGTTTCTAAGACTTCCTGTATCGTAATAGGGTATGAATTAAACGGGGTTTGAAGGTTTTTTTTAACCACTTTCGTGCACTACAATGACAGAATTTCCCCAAAATGATTTAAAGTGCTGTCTGTGGCTGCACAGGAGAAGTGGTGTGATTACATAAATTATAAATATTTTCAGAAAAAATAATGTGTATCAAGTACTAATTGAGTTATTAGGGAATTATTGGACTTGCAATAAGGATAAGCAGTATTAAAGTAAGCGTTATTTTGACATGTACGCCTGCGCAGTTTGAACCACAAATAAGGGATCCCTTATTAAGGATAGTGCTTGTCCTTATTTGTGAAGGAATACTGCAATGCGTTAAATTTACAGTATTTTGATATTTGGCAACTTTCAATAATGCATAGATAATATAACCTATGAGTATCTGATCCGATTCCATATTGAATTTTAATAAAACAGTACACACGCTCCAGAGCACAAAAGATAGAAAAAAATATATACAAAAATTATTTATTTATTAATTTTGTAAGGTTAGGGAATGAGTGCGCAAGCGTCGAATTGCACAGAAATAATGACACGAAAAACGAAGCAGGTGTTCTAATTACTAACATTTCGTTGATAAAATAAGGATGATGTGCTAATAAAATAAGGTAGCCCCTTAATACTGCGTGGCAGTATTTGAAATTTCCAATAATTCCCTATTAAGGGCCGGTTTTTCAATGTCCAGTTAAAAGTGCCAGATAGGTAGCTGCTAGTTACGCTTAGGGCCGGTACTTTCATCTATAGATAGCGACATTTATTCTCTAGAATAAATCTTATCTAGAAGATAAGCAAAAAATCGGTATTTTCACCTACAAATAGTGATATCCGTCAGCTAAATATGCTTATTCCTAGGATAAACTACTCGGCGCCCAAACCGATGAATAAGGTTTTTATCTACCGGATAAATGAAGCCACGCATACGCACTTGCGCTCTGATTGACAGTGCTATTCTATTTTCTAACCTAAGTTTTGAAAAGTTCTTTGTTGTTTTATGTTTAACAATACTTTAGATAAGGTTTGGCGAGTGGTGACTTTTATAACTTTATAACTGGGTGATTTTATGGACTTTCACAAGCCAAGGCGGGACGAATAAAAAAAATCTAATAACTGCTATTTATGGATTCCCTCAATTTGTCCAAAAATGTATCACATGAAACACAGTTTTATTTTATATATACCATTTAAAAATATGCAGACACAAAATCGTACAATAAAAGCTATTGTAAACACTATACTGACAATGACAAACAACCATGAAGTATAAAAATGACTCAAATGTCATTAACAGGTAAGCAATAATAGTAGGGGATTACTATCTTTATTTGAAGTACATAGCTTCTGCATACATTCTTGTTTTACCACATTTAAGTTGGCAACACTTACTTTGGGAAGTGTCTAAAATGGTATCCATCGAATTGTTAACCGAAGGTGTAATTTGAATGAAAGTACAGATACAAGATATCCAGTAGATAGCAAATTATCTTATCCTTCGGATAGTTATTCGCCGGATAAAGTATATTTATACTTAAGTGAAAGTACCGGGCCTTAGCTGGCAATTAAATCTATGGTAGTGTTTATCAACAGTAATTTAACTGCCAGCTACGTATTCATGAGTTGAATTATTTCTTAGCTATGTTGGCACTACTGATTCTACCTGAAGTTTCTTTCAATTGGTTTAATTCAAATTGCGCGCATGTTTTAGTGGCAGTTTATCTAATTTAACCTCAAAATTTATTGCGTTGTCTAGCGTGTTGATTGATATTCTGTTCTTAATTTTGTGCGTTTGTGTATCAGCAATAATTGCAATAGAGAGCGTAAAAAGGAAAACAGGTGCTAACTACACTTTAAGTGATTGGAGAAACAGAATTATTCCTGCAACTTTCTCTGTCATCTCAAGGATATGTAACACAGTTTCTTTACGCAGTCGAAATCTTATTAAAAAATCTTTATCATCATAATTCTCAAAATTATTTTCTCGTTCCCTTATGGTATAGGGTCTCCTTTTAAACTTTATAAATTGTATAATATCATCATCATAATCACTCATATCCAAAATATTATTATTATTATTCATTATTGGTAATAATGTATTTAATATAAATCACAAATTAAAAACGAACATATCAATCAGTCACATTGGTTTTTAGGTAAATTTTACTTGCACATTGAAAAACAGTTTATCTGCCAGATAAATTTTATCTGGCAGTTAAACTGTTTAACTGGACATTGAAAAACCGGCCCTAGATCCAATAGATAATATTAATGTGAGAGAGAGGTGCAGATAAGATAGCGAGGTCGATAAAAAGTCTAAGCAGTAAACAAACAAGTGCGCGCTGCACGGCACCTCACCTCTTGGGATGGAATAATTTCTTTCTCTATTTACTTACTTCAAATGCTATAATTAATTAACAATTGATATTTTTTAATTTTTTTTTTGTCGGAATAACTGTTTATTTGATTAGAAGTGAACATCCGTAAAAGAATTTTCGTCTCGTTTCCTAAGATAACTGAACAGACATGGCGGCACATTTTCGTAAAAAATAAGGAGAAGTTTGGACAAAAATGTTTTAAAAAATTACCACATATAAAAACGCATTCCTTCATGCCATACCAAAATTTTACACAAAAGTGGTTTTTGAGATATAACCACTTAAACTTTAGTGTGACGAGAATCTCGTTAAAAATGGGTACATTTAGTGGTGTAAATTAAATGAATTTCATAACGTTTTAACCCAAATTATTAAAATTTTAATGAGTGATGTATAACTACAATTCACATGTAATGAACATATAATTTTATAAATTCTCTCCGCTCCTTCGTTTTTACGATACTCGCGGTTAAAGTGAGGGGTCTTGTATGAAAGTAATGTAAATTTTATTTATTTGAATGCATACACCTTAGGAAATTATTACTGTAGAAACCCCAACAAAATAGGGTGTGGCCACATTTGTTAAAAACCATGTAAAATTTAAACCTCTTAAATTAGCTCAATATTGTAGCAAATTTAACGCTGAGTTCTGTGGCATAGAACTAACTTAAAAGTGATAATTGCAACAGTGTATAGATCTTGCTTGGCAAATTCTAATATTTTTTTGATAAAATTTGAAGAGTTACTTACTTATAAACTTATCTAAAAAATGTAAAAAAAATGTACTAGTGGGTGATTTTAATATACACTTTGAAGGCAACTCAGCACACTTAACGGACTTTGTGTCTCTGATCACATCTTTTGGATTAAAAATAACTATATCTGACTTTACTAGACCAACAGGTTGCATAGACAATATCTTAACAAATATTGACAAAACCTGTTTTAAAACAGGAATTCTGGATCCAAACCTATCAGATCATTATGGTCAATTTGTAACAATAAAAGGCAATATTTTACCTAAAAACTAAAAACATCTCTAGCTAACATAAACTGGGACATTTTTATGAATACAAACCACGTCATAATCTTTTTATCAAATGTTTTAGTAAAATCTATAAATCGTTATTACATAAGCATTTTGCATTAAAAAAAAATTCCCCAGGGTAAAATCCGGTACGTTGGTTTAATAACAGCTTACGCAAGAAGAGAGATACGCTCTGCGTCATTGAACAAGTCTACAATACGTCACAATATCCTATTGACAAAGCAGCATTTACTTCTTTTCGAAAATAATACCGGGATGCAATTTCTAGTAGTAAAAAAGAGGCGTTTGATCAATTTATGAAGGAGTCTGATAATAAATCTAGAGATCGATAGAGGATTATTAATAATGAAAAAAATCTAATCAAAAAAAAAAAAATAACACTGAATGTAATATATATCCCAACGAGTTTGTCGATTTTTTGCCACTGTTGCAGATAATGCCATTAAAGAACTACCCTATAACAATGAAGATGCATTAAACTACTTAAACCGTGCCCCGCCATCCCATTTTCTTGAACCTTTTACCATCTATGACGTCATAGATGCAGTAAATTGTTTAAAAAGCACGAGCAGTGTAGATATATACGAACTAAACAGTAAAATCTTGAAAAATACAATCTATCCCCTAACGTACTTAATTAACTTATGTTTCAGTGAAGGTTTTTTTTCCGGATGCTTTTAAGGTAGCTAAAGCTGTACCTACCTTTAAAAAAGGGAATCCCGATAGTCCTGATAATTATCGCCCGGTATCAATTATACCAGTGTTCGGTAAGATAATTGAAATAATCTTAAAACTTTGTTTAACAAAATATTTTGAAAATGATTCTCTAATTCACAAATGCCAATTTGGCTTTAGAAAATCGTGTTCCACAGTAGATGCAGTGTGCAATGTCGTGGGTGACATTGTCGAGGGTTTTGAAGAGGGTAGAAATACAGCGATTACGCTGTTGGACCTTGGCAAGGCGTTTGACTGTGTCTCTCACAAGTTGCTTAGCCACCACGGCATTAAAGGGCCAGCATTAAGTTTATTGGAATCCTATCTTTTTAACCCTACGCAGTGTATCAGAAGTAACGATACCATGTCTGATTTTAGGACAATGAATCACGGAGTACCCCAAGGCTCGGTGCTGGGCCCTCTCCTATTCATCATCTTTGTCAACGATATTATCTTCTATCTTTTCCCAAATAAACTGGTTATGTATGCAGATGACGCAACTTTAATCAATAAAAGCAATAATTTAATAACACTCCAGACATCTGCCAACGAAACTCAAATTTCTGCCGAACACTGGTATAACAATAACATGCTGAAGTTAAACAGACACAAAACTCAAAATCAGATTTTTTCAACCAACGACGCAACCGTAAAAGGCGAATGTCAATTTACTTGGAATTATCTTAAATGGAACGCTCATATCGAACATATAAGCAGTAAAATATCTAGTTATATTTTTCTTTTGCGTCAATTAAAGAAATATATAAATATTCAAACATCGCTATCTGCATATCATGCATTTTCCATATTACTTACGGTAATACTCTGGGGTAACTCCACTCGCATAAAATTTTTATATTTCAAAAACGAGCGATCAGAATAATTGCAGGCGCAAATTATCGAGACCACTGCAAACCATTATTTGTCAAATATGGTACAATGCCTTTTCCTAGTCTGTACATTTATTATTTAGTACTGAAAATTTACAAAAATAAAAGTAACTTTTCTACACATTTCGACTGTCACAATTAATACCGCCTAGATATCGTCTCACTTAATCTGTAAGAAACTAAGACTGTACAATATAATGCCCGAAAATATAAAACAGATAGACTATAACAAATTTAAAATAAAACTTAAAAACCACATGTTAAAATTCTGTCTCTACGCGGTAGATGAATATATGAGTTTTCCTATGGAAAATTAAGATAATTATTTATTATGAAACATACTCACCGCATAGTTTTTCTCTGCTTTTACTCTACTAGTTGTGTATGTTTGTATACTACTCTTGTTAGATTTTTTGTTTATATACATTATGTTTTTCATAGCAGGATATTGTGTACACTCAGTGTCTGTGCTCTTATTTTTTACTTTTTAGTATAATGTAAATTTTATTGTAACTTCCAACTGCATTACTTAAGGTAATTACAGCAAATGTGACTTTATGCATCACATAGTCAAACAAACGTCTACCTATCTATCTATCAATACATTTGAATCATATATAAAGTGCTTATATATGTGCTGAAGTATCTTCTGAATTGCTGAAGATGATAATAATACTTTTTAATGTTTTAACGTATACTACACAGAGTACCAGTACAATACATCTATTTTACGTGCAGCTAAAAATGTAAAAATATATCTCCTCAAGTATAAACCATTTTATTTTAAAATAGTTGCACGGTATTAAGTTTTCAGGAATTCGATATGTTATACGTAAACCTGAAAAGGCATAAAAAAGGTACGAAACAAGCTGTTGTTTCTGAATGAACATGACAGACGATTTGGCTCTAATAGAAGCAACTTTTATAAAATCAGGTACCGTCTCCGCCTTGTGTTCTGTCACTTCGAGATTTTCACTTCGCCGGACACAACAAACTACTACAGAATTTATTAAAATATAAACCGTCGTCAAATCTCCATAGAATATTTTATTTGAACAGAATAAATTGGTGAAACTTTACAATGGAGTGGCACTGTATTATTTCGAATGAACACAATGAACTAGTTTTAACTTTTGTCTTCCCCAGAAAAACTTGTTATTTTCTGGGTCATATATAACTACTGAAACAAATACATAAACAGAAATTGTTTATCATGTCTGTTTTTTTGTAAAATTACCAAAAAAACTCGACAGGGGAACCACACGTTATCATTACGTTAAAAAAGTGTGACCGGTTGGAAATGGATATAATCCTGTAACAAGGAATACGATGTACTGTAATGCTGTAGTTATTGCTAAAGCAGAAGATGGGTTATCAATTAGACATATTGCACTGCGTTATAACATTTACAAAAATTCTATCTTTAACATTTTAAAAATGTGGATAGTAAACGGTACGACTAGTAGAAATCCTGGATCAGGACAACAAAGGATATCCAACTTAACAACAAACTAACTATTAATATTTTGTTATTGTTATAACTTCTACACGTCTGTTTGGTATAGAATTAAATAAACTTATACAATAATCATCAGGAATAATATTTTCCCAAGCATTATTTACTACTTCCAGTAATTCTTGGGCATTCCGTGGTCTCACATTTCGTTTTTGGATACTTCTTGCGAGTAGTTCCCTTACGTCTTCCACAGGGTTAAGATCTGGACTATGACTGGACCAGTTAAGAACATTAATGTTGTTACCTTGAAACCAGTTAGTCACGGAATGAGCAGTATGAACTGAACAATTGTCTTGTTGAAATATTAATTCATTATTAGGAAATAATTGTGGCACAGAAGGGAGAATAATATTGTCTATAATCTTAATATACGTTTCACTCTTAAATCGTTCCCCAATATTCCACAAAACACCAGGACCATGTGCCGATATCAAAGCCCACGTTAACGGAAAATCTACCACTTTTGCCATTGTTAGATATATACTCTTCTCATCGAATCGAGTATTCGGAGGTCGGTAAATACCAGTACGACCGCTGTGTGTAGACTGGAAAGTTTTTTCATCTGTAAAAATTACTTTGTTCCAAAAATTTATATCATGCACTAAAAATTCAGGCGCAAACTAGGATTTGCGCTTGAATTTTTAGTGCATGATGTAAATTTTTGAAACAATGTTTTTTTATGTTCAACTTTAAGTAGGTATTTCCGTGCTACTGGATGACAGCGTAGCTCCGATTATCTTACTCGCTGGCGACCAGCACTACTCCATCAAGGAAAATTCATTTCTTCAGCAGCCTGAATTACTGAGTGAAATGGATTCTCTACTAATTTATTTAACGATTGCAAATCTTGCTATTGAGTTGACGATTTGGAATTTAGGTTTTTTCTTATCGTATAGGTTATAAAAATCTGACATTGATTGTAAAACGTCATACGTAAGGTACTTGAATAATAGACACTTAAGGCAATGCTTATACGTAAACGTATTAACACGACCTAAACCCAATAAGTTTAGGTATATTGTTACGCCCTAAAATAGAGTTAAGGCCATTAAGCCATTAATTCCAACCACGTAGTATGTCCTATTTGTACCTACTACTTGCTTACATTTTGATTAGTTGACAGTTCACCTAACTCTAATTCTTTACTCTGTCTTTTATAGTCCTGAAATTAATTTTTCAACTATTTGAGTTATGTTCATTTGAATGACGTTCCACCTAGTGTTGTCTTTATAGGGTTATGTCTAACAACCATTCGCAATAAATGCAAGTCGTCCTCATTGGTAATATCCATCCTGCTGGATAATTTTCTACCCATTGCAAGGGTGTTACCATGTATTATTAAAATTTCAAGAACCTGAATCTGACCTAAATATATTTTATATTTATTATTTTACCCCACACAACACACAAAACTAGAATCAAAGCAAACGAAATGTGACGTGGAACATAACCTTAACAGATAATGGCAATAATGTAGGTTACGTTTTTATGATTTTCTGACGTTTCGTCAAATCTGACAGGTCATCGGCTTGTATCGGTGCAATAATACCGCGTTTTTGGGTGCACGTGGGAATCCGTATCTTTACATCTAACGTATCTCGTAACCCTAAGAAAATCCAAACTGCGCATGCGCAGATGTCATAAGATACGTTTATGTGTGTTTTAGATGTGCTGCCTTAAGTGTCTAATGTTAATCCAGATAGTACAAAATTTTCGACCTATCGTCTAATGGGAAATTCCCGCGCCAATGCTCATTTCTTTGAACAAGGATAGAAAAAGTTGAGAGCGACGGAAATTTTTAGCATCGCGAAAGGGTTGAAAGGTATCCTTCAACACGTAAAAAACTTCAACGTGTAAAAAATAAATTTTGAGTGCTGCGTGAAGATATAAGGGGTTAAATATTGAAAACTGGGGGGAACAGGTGGAAATTCCTGTCATCGCCAAATGTCCGACAATTCTCGTCTATTTCTGAAGTTTTTCTACGGCAAAAAAATAAAAACAGACCTTTTAATCGTTGCATATCATAGTACTTCCATTTCAATTCTGCGTCTTTTCTTAGGCTAATTTTGGTACACCCTAATGTCCGTTCTCTAATAAAAACCGCTGCCTAAGGAATCACTACTTCCACATCCAGATTCTTCATCCAAATCACTTTAAAGCAAACATCTTGACTATATTTGCACTCTAGTATGTGGAAATTATTGGTCATAGAAATTTAATATTTGGGGCAGATGTCATAGAAAAGTTTGAGGAGTTGGTTTCTATCATGTACGTTAAAAATGAAGTTTCTAGTTTACCGTACTTATTTTCCACTATTCACAACCTACCACCTCCCACCCCTTCAATGCAGTCATCTGAATCAGATGTCACTACAATACATACGTGTACTAACTTTCAAGTGGATATCTCAATTTGATGTTATCAATCCCATTAATAATGAAGCGGAGGTGGTGGAGTTTGAAAAATATTAGAAAGAAATCTGAGGCCTTGGTTTCTAGTATATACACCGAATCCCACATTTCTGTACTTTTACCAGCTTGATTTACTTATTGTTAACCCCAACCCTTCTACGGAATCATCCCAAAATATAATCTAGTTCCAGATGTCGTTATAATACATACGTCTACCAAATTACAAGTGAATATCTCAATTTAATTTTATCAACCCCTCTAATAATGTAGTAAGGGTAGTGGAAGGGTTGAAAAATATTATTAAAAAATCTGAGGCCTTAGTTTCTAGGACATACACCGAATTTCAAGTTGCAGTACTCTTACCAGCTTGCTTTACTTATTTTTCCCTATTTACCTCTACTTACCCCCATTCCTTCAAATGCAATCATGTCAACATATAATCCAGTTTTAGATATAGTTATAATACATAAATGTACCAAATTTCAAGTGCAAATTTAAATTTAATTTTATCAACTCTTTTAATAAGGGAGTAGGGGTGGTGGGGAGATGGAAAATACTAATAAAAAACCTGAGACCTTCGCTTCTAGTATATACACCAAATCCCAAATTTCTGTACTTTTACTAACTTGCTTTACTTATTTTCCTCTATTTAACCCCCAACCCTTCAACGGAATCGTCTCAAAGTATAATCTAGTTCCAGATGTCGTTATAATACATACGTGTACCAAATTTCAAGTGAATATCTCAATTTTATTTTATCAACCCTTTTAATAAGGGGGTGGTGGGGGTTGAAAATTATTATAAAAAAATCTGACGCTTTGGCTTCTAGTACATACACCGAATTTCAAGTTTCTGTAGTATTACCAGCTTGCTTTACTTATTTTCCCCTATTTAACCCCCAACCCTTCAACGGAATCATCTCAAAATATAATTTAGTTCCAGATGTCGTTATAATACATATGCGTACTAAATTTCATGTGAATATCTCAATTTCATTTTATCAACCCCTTGAATAATGGAGTAGGGGTGGTGGGGGGCTGAAATATATTATAAAAAAATCTGAGGCCTTGGCTTCTAGTACATACACCGAATTTCAAGTTTCTGTACTCATACCAGCTTGTTTTACTTATTTCCCCCTATCTATCACTAAATAACCCCCAACCCTTCAACGGAATCATCTCAAAGTATAATCTAGTTCCAGATGTCGTTATAATTCATACGTGTACCAAATTTCAAATGAATATCTCAATTTTATTTCATCAACCCTTTTAATAATGAAGTAGGGGTGGGGTGGGGGTTGAAAAATATTATAAATATTCTGAGACCTTGGCTTCTAGTACATACACCGAATTTCAAGTTTCTGTAGTCTTACCAGCTTGCTTTACTTATTTTCCCCTATTTACCCCTATTTAACCCCCAACCCTTCAACGGAATCATCTCAAAATATAATCTAATTCCAGATGTCGTTATAATACATACTTGTACCAAGTTTCAAATGAATATCTCAACTTTATTTTATCAACACTTTTCATATTGGAGTAGGGGTGGTGGGGGTTGAAAAATATTATAAAAAAATCTGACGCTTTGGCTTCTAGTACATACACCGAATTTCAAGTTTCTGTAGTATTACCAGCTTGCTTTACTTATTTTCCCCTATTTAACCCCCAACCCTTCGACGGAATCATCTCAAATTATAATCTAGTTCCAGATGTCGTTATAGCACATACGTGTACCAAATTTCAAATGAATATCTCAATTTTATTTTATCAACCCTTTTCATATTGGAGTAGGGGTGGTGGGAGTTGAAAAATATTATAAAAAAAATCTGACGCTTTGGCTTCTAGTACATACACCGAATTTCAAGTTTCTGTACTCTCACCAACTTGTTTTACTTATATTCCCATATTTACCCCAAATTAACCCCCAACCCTTCAATGGAATCATCTCAAAATATAATCTAATTCCAGACGTCGTTATAATACATACGTCTACGAAATTTCAAATGAATATCTCAACTTTAATTTATCAACCCCATTAATGGGGTTGGGGTGGTGGGGGGTTGAAAAATATTATAAAAAAATATGAGTCCTTAACTCCTAGTACATACACCGAATTTCAAGTTTCTGTATTCTTACAAGGTTGCTTTACTTATTTTCCCCCATTTACCCCTATTTAACCCCCAACCCTTCACCGGATATCCTCAAAAAACAATCCAGTTCCAGATCTCGTTATAATATATACGTGTACAAAATTTCAAGTCAATATCTTAAACCGTTCCGGAGAAAACGTGCGGACAATAAAAGTTACAGACAGACAGACAGACAGACAGACCGACAGACCGACAGACAGAAAATTTTTTTTCGCTCAAATTTAAAATCTCGACGTTTCATGACATTCTAAACCTATTTCACGAATAAAAAATTTTGAACATTTTTTTGCGATTACTATACTTCCAATCCACTACGTGGATGTGGAAGTAAAATGATGTTTTATATAAAAAAACATGTACGAAAAATATGAACGGATAGTTTTCAAATCGATATGTTGAAAAAAATCATTTTCTGTCGCAGTTCAATAACAAGCGTGCAAAGTGTCGTATGTTGATACAGCTGCGTAAAACTTTGCTCCCTATGTTTTTTTGGGCGCTGAATCGAATGCCAGTAGTGTCAGTACCCCTCACGCCCCGGACGCACCACTATGTCATTATCCCATACAGCACAAGGACATCCTCAGAACATACTGGGGACAACTTTTCAGGAAATATGGGATATCCTGGGAAGATCCCATTATCACCTTAGGATGTCCGTAGGATATCCAAATGGGACAGTTCGGGCTTTGCTGATGACGTCCTCAGGACATCAGTACGGGTGTGTACAGGACATCATCACCTCTTATACGGGTTGTGCCTGGGCTTTACTATGAACAACCTGAGGACATTGATTGGACTTTATATAGGACATCCCCAATTCTTTTAGGGTTTATTGGATATTTCTAAAGACAGAAAAAAATATATATTATTTTATAAGATCATTACTTTTAAACTGAGCCAATAAGCGAAGACAATAAAGGAAAACAAGTTTATATAATGGCAGAGGTAAAATGACTAATAAAAATGTGATACTTATTTGTACAACTCCATACACATATTTGTATCTATCAATTGGCTTATATCGCTTTAAAAGTAAATCTACCAAACTAATAGAGTTTATATATAGTGCAATGAAATAGGTCGACAAATCAAAAATTTAAGGTAAATACTTGAATTTTTGATATGTTACTTTGAAGTATTTGAATACGATTAATGAAAGACATTTTTTTCTACGCCGAGATGGGGTGGAAAAAAATATAAAGCGTTTTTTCAAAATTACTCAAAAAGATAGTAAAAAAAGTTTCAAATAAAAATTGTAAAAGCATGAAATATTACATAGAAATGATCTCTTTTTTTCGTATTATTAAAATTAAGTTTAAGGTGGTTAGACGTTATAGGGGATGATATGTACAACTTTAAAAAATCATAGCGTGCTGAAGTTACAAGGAATTAAAAAAAAATTCTATTCACTCAGAAAAATATAAAGGATTACGTATCTGACAATAACATCTGCGAACAATAACCAATCACGGCAATCGCATTTTCCCCTTTTAGATAATATAATAAATACAAAGATATAACATAGCAGCATTTTATTTATGAAATATTTAACGTAATCTTATTTGTCCAAAGAACTTTACAATGAACGTGGAAAAGACATCGACGTCCGGCGGATTTCTTAGAACTTTCGACTTGTCACAAAAAGGCGGCTAATTCAAAACACAGTAAATGTATTAAAACCGAATTATAAATAACTGCTATTTAAATAAGATATACATTTTTAATGAATTATTTGTAATAGAGGGGATTATCAAATAGAACAAACAAATAAGTTTTTAGAAGCAAATTTTACAAACCAATAAAAGACACTATAAATAAATAGCCTCAAAATAATATATATACTTTTAATATTTTTGCAGGATATTACTAGGACATCCTGCTGGGATTTGTCTAGGATATCCCCATTTGGGATATTATCAGGTTGTATATATTTTATTGGGATATCCTGAGGAATGTTGTCCTTGATTGGGATATACGGGACCAAATGAGGATATCATAGGGATGTCATGTGCTGTGTGGGATATCACTATATATCACAACTAGATGACGCATGGAATTCAGTGTCAATTAAATTTGAGTGCCTTGCACTTCACTATTTTTCATTATATTACCTTTCCACTTCTTTGTTTTTCATTTTTAGTATTTCACTTTTTCAATTTCCTGTTTTTTAGTTTGTCAATTTTTCGTTTTACAATTTTTCAGTATTCAATTTTTAATTTTTGGTTTTTCACTTTTTCAGTTTCCAGTTTTTCAGTATTTCGTTTTTCAGTTTTTCGTTTTTCAGTTTTTCGTTTTTCAGTTTTAATTTTTAATATTTCGTTTTTTCAATTTCTAGTTTTTCAGTTTTAAGTTTTACAATTTTTTAGTATTCAGTTTTTCAATTTTAGTTTTTTCCAATTTTTCAGTTTTTCGTTTTCCAGTTTTTTAATTTTTTAGTTCTTCTGCTTTCAGAATTTTAGTTTTTCACTCTCAATTTCCAGCTTTTCAGTATTTTCTTTCTCAGTTTTTCAATTTTCAGTTTTTCGTTCTTCAGTTTCCATTTTCAGTATTTCGCTTTTTTAATATTCAGTTTTTCAGTTTTACGTTTTACAATTTTTCAGGTTTCAGTTTTTCAGTTTTTCGTTTTTAGTTTTTCACTTCTTCAGTTTAAAGTTTTTCGTTTTTCAGTTCTTCAGTTTTTCGGTTTTCAGATTTTTAGTTTTTCACTTTTAATTTCCAGTTTTGCAGTTGTCAGTTTGTCAATATTTCAGTTTTTCAGTTTTTTAATTCTTCACTTTTTAATTATTCAGTTTTTAGTTTTTCAGTTTTCAATCTTCAGTTTTCAAATTTCAGTTTTTCAATTTTATGTTTTTAGTTTTTTAGTTTTTTAGTTTTTCAGTTTTCCAGTTTTCAATGTTTCGTATCAATTTACCAGACTTTAATTTTCCAATTTTCAGTTTTTCAGTTATTCGTTCTTCAAATCAGACCATAAATGATGAAATATGTCCTCCAACTCGTACCGACATTTTGAATTTTTCAATTTCGATGTCATATTCGTCGTCATCGACCCTAGAATCCCCACATGCCGAATCTGAGCGGTATCGGATGATAAAAGATAAAAATCGTCCACCATTTGGAATTTTGCGATTCCTGTGTCATTTTCGTAATCGGCGACGTCGATAGCCCTCCCCCCATACCAATTTTCAGCGAAATCGCACGACAAATAAGGAAATTAAATTTAAATCAATTTTCGGTAAATTGTTCACACGTATATGATGAAATTATCGATTTTCTTGAACGTTCGTAATGACCCCGTCACACTTATCTGATGATTAATTTCTGACATAAATGTACCAGGTTTCTTTATAAATAATAGCAGCGGGCTTGTAAAGCAAAACTAAAAACTTTATTTTTAGGTAAATACTTGACAACGCACTGAAGGTAGTTACAGAGTTATTAAGGTTATATGACAAAAACGTATTGCCAACTTTACCATTGCCAACTTACACACCCTAATCATCAGTTCTTTTATGTAACATTTGCCAGCATGAAGAATGGCAGTAACCAGCAGGCTTGCCACACTTAGGATGTAGTTGTAATAATGAGGTAGGGGTGGCGTTGTTGGCGGGAAAAATTTCAAAGTTTAGAAAATGAGGAAATACAATTAATGTACAGGGTGGGCAACTAAGAATGGAGGTCGGCCATATCTCAGAAACCAAGCATCGCACAAATTTAAAAAAAAAATTACCTTAAGTAAATTGACCACGAAAAATCGCTGGAAAATATTTTCGAGTTTCTAAAATGGCCGCTAGGGGGCGTAACAGCCACAGCAGAATAGAAAATCAGGTTTTCCTCAGTATTTTGCTCAATTAAGTGGTATTGAAAATACATGCATCGTAATCCTAGGACAATTTTGAATCTTTTTAGTTTTCCATTTTTTTTGTATCTTCAAGAATAAAGTGGTGGGGAGATGCCAAAAATACATTTTTTCAAATGTCGATTACTCCGATTAGGCTTAACGGAATTTAACAAACTTAGTCTCATTGGAAAGTGCTTTTCTTGGTCTATCGAGTGCATGTTGTGCTATTTCCATTTGATTATTGCTGTCGCCGCTAGAGGCCGTTATTTGACATGACAACAAATATCGCGCATTTTCTTAAAAAATTTAAATGGAATGGTATATTTATTTTTAAATGGTAAAATAGAGAATTAAAAGCCTCAGATATCAGTGAAAACCGCAACTAGATAGCTTTTCTCTAACGGAAGATATTAGCAAACAAAGTTGAAATTATGAATTATTATCAGATCTTGCCGACGGGATTTGCAAAGTAGCTGTTGAAAACAAGTAAGCTGTGAAAATGACACAATGAAGAAACAACATATTATGTCAA
Source organism: Stenurella melanura (assembly GCA_963583905.1). NCBI lineage: Eukaryota > Metazoa > Arthropoda > Insecta > Coleoptera > Cerambycidae > Stenurella > Stenurella melanura. Next base: position 43,739,203 of record OY757315.1, on the reverse strand, counting down.
AATATTTAACTTGTCATTATTGTTATTTTGTGCAGTATTTAGTTTTTTATTCGAATTTGTTTTCGTTTTGGAATTAATTTTTCAAATTATAATGATTCTTACAAATGAAGCATTTGACATGTTAGCGATTTAGTTCGAATGCATGAGACATGCAACTCTTGCTGCCAGAGTCTATGCAGTGCAATATCCTGAAAGACGTCACCCAAGTGAAAAAGTTTTTATTCGACTGGCACATGGTTTTCGTACGAAGGAAGTGTACCGTGTATCGAAGATATCGTTACGAAATTTTAAATGTATTTTTGAAGTTACGAAACGTCCCAATTTTCATAACTGTCAGTTTCATTACATAACTAGTGATGTAATGAACTTTAATTAAACTGTAATTATTAAACCCATCATTTAGAGAAAAGACATTAAGGCACAAAAAACACTTTATTAATAAAATGCAAATAGGAACATTCCGTCATCTGCATTTTTAACAAAACATTTAAAGTTTTCTTCTGTTAAATTAAATAAATTTCTTAGCGTGGTAACCTGAAGATCTTCTCTTTAAAAATGGTATTAATATGGTATATTTTTTGTCAATGTCTCTTTTGGCATTTAATTCTTTAATATTGATTCCTACTCAATATTCATATCGTGACGTTTTATAATTTTTCATCGTTTCGAAATACGCTAAAAGAATCTTTTCACATACATCTTTTTATTCACTTTTGTTGACACCAGTTTTCAAATTTCGTATATTATACTTCCTCATATATGCTTTTTGATTTACCAGGTAAGTATTATTGAATTTACTGCTACTCTTTTATATCAGATGGAATATCCACATCTAAATCAACAATTTCTGACCTAATTTGCTTAAAAAAATTCAGCAGATTGACAACTGAACTTTGTTAATACAAATGTCAACCTATACCTACTAATGCTCAGGTACAGCGATAAACACAAAATTCATTTGTACCACTGTAGGTGTAATAATGTTTGAAACCGCAAAATAAAATTCAATATAAATTGCAATTTCTTTTCTATTTTAGAGCAGGATTAGATAAAAACGTTATGAAACAGTAATTTTACTTGACTCACGTAATTTGCAAATATTGCATTCGTCAAGTAAAATTAGTCTTTTCATAACTGTCTACATAAATATATTGTTATTATTATTATTAGAATTGTTGTCTGTTATTAATTACTAATTTTTATATTATGTAATATATTCTACTCGATATGTTTGATATATGTTGTTTCTTCATTGTGTCATTTTCACAGCTTACTTGTTTTCAACAGCTACTTTGCAAATCCCGTCGGCAAGATCTGATAATAATTCATAATTTCAACTTTGTTTGCTAATATCTTCCGTTAGAGAAAAGTTATCTAGTTGCGGTTTTCACTGATATCTGAGGCTATTAATTCTCTATTTTACCGTGTAAAAATAAATATACCAGTCCATTTAAATTTTTTAAGAAAAAGCGCGATATTTGTTGTCATGTCAAATAGCGGCCTCTAGCGGCGACAGTAATAATCAAATGGAAATAGCACAACATGCACTCGATAGACCAAGAAAAGCACTTTCCAATGAGACTAAGTTTGTTAAATTCCGTTAAGGCTAATCGGAGTAATCGACATTTGAAAAAATGTATTTTTGGCATCTCCCCACCACTTTATTCTTGAAGATACAAAAAAAAATGGAAAACTGAAAGGATTCAAAATTGTCCTAGGATTACGATGCATGTATTTTCAATACCACTTAATTGAGCAAAATACTGAGAAAAACCTGATTTTCTATTCTGCTGTGGCTGTTACGCCCCCTAGCGGCCATTTTAGAAACTCGAAAATATTTTCCAGCGATTTTTCATGACCACTTTACTTAAAGTAATTTTTTCCCTAAACTTGTGCGATGCTTGGTTTCTGAGATATGGCCGACCTCCATTCTTAGTTGCCCACCCTGTACATGAGAAACTTCTTTGACGAAACTTTGATATATCAGATCACGCTAGAGGAAAAACCCTATTGCTTTGAACAAAATCGCTCAATAAATTAAAAAAATTATTAATTATTTAATTTCTTTAAATTTATATATTTATGTTATATAATATTGTTACATTGCAAAACTAGCTAATTAGGCAATAGTATCAACTTTGTAAATATTGCGATAAGATTATGGACTAAGCTTTGGCGGCTTTCATTCATCTCGTAGTTAGACAAAGCCGTTCCTTGCTAATAGGCTATTGAATATTTAAAAGTGATTTTTTTTTCTTTGCTTGTGTTTCTTTGCTATTGAATATGTCCAAATTTAAGGGGTAGAAAGGAACAATTGCTTTAAAGTGTTTTTATTGTTTAATAAGTCTTTAACACCAAAAAAACGATAAAATTACAAAGTGCTACTAAATTCGGTGGTGCGTTTTTGACAGCTATCCGAAGCAGCCCATTTCTCAGTTTTTTCAAAATTACTCAAAACAAATGCACATTTGGAAATTTTTACAAGAATTTTTTTTTGTAGAAAGTTAAAGGAGCCCGTAGTTTTTTATAGTAAAAATCGGTAAAGTTATTTACACAGAACTTCCCTCGTTATTTGTGCATGACAGTCACTCAAAAAACTTATTAATTACGAAATGACATTGGGAATAATAATAGGAATATAATTATTGGTATTATTACAAAGAAAACCTGATAACTTTTGGTCAAAAAAATATACAGAGTGTTCATCCAACAGCAAAAGTTCAATATACTAAATAACAGGTGCCAAATATGGAAGGCTTGCGCAAATACCTTTATAAATGTCCACCATGACTCAATTATTTCTTGGGATGCCATTATTCAATAAAAGTATATAATAGGATATGCCAAATATTATTGCCATCTCTCACATGTTCAATCCCACATTCACGTAATGGAGTGGAAGTATAGTGGTGATTAAAATATAGAACAAATTTTCTAAAATGTTTTCTGTCTATTCTAGTGTTAAATTTTTTTCCAAATTGATGAAAATATGTTGCAAATTTTTTTTTTCCGAAATAGGTTTAGAATGTTATGAAACGTGGAAATTTTAAATTTGAGCAAAAAAATATTTCGTCTATTCTATAATGGTGATAAATAGATTACTAAAACATGTTTTCATTTTTTTTTTATTTTTCTAAAACATTTTTAAATTTGTTTTAATAAATTTGGAATGCCATGGAAACGTGGAAATTTTAAATCGGAAAAAAAAATCCATCTATTTGTGGTAAAATTTTTTCAAAATTTTTTAATTTTTTTAAATTTTTCTTTAAATAGATTTAGAACGCTATGAAACGTGAAAATTTTAAATTTTGAGAGAAAAAAAATTCATCTATTTTGGTGGTAAAATTTTTTTCAAAAATGTTGGTAAAAAATTTTCAAATTTTTTTTTTCTTTTAAATAGGTTTAGAATGCCATGAAACGTGGAAATTTTAAATTTGAACAAAGAAAAAAATTTTTTTAGTGGTAAAATTTTTTTCAAAAAATTGTTTTTTTCTGAAATAGATTAGCGCGTCATGAAACGTGGAAATTTTAAATTTGAGCACTATTTATTCCGTTTAGACGGTCCACCCTGTATATTTTTCAGTGAAAATTCTACCAGTTCTTCGCTGACAGTAGGGTTAACTACCTACCAAATTTGACTGCTCTCCGTCAAGTAGTTTTTTAGTTAATGCACCAACAGACAGACAGACAGACAGACTGACGGAATTGAAAAACCTATATTTTCGGAATCTACGTGTTCTGAAACGTCAGAATCCGAAAAAATCTCGGAGGGTGATTTTTTCTCGAATACAATACTTCCCTTCGGTATGCGAGGGAAGTAAAAATGGGTTTCAGTCGATTGTTCTCAAACTTGGGGAAAATGTTTTCCGGGCCCCCCTGATTAAAATTCTCTTTGATTACAATTCTCTTTGACCGACAGAATTCGTTTTTTGATCTAGAGGCGATTGAAATTGAACATCTGCGAAGGTCTGCTTAAATGTTCCATAAATATTCGGAAAATATTCACGCTCATTTTTTTGGAGAAAAATAAGCATCTTTTGTCTTTTGGTGTTTTTTTCAAAGAGCTTCCTTCTCCCGGAAAAACATAGCAAACAAACAAAATTATTGTTTTTGTAATTTTTTTACGGGAAAAGGAAGTACTTTGAAGAAAATGTTGGGGGACATAAGTTGATTATTTTTACCTAAAGAATATAATAATTATTTTGCGATCTTTCTGAGGTAGAAAAAAAAATCTAGGGAAATTCTTGGTCGAAATTATTTTTGTCTAAGAAATTCTGAAAACCGACAGGCGTGTTCTTTGAACAAAAATAAGCAACTTATGCTCCTCCAACTTTTTCTTCAAAGTGCTTCCTTTTCTCATAAAAAGATTACAGAAAAAAAAATTGTTTGTTATTTTTTTCCGGGAGAAGGAAGCACTTTGAAAAAGAAACACCAAGAGACAATAGATGCTTATTTCTCTCCAAAAAATCAGCCTAAATATTTTCAGAATTTTTATGGAACATTTAAACAGACCTTCGCAGATATTCACAGTTTCAATCGCCTCTAAATCAAGAAATTGAATTTGGTCGGACTGGTGGTCAAAGAGAATTTAAATCAGGGGGCCCAGGAGAACATTGTCCACAAGTTTTAGAAGAATCGACTGAAACCCATTTTTACTAGAAAAAACTGCGGAGTCCTTTTCCATCCAAGTGCGTTGTTGAAATATTTTTTTACTGTTTTTAGCATTAAAAATAATTAAAGAACAATGTTAAGAATCTAAAAAAATTCACATTTTTCTTTCTTTTTCCAAAAATTTGGCATCCTAGCTGTATATAAATGTTGAAAGAAAAAAAGTTATTGAGAAAGCAAAGAAATTACTTTTCTTCTCTGCTCCGTACGACCAATGGGCTTGCAAGGGCTCCCGCTATATCTCTACAAAAAAAATACAAGAGACCAAAATTTTTAAGAATATATGAACCTATACGTCTGAATTTCTCCAGATTTCATAGTTTACGAGATTTTCCATTTTCCGATAAGTGTCTTTTTTCGTGTTTTCCGGAGAGACTCGGACAGAATGCACTTTATTAAAAAGCCTTAGAGGAAAAAATAGTCTTGTATTTTAATAGTAAACTTACCAGAATTTTTTTGGATTTCTCGTCACTTTTTATTCCCTCTTCCCCCCTTTTTGGAAAAAATTCGAACCGCTATATCTCGAAAAATACACATTTTTCCCGAAAATTATACAAGGGTAAAAAGTTGCTATTTTTCATCAACTTATATAGAAAAAAAAATTGTATATTTGGTTTACCACAATATTGGTAGCTAACAAATTAATAACAAAATCATTGTTTCAATTTCGTTTTTTTTTTTTTGAGTTTGATCTATACATCAAAATGAACAGAATTCACAGTTTCGTGAAAATCAATTCGTTCTGTAAACTTTTTCAACTTTAGAATGTTTTTCGTCTGACTAATTTTCCTGCACTATATATCACAAAAATACATTCTGTAAGAACAGATACGTTCAAGTGAGCGATAAAGTACCTTGTCACTAGTTGCCATGGGAGTCGAATTGGCTTTGTTCAAGAGAAGAACCTGTTGATATTTTGACAATAGAGCTGTGCGCTATCGAGAAAACTCTAAATTATTCAACGAAAAACAATTATACAGTAATACGTCGACAATGAAAACTTGGAGTAAAATTTCTAACTTGGAACTTTCATAATACAGTTTTTTTGAATTGTATGATCGAATGTATACTATTGTATACAGCAAACATAAAATTTATATATACAGGAGGGACGATGTTAAGCATCAAAACTACTTCATAACTGGTGTATCAGTGAGCCACAATAGCACATTATTGTTTTATAGAGGTGTGTAAACGAACCTCTGTTCCACTCTCTGCATCTTTATGAGAGATTCTTAAGACACTTGAGATGCTTTATAAATGCTGTGAGAGTATTACTAAGGGCTGCTAGATGGTTATATTAGTGCTGATTTGTGATGCTTTTAAACGATAAAATGCCTTTATAAACCTGCGCTTATTCTTGATATATGGTGGTTGCATAGACAAGATATTAGGAGAATGTTCTAATGCATTAATTATAAAACTTTTACTGTCATACAATGCCGATACAGAGATTCTTATAACCATTATAAAATAAGTGTTAGTCCGGCAGAAAGTCGAAAACCATTACAATAGATACCCATTTTGATAAATCTTTCGAAACGTGCTTCGTAGACAATGAAGTACAACTGTAGTACATACCACAGTAGTTACGTTCTCTTTACGGGCTTAATATTTTTACTTTGAAGAAGTCGTCAAAGTGGTTTTTGCTGTTAAATTATTCCAATCCTCCTCCACATGTCTTGGTGTTGGCGCGCCTTCATTGCCCATTTACTAGGTATTTCTAATTACACTTAAATATGCATTGAACTATTTATATCCTCAGAGCTGTGTCGAAGCAGATGGCTACGACAAAGCCATGGACGAACTAAAGTAATGATAATAATTGTTTTCCTATGTATGTAAAATATACAAATATAATATTCTATATTACAATCGAAATCCTGCAATTCAGCATTGCAACAGAAAGATTAGAAAATCGTTGATAAAATCAAAAATGCACAATTACCACACAAGTTATTTTATCCAACAATAGTCCGGGAAATAAGTGGCTTTTTTGGAATTTCATAGGTATATGAGTTTTGTATGAGTTAATTAATTCTATCGAACATAAATTACAAGGCAGACTTCTGATATATGTCAGCTCGTCAGATTGGTCATAGTTCAAGCTATACGTTCTTTTCGCGTAAAATCATATATTTTATTGTTTTAAATACTAGTAGAGAATCTAGTGCCCGCAACGATGCATTTTAAAGGTGGGGGGCGGTGTTGACTAAAGGGTATACAAAAACGAAAAACAGATTCTGATACAAAATTGTCTGCTGAATTCGAAATTGTGAAATTGGAGAAAAAGACCTCTTTTCGATATTACCAGTGAAGGTAGATGCAGTTTTTGGACGCGAGTGGCTACTGAAAATTCATATTGATTGGAAAGAAATTAAGAGATTGGATACAGTAGATCAGCAGGTAGAATTAAATATGTTGCTGGAAACATTTCAAGATCTATTTTAACCTGGAATTGGAAAAATATCTAATTACGAAGATAAATTACATCTTAAAAACAATGTCATACCCATTTTTGTAAAGCCAAGAACAGTACCGTTTGCTATAGTTGACAAAGTAGGATATGAATTAGATATATTGGAAGATGACGGCATTATCAAAAAAGTAGCTCATTCAAAATGGGGAACACCTATTCTTCTGATAGTCAAACCAGATAAATCTGTACGAATTTGTGCAGACTACAAGGTTACTTTAAATAAAAATTTACAAGATGACAAATATCCTAATAAAAGAATTGAAGAAATCATTGCTAAATTGAATGATAGTAAAATATTTTGTAAATTGGATATCAGCAAAGCGTTTTTACACATGGGGATGACAGATAAAAGCGCAGCTTTACAAACAATATGCACTCATAAAGGAATGTAAAGGGTTAACAGGTTAATGTTCGGAGTCAAGACAAGCACCTAGCATTTGGGGACGATCTATGGATCAGATATTGGGAGATTTTGATGGAACAACTTATTATTTTGACTATGTCATTATCCAGGGTAGATATTTAATTGAAATGATTTACCGATTGAAACAAGTATTCCTTAAGTTTAGAGAATATGGTTTAAGACTGAATAAGGGGAAATGTGAATTTTTGAAAACTCCAATAAATTGTGATGAAATCTCCATATCCTAGAAGCGTAAATGAATTACGAACATTTTTAGGTCTTGTGAACTATTATCACAGATTTATTCCAAATATGGCAATGATGTTAAGACCACTACCTACATGATTTATTACAGCAAGGTAATGATTTTAAATGGACGACTGCACAAAGTATGGAACAGATAAAGAAAGGAATTGCAAGTGATAGAGTTTTAGTACCGTACAATTCTGAAGATCCAATTATCTTGGCAGTAGATGCTTCATCTCATGTACTGGGAAGTGTTTTATCTCACAAAATTATTGATGGAATTGAAAGACCAATCACATTTGCTTCAAGGTCATTGACTAAAAGTGAAAAATCATACAGTCAGATTAATAAGGAAGCTACAGCTATATTTTGGTCGTTATATAAATTTTTCAATTCTGTTATGGAAGAAAATTTATAACAAATCGTAAACCACTCACAACAATATTTAATCCACAGAAGAATTTACCAGCCATGACAGCGACACGAATGTTTAATTATGCTCAATTTCTATCTGGATTTGATTATGACATAGTTTACAGGAAAACAACGGAAAATAGTAATGCTGATTATTTTTCTAGATTTTCGTTATATCGAACAGAGAAGAAGGATAATTGTAATGATTATTCACTATTTTAATTGAGACAAATTGAAATGTTACCAGTGACAGCAAAACAGATTAGTAAGGTAACGAAAGAAGATGCGAAATTGAGTAAAATTTATCTGTTGTTACAGACGGGAAAAAGTTTAAAGGGAACAGATTTTGCTGGAAAGGAAAATGAACTGACTATTGAGAATGGATGTATTCTGCGAGGAATAAGAGTGGTAATTAAAAATACTTACAACTACACAGTGCCCATATCGGCATGGTTAAGATAAAAGGACTTGCACGTAGTTACTGTTGGTGGAAGAATATTGATACATGCACTGAGTAGAAAGTTAAAAGTTGTACTAGTTGTTCTAGGTTACAAAAAGAAGAGGCAAAAGTTATTTTAATTCAATGGGAATTTTCTAGTCAACCATGGCAAAGCATCCATATAGATTTTGCAGAACTTTTCCCACACAGCACATGACATCCCTAGGATATCCTCATTTGGTCCCGTATATCTCAATCGAGGACAACATTCCTCAGGATATCCTTAGAATATCCCAATAAAACATGTACAACCTGATAATATCCCAAATGGGGATATCCTAGACACGTCCTGGCAGGATGTCCTGGTAATATCCTGCAAAGATATTAAAAGCATAACAAAATATCCACTGTGGGAATATGCTGGGCAAGTCCTAGAGTCGTCCTATTATCTGTTATTTCAGCACGCTATGATTTTTTAAAGTTGTACATATCCCTTATAACTTCTAACCACCCTAAACTCTACTGATTTTAATAATACCAAAAAAAGCAAGAGATCATTTTTATGTAATATTTCATGCTCTTACAATTTATATTTGAAACTTTTTTACTGTCTTTTACACATTTTGAGTAATTTTGAAAAAACACTTATATTTTTTTCACCCCTTCTTGGGGTTGAAAAAAAATTTCTTTCATTAACCATGTTCAAATACTTCAAAGTAATATATCAAAAATTCAAGTATTTACCTTAAAATTTTGATTCGTCGACCTATTTCATTGGACTATATATAACCTCTATTAGTTTGGTAGATTTACTTTTAAAGCGATATAAGCCAATTGATAGATACAAATATGCGTATGGAGTTGTACATATATGTATCACATTTTAATTAGTCATTTTATAAACTTGTATTCCTTTGTCTTCGCTTATTGGCTCAGTTTAAAAGTAATGTCAATGTCCTCAGGTTGTTCATAATGAAGCCCAGACATAACCCATATAAGAGCTGATGATGTCCTGTACACACCCGTACTGATGTCCCGAGGACGTCATCAGCCAGGCCCGAACTGTCCCATTTGGATATCCTACGGACATCCTAAGGTGGTAATGGAATCTTCCCAGGATGTCCCATATGTCCTGAAAAGTTGTCCGCAGTATGTTCTGAGGATGTCCTTGTGCTGTATGGGTTTATGGAACAATACTTTTTAATAGTGATTGATGCTCGTTCAAAATGTCTAGAGGTAGTGTCTATGAAGAAAATAACGTCAACAACTACCATTAGGGAACTTTGGAAAATATTTGCGAGGTTTGGTTTACCAATAATCATAGTAACAGATAACGGAGCACAATTCATCAGCGTAGAGTTCAAGACATTTATAAATCTGAATGGTATCCATCACAAGTACAGTGTACCATACCATCCAGCGACTAATGGACAAGCAGAAAATATCTGCAAACTGTAAAAAGAAGCATTAGATGTATGATATCAGATCCAGGCGATTTAGAATGTAAAATATGCCCGTTCTAAATGCAACAGAGGAAGACAATAAACGCAACCACAGGTCTAAGTCCAGCAGAGTTAATGCTTAAAAGAAACATTCGTACAAAAATAGATTTGATAAGACCAAGTATTACTGTGGAAATATGTGAAAAACAAAATTCTGTTAATTTCAATAGAATTCGAGAATTTGACATTGGAAATATCGTATTAGCCCGAAACACAGCTGGAACTTCTGCAGGAGTTACCGCACAGAATATCTAGGATCCAGAAATATGCGATGAACCAGCAATATCAAGGAAATCAGAAAGATCTATCAAAAGTCAAGAAAAAACATTAAGGCCCTCAACTAGAGTTAGGAAAGCACCTATGAGATTTGGTTTATAAACGTTTGTTTTATATATTTATTTTCATAAAATTGTATATATTTCTACCATGCTACCTACTTCAGTCAGGTAGCATGGCATAAAATTCCGATTCGGATTATCCGAATCATCCCGAGCGTATTTAATCTTGACGTGTCAAATCCACAGTAAAAGTCCGAGGTCATTGGCGACATTTCTGCTAGATCAAAGGAGTGTTGCATATGGGATTTATATGTGTCTGAGATAAGAAGTGATAATATTAATTTAATGTTAAAAATATTGATCTACCCCGCCACTGAATTTGTATTTATTTTCAATTTCACATAAAAATAATTAAAATACACTCTTCACTGTGTTCCTACGACATATGTTATTATTTATAACATTTTTGCAAAAATTAACAATTATCGTTTATGGCTCTTGCTGCGTGTGTTTCTACTCCTTATTGCAATAATAAAGGTTCACCTTGAAACTTCAAATGAAAAATGTATGCGGCGTTCAGCAAAGTTTGCATATTAGTTATTTATGCGAATGATTTTATTTTTCGCTATTTGTTTATATGTTCACGGCGGGTGGTTGGGTTATTATTTGATTTTGAAACTAATATTTTTAAAGCATTTATGGTTGTAGCAGTAGGTTTATAACAAGCCACAGTTTTGTTTTTTAGTCTCTAATAAGAATGTGGCCTGGCCAAACAATAAAACATGAATTGAACATTTAGAGAAATATTATAATTTGTTTAATAAATCTTTATTATTTATAAACTTGAAATGTTAAATATAATAGCCAGGTCGCGGGTTTTATGTGGTTGCATACTTAATGAGACAGACATCAGAGACTTGTCTCGATGTTTTCGTTTTGCAGATTTTATCTCCTAAAAATGTTTATCAAAAATTTACGTTCCTTGAGCCATAAATTAATATGAAACTACCTTTTACATTCATGTAATAACTTTGCTTTTGGTCGAATTTTCAAAGTGAGAACGATACAATGTGTATTTACACATCTTGGTAAACACCCGCAAAAACCGTGGGTTTGGAAATTATAACTCAAATAAGACTAATGCTATTTATAGTACGTATTACTACACTACTATAGCATTAATAGTTATTTATTGCATAAGTGTTTTAGATAGCGTTTTATCCACGGAAGAAAGTTTAAACTCGAGAACGAAGTTTGAGAGTTTAATTTTCTTGAGTCGGCTGTAACGTCAAAAATTATTGAAGTTAATTTAAAAAAACTTGGAAGGTGTTGAATGGTTGCTATTTAGTTTTGATTATTTATCGATTCCATTTGTAAAAAGTGAAGTTGGTGAAAAATGCAAGAACGCGATTTTGTTCCTGAGAGAATCCTGAGAGAAACTGAAGAACCAACTCTCCAATTATTGCCTGCGAAGTCCAGGGAACATTATGAAAACGTATTTTCCCAATTTAATGAATGGAAAGAAAAACGGGGGGTAACGACATAATTTCATCCATGTGGTCGAAGTATTCGTTCATAGACATTGGAAAATATAGTAAGGTCACTGCCTATCTGAAGAGTAAGTCGAGAGGGTACAAAGCAAAGAAAGCTGCGGTATTAGAAAGAGCACATGTGGAAGGGGCTTGCGATAAAGAACATTTGATGTTTAAGGTAATATCTCTTAACCTTTTAGACATTGTAGATAATAAATTTTGAAATATTTTAGATTGCACTAATGATGGGGGTGTCTGGTGTCTGTCATTGCTGTGAATTGACGAATTTGAAAATCAATGATGTAGAAGACAGGGGCGCATATCTGCTTATTTCTACACCAGATACCAAGACCGGCGTCTCACGAAAATTCACAATTATGGAAGAAGGATTCTCTATCAGTACCGTGGGGACGTGTAGAAAATACACGTCCTTCCGTCCGAAGAAGTTATCCAACGACAGATTCTTTTTACGATACACTAATCAAAAATGTACTTCACAACCTGTTGGAATCGACACTTTGTCGAAAGTTCCTTCAAGAGTTGATTCATTTTTGAATCTGACAAACGCAGAAGCTTATAGCGGCCATTGCATGAGGTGCACTTCAACAACTTTACTGGCTAATAAAGGTGCTGACCTTACAACAATTAAACAACATGGTGGGTGGAGAAGTTCCGCTATAGCAGAAAGTTATATCGAGGATTCTATATCCAATAAGCTTGATATCGCAAGGAAAATCCAACGTACTCCTGGTACTAGTCGTTCCTTCCAAGAGGAGACATCCATTTTTTCTGCAGATTTATCAAAAACTTCGACAAGCACTATGCGTTCTGAAACCGATGACAGCTACAAGTTTATTATTAATGGAAACGAAGTGAAATATGATAAAACAAATAAGGAAATGTCCATTAATATGAATGTTAATATTAATTATTAATAACAATTTAAAAAAATGTAATTGATTTAAAATTATATTTTTCATTATTCTACTAGTGGAATAACTTTATTCCACTAGTGAGTAAAGTGGTACTTTATATGCTTCATAAATGTGGATAAAATTCCAATTATATTGTGATTGTGGATAAATACTATTTATTACTTGATACCTCACCTCTTATCTGAATTTAACTGAGTTCGTCGCCTTATGCGGTTGAGTGTAAGAGCATGTGGTTGAGTGTAAGGGCAGCGCAGCTGAACTCCGCCGTTTTTTTAAATTTGCGAATTTAAAAAATAAAGTCAATTTATTATTATTATTATATACCCCAAAGTTGGCCTCTCGAATATTCAGGTCTTCTGGAATAAAATCTCGAATCATCTAAACTTCTATTGTATACAAATTTCGATTCTGCTTACTTTAGAAACTTCTAGCGCCATTTCTGATAGGAGGACCGAACTCCAGTACAGGTTTCTAATAAATCAGTGGCCTGCCTTCCCTACTATTGTCATGCGAGACGTACATAGTTCCAAGAGTGTCACTGGGATGGCGTAACAGTATGTTATATTATTGTGGACAATATTGTAGACAATTCGACTAATACTTTAATGACAATTTCATAAGTAGTTAACTTACCAAAATGGGCAATATCGTAGGGGTGGTGGGAGGTGGCTTCTAGCACATACACCGAATTTCAAGTCTCTGTACCCTTACCAACTTGCTTTCCTTATATTTCTCTATTTACCCCTAAATAACCCCCAACCATTCAACGGAATCATCTCAAAATATGATCTAGATCCAGATGTCGTTATAATACATACGTATACGAAATTTCAAGTGAATATCTCAATTTTATTTTCTCAACCCTTTCAATAATGGAGTAGGGTTGGTGGGGGTTGACAAATATTATAAAGAAATCTGAGGCCTTGACTTCTAGTACATACACCGGATTTCAAGTTTCTGTACTCTTACCAGCTGGCTTTACCTATTTTTCCATATTTACCCCTATTTAACCCCCAACCCTTCATCCACCCAAAATATAATTTAGTTCCTGATGCCATTATAATATATACGCCTACCAAATTTCAAGTGATTATCTCAATTTTATTTTATCAACCCCTCTAATAATGTAGTGGAGGGTGGTGGGGGGATGAAAAATATTATGCAAAATTTTGAGGCGTGGCTTGTAGTTCATGCATCAAATTTCAAGTTTCTGTACTCTTACCAGCTTGCTATACATATTTCCCCTATTTACCCGTATTTACCCCCAACCCTTCACCGGATATCTTCAAAAAATCCAGTTGCAGATCTCGTTATAACATATAAGTATGTGTACAAAATTTCAAGTCAATATCTTCAACCGTTCCGGAGGAAACGTGCGGACAAAAAAGTTACAGAGAGACCGACAGACAGACATATAGACAGACAGTAATTTTTTTCGCTCAAATTTAAAATCTCGACGTTTCATGATATTCTAAACCTATTCCAAGAAAAAAAAAAAAATTTTTTTTACGATTACTATACTTCCAATCCACTACGTGGATGTGGAAGTAAACATGTTTTTAAATATTTTAATAATATACAGGAAGAACCATTAATAATAGGCCATAGTGCAGGGGTAGATTTTTTGGGCCAAAATATGAATATATAACCAAACATGCTTTAGTAAAATGTTGCCGTGGAAAAAGATACAGGGTGTCAAAATTCAAATTATTTTTTCGTCTTCTTGCAATAACTCAAGAGCCTCTTGACTGATCTTCGCCAAATTTGATAGAGGAACTTTTATTCTAAGAAACAATAATTTATGTATTACATCACGTTAGATCATAGAGGGCGCCGCATGACCTGTATCTGATGATGAATTTTTTTCCTATTTCTTTTGGACGAAACGTTGTGGTACTTCTAACCAGAAAATCTGATGCAGGCATCATTTTTACGTATAAAAGGTACACTTGGTAGAACTTGATAACTCCAACCGTTTTCGAGGAAACTGCAGTTAAACATTTGAATATTTCTTTGAGAGACAAATTCAAATTTAACGAAAAGTGTATTTATTGAAAAAAGTACAAAACGTAAGGGAAAACAAAATCGTAATACCAGCGTAAACTCTTTCTCACTTTCTTATGAACTAATGGAGTATTTTCATGGTATTGAAATAAATACATAAATCAATAGATTGTGTAAAATAAGGATACAATCTTATTAGAAGACCAATAAATAACAAAAAACAAAAGTTGACTTAATGACATTATTTTTGTATAAACTTTCCCCCCATGCAAAAACCCAATTGCTGCAACTTAGAGTAAATTTTCGATATGGCCTCCACTTACTTCTATGCCTTTTCTAATTCTTTTCATAAAAGGTTTTCTTATATTGAAAAATACATTTTCCTGTCCTCTAGAGGACTTCATATGTCCCCACACATAATAATCCAAAGAATTATAATCAGGACTCCTTGGTGGCCAAGCAAACTAACTTCCTCGACCGATCCATCTGCGTGGGAAAGTCTCATCAAGATAATTCCTGACTTCAATCGAGAAATGAGGGGGAGCTCCATCTTGCATAAGCCATATTCTGTTCCTTATGTCTAGCATGAAAGCATGTAATATAGCAGTAACAGTATTTTGTAGACTGTAGACTGTTCATTTAAACTTGGAGGAAGGACAAAGGGTCCCAATAACTGATCGCCGATATACCACACCAATCTTAAATTCGTGCTGAAAATACAGCATACCATTAATGGTATGAGGATTTTCTGCTTCCCAGTAATGGGTATTTCTCCAGTTAAAAACGCCACGGTGAGTAAAAGTTGTTTCGTCGGTAAATAAAATGTTCTTAACAAAATTCCGATCCCTGTTGTATTTATTTAGAACAAATTGACAAAGCCTCTGTGGAAGATTCCTTCGTAGTAAGTTTTATACAGGAGTGAACTGATATGGGTAGAAGCGTTCTTTCCGTAAAACTCTGTTGCCGCTGATAAACGACCTGAGCTGACTTGAGGATCTTCATCCACACGAACTAAAATTTCTAGTTCTTGATGTGGAGTAGTTCGTTTCGGTCGTCTTACATAATTTTTATGGCGTTTCTCCCAAACGACGAAACAGATCCTTGAAAATCTTATGGTCCTGCTGCCCAACCAGCAAATTTGTTTTATAATTTAAATGTTCTACAATTTTTTTTGTTTTCTTGTTATTTTATTAATGCTTCTAAATGCCAATTGATTTTATTAGAGTTCCAGAAAATACCATTTTGTTGTCTGCAACTGAACTGTTTTATAAATTTATCATTAAAACGTTTCTAGAGCAATATTATAAAATATCTTATAATGGAGTTTTTTTTTTTTGTTTAATGGCTTTCAGCTAATTGCCATTAGCCACGTAGATTTGTTATAATGGAGTTAAGATATTATTTTATAAACGTTTTCGTGACCAAGTTATAAAACAATTCAACTTATAAAACTAAATCGTTTTATAACGATTTTTTAGTAGCGTTCAGCAGCATTTTTAGCACTGTTATAAATATACATTCGAATTGTTTTAGTTATTTCTTATCGTCTTACAAAACAGTTATATTAAAGATATATTTCTGACAGTGAATTATGATTTTAAGAATAAATGTTGTTCCAGAGCAAGTTAATTATTACATAGCCTTGTATTTGCTGTAACATGAAAATAGCAACAAAGTCATTACAAAACAAAATTGTTTCCTTAAGCATAAAAATGTAGTGGCTAACAATACAATAAAACATGTTTTTCTCTTCAATTCTTTGGAACTTCCTGCCACATGTATTTTTTCTTTTTAAGCCAAGCACCGCTTAAAAAGAAAAAATACATGTGGCAGGAAGTCCCAAAGAATTGAAGAAGAAAAAAATTAAGATAATGCCACAAATAACATTTAGATAATATTTACAATAAAACATATTTAAGAAAATTGATTTCCTGTGTATTTATATTTAGTCATAATTAAAGTCTGTCTTTTAAAGAATGTTTATCATAATTATTATAGCATTCAAGTTTATAAAAAAATTAGCTCCCAAAATTTTGGTTATCAACATTGACAATGGCGGTGCAGATCTTGACAAGATCATATAACAGAGAAACTAAAAACGCCAGATTTAGGACAATCGAGAAACTTAAAAAGTGGTTGTAAAAATATTAGGCACATGTATTAACAGCGTAGTGGTTTTGACAATAAGACACAGTTTATACTGCTGTAAAATGAAACGACCCATTTCACTCACTGCACTGTTAACGTATCAGGTCATATGCCAAAGTACTGTTGCTTCTATTAGTAAAAGTAACTACGTGTTTTTGGCAATAAATAAACCATAAATAAACAGATCTATAAATAAGGTGATTTACTGTTACTAATTTCTAGGTTATATTTATGTAAATTGAACCAATTCTGTATCTATGATTGCATTTACAACTCAGTCCTAACAGATTTATTATGAGTTATAAAAGTGTCGTGAAAGTGAGTGATTTTATAAAATTCACGAGAAAGTTACACTAAGGCGCATTATTTTATAGATGTTTTATAGCAATCGTCTAATGATTTAAACATCGTAAAATGCCTGCTACTAACACAAAAGTATTTTATATAAGGAGGCCATCTTGAAAAGCCAGCGTTCGTGATGGTAAAAATTGACAAGATATGAAAATTTAAAATATGAAATGTTTATTAGAATTTATAGAGTCAGAAACGTGGTAATTATACAGTTATGACTACTAAAACAAATTAGTGTAAGTTACATTGCAAGAAAAACTCAAATTCATGAAATTGATATTTACAAAATTTCAAAAATTATTAGATATCATCAATAAATGTGAGGCTCGTAAAAAATATATTAAAGATATGACCACAGTTCACAGTAAAATTTTCTCCACATCAAAAATTGCACTCGCCGTAAGCCAGAACAAGTCTCTTAAATAATTGTTATAAGGTATCTAGTATTAAATCACAAGGCCATATGCTTTTAGTGTCAAAAATACTTCTTCAACTTTTAGGATACATTCTAGAAATAATTTTATTTTATTAGTGTGTATAAAACAGCATTTTTTTTATAATAATGACTATTTAAAAGCTCTTATAAAACAGTTGTTTAGTTGTTTTACAGCAGTAATTTAACAAACAGTGGAGTGTATTTTATAGTACAATTAAATTAAGCTTTAATAAAACTGCTATATAGTGATGGTACTAAATTTTCATAAGGCTTCTGGAAATGTTTACACAATTATTTTGTAATGGTTCCAATGGGTGTTACAAAATATCACAGCGACTGAAATATTTTATAGGATGGTGCCAATTTTGCATTTATAGCTACTGTGAAAGCGTTATAAAAGTGTTTCTGAGAGTAACGTTGTTTTATAAAATTCGTGTCAGGAACATTTCTACATCTTTTATAAAATACCAAATTGCTATTTAGATATTGAAATGAGTATCTTCTCGCTGCAGAACGTCCGCTAACATTTTTTTGTACGTAAACACATATCATATCCCTCATTTTCCTATTTGAAAAATTATTATGTCGAGACATTTTAAATAAAGAAGTTAAAGAAATTAGTTCGAGGAACACAAGAACAAAATAAAATGATTAAATGACGTACATAACAGATTTAAAACGTAACTAAAGCACGCTTTTCAATAAATAGACTTTGTTTCATTAATTTAAAATTTGTCTTTCAAAACATTATTGAAATGTTTAACGGCAATTTCCTTGAAAACGGTTGGAGTTATCAAGTTCTACCTAGTGTACCTTTTATACGTGTAAATGACGCCCTCATCAGATTTTCTGATCAGAAGTACCACAACGTTTCGTAAAAAAAAAATGGAAAAAATTCATCATCAGATACAGGTCCTGCGGCGCCCTCTATGATCTAACCAGATGTAATACATACATTATTGTTTCTTAGAATAAAAAAAGTTCCTCTTGCAAATTTGGCAAAGATCAGTCAAGAGGCTCTTGAGTTACTGCAATAATACGAAAGAATAATTTGAATTTTAACACCCTGTATCTTTTTCCACAGTAGCATTTTACTAAAACGTGTTAGGTTATATCCTCATATTTTGACCCAAAGAATCTACCACTGCACTATGGCCTATTTTTAATGGTCCGCCCTGTATTTATTTGTATAGTAATGTCAGGGTAAAAATATCAGCCCAATTTCCCGAGGGGCATCCGGCCCTTGCTTACCCTGCTACATTCTTTCACGTGAAATTCTTAATGTCTAATGGCAAAATAGTGAGTCATTCAGTCCTTGAATTGGTCAAGAGAAACACATGCAAACTTGTCTGGAGTTCGCTGTAAAGGATTCCGCTGTTTGCTGGCACACTTTGGAGACATCTCATTTGAATAGCATAGCAAATTAAGATATACGACCAGTTGCTCGTAACAGGTTTACAGTGCACTCCTTATCTTTGCCGTCTCTCTTACCATCTACTAACTTTTCTCGATCGGATACGACGTTTTCTACAAATTGGGGGCTATTAAAACAGCGAAAAAAACGACTATAACATCGGTAATATAATTCTGTCAGAAGATGCCTTCTTAATTGTATGTATTTATTGAAGAATAAATTCTAATATTGCCCAATTATACAGACATAAAATAAAATGGGTGAAATAGCCTCTGTTTATTAACAGAAGAAACTATGAAACTAAATATTACCTATAATTATTTTTCTATAGTATATATTTGCCGTTTTGAAAACGGAAACTTGAAACATTTTTTCCAAACGTTTTAAACGTTATATAACAGCTTCTAATTTCACCCTTAATTGTATTAACAACAAAAATTACCTTTTAATAACGATGCAATATTTTCTTACTTTTTATTGGGTATATTGCCACTGAAAAATATTTAAAAATTTTTATGAAAAAACCTCTGCGCCAAACGGATCAGACAGAGGTTGGTTCTTGAATATTTGACTGTTTCAAAAAGTCTCACACCTAAAAATATATAAACTAGAACAATGTTATAAACTAAAAACTGAAAATGAAAGCTATAGGTAGTTAACGTTTCGGAAGAGAATCTACTTCCATTCTCAATACTTGTTTGGCCGTCAACCATGACAGTTCTGTGTTTATATATTTCCATAGTCACGTGAGACATTAAATTATATTTATCTTATTTTTACTTACTTCGTCTTCTAGTTCCGTTGCTCTCTTTTTCCAAAATCTTCGCCGAGTCTCATTTAATCCTGTGATTATTATCCCACGCGTGTTCACAAATTTTGGATTTTACAAATTGTCCCCTTCTAGCGTAATTTCTATGTTCACCAAGCCTTACGTTGAAAGGTCTAGATGATTCACCTACGTAATGTTTTCTGCACTCACACGGAACACTATAAACACAATTTTTTGAATTTTGAACAAAAAAATTATTATATAAACATTTCCACAGGCCTTATGAAAATTTAGTACCATCGCTATACCGGGTGAGTCACGAATTGCGCTCGCCCCGATATTTCCTAAAACATTTGGAATAGAAAATTGAAATTTGGAGGCCTTATTACACGACTAAAATGCCATCTTTTCAATAAAAAATCAAGTTTGGTGCACATCCGGTTTGACCGTAAATGCCCACAACTTTCGATTTTTAAATGGAACACCCTATATATTTTTACATTTTTGGAATCTAGAGGAAATTTTGAATACAATACATGCATTTTGGTCACTTTTTGATAAATATTAAAAATTTTATTAAAAACTCTATTAACTCGGTTTTTTTAAATGGGAATTTAATCGTTCATCAACATTTTTAAATACCTCATTTTCATACGAATCTAATGATACCAAAATTTTGAAAATACGCTCAGAAGTATTTGAGATTTCAGCCAAAATACAATGCAACCAAGCTTTTAGAAACATGCTGCTAATAGATAATAGATTAGTGGGCTTTGGAAACTAAAATGGCACATTTCTGTGTAAATCTGGTAACCTAATAACATTGGAAAAATCATAGTAGCCATTGAATGTAATAAAACAATATCAGCTGTCAGACAGACTCGTGTAGTTATAGGCAATCTTGAGCTATCAAACATTTAATAATTGTGAGCGCAAAGAACGTTACAATTAAGTTTAGCATAGGTATGTGGAGGTAAACACGATTACATCCACAAGGCCATTTGCAATAGAATGCGACATCAGTTCTGTTTTCAGAGTTTTATTTAAGTGAACATAAATATCGGACCTATAAATAAATAAAAATCAATTCCGTTTGAACAATTAAACTTGAACTAGGTAACAGTAGGTATCCTTAAAATAATTAATATAATTAAACCATAAATTGACATTTATAGATATTGTTCAAAATGTCCACCATTTTTTTCTATACACAATTCGGCTCTGCGTACAGTTGCTTGAATGGCTCTACGCAATTTAGTCGGCGTTATTTCATTAAGAGCCCGTACAACTTTATTTTGCAGCTCTTCACGGGTATTTGAAGAAGTTTTATAAACTTTATTTTTGAGAGTGCCCCATACATAACAGTCGAAGGGTGTTAAGTCAGGTGACCTAGGAGGCCACCTGATATGACCTTGATTTGCGATAAGGCGTTCACCATGCAAGTTGTTTAAATATTCCATCACTATTCTGGAATTATGTGGGGGAGCACCATCTTGTTGGAAAAACAGATTTTGTAAATAGGCATGAGGAAGTAAGTCAAGAAATTCTGCTGTCTGGTTTTGTAAAAAGAATAAATATCGTTCGCCAGTAAGTGTTCCATCAAAAAATATGGGTCCAATTATTCGATCTCCAAGTACTCCAAGCCAACAGTTAAACCCAAATCTTTCCTGAATATTCCCCCGCCCTACCAACCTCGGATTTTCTTGAGCTCAGTACCTAGTATTATTTCTGTTAAACATACCTTGGTTCGTAAATCTACTTTCATCTGAATATAAAATATGAAAAGGAAAACCTGGGTTTTGTTGTACTGCATTTAAGAACCAGTTGCAATATACTAGCCTCCTGTCGTTATCATCTCCATAAAGATGTTGGTGTATTTGGTATTTATAAGACCGAAACTTATGTTTCTTTAAAATTCTGCAAACCGAAGACTGACTAATGTCGCATTCCATTGACAATTCCCTTGTTGGTGTTGTTGGGTGTACCATCACAAATCCTAATACATCAATTTCTTTGTCCTCACTTACAATTAATGTTTGATGGTCATCTTGTTGATTGGGTTCGTTTCTTAATTCTTGTTCCACTCTGGCAAACAAGTGTCTGCTTGGATGACGTCTGTTGGGATATCGTTGCTGATACAGTTCTGCAGCCGCAGTTGAATTTTTGAGACGCTCTCCATATATCAGTAACATATCGACCTTTTCATTTCTACTAAAATTATTCATTTTCTTTAATTTTTACTCAAAGAGATTTCCGCAACGCTTTATTTTGTATCTGTCTGACAGCTGATATTGTTTTATTACATTCAATGGCTACTATGATTTTTCCAATGTTATTAGGTTACCAGATTTACACAGAAATGTGCTATTTTAGTTTCCAAAGCCCACTAATCTATTATCTATTAGCCGCATGTTTCTAAAAGCTTGGTTGCATTGTATTTTGGCTGAAATCTCAAATATTTCTGAGCGGATTTTCAAAATTTTGGTATCATTAGATTCGTATGAAAATGAGGTATTTAAAAATTAAATTCCCATTTAAAAAAACCGAGTTAGTGGGTAAAAATCACATTTAAAAATTTTAAACGCCTCTATAGAATTAACTAATGCAATCATATTGCTCTTTTTATTTTTATAGTAACGTAGCACACAAAATAAAATATATTTTGGGCACCACAGCACTCTGGATTCAGAAATAGATTTTTTAATAAAATTTTTAATGTTTATCAAAAAGTGACCAAAATGGATGTATTGTATTCAAAATTTCCTCTAGATTCCAAAAATGTAAAAATATATAGGGTGTTCCATTTAAAAATCGAAAGTTGTGGGCATTTTCGGTCAAACCGGATGTGCACCAAACTTGATTTTTTATTGAAAAGATGGCATTTTAGTCGTGTAATAAGGCCTCCAAATTTCAATTTTCTATTCCAAATATTTTAGGAAATATCGCGGCGAGCGCAATTCGTGACTCACCCGGTATGTATGTCAAATATTATTTCAATTTGTTACATTTCTTTAACTATTTATTCTTTTAGGGCGGTCCACCCTGCATATTTTTCAGTGAAAGTATACAAATTTCTTCGTTAGCTGTACCGTTAACTTCCTATCACGTCTACTCTTTCCGTCAAATGCCTTTTTAGATACAGCACCAACAGACAGGCAACAGAACGCGGGACAGACTGACAGAATTGAAAGACCTTCATTTTCATAATCTGCATTCTGCATAGTCTTAAATATGAGAATCGGAAGAAATCCTGGAGTTAAAATAAAAAATGACTTCAGTTTATATTTTCTGTTAAAAGTTACTAACCATAGGGACTATTGCCTAATTAGCCGCCGGTTTTGCGCAATGTAACAATATTATATAATAATATAAACATATAAATTTAAAGAATTTTAATAATTATTAACTTCTTTATTTATCGATAGATGTTAAAAAACAATAGGTTTTCATCTAGCTAACACGAACTTATTATCCAAATTTTACTGCAATCCTACTGTTCGTTCTTATATATAAGTTATCGCGCGCTTAGAAGAAATGTGACGGACGGACAGACAGACGGACTGCCGTTTTGAAACTTGTTCAGAATTCGATCATCAACACAGTGATATGAAATTTTTTTCTCTACGAGCGATATTACCGGTTTAAGGCAGTATTACACGAAACGATTAATTGGTCAAGAAATCGGCCAATTAATTGGTCAAAAAATCGATCAATTAATTGAAAAAAAAGAAACTGTATTACACGCAGCAATATTTATTCGATTTATTGTTGTTAAATCAGGTATGTCAATCCTCCGTTTAGTTACTCCCTGGACGGTTGCCGTTTGGTTGTCGCCCTGATTTCAATGCTTTGACTTTTGATAGTTTTGTTGTCCGACCAGTCCGACCGAATTCGAATTTTTGATCTAGAGGCGACTGAAACTGTGAACATCTTCGAAGGTCTGCGTAAATGTTCCATAAAAATTCTGAAAATATGCATGCTCATTTCCTGAATAAAAATAAGCATCTTTTGTCTCTTGGCATTTTTTTCAAAGTGCTTCCTTCTCCCGGAAAAAAATAACAAACAAACAAAAATATTTTTTGTATTTTTTTTTACGGGAAAAGGAAGCACTTTGAAGATAAACACCAAGAGACAAAAGATGCTTATTTTTGTTCAAAGAACACGTCTACCGGTTTTCAGAATTTCTTAGACAAAAATAATTTCGACCAAGAATTTCCCTAAAATTTTATTTTTTTCTACTTCAGAAAAATCCCAAAATATTCAGGCAAGTTCTTTAGGTAAAAATAATCAGCTTATGCCCCTTCAACATTTTCTTCAAAGTGCTTCCTTGTCCCGTAAAAAAATTACAAAAAAATTATTTTTTTCTGTTTTATTTTTTTCCGGGAGAAGGAAGCACTTTGAAAAAAAAACACCAAGAAACAAAAGATGTTTATTTTCTCTAAAAAATGAGTCTGAATATTTTCAGAATTTGTATGGAACATTTAAGCAGACCTTCGCAGTTTCAATCGTCTCTAGGTCAAAAATCGAATTCGGCCAAAGGGAATTTTAATCAGGGGGCCCAGGACAACATTTTCCCCAAGTTTCATAACTATCGACTGGTCCTTTATATATTTCAGCAGGTGACTTAAGCCGACATATATCAAAAATTGATGCAATTTATCTGGAGATAGCTCGGAATCTATGTCGCCTCTATAGATTGATACTAATGCATTGATCATTGCAGTGCACTGATTATTAGCTTGTTTTGCATCCTCATACTCTTTTTCCAAATTTTCTTTATTTTCAGATTCTTTTTCTATTTGTTCATCATCGCCAGATTCGCTAGAATCGTTTCCTAATGGTTCTTCCTGTTCGCAGTCCTCATCACTGGTTTCAAAATCAAAATTTTTTTATTTTCTCGGGTTTTCTAGATTGTTTGTCTCAGGTTCTTAAATTTTCGCATCATCATTATCAGTAGATTTATTTTCATTAATGTGAAATATACCGAAAAGCTGATTCGTCATCTGGCACGTGCTGACTGCCGAAACTTAAATTGTAACGTCTGAGGAATTGCCAAATTGGTCTGTTACTTGATTGGATCTTTTTTTAATACACTGAAAAAATATGTTCAGTGAATGAAAGTTCATTGAGAATTTATGAATCTGTTTATTGATATAATGTATATGTTCATTAATACAATGTACACATTTATTGTTACTGTGTAAACGTACATTATTATAATAAACGGATTCCTCACTTTTCAGCCGATGAACCGATTCATTAATATTACGAACATATTTTTTTCAGTGTGATCCAGTGAATAAAGATTAAAAAAATGAATAGTCAAGAATATTCAAACACGATAAACACAAACTATAAATTCCTATAGACTTCTACATTGAAATATGAAAAAAATTGAAATGCAAAGGAAGAACTATAAAATGATTTCAAGTTCAAATGATATAAAATGTAAATAAACGACAAATGTTCGTGAACACATTCTCGCATGAACCATTCTTATTTTGTCATTTTTGTTGCAATTGAGATCTGATGAGGATGATATGGAAAAGGGAAGAAATGTATTTCATGATAGTTGTAAATATCATTATTGCTATCAGTAAAGCGAAAATAAATAACGACATAACAAAGAAATGAAATTTTTACATCGCTTTTTTACCTCAATAAATTGGGAAATGGGGGCCCCTGGAAAAGTGGGGCCCTAGGCGCGCGCCTAGTGCGCCTAGGCCTAAAGGCGCCTCTGATCTCATGATTCTCATGTATCATTCCAATAGTTTGAATTAAATAACGTTCACTCTGAACATAATTTGTATAATTTTCTTGGAGCGACATCTATTGATGAATGGCCATACAACGTACTAAACCCTATCGGTAGCCTTGTGACGGTCATTCATATTTAATTTTTCAGTACAAAGGAACTTGAAAACTTGGAACTATGTCTTTAATTATTTTATTATGTACGCTGTTAAAGAGGTGTTGAGTGTTAATCCAACGGTCCACGTCCATGTAAATGATATAAATTATCAAAAATGATAAAATTGTGCTTAAATATTTTCTATTATATAGACATCTAGTGCTCAACAGCCAAACTGAATCTAGCGATCCATTGCCTATGTCGATACTGCTTTAATGTAGGTAGTTTCCTTCCTAATATTGAAAATTGAATATATTGGCAGTAAGTAGATCTCAAATATAGAGGGTTCCATACGTACTCCAATGAATATCCTTAGCACCGAGGTTTATGGTTCCAAGCCATCTCCATCACAATCGTGTTTGGATCATCAAAATCATTCGAATTGAAGCATTTGGTATTGAAAATGATTGTAGCAAATATGTGGATATGAACTTTTTAGCGCCATCTACCCAACTTCGACATAAATAAATTAAAGATAGGCCATCTAGTAGCAATGAAGTGAAATAATCGCCAGTTAACTGAACTAAAGTAGGCCACGTTTAATAACTGGTAATAATGTTGCTTCATTGCTACTAGATGGCACGTATGAACAAGTTACAAGCCGTTCTTTGATTTGAAATTATAGTGTGAAGAAACCATTATCACAATTTCATTTTAATTTTGTTGGTGCCAGGAAATAATCGGTGCACCAGAAAACAGGCATCAGTGACTAATTAAAACTTTAAAAATCATTGGTTTGTCAGGTCTGTGTACATCAAGAGGGTATCTCTATAGTTATTCTGGTTAGGGAAAAATTTGAAGAGGTACTTTCTAATATCCTTCAAGAGGTACTTATAGATGCAATCCACATCTGGTGTGAGAGGGAGCAGATGTCTGTCAACCCCCACATATGAAAGAAAGTTGGACAACATATAACAACTTCCATATTAGGTGCGAAATTGTTCCACTTGCGGAAGAAATGAAATACCTAGGCGTAACACTAGATAAGTCACTTAATTGGAATTCCCACTTGGAAAATGTAATCCACAAAGCGAGACTGTCCCTATGGATATGTCGAAGAATTTGTGACATTGGCTCCCAACAAATATATTGAATATTCATTACGGTCATTAGACCAATGATAGCGTATGCGTCAATAATTTGGTGGTCGAAAGGGCTTCATCAAACGATTGAAGCCAAACTCTCTAGATTATAGAGGCAAGCATGCTTGGCAGTCAATGGTGCAATAAGCACCACACCGTCAGCTGCTCTGGAAGTCCTCCTGGACCTACCTCCTCTCCATATCTACCTAGAGAGAGGCCAGGTGGGCAACATACAGAATGCATCAAGTGGTAATTAATATACCACAGGCAAGCATATGGAGCGCAACAAGCTGTTGGACAACAGAAATTGTCACAGTGTCCTTGGAATGCCTTCAGACCTGATCAACTATGAAACTGCTCTTTAAGCTCCTTTCATGGAAGAGACAAATGGGATCAGAACAAAACCAACCTACAAAGGGCAGATAGTTGTTGGTTCACAGACGGCTCCCAAATGCCTGAGGGAACTGGAGCTGGTATATATAGTCGCAAACCAAAGGTAAGAATAACGTTGAGCCTGAGTGATAATGCGATTCTATTTTAGGCAGAAATCCATGCCATTATGAGCTCTGTGTACGGAGGCTAGAACAAACGCAGCCTAGACACAGATCAATAAATATATTTTCAGACTGCCAAGCTGCTCTTAAAGCCCTTGGATACTACCGGTGTAACTCTAAAACGGCTTGGAATTGCCACGAAGCTCTTACCCGACTGGGCAGAAACAACAAACTGGCTCTAATCTGGGTACCTGGCCAGTCTAGCATGGAAGGCAATGAGGTTGCCGATTCTTTGGCTAGAGAACCAAAGAGGTAACCAAATTTATAGGACCAGAACTGGCAAATCTGCTAACTCTGCCAAGGCTGCTATCCTAGCCTGGACTGAAAACATTTTATTACATATCTTTTGAAGTGAAGAAATAAAAAGGAAATTAAGAACTCTAATTGGCCTATACACTGGGCACTGCAGATTAAATCATCACCTACACAGAATTGGACTGGTGGAAAACGCCAAATGCCGTCTGTGCCTGAAGGATGATGAAACGGGAGAGTACATTTTGTATGTCCTGCTGCAGAAAGAACCAGCTTCTCACTGTTTGGTAAAAGACAAGTGCAGCCAGAGGACCTGCAGGGTTCCTCGCCCAACAACATTGTGATAGGAGTGTGCCACAATAGACCTGATGGTCGCACTGAAAGATTTGACAAGAGCCTACTCACATATTAACCTAACTTAATCTTAACCATTGAGGGGGGCGCCAGTGGAAGCTCAGTACTCCCTGGTAACATTTTACCACTCCCTGAATAATTTCCAACAGTACCGGGGTGGAACCGTTTTGCATATTTTTGTTATAAAGGTTGGAATTAGCTTTTGCTGAATTACAATGAGCACTCCATACAATTTATTTCTGACAACAGGCCTGGTCTTGGTACAGAGAAGACAAAATGGGAGACCTATTTAAAAATTATAAATACGTTCTGAATTCCAATTGTCTGAAAATAGAGTGCGTTATTATAATCTTATAATGGTATAAATATTAAAGAAACATGAAAAAAGTGCTTTCAAGATAGCGATACATGCTGTCTGTTTTTGCCCAATACGTTTTCTTTCACGATTTTCAAGTTTTAAGTTGTTCTTCCTCATAATACGGAAATTTCCCCGATTTGGCATCACTAAATCTCTATTCAACAGTTTTCGCCTACTTAAATTTACCATACCATATTCTTGTACACACGCAGTCTACTTATAAATATATAATCATCATCTATTATACAGTTAAAAGACAAGTTGTGGATTACTCAATTTTATCAACTGTAGATAATGACCTAGCAAAAACACATCAATCAAAGAGGGGACAATTCAGAAGGGTTGATAGTTCGGGGAAACCCAGATGGCAAAAGGCAAAAGAGAAGCCCTCCAAAAGTTAAGCTGTTCATCAACAGGCAACCGTTACAGATGATATGATGCTGTCGGACATGCTATACAGCACACGGAAGCCAAACAGAAAAACACATAGAATACCAAACGTCTGACAATAAGTTGTGGATAAGAATACCTAGCAAGACATTGCTGTCAATCAATTTCTAGGACTAATTCAGTTAAACAGATTTATTAATTAACAAGGACACTATTTTATTTCTAAATTAGTAGGCAAAAGTAGTTGATTAGCTCTGCCGTGCAAAGGCAAAACAGTGTAATCGACAAAATAGCGATTTTGCGATTTTAACGATTTATAACTTCAATTTTTCATCTATACATTGTTTTGGAATTGCAATAGTTTTTGAGATAGTCACAGCAAAATACTGTAATTGATTTTCTTTTACTTCAAACAGAGGCAGAACAATGTAACCAACAAAAATTGACTTTTTTTACCAAGGGAAACAGTGTATAATACATTAACGCATTATGTCTCGGCTACAAATTAAACTGTTACCTCGGTAAAACAATGTAATCGACATTACACTGTTTTGCCAATGCAGGTGTTCAAATTTCTGTTTGACATTCCAATGCATGTGTAACGTATAGTGTTTTGCCACTGTTTTACTAGTTTTCCCGCCAATAGCAAGTTCTAATATCGCGAAGTGTTAAGAAACTCAATTGTATATTTGTGTTTATTGTGATTGTGAGTGCCTTAATTTTGTGTGAGATATCAACCTTAAATAGAAAGAAAAATACTGAAAATAACTGTGAACAGAATATGCCATATTATAAATATATAGTTTCCGCTTTGTTTAAGACTCTTTAAAATTGTTTTATAAAACTGATTTCGGTGAAGCCGAGTATAAATGTCAGTAATATTAAAAAAAAGTTGAAATGAAATTATCACCAAAAAATCAAAACCTTCGGGGAATTTCTAAAAACAAAACAGAAGTAATTTAAAAAAATTTAGTTACTAAAATGCAGCCAAATAGAGGGCCATTTTGGATGAATATATCTATAAATGAGGAAGCCGCAATGATTTGGTAGACGTGGGGTTTTAATAATAATAATATATTTAGTAGAATGATATAAAGCTGTTTTTTCGTAAGCCAATCATTAAAATAAGTTATCTTTTATATATTTTATATCAGTAAAATAAAGTTTTTAGCAATATTTGTCTGAATTTCATTTTATAATGTATTGTCATACATTGTTATTCACAAATTCTATGGGAAAAACATCTACATAGAAGTAAGGCAAAACAATGTAATGTCGATTACAGTGTTTTGCCATATTTTCTTACATTACTGAAATCACATAAACATAGGCAAACCAATTTAAGAGAAATATTTTAGACAAAATTAAAGTTTCTGACGAATTATCCGCAGAACTTCAAAAAGCATGTTACCTTTATTCATCTATAAAAATTTGATATACATATCTTATGAAATAATGATTTGGCATATAATTAAACTTTAAACTCCATTATCTTAAAACTGCCTTTTTCATATTACATTGTTTTGCCTTTGCACGGCAGGCAGCTAAAGTCTTGATAGTTCATTACATCTTTTCTACTTTCTTAATTTATTTAATAGTGGACTCAATGAGTCGGAATTATGGCCAGATTTTGTTACAAACGAGGAACACAACCAGACCACCTCCCTCCCCCGCTTTCGAGTGTGCGGAACACGAATATATGGGTAAAAAAAGGTTTTATTCAGGGCAATCTCTTCAAATGACCAAAAACCACCCCTTTTATCGGTTTTCATGAAGGGACGTGCGACATAGCAAGGGTTTTGTCCGTGACCTGACCATGACCACCCTTACAGGTTGAATCTAATCTCCCAGGTAGAAAATGATAAAATATCTCTCTTCTCATTGAAACTTTTACCCCCACCGTTCTTGAGGGTGCTAATGACGAATAAAATACTTTTAGGCGACTTCGACCTGCCCCCTCAAATGACCAAAACCCACCCCTTCTGCGTGTATACTTTCATTAGGGCTTGGCAATATTTAGAGGGGAATGGATGGAAATTTAGAAGTCGAACTGCACAGAAAGGGCGATGGCCAGTATCTCTTAAAGTGGATTTTCATCAACATCCTCGAAAATGGGGAGGAGAGGTAAACGTATAAACTAAGAAGAGTAAAATCACTTTCCCACCCCCTGGGAGGGTAGAATCCACCCTTAAGAGTCACCCCAAACATCAATGGCCGTCACTCTTCCCGTATAGTTCCACTACTATAAAATTTCCGTCCATTCCCCACATTGCCGAGCACTAATGAAAGTATATTAGCAAAAGGTGTGGGTTTTGGTCATTTGAGGGGGCAGGAAGGGTCGAAGTCTCCTAAAAGTATTTTAGTCATCATTAACATCCTCGAAAATGAGGGTTGAAGTTTCAACGAGAAAAGATATATTTTATCATTTTCCCACCCCCAAGGGCAGCCACGGTCATATCTCTGACATTATCCTTTGTCATTTATCATGTCCCGGTCAAATATGCAGAAATTCGCATTAAAAGCTTTGCTCTCACGCGTTTGTGCACAAAAACCATTAAAAGAGGTGGTCTTTATCCGTTTGAAGGGAGTTGCCCTGAATAAAATCTTTTTACCTTCATATTCGTGTTCAGCACCCTCGAAAACGGGCGAGGGAGGTGGTCTGGTTGTGTACCCCATTTGTAACATATTCGTCTGACTCCTTGGCTCCACTATAATTATGGCAAAATCATTAATTGTTTAAGGAAATGAGAGAAAATGAGTAGATTTATATGAGCTCATTTTTCACGTTATATATTTATCTAAATAGCAAGCAAACACTTCATTGCGAGACACAAATAAAATTTGGATTTCTCTCTATTTCCCCTGCGTAACACATAAAGAAAAAGTACGAATTAAAACATCATGTGTAAATATACATTTTATGAAACAAACATAATAAAAAATTATAAAGTATGAATATCTTCTATTTAGGGGGACCTAAGAAAAAACAATTATTAAAATCACAGTCTAAAAAAGCTATCAGTTTCTACTTCTTAAGCTAAATCCAGCACCACTGAAAGCCTTAAATTCACTGTTGTCATCTTCCTCATTATTCTTCTGTTTTATGGACCTTCTGATAAATTTAAGAGTACCAATTTGATAATCATAATCTGGTATGCCTTTAACGTAGACCGGCTTAGGGGGAGAGGCATCAGTTGACGTGGAATCTTTACGTTTTTTACCATCCAAGCGGTTTCCAGCACCACGGAATGCTACAAAACCAGACGGCTCTGGCATTAACTCTGCAGGGTCTACTGCCATTTCCTCTTCTTCCCTCCTTTGCTTTTCTGGCTCTTTATATCCCACTGGGGCTGCAAATTCCACCTACAAAAATTTGGAAGAATAGGTTCACAATTTTCAAAGATATAACAGCAAGTGCTAAATATATAAAATGATTGCCAATGTAAACAATTAACTTCATCATAATTATCAATTCAAACCTTTTCTTCTTCATGCCACTACGTTATAATTATTGTCAGTGTTTGGGTTTGTTAATTATTTAATTGGTTGTATGTGCATACATGTAGGTATGTATATGTATGTGTTGTATGTTGTCTTATCTAATTTTGTTGTAATATTTTGTATAATGAATATTTCAATATTCTGTATAGATAATGGTACAGGGTTCAGACTTTGCGAAGCTGAAAAAATTCCCTGAATTTTCCAGGTTTTCCATAACCAAAAGTATTAATTTCCATATATTTTTTAGTGAAGCAATTTTTTATTTGACATAAAATAATTCCTTGAATTAAATTGAATCAGTAAAAATTCTTAAAAACTCTATGGTTTTCCATATCGAGACGCAGAATTCCCTGATTTTTTATAAAATTTACAAAATTCCCTGATATTTCCAGGTTTGTTTTTAGAGATTTTCAAATTCCCTGAATTTTCCAGGTTCTCCAGGTTTTCCATACGAGTCCGAACCCTGTTGTATAGCAAATTAACATCTATCTTCGAATAATATTCATCATTTGTAAGAAAATTAAGTATTAATGTACAATATAATTTGTAATATATATATTTTACTGTATTTTGTACTTAACATTTGTATGTTTTTTAATAACTTATATGTTGAATAAAGAGATTATTATTATTACAATTATAATGGATCTTTTACTACATCTCCTTAAAGATGTATGGGAGGTACTTATTGGAAACAAATGTACCAAACATTTTTAATTCGTTAATATCTGTCTGTTGTTGTGATATAAATGAATATTATTTAACTAAATGATTATTGGAATCAACAATTTATTATTAGGCAGTCACTTTTCTGCTTTTCAATGTTTTCGTTTTATTTACGAATTTTTAGTTCTTATAACACAAACTTTTATGCTGAAAATGCCCTGATTCTAACTTGGCCTTACATTTTAATAAAATTATTGTTATTTGTTAATTTGATAAATTAAATGTATACTGTAAATAAATCAAGAAGGGGAATTACAAGATTTATACAATTAGTGAGTCATTTTTTATTGTTAATGAAAAAATTAATGCTTTAATGAGAAACTGATATCGTGACAACACTGTAATAGTGTTCATTTAATATTTTCTACGTTGGTACAAATGCGCAATATACAGATTAGGTACATTTAGTAGAGACGGGAGAAGCGGTTCCAGATATGTAGCGTTACAAGCGCGACCGCTCCAGAAAAATATCAGGACAGAATAACAATATTTTTGAACAACAGAAATGAAATGATTCAGCTAGATGTCAAACGGAATGCGCGTAGAAGAGATTGTGTTTATCGCATAGCGTTGTCCGAGCTCAGGTATTTCAGAGGGTAATGTAACGTAATCTATGTGATGTTGCTTGTTGCGAGCAACCGGTAATTTAGCATTTGATAGCATGAAAATACCCCGACGTAAATAACCACCCATCTCTAACATTTGATACAGTTAAGATTAAACAGCTGAGATCGGTTAGGTTAGGATCCATTGTGCATAAAATGTCAAATGTTCAATATTCTCTTTTACTTATTTAAAAACTTGTAGTGCTCTTTAGAACAAAGTGAGACAAATATAGAATAAGCTATCTTTCTCACTTGCACTGCTTATCCATGAAGACGAATGACAAAGAAAGGCATATATGTTACCACCAGATTTTGTTTTACCATGTGGCACGTTTTCATGATTGGTTAATCTACGTTTCACAAAAAGGGGATATTTTTTGTCAATAACAATTTATTATGTGAGAACTGTCTCGTGAACGGTAATTAAACTCTACAATTATCTTATTAAGATCTTAAATTGCATGTATAAAAAATTTGGAGGTGTTAATATTTTTTCAATGATTTTTAGCTGTTATATCCAGTAACATAACATGCTTGTCTGATCACGAAGGCATAACTTTTTCATATAGCCTGCGTAGACCACTAGTAGATAATGCCCCACAAATGTATAGAGCTGTTAATAACTTTACGATCCATAATTATAAAATAGCACTGTCGAACTGTAACTGGTCAAATTTATTTAATAGTAATGATACAAACGAGATCTCGTATATCCTACTCAATAATATTTTAAACTGCCACGAAGCATCGTTTCCCCTGAAGCAAATCAAAAAAACGAAAGGTAAATTGATCAAATATAGTGACAAACTTAAAAGTATGAAAAATCAGTTGATAATGCTACATGATATAAGTAAAAAATACGCAAACTTCAAAGAACCGTACAAAAAATTCAAGGAAAGGTACAAAAAAGAATTAAAAGCAGAAACAATAAAACACAATACCAATCTAATAGTAAACTCAAGTAATAAACAAAAAACAGCTTGGAATATCATAAATCGTAATAAGTCCAATAATAATTGTGACTTGGAGATATCAGCAGAAGACCTAAATACATTTTTTGTCAATATTGCTGACAATATTATAAAAAACATTAATCAAGACAATACCCTATATCTAGAATCATTACGTAAAGACCGGGTAACCTTTTCCTTTTACTTATCACCAGTTACGGAGACAGAAGTTGCAAATCTCATTGATTCACTAAGTTCTTCAAAATCTAGGGACTATTATGGCTTGAATAGCGACTCTCTTAAATTAGCTAAAGAGGAACTCCTAACTCAAATCACTTATTTTATAAATAGTTGCTTTGTAAATGGCATATATCCGGAAAATCTCAAAATATCCAAGGTAACTCCTATCTTTAAAAAAGGAAACAAAGATGCTGTCGAAAATTACAGACCAATATCCATAATCCCGATACTAGCTAAATTATTAGAATTAGCCTATAAGATCCAACTAATGGACTATCTAGAAAAGAAAAATCTAATAAATACCAGTCAATATGGTTATAGGAATGGTAAGTCGACCGTGGAAGCATTAACGAAAATAATAGTATCGGTTATGGAGGAATTTGAAAAAGGAAATATGTCAGTTGCATCCTTCTTAGATCTGTCGAAGGCTTTTGACTGCGTTTCACATGACATACTATTATTAAAATTAGAAATGTATGGCATCAGGGGGCCTGCGTTGTCTTTTCTAAAAAATTACTTATCTAAGAGACATCAGTGTGTACAAGTCAACGGTAAGACTTCATCTCTTAAGCAACTTAATCATGGAGTTCCTCAAGGTTCAATTTTAGGCCCAATACTATTCATTATTTATATAAATGACATTTCAAAGTCTCTTGAATTTGAATCGATCGGATACGCTGACGACACAACGCTAATGTCAACAAGCAATAAGGTAGACTCTCTGAGGAACATATCTAATGAAATGCAATCACAGGCCAAGGTTTACTTCAATAATATCAAATTAGGTCTAAACACAGATAAAACACAAACCTTAATTTTTAATCTTAACACGCACATAAATCCTGACACAAATCCTATAAAATGTCTTGGCGTTTTTCTAGATAGCAAACTGACGTGGGAAGCACATTCGGAATATCTACAAAAAAAACTTTCAAGCAGTGTCTATCTCTTATATAATCTTACTAACGTGATAAACCAAAACACGATTCTGCTAGCATATCATTCCATATTTCATAGCGTCTTGTCATATGGCATTCTTCTCTGGGGTGGCTCAGCTCATGCTTCAAAAATATTCCGCATTCAAAAGCGAGCGGTAAGAGTTATTACTAATGCCAAATATAATGAAAGTTGTCGACCTCTATTCAAAAAGTTAGGGATACTTACCCTAACAAATCAATACATTTATATGTGCTTAAATTATGCTCAAAATCACACAGCCTATGAGAATCGAAACAGAGGAGAAACAAGACTTAATCTTATAATTGCCCCATACTTCCGTCTCACAAAAAATATAAATTCATTCAGATACATTTCCATAAAATTATACAACTTACTACCTACCGAATGGAAAAACTTAACAGTCCAAAAATTTCAATAAAAAATTAAGACTTTCTTAAAAGAAAATGTGTTTTATGAAATCCAAGAATTTATTGACCATTTTAGACCTCCTTTTTAATAATTTTAATGTGGCTTTTACTTATTATCTAAGGTGTTTTATCTTTTTGATTATATATTTCATTGTCTGTTTTACAGATTCCAACATCTGTCATATATTTAAGTGACCTATGTATTATAATCATATTTTATTTTTGTTTTTTTATCATGTACTATTTGACGTGTGTATACAATGTTTCTTTGTCTAACACAAATAAATATATCTATCTATCTATCTATCTATATCTATCTATCATATCTCCCATAAGAACTCATATTAAATCAAAATCATTATAAATCAAAAACGGTTTAGCAAATTGATTTGAAATTTGGGGTGATTAATGAAGACATAAAGAACAATTGCCCAAAATTTCATTAATTTGTTAGCGGTATTGAATAGCTCTTCCCATTGAGCTATTATGTTCAATAACACTACTTTTCCCGTAAGAATTAAATCGTTAAAAATTAAAAACGGTTTAATGAATCGATTTGAAATTTATTGGGGTGATTTATGAAGACGTAAAGAATAATTTCCCAAAATTTCATTAATTTCTTAACATGTTGGGATCACTCCCATACATCCTTAAATTAAATATTTTATAAATATACGATATTTTCAGATCAGATTGTAGTATTGACTAGGGCCGTAAGTGACAACACTGTAAAACCTGTATCAATGATATGAGAAATAAGCGCAATTTCCTTGTATCGTCCTAATAAATTTTAAATAAAAAAATAGGTTTAATTTAGAAGAACAAAAATAATGTTAGAAAGTTTTCAACAAATATCTTCTTACTTACATTCATATCACATTCAATAATGCTTATAGCATCTCCAGGTTTGGTTTCCAGTACACATAATTCGTAGGCCTTTTGATTGTACCTAACGGCAATGACATCTCCAGTGGTAAGACATGCGAAAGAACGTAGACAATTTTCTAAAACTGCTTTGGGGTTGGTTATGTCAAGGAAATCAGGATTCAGAGGCTGGAACTTGGAAAATGTTCCTACAGGTAAAGAGACACTTTCCATCTGTACCAAATCGCCCTCTTCCAAAACCATGTTGTGCATCATCTACGACAATATTAATAAAAATAATATAAACATGCCTTATGTTAATTTGAGCATTTAGTAGAAACCTTGGACTAGTGTACATGCATATGGCAACGTACAGAAATTGAAATGACAAGTCATTCACTCCTCTTTCATCACATAAGTACTCATGGACACTCTTGGTTTCTATATAGTTTAATTACACAAAGAATAGCAACAAATTACAAGAGACCCCGGATGAAATGGAAAATTGTGTTCCATTGAAATCGTCTACTTTTTTACTGTGTTGTAAATTTTGACCACCTGAATAAGTCTCAATGGACATGACCTTAAAAATTCGTATATTATTATTAGATTTAAATAAACACTTTTTGTCCTTTGCAATTTTCCCCAAAAGTTCATGTAAACCAGAGTAAAAAACTCTTGAATGTTTAAAATGATGAAAATTGCGTAGTTTTGATAAGCCAATATCAAAAACTGTTGATTATATAAGGCCATGTCCAGTGAGACTTTTATTCAGGCGGTCAAGACCTGCAACATGGTAAAAATGTAAACAATTCCAACGGAATCCAATTTTTTATAAGAATGATGCGTCCTTTTCAGATTTCGCATTAACATGATTTCAAACATAGAATTAAGGTCAGACGCTACATGTATTTATTTACACAGAATATCACAAATTGTAGACTCCTGGAAAATGAGAATGAGAACATTTTAGATGAGTTACCTTTAGATCTAGGACAGGGAATGTATTACCAACAAGATGGCTCTCCTCCCTATAATTCAAAGATAGTAATTGATTACCTTCAACGGGGGTTCGGAGGAAATGTAATTTCGACGAATGGTCCTGTGAGGTGGCCTCCAAGGTCACCAGATTTAACGCTCCTTGATTTCTTTGTTTGGGGTTATTTAAAAAATATTGTCTATGCAACCACCGTTACAACCTGTGAAGACCTGGAGCTACGAGTAAGACGAGCAATTAATAGCATAACGGCCCAGCAATTGGCGAACGTTCTTCGAGAAACAGCTATGCGAGTTCAGAAGTACATTGACGTTAATGGACAGCATTTTAAACAACTATTGTAATGTTTTGTGTTAATTTTTATATTCCAAAACCACCTTATGTGTAACAAGATAATTAGAATAAAATTGTATTTTCTTATTTTCTTTTAGCTGTAATTTTGTTTGTATATATCGCACATTTTAATACAACATATGAATAAATTCCTTATTAATAGTACTAATAAATGGTACCAAGGTACCGATATGGTTTCATTTGAAATAATTGAGTTTTGTTCCAAAAACAATTGGTGAATTCTATTGGCTCATAAATCACGTAATTTAGTGTTTTTGACGGGATTTCGATTTTTGTAACATTACACGGGTCATTTAGAATAAATCGGAACCATCATCGCACACTTAAATGGAAAACTAAAAACTATATTTAAAAAAAATTGATGTTTGAAATGTCACTTGCTTTACATCGTTGGATTCAGAAAATTACGCAGAATTCAAAAATGCAACAATATTTAGTTAGTGTTACTTCCGGCGAAACCTTCCGGTTTCGCCGGAAACCGGAAGGTTAGGTTAGATTTTTCGAACTTTAGAGCGTCCAGCTTGCTTGTTTTTTTTTTTTAACTTTAAAGCGTCTGGCAGAAGTTAGGGCCCATGGGAAGTGTCTGGCAATAATGAATGTTGGTTTTTAACAGTATTCTCTCAATACATATACAAAAACCAGCAATCACACCATGGCTAAGTTCGTAGTGTTTTTATGTACCCTTAGCACCTGGTTACCTGGGGCCCCAATTTCAAGCTAGCAATTTTAATCACATATTACACTATTTATTGTTAAAATATTAGCTTTGCTAAAATGACGTAGGTCTGGCGGCTCTGGGATCTTGATCTATTATGACTTACAAGTAACACAAGCTCATTAGAAAGTTCACAAATGTCATTGTGTTTTAAAAAATGAAGTAGGTATACTCAATTTCAAAAAATTGCGAAGAATGTTTTAGAGAATAGTGACTAATTCTATAAAAGTTTAATTAACCAGCAAAGCCAATATGTATATATCTAGTTTACTTATTAATTTTAACACTACCCACTAACATCACATTATGGGAAAAAAAACTTACCCAAAGAGGTAAATACACCTTCCCTTCATCTGCAACGAATTCCAAAACACCACAATGTGTCACACGATTAGTTTTCTTATTAACCAGTTTGAATAACATAGGATAATTAATATTTAACCTTGTCAACTGCTCAAGTGCTGATGGTGGCATTATAACTAAAACAAAGCCATTAAAATATTCAAAAGTACTCTCAATGTATTTCTTACTTTTTCCTCCACGCTCCACATCTTGCCTTTCATTGCCAGGTAACATCGCCACCGAATAACACTGGTAAGTCATATTGAATGGACGAGGGATTTCAGGGAACATGTTAAATCCAAACTGAAACTGACAATTTTAAGAGAATTATTTCAAATGTGTCTTTTGTATCATTTTGAGGAATTTTGGGAGAACACTTGCCAAAAGTACCTTTAATAAAAGAATAAATAACAACTCTATTGTATTACGAGAAACAACGCATATATTTTTAAAACCTACCATTTTGATCAATTTTAATGGGAAAATATTTCAGACTAAAAATTATTAACAATATTTGTTAAGTAAAACACTCGTTTCTTTAATTTTCAACAAAAATTAAAAACTCTTCCGTCACGACCCTCACCCCTCCTGTCAAATGTCATTTTCATCTGTCATCCGTTTTATACAAGACCGATGGAAGAAAGGTTACCTCGTCAGTGATTTAAGAAAGGATCCAACTGACGTGACCTGACGTAGGGCCCAGTTCCAACTGTGATTGGTTCACGGGCACAGTAATGACGTCACCGCCTTTCAATTGATACGAGGCAACCTGTTCTTACCCAACCTTGGTGATGTCATCTGTCACATCTGGAATATTTACGAATTAGGAGATAAAAATGAATTTATTTCATGAAGTCCCAAATATTACTTAAAGAGCCTTAAAAAACATAAAGGGACGAATTAGAATTTTAAACTTGATTCATTTAAGTATATCACTGAACCAGTTCAGAGTCCTTCTAACAGAGAGCAATATTCTGGAAAGTGTCAAAATAAAAATAGACTTTGCTGAACTGTGCTAAATGTTAAATATAGTTTTTCTTTAATTAGATTTTCCATGTGGCCGAGAATGTACTAGAGAATTCTATTGTAAAAATTATAAATACAGGCGGTGGGACACTCCTTTTTAGACGTAAAGTAAATTTAAAGAGCGACATAACCTAAAAAAATCTAGATAGTGTACTATATCAAATTTTAAAATGGGTACAAACGAATTAGAAGAAGCCCAAAGACTAAAAGAAGAAGGAAATGAGGCATTTAAGAACAACGCCTGGGACCAAGCAATAAGACTTTACACTAAGGCAATAAATTTAATACCTAATGAAGACCGAGATGCCTCAGTTTATTATAAAAACCGCGCCGCTGCCTACCTCAAACTGGAAAATTATGAGGCTGCATTGGAAGACTGCGACAGAAGCCTTCAGATCACTCCAACAGATCCCAAAGCTCTATTCAGGAGATGTCAAGCATTGGAAGCACTGAAAAGGTATGAAGAAGCTTATCGGGACGCTACACAAATATTTAAGGATGACCCTACTAATAAAGCGGTACAACCCATACTGGAAAGGCTTCATAAAATCGTGCAAGAACGGGCCAGGCAGAATGCGCAAACCGGCAGTAAACTGGAAAGTATGACAAAAATAGCATTTGACTTATCAGAAACTACAGAGAAACGAGAGACGGCAATGAATAATCTACTGGTGCTAGCTCGAGAGACTGCGGCTTCTGAAATGATGGTGAAATCAACAGTAGTGCAACAGATAAAAAAACTGCTGAAAGTGGAAAAGAATAGAGAAATTTTTATAACCGGCATAAGAATTATTGGAGAACTTTGTAAACACAGTGCGGAGAGAACTAAGATTGTGTTGAAAGATGTTGGTATACCTTGGTTTTTAGAAGTACTGGATTCGAATGATGAGAAACAAGTTAATGCAGCAGAGCACTGTATGCAAACCGTATTGAATTCATTTTCTGGCATGGAAAATAAACCCGATACTAAACCAAAACAAGAACTGATTGACAGGAACAAAAAGTATATTGATACTCTGCTCTCCTGTCTAGTCTACTCCGTGAACAATCGGGCAATAAGTGGCTTAGCCAGGGATGCAATCATCGAGCTTTTAATGAGAAACATCCATTACAATCAACTGAATTGGGCCATAGAATTAGTCGAGATGGGTGGCGTAGCGAGGTTAATGGAATGTGCAAGTGAGCTTGAAGAATACAAATACGAGAGTGCTATGAACATCACGAAGTCCACCAGAACCATAGCGGCAGTTTGTTTAGCTAGAATATACGAAAACATGTACTATGACACAGTCAAAGAGAAATTCATGGAAAAAATCCAGGACTTTATAAAAGACAAACTACTTACGCCTGACATCGAATCTAAAGTTCGTGTGACCGTAGCCATAACAGCACTTTTACGAGGTCCACTAGAAGTTGGCAACGCAATTATTGGAAAGGAAGGTATAATGGAAATGATCTTAGTCATGGCCAATACTGATGATGAACTACAGCAAAAAGTGGCTTGTGAGTGCATCATTGCTGCGGCTAGTAAGGCAGATAAAGCAAAGGCCATTATAAATCAGGGCGTTGATATCCTTAAACATCTTTATAAGTCGAAAAATGAACACATTCGCATAAGAGCACTTGTTGGTTTGTGTAAGTTAGGAAGTTCTGGTGGTAGTGATGCTTCGGTCAAACCATTCGCTGAAGGGTCTACCTTAAAACTAGCTGAAGCATGTCGAAGATACCTATTACACCCAGGAAATGATCAGGATATTAGAAAATGGGCCGCTGAAGGCCTCTCTTACCTAACACTCGATGCAGAAGTTAAGGAGAAACTAATTGAGGACAAAGCAGCTTTGCAAGCATTAATTGAGCTAGCAAAATCTGGAGATCAGTCCGTATTATTTGGTGTCGTGACAACTCTCGT
The DNA here is from genome assembly GCA_963583905.1 of Stenurella melanura. Taxonomy (NCBI): domain Eukaryota; kingdom Metazoa; phylum Arthropoda; class Insecta; order Coleoptera; family Cerambycidae; genus Stenurella; species Stenurella melanura. Next base: position 43,696,688 of record OY757315.1, on the reverse strand, counting down.
GAACCTGTGTAATGCTTATGAAAAGCAAGAAGTGATTCCGGAGATGATAGAGCTGGCTAAATTCGCGAAACAACATATTCCAGAAGAGCATGAATTAGATGACCCCGACTTTGTCACTAAGAGATTATTAGCTCTAGGCAAAGCAAATGTAACAACAGCTTTAGTGGCATTAGCGAAAACAGAAAGTAACAACTCAAAGGAACTTATTGCAAGGGTTTTCAATGCTTTGTGCAATGAACATGAGCTGAGGGGCATTGTTGTGTCTCAGGGTGGAGTAAAGGTTCTAATATCTCTAGCATTGAATGGAACAGAAAAAGGCAAAAGGCATGCTGCTCAAGCTCTAGCAAGAATTGGCATTACGATAAATCCTGAAGTTGCATTCCCAGGCCAACGGGCTTTGGAAGTTATCCGTCCATTTATTTCGTTACTACATCCAGACTGTAGTGGCTTGGAAAATTTTGAGGCCCTCATGGCGTTATGTAACATCGCCCAAATGAATGAAGTTGCACGGCAAAGGATACTTAAGGAAGGAGGATTCTCGAAAATTGAACACTACATGTTTGAGGACCACGCATACATTTGTAGGGCTGCCACACAATGCATGTGCAACTTGACCCAGTCTGAGGACGTTATAAAAATGTTTGAAGGTGAAAATGACAGAGTTAAACTAGCTGTATCATTATGCTTGGATGAAGATAAGGACACAGCAATGGCATCTGCAGGAATGTTAGCTATTATAACAAGTAGCAGTAAAAACTGCTGTGAAAAGGTGTTTGGATCAAAGAATTGGTTAGACGCGTTGCATTGCCTTCTTGCCAACCCTCTTCCAAGTATGCAGTACCGAGGTGTCTGCGTTGTGTACAATATAATCAGTGCATCAAAAGAACTGTCTGAAAAATTATTAGAAACAGATATTATGGAGATACTTATGGCACTAACTAAACTAACTGATGAAAATACAAAACAAATCGTTGAGATGGCTACAAAGGCTTTAGAAGAGGCTGAAAAATGGGGTGTGATTAAAAAACCTGAAGACCAGAATGATGATTAGTTTTTAAGAAAATTTTCAAGTATTTAAATAGCTATGTATTATTTATTGATCTAAAGGTGCATTCTAAATATTTTTTGTACTATACAAGTGTTTAATAAAAAAGTTATATATAAAAAAACCATGTGCTTGATCCTAAATTATTTGAAAAAAATATTTACAGGACAAGTCAATGATTAAACTTTATACACCAAAATTTAACTGCACTTTTTTGATTTTATTACCTCTGCTGCTGAAATGGCGGAGTTTATCCTCCTATTACGACCTCTTCTAGACATTTTCTAATTTTAAACACCAAATTTGAATAGAAAGTGTTAAAAACTTTTTGCAGTTTGACATCTATTCAAACTCGACTGATAACTAAATTTAGCACTTTTCTGCATTACCGACAATACCGATATGTCAAGTAAAACAGAATTTTGACTATGACTACATTGAAGAAGCAGATGTGAATCGTTCTAATCGTACATATTGATTAATTAGTAGTATGAAACTATTTACTATCGAAAAAAAGTAGATAAATATTTCTAAATATAAATATCCAGTACGTGAACATAACTAAAGAACTAGCTGCTAAACGTTTTAAGTTCCCTCCATTTTAGAAACTGCGCGTGCGGAAATCAGTGACAAAAAGTTTACATGAGGATTAAAGTAAATAGTGAGGATAAAAGGAATAAAGTTAATAAAAGTAACATATTGTGTAATATTAAAATCGTGTGTATAAATAGGACTGAACAGTACTTTTTTTGATAATCACTTGATAAGGTTAGTATAGTGGTTTGACGTTTCTTAAGTTATCTAGGTTAGTGTTGTGCATGTTTTTGTATCTTTTGCTCTCTTTTTAAGTATGTTTTGGTAAAATTGCAGTATGATCGTGGTCTGCAGCATTGTAGTAAGAACAGCTTTCTATATTGTCTCGGATTTGTTCGTCTTTACTTCATAGTCCTATATTGTTTTTTAGAGCACTTTTGCCAAAATATCTGCATCCTTTGTCCACCTGTTAAAATAATGCTAATCTATCTCAAGAATTTGTATGCAGTCTCGTCCGATTCATGGTCAACCTGCTGATTGAGTTTTGCCAATTAGTTATTTAATATTGCTTGTTTTATTTTTCTTATTTTCCTTTCAGAGCTCTTCATGCTAGTCCTCCCGATTGCCATCTTATTTCTTTACCAGGGAACCCCATAGATAGATAGTGACTGACATTGAGTTAATTGTTTGAATTACCATTATCTTTCTTTCCTCTTGTGCCAGTTGTTAAAATTAGGTATGCTGCTGAGATACCTACTTTACATTCATTCTATAATTTTTGTTTATGTTGGGAAATATATTAGATGGTAAATATTATGATTTGTAAAGAGGTAATTATGAATACCTACTTGGAAACAGGAAAGAGAAAGACTGCACACAAGCACTTTCCTATTTTACTTGGTTGAGTGCATATTCACTACTTATTTGTAACAGTGGGTGAAGTTGATTTCAATAATTATTTTTAATTTCTATTCAAGGCAAAGTTCGAGGAGGATTTTCGGCATATGCTTTTTGGTATGTCGTTAATATAAATTAAATAACATTTTAGTGTGTTTAGTTTTGCAAATTGTAAGTACCAGTGAAATATATTAAATGGTGAAAGTATGAAAAATTGGTTACATATAAATTAATTGCAATTGTTATGGTATTTAATGATTCCAGTTTATGATAACATTTTATGGAGATATATATTGACCTAGTTTTTGAGAGTGAGTGATTCTTACAGGGATGCATAGCCCTAATGATTATTAAAATTTTGAACATTTAAGTATTAGTTTATAGACATTCATTGCCTTAATTAGCGGTACCTAATTTTAATGAAGACTTAATAATTTGTACTGTTAATAGGTACCTATGTCTTGATTGTAATATGTTTGTAAGTCTATACTTTTTCAAAACCCATATACCTACTCATATATTATAGGTACCTATACAGAGTGTCTCACCGGAACTGAATCGATCGATATTGGGAAAAGTATGTAACTTTTTTTTTTATTTTGGGACTTACTAAAGTCGATGTGGCCAATCCAACTAAAATAATTACAAGCATGTGTTACTTCCGGTTATACAGGAAATCGATTCCAACTTGCTTATTTTAAATAGAACACCCTATATGTTTTTGAATTTTCGAAATGACCATGAAATTCTGAGTCGAAATATGTAGCACACCCTATACCTAAACCCAGCTGTTTCAGAGATATTTGACATTTTATAAAATAATTAACAGATGCAACAGTTTGCAATAACCGTTATAACTTTCTTCTTGTAGGAGATCCTCAATTTACCTTTGGCACGTAGAAAAAGCACAAGATGAGCTAGTTTCTACAATGAAAATAAATTGCATATTAATATACGAAGTGTTCTATTTTTCATGTTACATTTTGTCAAAAACTTTTTTATTTTTTTACATCAAATTAAGTAAAATAAATACTCTTTTTTCTAGTATAGGCATTGTAGGCATTAAAGTTACAACTTTTTGAAATAAGTATTGACGAATTTCTGAAATGTTCAAGAATTTTTAATAAAAATTGCCATCAACTGCTTAGCCATGATCAGAAACAATCATTAATGTCAGTCATTCATTTATGTCAAAAAATGCCAGCACGTTTAAATTACACCCACTAAGACTTTTTAGATGTTTATTATTATACAAGGGGTGGCTCACTGTCTGAAATTCTGTACACCGTATTACTGTTGGTATTATCTCACCAATATATTACCGACAATACCGAAATATTACCAACAATACTGAAATATTACCGACCGAGATATTACCAATAATACTGAAATATTACCAGCAATACCAAAATATTACCGACAAAACCGAAATATTACCAACATTACCGAGATATTACCAACAATACCAAAATATTACCGACAATACCGAGATATTACCAACCCTACCGAGATATCACCAAAAATACCGAAATATTACCGACAATACCGTAATATTACCAACAATACCGACCTATTACCGAAAATACCAAAATATTACTGCATGATTCGCAAAGAACACATAAAAAGACTGACCTCGATACCGAATTTTAAACTCTGAATGATTATTTTCAATAAACTGTATTTATATGAATATTACTTACGAGACTGCTTATAAATACAATTTGCAAAATTGAATTAAGATAAATAATTGTTTTAAAATGTGGGATGGTACATAAAAACAAGGAAAAAAAAATACGTTTTTAATATATTTATTATATGAGTTGAAAACAACAATAAAACTCTCAATAAACTACAAATAAGGAATAAAATAAAAATATCAAACATAGAAAATACTATATACTTTAGGTATTCGAAGAAATGTATTAATTGAAAAATAAAATGTTTTTCCTATATAAAAATTAAGTATTCATGTATTTTATCATACTCTTCAATTTTTATAGAAGCATATTTTAGATCTCGGTGTAGATAGATGATAGATGCCATTTTGTAACGAAGTGTTTTCTTTCCGATGCCAAAAATGCAATTTAAATAAATAATTATGCCTCGTTACTTGTTCCACTTACGATCGAAAACTAGGTATTGTAAATTATTATTATAGATTCCTCGTAATTTAGCTAGCTTAAACCGCGGAACAGAATTTCACTTTATACAGAAACTGTAATGAATCCGTCCTTGAGAGGGCTATCTGCAATATAAAAAATAATTACAAAATTTGCCACGATCGTCGTTTGGTCAGACCAGTGGTAATCATTCTCATTAAAGCATATTTGAATGCCAATTCCGATCCGTGTGCCTAATAGTAAACCACACGGTTATATTCCGAACCGACAATGCAGGAAGTACACACTTTATACAATCACCACCGTTTCTCGTTGCTGTTTTTATAGTAACACAGATAAGACTAATTCATCAAAATGTGTGTATTAAAGCGATAATTTTAAAATAATTTCCGATTGAATGTATCACTAACTCCCTTTTAATTGTATCCGCTCTCATTTATCATTTTTCCCTTTTTTTATATATTGACGAACTACTAATATAGCCTAGCTTCTTTTTTAGTGTAATTTCCATTTAAAATCAAAAAGTAAACCAGCTTGTTCGTCTCTGTTCCACTATGGAGATACTTCTCTCGCTGTCGCACGCCAAGCTAGGAACGTTAAATAGTAGATGCAAATTAGCGCCCGAGTTCTCTATATTCTAACACTGTAAATTCAACAACTGATTGATCACAGAAATAGCTAATTCCACAAAACGCTTATCTGTCATTGTGGATTTCAATATGCCCTTATTGGTTTTTGTCGGGGTTTTTGTTTTGAAAAATAGCTTTAATAGTCGCTACACTAACTAACTAAACTTAATATCCAAAGTGCTACGGCAACATTGGAATAAAAATTATTTTCTCTAACACTATTTCAGAAACTACAAATTTCACAACTAAAAATTGTGTCGAAACAAGTATCATTCCAACACACTATTATTGTGTATATATGTATGTATGTATGTATGCACTGCTTTTGACAAATCAAAAGCCGTTAAGTCACATTTAGTGGTTTGGTTGATATGATTACGTCGAACAAAATATATTTATTTCTAGCTTGGCTTTTGACGTTTTGTAGTCTTTTTGTATAATTTCTAAAATATTGTTAGAGAAAGTGTAGTCTACACCACGTTTGGAACGGCATATTCCACACTCGCGAACCGTAGTCCGAGCTTTCGGTTCGGACTACACACTTTTCTCTCGTGTGGAATTTGGGCCATTCCATAACTTGTTATAGAATATATTATTCTCCCACATATCTACTTTAATAGTTCCAAAATTAATTGAATATGACAGTACGTCCAGTGAGCCCATGCAGTTTATACATGTTGAAAACCGTCTACATTCTTGAAATTTGTTCATTCATGAATTTTTCCGTACCCCAAAAAGTGCCGCGGCTAGTGCAATTGCACCGAATGCACCTATTGTAGTTCTGAATCTGCTCTTATTTCTCATCTATGGACTGAGATGTGTGGAAAGTACATTGCGAATATCTTTCCTCCGTTAAAATCATGATGCATATCTTTATAAACACATTAATTTGAATAGAAATTGCTAAGCACTACCAAAATATTACTGAATATTACCAAATATTATCAACTGTGACTGACAATACTGAAATATTACTAATATTACTAAAATATTACGGATATTACTGATATTACCAAAATATTACTAATATTACCAAAATATTACTGACTACCGGCAGGCTGTACACCATATTACCGGAATGAGCCACCCCTCGATTATTTATGGAGAATATGATAAAGAAATATCAGCAATATGTTGTAACACATTTGCTACTCGATACCCACAAGAACAGAAACCATCGCCATATTCTGTAAAACACATATTGGATAATTTTAGAGTATTTGGCTCTATCAAGGAAGCAATTCTAAGGACGAAGCCTTAGACATATTAGCTGAAGAATAAATCTTAACTTATTATTTAAATTTTCCTCAAAAAATTGTAATGTAACCACTCTATCGTTTCTCATGGCACAGTAAACATTAAGCTGCTCATGTTCTTGAATATTTCGCTCTATGAATAGGTACCACTGAGCTATACATATAAATGGAATGCCAATGTGTATACCTATTTGTGTGTCAAATTGAATCTCGCGCAAATATGGCGACCCCCGTTAGGGGCGAATCACAGTGTGTAGAACGCCAGGGCCGACTCTATTTTTATTGCAAGTGTTTTTAATTTGTCTTTTTTTCAGAAATCCTCAAAAATATGCGTGTATAGATTAACATTTCTTATATAGTTAACATTTGTCTCAATTTTTATTAAAGAACATAAAAGTTGTCATGCCCAAAACATAATTATTTAATTTTCAATTTCAACGAGCGATAATTATTATTCACATAATAATTTTAACCCTTAATTCTAGGAACATATATACTGATGTGTCGTCTGAGAGACTACTTTAAAAAAATATAAATATATATATATATTTATTATGATGGTATTATACTTTTGTTTAAGTATAATATACTTCCTTATATTGTTATGTGATGTAAATCATACACATTGAAAAAATAATACTAGGTGTTTGAAAAAAAAAATTTGGTAACTATAGATAGGAAATGTTAACATAAATGCATATATACCGCATTTTGCGATTATAAAATAAAGGAATGAATGCAAAACTAATTCAGCTGTTTTAAATATTAGAAAAATATTAAAGAAGCGTTGGAATGAAAAAATGATGAACATAGCAATACATTTACAAACGTCAAAAATATGCTGCTCATATATCTTCCGCGCAGCGGACGCATACCTTTTTTGTACATTGAAGACATAGGTATAGGTTTCTTACGTGTGTTACACAGGTATTTTGTCATTCTTCTCTTTTTACTTGGGCATATGGAACATAGTTTTTCTAATATAGCTTCCTCAACACCATCTAATGTTTTTTCTTCAATACCCAAAACGCGCCGTATGCAAAATTGTATTTCTCTAGAAATGTGAAGAATGGCTTCTCTCCTTCTCATATGCGGTTCAGCTAGTTGTCTTGCAAGTTGTTTTAGAAAATTTGTTTTTTCTGGTATTTTGGGATTATCTTTATTATCTACACTCGTACTGACGTGTCGTCTGCCGGACGACGTTTTACTTTCAGCGAGACTTTCAGTTTCAAGTAACTTCGGTACTATTCGGTAATATTTCTTTTATACGTGCTGTATATCTCTGTTTCCCTTTCATTTGACAGTACACTAATATTTGGATTAAAATTTTGTTAAATAAAAAAGATATCGACGTTTATAAAATAGCGGTAGTCTGTCGGACGACATGTCAGTACTTAAGGGTTAAGCAAAGTAATATGTTTTAACTGTCTATAAATATAGTTCTTGAAAATTGTTATAACTGTATTCATTATATTCCTATAAAAGAATTGTGGAGGGGGTAATGAGTATCTTAAGTAATATAAGGGGGGTTGAAATATAAGGGAGTTGTTAAAATTCTTACCCATGCTTACGGAGGCGAGGGGTCAACTAGCAGAGATAAAAAATGAAAACGAAAAATTGTAATTATTTAGGGTACAGGGGTTACCAGTGGCGACAGGAGGCTACAACTCGAGGAAACCATTTCTTTTCCTATTGTCGATCTACTGACGCCAAATTAGGTTGATACGCTTGTGGGGCCATTTTACCATGCTTATTCTGCTACACCCTTTATCAATATTAATAATAATTTCTCTCTATATATACCTAATTCCCTAATTGTTATAAACATAAATAAAGAAGAAAATGTATTCATAAAGAACATGTGCAGTTCATAACTAGGATACAAGGAACAGCTATAAAGCATACCAGTCATTTTCAAGGTTGAGTGTAGGCAAAAATTCTCAAAAAAATTCTTTAGGTTTGGGTTGTAATTCAATAAAAATACCAATTTACGATTTAGCATTTATTACTTGTTTAAATCACAAGAATGCAGGCAGAACTACCTAAAAATATATTTTATTAAAATGCCCTTTTAAAGTACTTTAAAAGTATGTTATTCTTAACTAGGGTCTGTTCCCAGAACCATAAATTTAAACTTTCACACTTAGTTGTCCCATGGTTTTTGTAAACATACCTAATCTATCAGTATATAATTTCAACATCACCTTTATCAAGGTATAATCTGTTTTAATAAATATTTTGGGCGAAATAGAAAACTTGATTTAGTGGTTTTAAACATATTGTACATTTATTTAGTAAACATGCTAACCATTATACTATTCGCTGATTTACTACACTTGTTATATAATTGTTGCACATCCTGTAGGATATTCTTCGCAGTTTTTTTTTGTAAATGATATTAGTTTCAAACATTTTTTGTTTAATTACAAAACAAAACAAAATATTTTCATTTCAAAAATTTATGACTTTTTTATATAAGTATTACAATACAATATAATAAAAAATGTATCAATCTTTTGGGCCACTGGATACAGTGGATAAGACAGGTCAACAATACAAAAATATAAAAAAATACAAAATAGATAAAATTAAGTATAAGTACAAGCTATTATAAAACACATTTACATTTCCACATTAGACTAGTATTTTAAGACTCGTGACATTTAAAAACTAGGTAAGAGCTAGATAAGTATGCGGTATAGTGAACTTATTACAGAGTTTCTAAGTTGTTTAGTGCCTCTGTGAACTCATTAATGGTATAGAAACAATTTTCGAATAAAAATCTTTTCAGTTTTTTTTTTTTAATTGAAGAGTTGTTAATTCTTTCATAAAAGTTGGAAATAAATTATATAATTTAGTGCCTGAATATATTGGTGATCTTTGGTATTTTGAATGGTAGTGTTTTATGTGTGTATTGATAGATTTTGTTCTAAAACAATAGGGTTCTTACTTCTTCCTCTAGCTAACACTAACCTACTGTCCAAATTTCAGTACAATCGTTTTCAAGTTTACAAGAAACGCGACGGACAGACAGACAGACGAACAAGACGTATGAACGTTTTGAAAGTTGTTCAGAATTCGATCACCAACACAGTGATATGAAAGGATTTTTTTTGTCTACAAACAATATTACCGGTTTTAGAAATGTGCCAATCGAATGCAATATGCTCTTCGTTTTGTACTTGCGAATAGTATAAGGCTTTTTATTCTGTGGATGAGTTTTTGTACTCCTGATAGTTGGTACCTATATTTTATTTATTTGTATGCTTTACTACTTTTTAATATTAGGCTATTGACTATGTAATTAAATAAGAAATTAATTCATATAGAGAAAGAGTGAGAAAGCAATATATTAAACCAAAAGAATACAGAAAATCCTACATAGGTTGGTCCTATACTAAATCTAAAATATATGTACTTTCAATTAAGAAGTGTCAGAATTACATTAAAAAAGAGAAAAGAAAAAAAAGTTATTAAATCTAAAATTCTAAAATTTATGCACTTTTCAATTAGAAAGTGTCAGAATTACATTAGAGAAATTACAGTATATAACAAGTGATAAAAACTACATTTTGATATGCTTTTTGTCCAGTTTGTTGGGATGATTCATAACATTTTCAGCAGAGGGTCGCAAGATGACTCAGTGCTTTGACATGTTTTATTTTTCTTTTTTTTTTGCATTGACTAAAGTAAAAGCTAACTACATTTTGAAACACGGAAAGGGCATCGGTTCTATTTTTATTTAGTAAATGAAAATAAGGAAATGAATGACGATATTTTAAATATAACATTATCACTTATCAATTTGTAATATTTTTTTAAATAATTCTATGGAATGCATTTTCGTAAATAACTCGTTTATTTTAAGTTTGGCGAAAAAACTCTATTTCAGATTTTTTGTCCAAAAAGGTCCATGCCTTATTCTGGTTATAGAGATCGATCGACGGAATAGTTAATTTTCGATTTTTATTAGGAAACTGTTCGGAATTTGTAGAATTTATCAAAAAAATCAAGTTTTCCGGGATTTGTAGATTCGCTTTTGTTTTCTCAAATTTCTCATAAACGTCAACTAATAGACCTAATCGAGCCCTACAATTGCCATTTTTGAAAATCAAAATCGGACCTTTGGTTCGGGAGTTATTAATTTATTTGAAAAATCATACTCGGCCCTGGAAAACATACTTGCGGTCAACGGATTCGGGCCGCCAGCAATTGGCTTGATTTGTGGACGGGTACCTTTGATCCCACCAAGTCTCATCGAAATCGATCAATATTCTGGACAGTTATCGTGCTTCCTAGCCCGATTTCGAGAAAACCAGTTTTTTGCAAAAAAAATCAATTTTCATTTGTTTTTCGACATATCCTCTGGTATACTTATTTGTAGAGCTTTGCCAGCGGCACCATTTCTTTTTTGAAATGTCTCGATCCGACTACCCGTTATCGAGTTATTAAATTTTTACCGAAAAACTCGAAACGTCTATATCAGGTACTTCTGGTTTCCGAACGGAGCCGAGCTTCCGGCGTTAAGGTTTTCTAAAGACCTCCTATTAGCCACCCAAGTTTCATCGCAATCCGAAAACGGATTAAGGGGGCTGGGCGTGACAGACCGACAGACAGACAGGCAGGCAGACAGACAGACAGATTAAGATTAAGCGACATATTCTAGAGTAGGTACTGTTTGTATTCCTTCAAGGATTTTTTTAGCACCCCATTTTAGTCAAGACTGTTCATTAGTCAACATTTTAGTAACACTATAATTTATTGTCACTTTTCAATCCATTACATATTTGAAACGCACTGACTTGGTTCATGCTGTGATCACTCCATCTTTCTTCGACTTGAAATAATCTGCATTTCTGCAATTTTGCTTTTAAACTAGTTTTTTGGTTTGTTGTTTTATTTTGTCTTGTTCTTTGTGACTTAATCTGCATGATTATTATGTCCATTTTTAGTTTTGCTTTTTAAGTTATATACTACTCGTTTATACTGTTTATTCTTACTTGTTTTGTACTATTGATTTGCCAAAAACTATTTTTTACTCTTTGTATAATAAAGATTTCATTAATATTTTTACACAAAGTTTTTCTTTTAGATACAGAGTTATTTTTTCTGCCGTTTGCAAAATCCCATAAGGAATATGTTTCAATAAAATTGTTTACGTTAACATGTTAACAATATAAAACTGTGCCTTTTTAGAGACTTTAAACTGTATGAAATGTCTCGATCCGACTACCCGTTATCGAGTTATTAAATTTTTCCCGAAAAACTCGAAACGTCTATATCAGGTACTTCCGGTTTCCGAACGGAGCCGAGCTTCCGGCGTTAAGGTTTTCTAAAGACCTCCTATTAGCCACCCAAGTTTCATCGCAATCCGAAAACGGATTAAGGGGGCTGGGGCGTGACAGACCGACAGACAGACAGACAGACAGGCAGGCAGACCGACCGACCGACTGACGCACGGAATTTTCTAAATTCGCTCTCGAATCGATAGATATGACTTTCAAATCGATCCGACGTTTTTTTCGGGTTTCGATGGTCCACCGGAAAAATGCTAAACGTATACTACATTTTTTTTCAAAATGTAGTAACAAGAACAGGTAACATAGACAATAAACATTAGTTTGAATTTTAATTAAAGAGAATAAAATTTAAAAACATTTAAAGGAATCACAAGCAGAAGACAGATACCTAATATGCCACTAAATTCTCTAGCACAAGCAGTTATAGTTATTGTTAACCTGCAATATATGCCTTTTCAGTCTTATCTTAAACGAATTTACATTTTTTATATTTTTTATTGAACATGGTAACATATACATCGAATAGCCTTTGGTGTATATGGAATTCATTGCTCTTGCCGATGACACCCTTGGTATGTCAATGTCGCTGTGTTGTCTTGTTGCATAATTATGCACTTGGTCTCTTATATTAAACACCATAGTAGCGTTCATGTTTATGTTAAATGTATTTTATTGTTTCATATGTTCAGTTGTACCCGAAAGATGATAATTCCACAAAGTGCTATTAAATTTAGGCTTGGGTTTTTGAGAATGGAGTAAATTTGTCCACTTTTTAGTTTTTCAACTATACATAACTCAAAACCTATATATTTTTAGTATATACACACAAGTAATACGATTTTTTGTAGAGAATAATATTTCCTATCGAAATGGCACTTTATAAATTCTAGAAAATATTTTTTAACAAAATGAATCGAAAATCACTATTAAAAAAAACGAAAAATTTTTTTTTTTAATTTTTTTTTATTTTTGTGTATAACTTTTTCTGAGTGAATTTAGGTATAGGCATTGCTTGACAAAAAAGAAAGCTGACGTAATTCCCGTCAAAATGGTGGCCGATAAAAGTATTTTTGATAAAAATTGGCTGAGATACAGTCGTTCAAAGTTACCTACTTTTTTACGATTTTGCCACTATTTACCTTTATACCATGTTATTTTTAATTTTTACATGCAAAAATTATTTTTATTCAATACAAAAATTATTTTAGGTTAATCAGTGATAATGATAAAGGTATTTCTTTAAAATTGTGTATTAACAAATTAAATTAATAATATTAGTCACTACGTAGCAATATAAGGATTCGTAGATTGATTGTGTAGGGAAGATTCTTTTAGGTGGGATTGGTTTGGTGAATTAAAGGATTTATAATCTCGATGTTAAGTGAATTATTGGCAAATTTTTGTGATACTCATTTGAATCGGGAGAGGATATATAGGTTCAATATGGGTTTTTTGATATAGAAGGTTGTTAGAAGGATTATGTAAGGGGTTGTTGGGTTGTCTAATCTTCATAATTTTCCTCAGTCTGCTTCTCTCTCCTACTTCGATGTTGTTTAAAGCTGGTTTGTGACAATTTCCAAATAATATAAAACCGTACTCTAGTATTGGTCGACAAACGATTTTATAAATTTTGCAAGCTGTTTGTGTATCTATTCCTTCATTCTTTTAAGTTAACGATCGTAAGTGTTTGGTTCTTGTTATGATATTTTGTTTGCAAAGTCTGGTGTGCAATTTGAAATTTAATTTGCTATCATTATTGACTCCTAGGTATTTGCATGATAATGAAAAATGGAGTGTTTGCTGAAGTAGGTTGATTGATGGAGAATTGTTGGAAATTTTGTGGTTAAATATAATCAGGTGAGATTTATTTGGATTTGGTATGATTCGCCATATCTTTATCCAGAGTATTGTGTTGTCCGAGAGGTGTTGTAGGTTTTCAACGGTATCACTAACATTTTTTCCATGGGACACAAGACGATTGTCATCGAATTGCAGCAAATATGCGTTGTGATCAATATTCTTTGAATGTTCCAGATTGTAATTATATATGTCGTAGCAAAAAATATCGTAGAGTAATGAAAAGAGAGGAGAACCTTGTGGTAAACCTTGTTCAGGAGTAAACATTTCGGACATTTTGTTTTTAACTTGGATGTGAATAGAACGATTTGACAGGTTTTAAAATCCATATTATATAGTCCGGACACTGGATTTGATGTAATTTGTATAAAAGTCCGTGATGCCAAATACTGTCGAAAGCTTTCTTGATATCAAGAAAGGTTGCTGCCGAATTATTTCCTAATTTATTGTTTGTTTAGATATTGTTTGTTAATGTTGTTAGGGGGTGCATAGTTGATGTTCCTTGTTTGAAGCCAAATTGATAGTTGGGTATGTGTTGACACGTAACTATTAATGACTTTTGAAAAACCTCGATTGATTTATTTCTTGAATTAAATAACTTGAGCTAATCTGTGCCACCCCTGGTTTAGGCGAATTCGGTTTTTATTTTCAAACGATCGGCATTTGACAATAATAAAATATCAGAACCAGATAACAATTGTTATTTATATGTACACTCTTAACTTGATTAGGGTAGGCTTTATTACTGCTATTGTTCAATGTTAAACTATCAAGATTAATACCTTAGAGACATTTAATATATTGTTCTGTTTACAGGTAATGGTTTAAGTAAACCGATTGGATACCTGGACTAGTGGCCATTTTTAGTTTTTCCAAAATGGAAAAACTAAGAAGTGATGTCATCTCTGGCATAAGAGCCTGCCTCATTTCAACAAAAGGAAAGTTGCAACTTCGACAGCTTGATAGTAAGTAATTTTTTAAATTTAATAATACATATTAATGAAAGTCTATGGGTTTAATAGAAAAGTTTAAGTAAAATATAAATCATATTCTCTGTTATCGCCAGGGAGTAGTCTTATTAGTAGATAGTGGATATGGTAATATAACCTTGATCTTTTTATGAAAGTGTAAATAGCGAAGAGACTTTCGTTTTAGTTCTAATATTTCTATACTTACAGAACAATTATCTTCAATCTTGCAACTTCTTACTACTTTGTCATTTTTTGAAGAAAATCAACAAATCATTTTGAAACCACACTTTCTGTTTTTGCAAGATATATCTCAAAGGTTCTTATTTTGTCATTTAAAGGGTGTTTATTTGTATAAATGTTGCTGTAGCTGCTGCACATGCATCTGGGCTGCCTCGCAACTCAGACACCCTCGACTTAGATTAACTAAATAAATTAAAATCATACTAAATCTCCAACTATATGTGCATATCCCCAATGACTTAAAATCTCTTAATTTTAATTCTTCTAAGCTTAAGATTAAGCGACATATTCTAGAGTACTGTTTGTATTCCCTCGTCTCAACATCAAACACTGAAGTATATAGTATTAATTAATAAAGTAGTGTAAATGTATTTGATTCGTAAATAATTTAAAACTTCCTTAAAGATAGCTTTTCCATCATCCATCATGTGGTTCTGGCGAGTGTATTTTCGAACACCCTATATGTAAAAATTATGAAATTGTTGACATATTTACTGCACTTAACAAATAAGGTTTTTTTTATCAATAATATGTATTTTAGTGTGCATGTAATATATTTATATAGTAATTGGATTTCATTTAATAAACAAAATTAATAGGTAATCTTTATCACCCATTAATATTTATCACTCTCCTTTTATTAGATATAACCATACAACAATTTTAGATAAATATAATCTGAATCAATTGTTTTGTAAACAGTTTATTTTTAGAATGTGATTCCCTTACATGCACAAAAGGTGTAGGGTTTTCCCACAGCTTTTATTTTGAAGATTTGAGACCAGAAAATCATTTCCAGCACCTAACTCAAGCAGAAAAACCCGTTCTTCGCATGGGTATGTCAAGGTTTGAGGCGATACAAAAGTTGAATGTAATTTTTTCGGTATAACTATATTTTATTCCAGATTGCAAGTAATTTGTTACTAAGTCAAATTTTTCACCCTCAAATCATGTTTATTATAGTCAAACAATGGTATTGTTAATACAGAGAAAATGAGTGCAAAGTCGCCACACACGTTTATAAGTGAAACTTAGGTCAAATATATACAGGTGTGTCTAGGAATTGAATTCGGAAGAGGAACATTTTTTTTATTTGGAATTTTATGAGAAAAAGTCATTCTTTATAAAAATGCCTGTTTTTTATAAAAAGTACGAAAATGATACTATTTTCCGAAATTTATATACAGGGTGTTAAATATTTGCAAGAATGTGAAATACTACATAGAGTGAAGTACCGTTATTTGTAAAAGGAGAGAGAAATGGTATTAAAATTAAATGTTATAGATTAAAAGTTATTGTCAGAGCTTTGGGTACCTGACCAGTAATTATTCTCACTGTCCTAGTGATGTATTGCTTCATAAAAGTTAGCGAGATATTATAGATGAAATCAAATTAGATAAAGGTTAGGGTTTAATGTGTTAGTATTTAATGGTAAGGATATATGGGAGCCAAATGTTAAGAAATGGTGTTTTATGTCTTCATAAATCACCCCAATTTCAAATCCAGCCACTAAACTGTTTTTGATTTATAACGATTTTAATTCTTACGGGAAATGTAGTGTTATTGAACATAACAACTCAATGAGAACGATTCAAAAACGCTAGAATATCAATGAAATTTTAGACAATTATTCTTTGTGTCTTCATAAATCACTCCAATAGTTTTCAAATCAATTCGCTAAACCATTTCAGATTTATAACAATTTTCCTACGGGAGATGTGTTATTGAATACAACAGCTCAAAAATCATTAAAAAAATATTAATAAATTTTTGTATTTGCCGTTTAACACATCCAGCGCCATGGATGGGCACCGGTGTCTGATAAGCTACAGTTAGATCAGGCCATAGCGGTCGCCGGTGTCCGCCTTACTTTTTTTTTTTTTTTTTTATTCTTTATTCTTCCAGACATATATTAACAACATTATAAATACAGTATAAATATATAAAACATACTTGCACATAGTAAATAAAATATAAATAAAAATACTAATAATATATGTCCAAAAGGGACGATACAATGTAAGCACCTAAGTGATTAAACAGTTGTATTGTGCTTTAGAAAAGTGTGCATAAACTGCAAAATACAAATTAACCTAAAAGCACTAGGAGTGTACGCATAGCAAAATTTACAATTTAATTTGAATTAAATTATTCAGTTGTCTAAAATTCCAATAAAATCAGTATAATTGTGAAATATAAATTTTTTTGACAACACTGAGAATTTTTTTCGATTCTTAATAAGTTTGATCTCTAATGGTAGTAGGTTATATGTTTTAGGCAAAGTATAGACAAGAAATCTATGACAAATATTTTTATTAAATCTAGGCTTGGATAAAAACTCATTAGCAATACTACGAGTGTGGTATATTGAAGATGTGTAATTCAGTTTTGCTTTATTTTTAAATGCATATAAACATAAATTATGAAAATATAGTGTACGGATGTTACAATTATCGACAGTATAGAGTAAATTTGTATGATACCTTTTTTGTTTCCTAAAAATAATTTTTAGTATATAATTTTGTGTTACATTTAATTTCTGTAATGAGTTTTCATACATTCCTCCCCATACTATGATACCGTAACGTAACAGTGATTCAACGAGAGACTTGTAAATAACTAGCAATAATTTTTTTGAAAGGAATTCTCGCAATTGGTAAAATTTGTAAATAAGCTTTCTTATTTTTTTCGATAGGTAATCTACATGATTACCCCATTTTAAATATTTGTCAATGATTATTCCCAAGTACTTGATCTCATTTGTCTCTTTAATTTCATCTTTCAATCCAGTGATTTTTATACTAGTGAAATCAGGTCTGTTAGCTTCAGTTAGAGAGAAGGCCAGATAATGAGTCTTATTTACATTTAATGATAGATGGAATGCATTTAACCAGTTCTTAATTCTTTCCAAACCTGACTGAACAGCCTTTTTGGTTTCCATCTAGGAAATTTCGTAGAAGATAACTACCGTATCGTCAGCATAGGATACAATTTTTTTTGCACATGTTCTTAAGAATAGAAGAGAATTTATGTAAGCCAAAAAGAGCACCGGACCGAGGACTGTCCCCTGAGGAACCCCTATTTTCACAGTATCTCTTTCACTAAGAATATCATTTAGTTTAACATATTGACTTCGATTTGTCAGGTAACTGTGAAAGACATTCAACACCGAACCACGAATGCCGTAACGTTCCAAAACATTCAACAGCTTTTCGTGGTTGACGGTGTCAAATGCCTTTGCTAAATCCAGAAAAACTGCAATACACCTCTTGCCTGTATCTAAACTCTCTGTAATGTTCTCAATGACTGAACACATGGCATCACTTGATGCTTTACCTGAACGAAAACCAAATTGGAGCTCATGTATGATATTGTATTGGTCAAAAAATTTTACCAGACGAGTCCTCAAACATTTCTCAAAAATCTTTCCAAAGTTATTAATTACACTAATAGGTCGATAATTGCTAATTTTTGTTTTATCACCAGCTTTATAAATGGGTGTGACTATCGAAGTTTTAAATTGATCTGGAACTATACTTTAAAAAAAAATTAAATTAATTATATGTTTGAGAGGCTGTAAAATATACTGATGAATTTTTTTAATAATGTCAACTGTTATTCCATCAATGCCAGGTGAAGTATTATTTTTTAGTGTGAATATATGTTCTATTAATTCATTTTCCGTTACCGGATTGAGAAACATGGTATTAGGATTTATAGTTACATTTTCTTCTAAGGTTGCTGGAACGTCTATGTCTTTGACCATATTTAAACCAATATTGGTGAAATAACAATTACAGTGGTTTGCCATCTGCTTATTGTTATTAAATACATTTCCTTCATCATTAACAAACTGAAATGTATTTTTGTTATCAGTTTTTTCATTTGTTGCTTCAGATATTAACTGATATACCTTTTTTAGATTATTTTTGTTATCTTCAATTTTTCTAAAGTAGTAGTCATTTTTTGATTTTTTTAAGAGTTTGTTCAATAAGTTTCTATATGTTTTGTATTCATGATCTAATTCTGGTGAGAAGTACTGATTTAATCGTTTTTTAATTTTATCTCTATTTTTTATTAGCCATTAGCATTGGCCAGCGGACACTCACAATCGAAGAGTTTTTATCATTAATGGCCGGCCATGGCCCTATGGCCCCATGGCTTATATGCCATGGGTTTTTAATTAAAAAATGTATATAGATTTTGAAAGCTGTGTCCACCATTGTGACCGCCGTGGCCTGCTGAGAATGACTTAAAATGTATTTTTAGAGGCCAGGGCGGACACACCATTATATCAGTAATAA
Source organism: Stenurella melanura (assembly GCA_963583905.1). NCBI lineage: Eukaryota > Metazoa > Arthropoda > Insecta > Coleoptera > Cerambycidae > Stenurella > Stenurella melanura. The sequence goes on along the minus strand of OY757315.1, from coordinate 43,677,535 downwards.
TCTAGATATAAATAAACATTTTTCTTTGAAGAAAAAACAGGTATTACAGAATAAATATAAACTTAAAAAACTAATAAAAAATTGTCAGAATAAATTCACAAGGGACATAATCCATTTTGATCTACTGCCCATTATTACTACACACACGAAAATATACTGAAAAAGTTCGTTAAGGCAGCGTCTACTCTGCAAGTCTAATTAATTAAAGGTGTGTATTCTTCGGAAGGCCGATGCCTACTAAATAATAGAGATGGGTCGTTATTTGTGTAACGTTGTTTTGTCGCGGTATTTTTATGTAACGTACCGTCGCGCTACAAAATGCTAAAATAACCGGTTACCTGCAACGAGCACCATCACTCGCTTTGAGCAACGACTGCGCGTGCAACGGATCTGCCTCGTCGCTGCAACGCAACGGATCTTTTACAACTTTCAGTAGTTTCTATATCTACGTTTACAACTTTTGTTTTTCAGAAAAATAATTATAAGTGGTAGATGTTTTTAATGTTTTATTTGGAGCCCTATTTCATAATTTATAAGTACCTACAGTAGAAAAATAACAAAATAATTCTTCATATTTATATAAAACAAAAGTTAACACACCTTATTATATCACACCGTATTTAAAGAAGTATGCGGTTTCATAAATTAATATAGGTATGTCAAATCAAATCAAATCAAATCATTTTATTGGTGCTGTTAACATGAAGATGTTTTACACAAGTCAGTTTGTAATATGAGAAAAAATAATATATACATATATATATATAAAATACGTGTCACGATTATTCCATAAAATACACTAATCCTTACGATAATTATTACATTAAATATCACGAATATCACATGTCTGAAACGTCACAATTTAAAAATTCGTTTATGTTATAAAATGCATTTTTGACTAAGAAATTTTTTATTATTTGTTTGTATTTCAACTCTGGGAGGTTTCTTATGTATACCGGGATTTTATTAAAGAATAATGGGCCGTAATAATTGTATCCAGTATCACTGGATTTTAACCTATTATACTTAATTTTTATGTTTTGTTTGTTGCGAGTATTGTATTTATTATTGTCTCCTTTTTTTTCGAACAAGTGTACATTTTTATGGACGAACATTAAACATGTGTATATATACAATGAAGGAAATGTTAAAAGTTTGAGTTGAATAAATTTTTGTTTAACCTCATCTCTGTAGCCCAAGTTGGTGATTATTCTAATTGATTTTCTTTGCAAACCAAATATTCTAGTGGATTGTGGTGCGTATGTATGTTATTCTTATTGGTGTCTATTTATTGAAGAAATATAAGAACCTAATTAACCTATATATGCATAACTAGAACTAGTAGAACTAACAAATTTCCAACGCGACTAAAGAACTGAATAGATTACGTTACATTACCCTCTGAAATACCTGAGATCGGACAGCGCTACGCGATAAACGCGATCGCTTTTACTCTTGTTCCGTTTGCAGAGCTTCAGAGCTAGTCGGATCATGTAGTTTCTGTCGCTCCAAAATAGCGTTTTTTTGTCGCGGTATTTTTCTGGAGCGGTCGCGCTTGCCACGCTACATAAGTGGAACCGCTTTTCACATCTCTACTAAATAAGAATAGCAAAATGCATGTTATGACATGTCAATCCGTATTGACAGCATGATTGAAGCGATGTCCGCCGATTTATTTGTGTCCGCTAAAATAACCACTGTGGTCTAGGAAATTAACCAGTTTTTCGATAAATGTGTCCGCTATGGCCTGGTGTGATAAAAAAATATTTTTTTATATAGGGCCAGATCAGACGCCAGTGTCTGCCGAGCTTGTCTTATGGATGATCTCATGCGTAGATTCAACAATATTAGCTTGAAGCTGAATGTGTTAAGATTGTAAAAAGATAACTGCAGAGATTAATTACTTACATACCACTTTTCGTGAAGCCTAGAATAACTGATCATGAATACGTGGCAACATGGTATAGCTGATGGTAACATCTGTCTTTCTTTGTCACTTGTCTTTATGGATAAGAAGTGCAAGTGAGAAAGATAGCTTATTCTATGTTTGTCTCACTTTGTTCCAAAGAGCACTACACATTTTTGAACAAATAAAGGAGAATATTGAACATTTGACATTTTATGCAAAATGTATCCTGACCTAACTGATCTCAGCTGTTTGATCGTAACTGTGCTAAATGTAGGGTCGTTATTTCCTTAACGTTTTGTTGCAATATCTTCAGGTAACGTAGTGCTATGAAATACTGAATTAACTGGTTACTTGCAACAGGCATCATTACTCAGATTACGTTACATTATGTTTTGAAATAACTGAGTTCGGACAATGCTAATTTATGGAATTAACAAATACTTAACAATGATAATTTTATTAAAATATCACAAGAACAAGTTAGAATCAGGGCATTTTCAGCATATTAATGAATTAAAAATTTATATAATATATATATTAACATGGATATTAATGGTATACCCTTAATCATCACATGGAATAATAGAAAATATAAGGAATGGCGTATACATAATTATGAGAGATTTTACTATATATTAAATTGTTTGTTAATTTTATTTATTGTGCAGTCTTGATACTATTTAACAGCGTTTTCCAGTGTTATTTCCAACAATAATTTTTTTATCGGACCCCTTTTTTATATGGTAGTGGCTATTGAACCACCGCGGCGGATCTTTTTCACAATTTATTGAATCGCCGCGGCAATTGGTTTGGTTACATACTATTTATTCTGTGCTATAGCGGTGTTTTCCATATGGATCGCTGGTCTATGCGTAACGTTATCGCATTGTGGAGCGATAGGTCCCGGGTTCAAATACTGCCCACTTGACTTTTTTTTTAAATATTTTGTAACGATTAATATCCTTTTTCACAAATTCTGGTTGGATTTGACGACAGAAATGTTCTTTTTTTTCATATAATAATTTATCTCTTTCAGGTGATGGTAGTTGGGTTAGTTAGGTTGATTTTTATTTTGCTAAATAATTGTTAATAAATTATCAGCGCCGCAGGCAGCATTAGCTTCGCAGACAAAAAGGGGGTGCGGGGTACAATTTTTCAGAAAATTGCATAAAATATTTCAATTTCTATGCGCGGCGGTTCAATAAGTCGTGAAAAAGATCCGCCGCGGCGGTTGCGTAGACACTCCCTTTTTATATATGTACATATTGTACATATAACTACCTAACCTCATTCATCTGCTGAAAAAGAAACCATCTTTTGTGATGTCAAAATGGCATATTGTACCATGTACATCTGCCCTAAATAGCTGCACTTAGTAAAACTGGACAGCTAACAGGAATTTGGCTTGTTATAGCTGGTAATCAGAATCCTAACCTTCTGGCACCCAGTATAAAATGGCAACTGATGAATAGAATATTGAGAAATTAGTAGTCAAGATAGAAACTTAGTAAAAATTAAAATAGTTGTAGTGATGTCATCGCTGTTTCAAAGATGCGGTAAATTTCACATTTTTTAATTTTAGCTCATTACAGTTTCGGCAGCAATTTTACTGAATTAAGGTTGATTTGTATCAGTCTTATATAACACTATATATTTGACTATCTTTTGTTTCTGCACAGACTTCATTGAGAATGTTTTTCTCAACTATACATTTGCTTCTTGAAAGTTCTATAGTTACATCTAAGAGCTATTACAAACAAACTATAGAGCAAACATGCTTATGGAGCAGTTTTTGTGTAAAGAGGAAGTTGTTCTTAAAGTAATTAGAAAAGTTTCTATAACACAGTTTTGTAATTTTGTTTTAGATGATTACCGGACGTTCTTTGGAGAAAGAATCCCCTATCATAAGCTAGGTTTTAAAAGGTTGGAAGATTTTATTCAGACCGAGTCTTCTTTAGTATTAAGCAAGGGTAGCAATGGGGAACTATTTGTGGATGCAAAAACATGCGAAAAGTCGGCTCACATCACGGACATGGTCCAGAAACAAAAAACGGACAAAAGAAAATTGTAAGTAAACCATTTTTAATTTCTACTTAAATTCAATCGAATAGTTTTTAGTATATAATAGAATGATGAACATGACATGAACATTTGAAGGACGTTTATAGGTTGGACTTTCTTCAGCGCTATCACAGTTTGACATAACTAATATACTTAGTTTTTCAATGAATATTATAACTTGTGTTTTTATAGGATATTTATAACTATAACTTCTCTCTTGTTGTTGATACTATTTATAATAAACTGCAGTCCTTACAAATTTTCGCGAATTGAAGCTCACATTTCTTCTTAAATAATTATGTGTTCTAGATGAACTAAATGTAAATCAGTAGTGTAGATCTTGTATACTACTTTTAGGAATACATTAATGTTATTAGCAAAAATTGGGACATCATTATTATTATTTTTTGTTGGTGTTTAATTATTTGCAAAACAAATTTTTCCTGTTTATACTTACCGAAGTTGTATAACCTTGCCTTTTAGTTATATTAAATCCGCAATCATAATTAAAATTCAAAATAGAGCTTAAAACCTCAGGGGCAGATTATCCTTGATAGCTTGGCTTAATATTGGTTATCACTTACCTTACTTAATGACAGGAAATTACCAAAAAATAAATGCACAGCTCTACAAGGCTCAACAAAAACGATAGTTGGACGCCACCTTATTTTTAGTTACTGAAAATCAAATAACACACAATTTCTGCTCACTTTAAACTATACGTTGGCCCAGCAAAACAAGGAAATCCCGAGCTACCCCAGTTTAAATGAGTGCTAGCTTAATGGAATTAAACAACTACTAAAACAAATAATCTATTAACATTCGGAGTTACAAAAAAAAACAGACAAAATACTCTGGTCAAAAAATAGTATTACAGAGATGAATCGATACAATATTTTGTATCGCCCGGCTTGAACTCAATGACCTTTCTAAGAAAACTTATAACTTACACACTAACATTACTAGGAACTGTACAACAAATAGCATTTTAACAAGGATTAACCAGTTAAACTAATTACATAAATTGACATGGCACGCTAAATTTTAACCCTCAAAAGGTTTCACAACCGAATACCCAAGTTGGGGAGACATACAAAAAACTTTTGGCGTGTAACGGTTTTTCTATTGTTTCTGAACAACCTTAAATGTGGCTAGCGAGCACACACTAATTAAGCCACTATGTATGCCTATTGGGGCATTGAAATTGTCAACAAATCTAGTCAATGTGGCCAATGTCTACGACTAACATGAAAGCGGTCAAATTGTCTACTGATCTCACTCAGAGAGGAAAAATCAATCACGAAACTAGTTCTTTAACGACACTAAAAATATTTTGTCCACGCGCGTAGCCTTTTGAGCTACCACAACTAGTACATAAAATAAAAAACTTACAGTTTCATTCCTGGACACATCAAGGTCAATGAACGTATGGCACTCAACAAATGAACATACAAACATGCAAACAACGAACAACAAACCATGGATGTCATCAAAGCAACTAATTCAGATTAATCACGCAATTTGCTGCTATTTAATAGATCCATTCTGTCATTTAATTGACTATTAAATATTTGCACTTGGTGATTTACACATTTCTCTGATGCACAATTTAACATAAAATGTAGCGGCAATACTCAAAAAGAATAATCGTCACCATAAAAAGACTTTAAATATTCTTGCTTAAACAACTTGGCCATTGTTCGACTCATTACCACTTAATTATACCAGAGAGGTCAAATTCACCTCTCTCGTGGTATCTATATTGGCTTGAAGCCGACCCTCGACTGCCTAAAGCCAACGAAAATTTAACAAGACCCCTGTCCCCGTCTGCAACGAGTTAAAGGTCAAACGGTCTTACTACCTGCTAGAAGATAAAATTTTATTTTCGTACAAAAATAATTTTATAAATACACACAAATTTGGATATGCTTTTATTTAACACTAGGTACTGAGTGTTCTTTTAAAACGTGGCCATTACAGTTGGACCCTCCGAAAATATATTAAAATAAATTCTAGAATGTACCTTGACATTTCTATTTAGTTTTATTTCCATATCTTAAGCAGTTTAGTAAATATATCGATTTGAAAAAAATTGATCCTCAGAATGTTTTCTTCCATTATCTCCATGACAGATCAAGGTGGAGAGGAGGTATCTATATGCATCAGTTACTAGTAACCCCCATTACATTATGGTGTAGATGACAATATAGGTCGACTTACCCCCAGATAGATCACTTGATGACAACTGTACTTTCAACTGCCTTTCTGAATTTATGAACATCATCAGATATCTTTGTGAATTGCAACTTTTCTTCTAAGTTCTTTCTGGAGTGTACCTCATTTAAAACAGTTGCCTGAATTTCTAGGATCATAACTCATACCAGCGTTTAAAAATTCCATGTTTTTCGGCTTTTCAGGTTAAATTTGAAAGGTCCCAGGAGCCATTTTTCTTACGTCACTTGCGTATAGTGACGTCACCAATGAGCGCTCGGTTTTTGCAATTATTACTAATTTCAACTCCTTATATCTCGAGAACGGAAAAAGTTAATAATACGAAACTTTAACGGCCGGTTTTACAATCGCTAGTTAACTTCCAGTCAGAGTTAACTTTCAGGTTATTATAGAAATTGGGTTTTACAATATTTGGTCATTTTCGATGTGGTAGTTATCTAGTAGTTAACTTTACTAGCAGATGAGGTGTGGGTAAACTAGAAGTTGGCAGTTTACTGGCAATTTATAACCTATGAAATAACTGTCACAAATTAATTTTTTGATATTTTGTCTAAAAATGGATATGTACGAAGTAAATGCATGTAGCAGTGATGAGTAGCCAAGGTAATCCTGTATAGACCTAACTTTTTCGAAGAATACGATGGGAGAGATTTTTGAAATAGATCGAGACTAAATACTACCTAGTTACTTAGCATAGACCACTAACTCATAAATTGCTTCTGACATTTATATTTGATAGCAGGTGACGTGACTTTGGACCAAAATTCATACATTTTATGTATATTATCCATTTTTCCAGTACCAACATTACAAATTTTATTCACAACCTCTCGTTTACAAATCATCACTTAACTTTATATTGAAAAACGCATGTGTCGGTAAAGTTATAGTTAACCTGCAAGTAAAAGTCAACTAACATGAAAGTTAACTTGCGATTGTAAAACCGGCTGTAAGTGTATAATGAGAATATCGAGTACTATATGAAAAAGTATAAAAACCATATAAAAAGAATATCATGCAAATAAGGGCAGACGTCAGAAAAATGTTACTTAGGGTTTCTTCAGTGGCGTAGTTCGGGGGTGGCAAGGGGTGGCAGTTGTCACCCCAGAATTGTCCTACCCAGTATTTTGCCACTCTAGAATTTTGAGGTACGAATATCAGTAATTTACAAACAATTGTAAAATAAAATTTTACGAGCAGGGCACTTTCTTGATTCATTATTAATCAAGCCTTATTTAGCGCAGAAAAATAAAATGTTTGTTGGAACTTGTATATCATAATATTAAATAGAAATAGTGAGTAGCAGACGTGACGTAATAAAATGGATGTGTAAAGAACGAGAATGAGCGACGTCTCATCCGGAAGTGGCAACACTATTGCCGTAACTGGGGTTGGGTGGGCCACACTGTAGTCTTTGCGGAGGAGTGTTGATATAGACATTTCCAAATTAATTGACGACTTGAATTCAAGCCAAAAGAGAAGATTTTATTTTGTAGAAAAATAACACTTCTGATGATGACATTGAGTAAAAGTTGAATAAAGCTTTGTTTTTTGTACGATGTTTGCTTCATTTTTACTTACATGATAAAAGATCAGGCAGAACACTCAATCAACTAAAAATAGGCCCACCTACTCTGCAGTTGTGTGTAAATGATATTGTTATGAATTACACCCCCTTGGAAAAGGAGATGGTACGCCTATGCCTAGTGATTGTGACTGGAAGCCAAGAGAATAAAACGGACTTTTCTGGAATGTTGTTGGAGAAGATTCTTAATTGCTTCTAGATGGATCTAGAGATTCCAATTCGGAGTATATAAGGCGCGATTACCAGCGCGGAAGAAGAAGTTTTATGAAGATAAAAGTGAACAAGTAGAAAAGTGAAAAGTGAGGTTAGATAAATAGTAAATAAAGTAAATTTGAAGTATTGTAGTCAGTAAATAGTTAAATAAAGTGTTAGTGGCGTTTATCTCTTGTTGAAATTATTTAGAACCCACGGATTCATACAGGGTGTTCCCAAAAAGGTGGAAATCCGTAACATTTTGGTGTCAGAAGTGGGATTTTGACAAGAGGATTTTTCGGAAGTGTTCGAGAAGGTTTGGCAGTGTATTCTCGAAGTTGGTGCTAACACGGAGGACTAATTTACTGGACGTTGTTCGATGGTTATTTTCGAACAGGAAAATAGTGTTTAAGTGCATTTTTGAGACATTTTTGGAACATTTTGTTGGACATTGGAGGTTAAGTGACAAAGACTCTAGATAAGACTTTTTCGTGCCGTTTTGGGGGTTTCTGGACAGTCCCATTACCGATAGTGACGTAATTATTAAACTAATTTGATTTCAACGTAATTGTATGCCGGTAACGACCAGAAGCATGGCATCCGAACAACAAATGCAGGAATTTATGGCCCAAATGCAAAAGATGATGATGGATCAGGAAAGAAAGCGCCAGGAAGAGAAAGAAGAACAGGAAAGAAAGCACCAGGAAGAGAAAGAAGAACAGGAAAGAAAGCGCTATGAAGAGAAGGAGGAACGGGAAAAAAGACGCCAAGAACAAGAACAAAAACGTCAAGAAGAATTAAGAAAAATTTTTGAGGATCAAGAGAAACGCCGTCAAAAGGAAAATGACGACTTAAGGAAAGTTATAGAGACGCAACAGAATGCCTTGTTTACAGTCGTTGAAGAAATAAAAAATGAGATTAAGGAAGATATGGGTAGCGTAAAGGCGAAAGTTAATGAGGTCGAAGTAAAAATGGACAAAGTCGAGGAAAAAGTAGACAAGGTTGAAGAGAAAATGCATCAGGTAGAAGGAGAAATAGACCAACTTAAACAACAGTTGAGGACAAGAGGAAACCAGCAAGTGGTGTCATCAGGCCAGCAATTAAAAATTCCCTCCTTTGATGGTCAAAGTTCCTGGATGACTTACAAGACACAGTTTGAGGCAGCAGCGAGTGCTAACAACTGGAATGACGAAGAGAAGGCTAAGGCATTAATCGTGGCTTTAAGAGGCCAAGCGTTGGAGTTGCTCCAGACAATTCCGGCAGACCAACAACGGAATTTTAGAGTTTTAGAAGCTGCCTTAGATCTACGATATGGAGATCAACACCTTGCTCAAGTATACCAGACCCAGCTGAAAGTGCGCGTTCAGAAAGCTGGAGAGAGTCTGCAAGAATTTGAAGCTGCGGTAGAAAGACTGGCACACTTAGCATACCCTAATGCGCCAAAAGAATTTAAAGAGCAATTGGCAGTGGGGGCATTCCTAGATGGGATAAGGGACGAGGAAATCAGACGAGTCCTCAGGCTATCCCGACATAAAAGTAGTAGTGAAGCCTTGGTGCATGCACTAGAGGTAGAAGCCGTCTATAGGGATACTCCAAAGTCAAGAGTACGGGCTATGACGCTGGAAGAATCGCAGTCAGAAAAGGAGAACCAGAACCCTATGTTGGCCGATATACATAAAATGTTGTCAATTACTGGCTAAACTCAATCCTCCAAGAAGACAGGAAAACCAACAAAATAGAGGAAAGCCAAGCAGGAGTACTAAATGTTACAACTGTGGCATAGCAGGGCATATCAAACGAGACTGTCGATATCGGATCTCGAGGAATGTGAAGGCTGGAAACATGGAAGAGACACAGAGTAAACAAAGTAGTGGAAGGCCAAGTGGACGACGGCGTATGAAATGTTACAGGCGCGGAGAACTAGGACATATCCAGCTTGAATGTCCACGAAGGAGATTAGAGAGAGTGAAAGCCGGAGATGCTGTGAAGCTGAGGGGAAAATCAGAGGAAGCTGGTACCAGAGAGACTGTGACAGATAGGGAACATGGTACCCCGAGAGAAGTAAAGATTTCCCAGCTTCGAAGCATTCCGAGAAGTCCACTACTACCAGGACGTGGAAGTAAAGTGAAACCCCAGAAAATTGCACATATTTCATCCGGAAGAAGGTACAAGAAAGATTGCAAGTACTACCACCAGGACAAACTGCAGGTCACGGGAGCAGTCAACACTGTCAAGGTGGAGGTGCCGGATGACAGGACAGATGAAGCGCTCAGACAAGAGCAACTAAACGATGTGGAAATTGGGCCTATATTGAAAGCCAAAGAAAGAGGAACTCGTCCAAAATGGAAGGATGTTTCAGGCAGAAGAGTGGGACTGAAGGCACTGTGGGCGCAGTGGGCGCAGTGGGACTCACTGAAGGTCGTGAACGGGCTGTTGCGGAGAGCATGGGAAAGCCCGGATGGAAAGCAGGTGGTTATGCGTTTAGTGATTCCCAGGTGTCGAGTAGCGAAGGTGCTTCAGGAAGTGCACAATGGAACATCCGATGGACACTTCGGTGTTAACAAGACCCTGAAGAAAATACGAGAGCGATTTTATTGGATAAGAAGTCGTCAGGATGTGGAGGCTTGGTGTCGCAAATGCAAGATTTGTGCAGCCAGTAAGGGACCACAGACTGGAAGTAAGGGTGAAAAGAAGCAGTTCAACGCCGGAGCTCCTTTCAAGAGGTTGGCTAACGATATAGCGGAACCATCATCAGCCAGTGACCGAATGAAAGCTCGATACGACCGGAAGGGTAGTTCAGAAGGATTCAAGGCAGGAGACCTGGTTTGGCTGTACAACCCACAGCGGAAGAAAGGAAGGTCACCGAAACTTCAACCGCCTTGGGATGGACCGTACACTGTTATTACCCGAATTAATGATGTCGTCTATCGGATTCAACGAAGCAAAAAGTCCAAGATGAAGATCGTGCATTTGGACAGATTGGCGAAATACATCGATGATTCTGGGTTGCCTGATCGGGACGATCAGGCTTAAGGAGGGGGCAGTGTTATGAATTACACCCCCTTGGAAAAGGAGATGGTACGCCTATGCCTAGTGATTGTGACTGGAAGCCAAGAGAATAAAACGGACTTTTCTGGAATGTTGTTGGAGAAGATTCTTGATTGCTTCTAGATGGATCTAGAGATTCCAATTCGGAGTATATAAGGCGCGATTACCAGCGCGGAAGAAGAAGTTTTATGAAGATAAAAGTGAACAAGTAGAAAAGTGAAAAGTGAGGTTAGATAAATAGTAAATAAAGTAAATTTGAAGTATTGTAGTCAGTAAATAGTTAAATAAAGTGTTAGTGGCGTTTATCTCTGGTGGAAATCCGTAACAATATCTACTTTACAAATTACAAATAGTTTGGCTATTAATTAAAGAAATTAACAATGAATATTTTTGGGTAAATAGAGGAATGTTAGCAATTATTTTGTGGTGAAAATAATCTGAAAATACTTAAAAAACTAACAATTTAATGCTAGTTTTTTAAAATTTCCTGGGGAGGACCCCGGACCTCCCTTACACGTGAGGCATTCCACACCCCCCAGACCTTGGACATGATACGCCTTGCCACCCCAGTTAAAAAGCTGAAATTACGCCCGTGGGTTTCTTAGATGGTTCTTTATATCAAAGTTTTGTTTTACCCGTTTGATTTTCCAACCGCATGTTCTCAAAATCTGCACACGTACTTCCTGTACAAAAATGAAAAAAAAATGGTTTTTCAATAACTACCTATATAGAATGAATAAAACGTTGTCAAGATGAGAGAAACGACAGTTTCCATGACGAATTAAATGTACTTATTTCAATTTGGAAGCAACTACAGAACCCTGTTGTACATTCCCAACATACTTTTGGTCGGTTTTATTTACTATTTGGTTTTTAGTTAATACTACATAATTAGATGTTTTTTGTCTTTAAAACTGTTTTCATCATAAAAGAAATAGAAAAAAGCAAACTAAAGGTATTTTGATCACCTACAAAAAATAATAAGTAATATTTTTGAAGATATTTTCTCTAAAATAATAATAATAATAATAATAATAAGAACTTTATTGTAAATAGATAAATATATTAATATAACACATACACAGAATAAAAAACATACATATTATAAAATTACAATTGTTAAGAATATAAAATATAAAAATAAGATCAAAAACATAAGATCAGTCAAATATACAAATATAATACACAAAATAAAAGACAATTACAAATAAATTTCCCACGATATGCCAAATATTAAAGTAATATGTTTAAAAAATATAAGATCAATCACCACCTAATTAAATGCAATTTTAATTCATGTTTAAAAGTGTTTAGGGACTTGCTGTCTTAAGTTTCTTAGGTAAATTATTGTAAAATCGAACTCCTTTAAAAAACATGTTATTCGTTGCTCTGCAGTAGCGAGTTCGACTAATATGAATATCGCTATGAGATCTGGTATTATATGAGTGAATCTCATTGTTAAATGTAATAAACCTAATCAAATACTCAGGTAGTAATCCCTTTAGAATTTTAAATATAAAAACCATCATAAAGTAGGCAATTCTAACAGATACAGGCATCCACTCTAGAATCCTTAGCATGGTTAAAATTGATGTATATCTATTACATCTGAGACGGTATATAAAACATTCGAGATTTGGTTCCGGCACGCGGCTTGGCCGTCCATTGGGCGTGTTTGATGGACGACCAGGCTGCGTGTTGGAACGAACCTCCATGGATGCCCAGAATTGGCAGCAATTCCCACCTTACGCTGGTAAATCAATCAATCAATCAAGAGTAAGGGATTCAGTGAGAAAATTACTTAGGAAAAAAAAAACTTTAGAAATGTTTGCAAAATCTTGTAGGCTGGTGCTGGTGTTAACATTTGGACGTATTTCACTGACAGAAAATTTTGTTATTAGCTGACGTTTCCTTACTTTCCCTGCATTCTAGTAAAATAAGGTGTAGATAATTGTCTAAAATAAATATATTATAGTTATATTACATAATTTTTTCTTACTACAGAAAAGGGAAAAGTACATATAAATACATTATAAAAAAATAGTATCCGAATTTGATTGCAGATTATTTTTTTTTGTTTTTATTTTCTTGTGTGGTTTCCCCATGTCTTAGTAAAATGAAATATTTAACAGTAGATAAAATATGATAAAAAATATATTGATTGTTTATATTTTTCATATTAGGATTCAAGCGAATGCCAGTATAAGTTAAGCGATAATGAGAGTGAAGTAAAATTAAAACAAGTTTAGTATACTTATTTCTTATATTTCCTAAGTTCTAGTCACGTAAGAATAATATAACGAATTAATATTAGTCATAATAATTTATTTCGTATAAAATCTGTATATTGCAGTAAAGGGATACTGAGATGAAATGATATTTGCTGTGATTTAAAGTGGTGTCAAATTATATCGACTAAAAAAATCGCTGATAGTTAGCCATGGAATCACAAGTGTCTTGGAATATGCCATAAAACTCACTTCTCAGTGTGAAAGATGTGTTGTAGTTTGTAACGTCAGCAAGCAAACAACATGACAGCTAACCAGAAAATTGTTAATAAAATGAACAGCAAATCATACAGACTCTGTTCTCTTTGTAAAGAATCAGAGCACATTAAAGCCTCATAAAAATGTAAAGTATTTGACATATGCAGTGGAAGAATCTGGTTTAAATCCTGTGCCAGAAATTCTGTTTCAGGAGATTACTAGCATTCTTCGTGAAGTGCCTTGTTTTTACCACAAATCTAGCGTCCAAAAGAATACATTGGTGTCGCAGTATTATTTGTATTTTGTGAAACAGAATAGTGAAAAAAACATGTACATGTGCATTTAAAGCATTTGGAATTAGTTAATGATATTGTAAAGAAACATAGTACTAATTCAATTTAAAATAAATATAACAATATTTTTCATAATATAAAAGCTATTATTGGCTAATCATTACTGTCAAACTAGGGAAATTTATTATATTAATCACATAGGTAGGTGCTTGTGGGTAAGTAAGATTTCCAAAAATTTGATAGCAACAATAACAAAATAAATGTGTCTGATTGGCTAATAATGATTGGTATAAAATTTTCACAATAATTTACCTGCCGCCTGAACTACTACAAAAATACTCGTTGTAAACATTAATATTCAAAGATACATTAACTACGAACCACATGAAAACATGTGCCATCCCTATAGTTCTTCTCATTGTATACACCATTGATGCATCATATGGGGTTATTTTTTTTACCATGTTATTGATAATAAAATATTATTGAAAGTGAACATCATTCTAAGTCCTACATCTTTATTTGCATGGGTTACTTGATTTTGCAAAACTTCATGCCATTTTGAAGCATGTTTTCAAAACATAATACCAAAAATTGCGTTTTTTTCGAAAAATTAATACATTTGTACTACTATTTTAAACTTTAATCATTAAGCAAAATTGAAGGGTCGAGTGAATGAAGGAGGTAACTTACAATTTATCAAAAAGACTATATGTGAAAGAATGTGGATGATGATGGTAAGTGGTTATTATTTTTGTTTGCAGCTAATACCTCTAGTTACTTCTACAGTACTTCTAAATGTCTTCAAATATATAAACATCTCTATATATGTGTATAACTTTTTGTCTACGAAAAAAAAAAATGAAGTAAATTTTCTGCATTATGTGATTCTGTTACTTATCTCCTTTATTTACTCGACACCTCAATTACAATGATTACTTTTTTTTAACAACGTTTGTGTGCCCCCCCCACAAGCCCTTACGGCTGCAGTCATCCTTCTTCCCATACTTATGATGACATTATCGCTCACTTCTTGAGGCAAATTCGCCCATTTTTTAAATAGAGCAGCTTTTTTTTTGTGTTTTGGACAACAGACATTTTTGACCTAATTCATCTGCCTAGTATTTCCAGTCTGTTTAAAAAGTCTGTTACATAAGGAACGGTGTGTGGGCGAGAATTGTCTCAAATTAAGAGGAAATGTTTCCAATATATGGGGTGAAAAGTACCACAAGATTTTCCAGAACATCCCTTTTGTACCTATATGCAGTTAAGGTGCCGCCATTAATCATCATCAACTCTGTGTGTGCTCTTACACATCTGCCGGCTTATTTTAATTACATTGCTAGAAATAAGAATTCAAAGAAGCTCTGGGGAGAGCTTAAATCACTAAGTATTACATTTAGAAACAAGCCACAAATACCTGACAATTTACTAAACCCTGATGTTATCAATAATTATTTCATAGACAGTGTTCCACAAACTAACAACAATACCGCGGATGTCGTGAATTATTATAAACTAAATAAAGTCACTAATTCAGATTTCAATTTCAGTTTAGTTTCCACCCAACTTATTTAAAAAGATCTTTGTAACTTAAAAAACTCTACGCCGGGATCTGATTCGCTAAGTATCTATTTTATCAAATTATGTTGTCCGTACTTACTAAATTTCTTGGCTCACATTATCAATAGTATGTTTATCGAATGTCAGTTTCCTGCTGCTTGGAAAGTCGCCCTTGGTGACTCCAGTCCCAAAGAAAAATGGATCAAAGACATTTTCAGATTTGAGACCTATGAGTATCCTCACAGAATTGTCAAAGTTGGCCAAAAAAATGATTGAGCTTCAGCTTAGGGAACACGTAAATAACTTTAATATATTACCAACCATCCAATCAGGTTTTCGTGCTGGTTATAGCTGTTCTACAGCTTTAACCCATATAATGGATGACATTGTCGAGGCTACCGAACAAGGTAAATGTACCATCTTGATACTATTGGACTTTAGTAAGGCTTTCGACACTATAGACCATGCACTGCTCTTGGAAATATTAAAATCATGTAGTATTAATGACAAAAGTTGCAAGCTACTTCAATCATATCTCGAGGGACGTTCACAAATTGTAAGAATATCCGATACTTTCTTAATCAAGAGCGATTAGTAAAGGTGTTCCACAGGGCTCTATTTTAGGACCCCTACCCCTGTTGTTCACAATTTGTATGTCACAATTTGTAAATTTTGTTAAATCTTGTTAGGTTCACATGTATGCGGACGACACTCAAATCTATTATTCTTTCTGTGCTAAGGATTATGATGCCGCTGTACAAAAAATCAATGGTGATCTAGTAAGCTTATCGGATATATCTTCACAACATTCACTCATTCTAAATCCATCAAAATCAGCTATGCTCTTATTTGGTAAAAAGCCCGACTGTAATAATTTACAAAATTTAATCAAAATAGAATTAAACGGATCTTCTTTGAATGCAACATGCTAAAAATTTGGGGTTAATTCTAGACACAACATTAAGATTTAGAGAGCAGGTTCGTAAATTTATACAAAAAGCTTACGCCTCCCTAAGACTTCTTTACCCACACCGAAGTTATTTAACTATAAACACTAAAAAAGCCCTTTGCGAAACATTAGTATTGTCGCAGTTCACATACTGTGCCCCAGTATATGGCCCCTGTTTTGACAGGGATTGTAGTAACCGTATACAGCGTGTGCAATATTCATGTATTGGATTTATTTATGGTATTCGTAAATTCGAACATGTTTCATATAAGTTTTCAGAACTCCATTGGCTAAATATGCAAGATCGAAGACATTTTTATTCAACTTGTATGTTTCACAAGATTATCTCAACGAAGGCACCATCTTATCTCTACAATAAAATAACTTTTCGCAGTGATGTGCATAATCTTAATGTCAGGTCCAAAGGTTTACTTAGTCCACCTATGCATAGAACTTCGTTTTATGAAAGAGGCTTCAAATACTGTACCTATTTATAAATTATATAACCAGGTTTCATTTGATGCCAAGTCATTCAGTGTCGCAAAATTCAATAGGTATATGAAAGCTGTTTTGCTAGGACAGACAGGATAATTACATGTGCCTATTGTTATTATTATTATTTATTGTTGTTTGTTCATTATCTACATATATAATATTTAGTTAATGTAATATCTAGTTTTCTATACTACCTACACCTACTTAAGTGCATTTTCATTATTATAAAGCAAGGGTTAAGTGGTAGAGCACACTTGTTGTGAACTTCCCCTTGAGATTTCCAAGAATTATACTAGGTATGTATGACTTCATTATCATATGTAAATATTATCGGAAATAAAGACATTTATTATTATTATTATCATAATTTTACGATCTACAAGTTTTATAATAGCCTTAAATGACTTATTTCGCATAGGAAACGAGATAATTACGAAAAGCCGATTTTCATGACCTTGAATATCTCGCGACGCAGGCACGAGATTATATGAGACTTTTCTACCAGTCTTCAGAATGCCAAAACAAAGGTTTATACCAATTTATAACTTATTCGCTCCCATTCCGAGGTTTGCCCTTATTTTGCCCTTACTTTGCCTTCTTTTCCTGGAGTATATATAATAATTATGTAACAGATTCTGGACGAACAGTGTATTCTTAAAAGTATAATTAAGATCTTTAATATAACTGTTTTATAAGATTATAAAAAATAACTATAAAATAATTCCAATGCACATTTATAATGGTGCTAAAAATGCTGCTGAATGTTACTAAAAAAGCGTTATAAAACAAATCAGTTTTATAGGCTGAAATGTTTTACAACTTGTCACGGAAATATTTATAAAATAATTTCTTAACTGGCTTACAAGATATAATATCTTTGCTTTAGAAACATTTTAATGATAAATATAAAGCAGTTCAGTCGCAGACAGTATTTAGTTTTGCACTTATTTACACATAGTATTTTCTGAAAGTCTAATATCAGTTAGCAGTCAGAAGCATTAATAAAATAACATTAAAACAAAATAACCCTAGAACATTTAAATTATAAAACAAATTTTCTTGTTGGGTGACATTAACCAACTTGATAAAAATGTGCAAGATAAACAAAGCTTGTATTAAGAAAATCATGGGTCACTAAAACTTCAAATTTGTTAGGAGAAGAAAAAATTATGTAAACAAGAATGCCAGTTTTTCTCCGTTCTTTTCAATTTGCTCGTATGTGTATCTGTGTGTGGGTGTGTGTGTGCGTGTGTGTAGATTAAAGGCGTGCTTTTATTGAAGTCTTGTTTTGCAATTTAGGTTAAGGAAATCCGTGAGATTTGCACCCTCAATGTACTCGGCCAAAACAGTCCATTGGCGACCTAAGGATACCTACCCCAGGGATAATAGAAAGATTCACACCTCCACAAGGCCTGCGGCTGTGTCTCACAATCAGTTTGTTAAAAGGCCGTCTTATGAGAAGCCGGTGGTACCATCCAAAATTGTTATACCAGAATCGTCAAGTTACATGAAAAGTCATCTTCAGAAGCAGAACTTCCAACCGAAGAAAGCGGATGTTAGCACGAGACTGCACATAAACGGGACGGCGGTATTGCAAGAGAGAAATGTGACAAACAATGGTCGTACAGTGATGATAGACAACTACAAAGTGAATGAGAGTAAGACTGTGGAAGAATCTTGTTCTTCATTGGCGAGCACCAAGAGACGTATAACGAAGAAAATGTCTGAAATAAGTCTTGAAAGAGACAGTGGGAATAGCAGTCCTACCAGTGAAATGGCTGTGAATGTGATTAAACCTAAGGTAAGTTGTTGGTAGCATATACTTTGATTGCTTTACTAATAACCACCAGAAAAGTAAATGATTTGCGGAATGCGGCACTGTTGTGTCAAGGAATTGAGAGAGATATGCCAGTTTGTCTTAATTATTCTCTTCCATGAACATCACTTCTTTCTATTCTAGCAAGTAGGTATTTTGGGGTTTTATAAGGTATAATATTATTAACAAATATGACTGAAGTAAACAGCGATCCTCAAGTTTAAGTATTTGTAAATCTTTTAAATAGGGAGTTATATAAGGAAATCTTGGGACATCAGTTATGAATCTAACAGTACGATTTTGCATTTTTTTAAGATGATATTTACCTTCATGACTAAGACAAGGCACATACTACGTCGACATAGTTAAAGTGGGATAGGACCAGTGCATCTGTCAACATTATTTTAGTTTGTTGATCTAGTAGGTTTCTATATGGAGAAAGCGTTTTTAAGTTAATGTAAGCTTTTTGACAGACATAACTGACGTCAGTAAATTTCAAATTATTACTCATAGCAAGTTCCAGGTTCTGTATAGTAGCGACACAAAGGATTGTTTCACCATCTATTAACAGTTCAAAATTGGCCGTTGCCTGCAATAGCTACTATTGGTGCCAGAAATAATGCATTTACTCTTTTTAGGATTCAGTATCAATGAGTTTTGCCTAGTCCAGTTGTTAATTAGGGAAAGATCATTATTAAGCTTTCTGGCTACTTCATGAGCATCTTTTGGGTTAAAACGAAGGTATACCTGAATATCATCAGCATACATGTGAATTTGACAGAAATTTGCGACAAACTGTAAATGTGCAATGAAAGTGATAAAAAATACAGAGCCCAGAATAGAACCCTGAGGTACACCCAATCGTATTGCTCTTCTTTCAGAGGTATCAGTTTTGTTAGTCGAATTTATACAGACATACTGGGAGTGACCCTGTAAGTAATTCTTACACCACTTCAGTGTGTTACCAGTCACAACATATTGTTGAAGTTTTGCTAATAAGCATTGCATGTCTATACTGTCAAAAACTTTTGACATGTCTAACAGCCGGTTTTACAATTGCAAGTTAACTTTCATGTTAGTTGACTTTTACTTGCAGATTAACTATAACTTTACCGACACATGCGTTTTTCAATATAAAGTTAAGTGATGATTTGTAAACGAGAGATTGTGAATAAAATTTATAATGTAGGTACTGGAAAAATGGGTAATCTGCATAAAATGTATGAATTTTGGTCAAAGTCATGTCACCTACTGCCATCTTCTAGTTTACCCACACCTCATCTGCTAGTAAAGTTAAATACTAGATAACTACAACATTGAAAATTATCGGCTATTGTAAAACCCAATTTCTATAATAATCTGAAAGTTAACTCTGACTGAAAGTTAACTAGCGATTTTAAAATCGGCTGTAAGAGGGTTAAAGATGTAACCATAGATTGGTGGAAAACATCGTCTACTACCGAACATAATGTCGTTGATAAACCAAATCACTTTCAAAAGCCTGACTGTGTGTCGGGGATATCATTGTTAGTTAGATAATTGGTTAACTGATAATGGGCACCTTGTGCAATTTTTAAGGGAACAGGTAGCAGCTCAGCCTTTGGGGATTTTTGCATTTAGGTATTGGTTTGACACGTTGCTCTGGAACACTACCAGTTTCAAAGGAATAGTTAATGATATGAGTAAATGGATCTCTAACCCACTCAAGAGACAGTTGCAACATTTTGCCCGAGACTCCACCGGAGCCAGTCGTACAAGGCTTCTTTCCGTTTTAGAATTAGGTTTTTAACAATGTCGGTGCCAACAAGGTTTAATTCACCTTCAGGGGAATGTAGATGATTTAAAAAGCCAAGTATAGTCAGGATATCTAGTAAATATTTGGGACAGAATCCAGAAAAAAGTCATTAGCAGTATTGGCGTTGAGATTAAAATTAAGTCGTTAGAGAAAGTAGTTCTACGTTTATTGTTGACAATATCCCAAGATTTCAATTCAATACCATAACTGTTTATTGTTTTTCCTACAATTCGTCGGTCGAGTATTATGATGTTCTATCGGAGTGTTTTATAATACTTGGCAATTAAGCATTTAAAAAAATGACAATTTTTTTATTGGTTAGTTTTTTAGTTTTATCATCCTCCAGAGCAACTTCGCAGTATATTGCATTGTGATCAGAGACACTGAAGTTATCGATTACATCAGATTTGACAATATTTAAATCGTCATTAACAGTAATTATGTTCAAGAGACATAAATTATTTATTATTGTGGTCGTTGCAACTTTCTGTACTTGTGTAAGATTAGTATTTAGTATTAGTATTTAACAGCACAGGTTTTACTTTTATTTTTTTATTTATTAGAAGTGATTCCTGCTGTGAAATATAGTTGGGCTAGACCATTCTTAAACTTAAATAGCCGACCATTGTTACTAATCTATACTAAATCATTTTGGCTTTAAGATTTTACATTAAGAAGATACATGTTTAATTTTTGATAGGAAGCTGTAAACTCTCATATCTATTTAATGGTGTGTTTCTTGCAGATTACTGAATTTGTTCGTACTGGTGATGTTCTTGTAGATTTAAAGAATTTTGTAGAAATGCATAAAATTGGTCAGTTGGAAATCGACTCGAGGCTTGTGAAAACTAAACAGAATCGACTGTTCACATGTAAAATAAAGGTAAATTTTATTAAAGTATATAAATTTAATATTAAAGCTATATAAAATGTTTAAAAGTGAGCAAAACAACAAGAACTTTTTCATTTGTCGTCAGCGACATCAAACTATCCTAAAAATGCTTTTATTATAATTTAGAAAATTTTTAACACTTTGCATTTACCTTGTGTACTAGTCTGCGAACGAGTGGCCGGCAATCTTACAGTATTTCAAGAAAGCCTTATATTTTCTTCTTCATATCTTATACATCGTACGAACAATTTCACTATACCTATCACTTATAATTTAAATCCTTAAATTTTTACAATGTTCTTTTTATTGTGTATTATATTTGTATTCTATTTCACATTATTGTTCTTCTTTTTGACTAGTCAAATAAATTACATGTTTGTATAGTTTTGTGGATGAATAAATCTTATCTATCTATCTATCCATACCTGCCGTACATGAGATGGGGACTGTTTAGTCTGACCAGTGGTTCTTACAGTCACTTATGTATGACAAATTTGACCGAGGTCAACGTTATAGTAACAGGACTGCCGCTTGAATATTTTAAAATGTTATATTATTTCTAAAATAACAATGGAAAATAGCTATGACGATTCCAAGGTCATGGCAGACACTTTTGAAAGTCCAAAATAAAAATAATTTACGATATTTTAACAAAGCTGAAATTTATGTATATTGTTAATATTTAAGTGGCAGCCTTGTTACTATAACATAGAACTCGGTAGAATTTTTGCACCTTTCGTACCTGGGAGACTGTAAGAACTGCCAGTCAAACTAAACAGTCCCCATATCATGTACGGCAGGTACAAGAGAGGAAATGAAGGAAATGTAAGGTTTGGTTTGTTAAAATACCATAAGTCTGCCAGTTACTCGTTCTTAGACTGTACGGTACTGATCACTTTTGTGGTCACCCAAAAACTTGGCGACTACTCATAAAGTGTACATTCGATTTTTGGAAAACTTTTCCATAAAAAACGGTTCGATTTCAAAGGAAAAAATTTGCTTATCCATAAGATCTCTCTTCATTCGGTACATTATATCCCCACATATCTAGTTGTCTTGCTTACTTAGTTGAAAGAATCTCATCTTGGATCTCTCATTTTTTTTTTAGATTGACAAACATATTTACACAAGTTATCCGGAAGAATTTAATGACCCACTCTCAGCTGAGAAATACTGTGCTGAAATGGCGTTAAATGATCTCATTGCAAAATATGGACGTAGAAAAACTTTGCTATTAGCAAGTGATAAAGATATCTTGGACAGGATTCCGCCGATGCTAGAAAAACATAACCACGGTTTGTTTTTACTCACGTTCTTTTCATTTCCTGACATCTTTCAGGATGTTGTTTTCTTTATACATTTTGACTCGATCATCTAACAGAATGAATGGAAATTGAGTTTCACTAAATTCTAAAGAACGCATAACGTTTCCTTTGGTGATATTGCTGGAATATTTTATTTAAACGTACATGTACCATAAAATAAGAATGGAGGCTAGCTATATCTCAGAAACCATTATCGCACAAGTTTAGGGAAAAAATTACTATGAGTAAAGTGACCCTTGAAAATCTCTTGAAAATATTTTCTAGTTTCTCAAGTGGCCACTAGGAGGCATAACAGCCATGACCGAATAGGAAATTAGGGTTTCCTCTACATTTTGCTCAATTAAGTGGCATTGAAAATATATGCATCATAATCCTAACACAATTTCGAATCATTTTCGTTTTCCATTTTTTTTTTGTATCTTCAGGATTAAAGTGGTGGGAAGATGCCAAAACACATTTTTTTAAATGTGGATTACTCTGATTATCCTTAACGGAATTTAATAAACTTACTCTCATTACAAAGTGCTTTTCTTAGTCTACCGAGGGCGCTTTACGCTGTTTTCATTTTATTAGAGCGTTATTTGACATGTCAACAAATGTCTCACTTTTTCTAAAAAAAATTGAATGGGGTGGTATGTTTATTTTTACACGGTAAAATAGAGAATTAAAAGCTTTAGATGTCAGTGAAAACCGCAACGCGATAATTTTTTTCTAACACTAGATATTAGCAAACGTAGTTGAAATTATAAATTATTGTTCGATCTTGGAATTTGCAAAAGTAGCTGTTGAAAACAAGTAAGCTGTGAAAATAACACATGAACATATATCAAACATATTTAGTAGAATATACAGACTGTCTATTTTACGAGGGCCACACCAAATATCTCGCTTAATATCTATTGTAGAAGAATAAAGTTTTAGAAACAGTTATCCCATTTTTTTGTGAGCTATATTTCAGTAAAAAGAAATTTGAAATCCATAGCCTACTTTATGAGATATATTACAAAAACCTGAAAAATAGGAAAACCACAAACGGTTATAGCTTCCTTATTTGAGGAGATACGAAAAAAGTTAAAGGAATGAAAGTTGACGGCAAAGACAATAAGAATAATAACGTGTAACAAAAAAATCGAAAAATGCAGTTGGCTTTGACATACGCTATTGTGCAAAAATGAAAAATACATATCTCAAAGTAGGCCATGACGCCATTAATTCCGTTATTTTTTTCTCATTCCAACGATATAAAACATGTCAAAGAAATTTTAACCGATAGTGTCAATATTTAATATTTTATGAATACCACAATTCATATAATTGAATCGTAACAATCAGCTGTGCCATAATTAGTGAAAAACAATGTATACAGTTATTAATAAATTTGACAGATTGTCACTGTTGTATGTTGCGTTGTCGAGTTCTAAGACAAATTTTATATCAGTAATTATGGTGTACACCAATAATAACAAATTCGATATGATTAGCATTTATTGTCAGTGCAATTTTGACGCTGATATGGCAGTCACGGTTTACGGAGATAGATTTCCAGATGCTCCGCAGCCAAATCGAACTATGTTTAGGAAGTTAGTTCAAAATCTAAAAACGCACGGTTCATTTTCAAAAAAAGTAGTAAGGCGAGCGCATGTTGCGGATAATGTAAGAAAAGTGAATAGAGTAATGAATTATGTTAACCAAAATGAGGAAACCTCTTTGAGACAAATTCAGAGAAACTGTCGCATAAAAAAAGACAGTGCAAGAAAAATATTGAAAAAAAACGGATTTCGATGCTACAAAATGAGGAAAGTTCAACATTTAAATGAGGGAGATAAGCCAAGGAGAGTAAGATTTTGTAGATGGTTATTAAATAAGAAAAGGAATGACGCGCTGATATGTAGCAAAATTCTTTGGTCGGACGAATAAAATTTTTCTAATAATGGATTTTTCAATAGAAATATGCATTATAAGTGGACACGAGAAAATACACATTGGTGCAGAGAGACTGCTTTCCAAGAAAGATTTTCTACGAATGTTTGGTTGGGTCTTTTAGGGACTAAAGTAATTGGACCTTGTTTTTATGATGGCAAATTAACCGCTCGTAGATACCTTAATTTCCTGCAAAACGAATTTCAAGATTTTCTTTATGAATTAACAGTGGCAGAGAGATTAAATTATTCATATTTTCAACAAGATGGGGCTCCACCTCACACTGCTGTAATATGTACAAATTATTTAAATCAAGTTATGCCAGATAGCTGGATAGGCACCTATGGACCCATTCTATGGCCAGCTCGATCACCAGATATTACTCCCTTGGATTTTTTCGTCTGGGGTTACATTAAAGACAAGGTATTTCAAACTGCCCCTGAAACTATTGAGGACATCAAAACCAGAATTCGAAACGCATGTGAGGCAATTACTCCTGAAATGCTCCAAAATGTAATGCGTGACGTGTCTCGTAGAGCACGTTTATATGTCAGAATGCATGGTGCACAATTTGAGCATTTGTAGTTAGAAAAATAAATACACACAATTTCTTTTCAATATAGTAGTAGGTAGTACTGTTATACATAGTTTTTCGTTTTTTTCTTTGGATGTTCGTTTTGTACTTGTATTTTTATTTATGAGATATTTATTGGTTTGTATTAAATAGTAATAAATAATTACGGAATTATAATTATTATAAAGTGAATTTTTACTATTATGGCACAGCTGATTGTTACGATTCAATTATATGAATTGTGGTATTCGTAAAATATTAAATATTGACACTATCGGTTAAAATTTCTGTGACATGTTTTATATCGTTGGAATGAGAAAAAAATAACGGAATTAATGGCGTCATGGCCTACTTTGAGATATGTATTTTTCATTTTTGCACAATAGCGTATGTCAAAGCCAACTGCATTTTTCGATTTTTTTGTTACACGTTATTATTCTTATTGTCTTTGCCGTCAACTTTCATTCCTTTAACTTTTTTCGTATCTCCTCAAATAAGGAAGCTATAACCGTTTGTGGTTTTCCTATTTTTCAGGTTTTTATAATATATCTCATAAAGTAGGCTATGGATTTCAAATTTCTTTTTACTGAAATATAGCTCTCAAAAAATGGGATAACTGTTTTTAAAACTTTATTCTTCTACAATAGATATTAAGCGAGATATTTGGTGTGGCCCTCGTAAAATAGACAGTCTGTATATTACATAATATAAAAATTAGTGATTAATAACAATGACAACAAATCTAATGGTAATACCAATAAACAATGCAACGAATCAAACGTCCAAAAAAATAAAGGCAAGAACACATTACAACACATTAAAAAATTTAGAGTGTAACTAGTGTTGCCCTAGCTGTTCAAAAAGTCATCCATCATTTTCGATGCAAGATTTCTTTCTCTTACGAGTGAATTGAGCAGAAGTCTCTACTTCTATCTAGGCAAGTCAAGTCTGGGGACCTGGCTGGCCAATGGAATAGACTTCCACGTCCTATCCACCTCTCAGGATAGGTCTGGTCTAAGAAATCCTGAATGTTCAAAGAGCACCGGGCACCCATCATGTTCTATTCTATTAAGCTTTTTGGACTCGTATCTTACTAATAGACCTCAGTTTGTTAAATTTAACAATGCCGTATCATACTGTTTCATTGCTTCCTCTGGCGTACCACAAGGATCGATTTTAGGGCCCTTGCTTTTTGTCATGTTCGTCAACGATATATCTGATTACATTAAACATGTCAAATTCCTACTCTATGCAGATGACCTAAAATTGTATCTCACTATAAAAACCATAGGAGATACACATTTACTACAAAGTGATTTACACGGCATTTCAAATTTTTGTAGAGATAAAGATTTAGCCTTTAATGAATCTAAATGTAAAGTTGTAACATACACTAGGAAGAAAACTCCCATCATAGAAAATTACATCATTAATGGCATTCAAATTGAAAGACTAAATGAAATTAAGGATCTAGGGGTTACTTTCACAAGTATATTCTCATTCAACAGACATGTTATAAAGTTAACAGCTGACTGTTACAGACAACTTGGGTTTATTCTTAGAGCTACTAATGATTTTACATGTAGGACGTGTATACTGTTATTCAATTGATATGTTCGGTCGAAACTTGAATATGCATGTACTATATGGAATCCGAAAACTCTCGTATATTCCGAAATGTTGGAAAAAGTACAAAAAAGATTTCTGAGATCGTTATATCTTAAAAGACACGGAGTGTGGCCACACCTGATATCATATAATACGCAACTAATTGAATTTAATGTAAGTTTACTTTCTAAACGCCGTGAAGCAGCTCAAATTCTGTTCATCTACAATATATTACATGATAACCTTAACGTACCTGAAATATTGTATGCAATTAATTTTAATGTACCTGATGTAAGATTACGAATAAGAAATTGTATGTTTAAAATCTTAAACTTAAATTCACCAACTGAACAATGCCTGCTGGCTGTAAATAATTTCCTAAGGAATTGTGATATTGATATATGTAATGTCAACAGAAGTGTGTTATTATCCTATTTATGATCTTTTGTTATGTTATACTCATGTTGTTATATTGTGTTACCATTTATGTTTATACCCATACCACATGCAATTATTGTTTTTACTGTTATTTTACTATTCTCACTGTACACCATGTAACTGGATTTTATCTGTTTGTTGTGCAGTATAAATAAATAAATAAATGTTGGAAAGACATATTACGATGACTTGGTAGAGGTATATCTTCTAAAAGAAGTAGCAATTTGTTTCTTAAAAAACTCAGATATCGTTCTCCATTAAGAGTTTCATTGAAAATAAAAGGCCTAATTATTTGTCCACCTAGAATTCCACACCAAGCATTTATAGACTAACGACCTTGAGATGAGATTGGACGTTTCGCATCCAGCGGAGATTCGTCTCAGACCAATAATGCATATTATGACAATAATACAACGATATAATGTGTTCTTGTGTTTACTTTTTTGGACGTTTGATTTGTTACGTTGTTTATTGTTTTTACCATTAGATTTGTTGTCATTGTTAAATAACACTAAATCACCACTAATATTCCACCAAAGCAATTTGTTCTTTTAACTTTTATGATAGGAATCTGGGGGTGGCAACTTCAGCTCGACTACGCTGACAAATATAACGAACAATTGCCCGTCGACTGGCTTAAAATAATCGACAGCAGCCCTTGCATCCAAGTCGAGAAATGCATGGAGAACTACGTTTTGCGGCACTGCAAACCAGGTGATGTAAGTATCGTTTTTAATTATTGCACTCTAACATATATGCTCGTTTTTCCTGCTTGTGATTTTCATACATAACTTTTCATGCATATTATTACAATGCATTGAGTGGATATATGTGTATGCTTATGAGTTTAGTAAAATTGCATCGTGTAACCGTTTTCGACCCATAGTAACTCTTCATCATTTTTCTGCATATTCAATAGTTTCTTATTAACGTAAATACACGATAAAAGTAATGTGCGTTCTAACAATAATTACTACATTGTTTAATCGAAGTTATTTTGGTTGATCTCCTCACTAATAATACAATAAATAAGTACTTCAGTCTGAATAAATAATAAATCAGAATGTATTTCGTGTGATCTATGTAAGGGAAAATTTCTTTTACTTTGTCAAAATACGTGTAAGGTAGCTGGTCAAATTGAGACGCCATCCTTTTCGCCATGTGTAAAAAGGCACAAGGGCTAATACAAATAAATCATAAAATAATCTGGAAGGACCAGGCTTTTGTTTACGGAATGATAAATAACAGTGTAGAAGCCCAACCTTACTTTTTCACCACTCCACACGTTCACATATGGGTTTCTACGATTTTTGGGATCCAACGTTTATAGGTTACTAATGTTTATTACTGGAAAGTGCAAATAGAATACACTAAAATAGGAGCTTGATGGGACACTATAAAACAAGTAAGGGGATTTCCAAACAGGTTTATACACTAATGTGGCAAGACACAATATGTTGACGTGATATGTTACAAGCAAGTGTTCATTTTACCATGAAAATCTAATTTGCATTGAGATTGGCATATGACTTAAATGTCAATCGCAAAAACAAAAGCACTAAATTCAAATTAAGAAATACAATAATACCGCAAATGGCGACGGAATACCATGTATGTCAAAAATTGAAACGACTAATACCAACACAATACAATTTTTCATTTCTTTGAGTTAGGAATTGGTGGAGGTAGCCTACTCTATAACTATAACATTACATAGTTTTAAAACAGGCAGCTTCTATGATTGTAAATACTCTATATTCTAGCAGCCTTAGTCCTTCACTACATCTTGTATTATGTGTATACAGGGTTACTGATAGTTTGACATATTCTTTCAAACACATTGTGATAGTAGTCATTAAAATTTTTTAATATTTTTCAGTGACAAAATACCCAAAAAAAGAAAATGCAGGCGATTTGCCATATTATGCATCCAAATATACATTATCCAAGAGTCATTGGTTTTAGAGATGTTACAATTTTAGGGTTTTCAGAAATATGCTCCCAGTGGTCATCTTATTGTGATTAAAAAAAAATCCGTTTCCATTTCCAAACTTGTTTGTTTTATTCGTATACTTTAAAGAGCATAGTCTGTTAGGAAGAAAACAACACAGTAAACTTTGATTACTTCTTTATATTGTTAATCATCATTTACATTCGATACTCAAAATCTTCACCCCCTATTTCGAAAATAACCACGAGGCCTTTTTCGCACTTCCGCCCTTGTAGCCCTTGCAGATATGTTTTGTCGCAATTGCTGTACATTTTAATGGTGCTGCATATGAAGATTTTCTAAATCAGCATTTCTTTAATTTACTTGATGAAATTCCTTTAGCAGACTGGCATTGAATGATTTTTAAACACCATTGTTGTCAAGTGTACTGTTGTCGGTATGTCAGAGAATGACTTGATGAGTGTTTTCCCAATTACTGAATTGAAAGAGGAGGACCAATGCCTTGGTCCACTAGCTGTCCAGATCTCACACCCTTAGATTTCTATGTCTTATATGAAGGAAAGAGTTGATGCCATACAAATTAACTCCAGGGAGCAATTCATTTAACAAATTCAAATAGCCGCACAACAAGACATATCCACGAAGGTTGAAAGGACAGAAATGCAAAAGAAGACTAATACTTGTATTCGAAATAGAGGTGAACACTTAGAGTATCAACTGTAAATGTTGATTAATAAAAATAAAAAAGTAGTAAAGAGATTGATTACACTAAGCCTCGATCAGTAGAAAAATTTTATCCTATGTGGCATAAGCTATACCATCCATATACTGAAGTTTCATACTCTTGACCTTCGTCAGTACGGACTAGGTAGTAAGTACCCAAACAGATATAAATTTTTTTTCGTCCAAGTTGAGCAAGAGTGTTTACGCAATCTGCAAGTGGAGACATTTACCGACCACTTGCTGCAATCATTGATGACCAAATAGCCAAACAAGTATGAAATACTAAAGATACCTATAGTCCACAATAAATATGAACTGGTTTCCTGATGAAATACACAAAGATTCCTGTCCATACCTTCATATACACTACAACTAGTGCGTTAGCAGTTATTTAAGAACACGTTTAAATACTACCTGGTCCATACTGACGACAGGGTTCGTAGCGACCGGGAAAAGTCAGGGATTTTGCCTAAAAGTCAGGGAAATGTAAGGGAATTTTGCAAAGAGGCGAGAAAGTCAGGGATTTTAATTAATTATCTGAAATTAGGTCCAAATATGAATTATTGAGTTTTATCCAATACAACAATACAGTAATTGTTATTAATATATATGTAATATTAATAATCGTTTACGATTTAGTTTACTGACTTTCTAACTGAAGCCGCCCCTGTCGAATTTGTCTCCTGCTGTAGGGGGAGGAGTAAACATGGAAGTTCCATTCACACCATAAAAACCTTTTTGGCATTTTCGGCAACCAACAATAGACAACTACAGTGTTTTTGTGTGTATTTAATTTCATTATATAATGCATCGACCTCTATATGACCTCTAGGTATTTCATACAACATCCATACCATTTACACAATATAAAGACACCAATTAATTAGTCACTTTTACCTTCAGATTTATACAAAAGGGATTAAAAACTGATATACAATGTGCAGGCGATAAAATAGAAATTATAACCAAATAATTTATGACATGAAATTAAAATTTTTACAATATGTCAAAATTTACGACTAATGCCTTGTGTAAAACTGGTGAGGGCACAACCAATCACAGATGTATGATTTAGCGCTTTAAATTTAAAATGCTCCTCCTGGTTTAAAAACAGGCTATAGTAAAAGAGGCGCTTGTTTGTATCTTTCCAAGTACGACAAATAACAATATGGACACCGCATTTGACATCCAAAAATAGTCAAATACATTGTTTCTCGTGATCTTGTGAAATGGTTGTGTATATGAAAGCACAATGTTCTAATAATTGATTTGGCAGTAATTTATTATTTAATATTTTATACTTAATATGAACTAATTTATTATATTTGATTAATTAAAAAAAAAATACCAGAGTGATAATCTGCTCATTTTGACATTAAAAGTAATTATGTATTTACCAGAGTGTCTACTAATCTGGAAAACCTGGGATTGTCAGGGAATTTATTTTAATCAGGGAAAACTGGGAAATATCAAAGAATTTACTAAAATAAGCAGTATAACCTTGAATTTGTACTTTCAGATAATTATTAATACAAACTATTTAATCTGTTAGAAATTTTTTGCAGATGAAGATTGTGAACACTTCTTGATACAAATTTTATATAACTATATGAATCCTCGAGCGCACTTCTCCAGTCGTTATTTATTGCTAGTAATTCCAGAGTTGATTGTCTATGGTAGTTCAGATAATCTGGCCGCAATCAGCGCCGCCGCCGTGTGGTAATGTCTGCGGCTCTGTTTCTGCATAACTAATTATAGTTTACGTTGAAAATATAATATATGAATAGATAGATTTTTTATTTGTATTATTTCACTATTTCTATATTTATTTTTATTGTTAAATCTGATTAATTTAAAAAAGAGAGACTTCTTTAAAGACTCAAAAACAATGATAATGTTTCTAGAAATAATCCAGCTCATAATTGGGTTTTCGAAAATAAACGTTTTATAATAATAAAATGCAAGAATTTTTTCTTATTATATTGTACACAGACCTGCAAAAATGACACTTTTTTTTAACCCAAATAGGTGATTCCGAATATTTTTAGCGTGCTGAACACGATCCCGTTGGCCGTTTTGCGCCATCATGTCACAATTTTGAGAAAACTTGCCTTGAAAGTGCTAAAATGGCCATTTCTGCCTATATTCGTGGACAATGGCACGAGATGGTGAAACGGACGAGACCATCTTATTCAGTTCTCCAAAATTTTCAAAAACCAATAGTAACAATAAAAAAACCCATTACAAATGGTGCAAACACAATTTTATTTCTCAGTTTCGCAAGAAATAATAGAATTTTTGTGGTGTGTATATATACAAGTAAATCGGACCTAAATGGCCACTTCCATAAGATTTTGACGAGGAGAACACAATGCTGTTACCCATTTTGCTCTATGAGGTTAGGATTTTGAGAAAACATAACCTCAAAATGGATGGAATAATATTTTTATAATAATATAGGTAGAAAATATTATTTTATCCAGTTCGAAGTTATGTTTTCTCAAAATGCTGACCTCTAAAAGGTCGAGCAAGATGGGTAACGGCATTGTGTTTAGCGTGTCAAAGTCCTACGGAATTACTTATTTAGGTCTGATTTACTTGCATATATACTCACCACAAAAATTCTAGTATTTCTTGCTAAACTCAGGAATAAAATAATGTCTGTGCCATGTGCCATCTATAGCTATGTTTTTTTATTGTTACTATTGGTTTTTAACGATCTTCGACAGCTGAATAAGATACCCTGGTCCGATTTACTCAATCTCAGTATATTAATTCAGTATATATATATATATATATAGGCAGAAATGGCCTTTTTAGAACTTTTAGGTTAGATTTTCTGAAAAGTGTGACGCGATGGCGCAAAACGGCTAGAGCGTCAAAAACCTTCAGAATCACTTATTTGGGTTGAGAAAAAAAAACTTTGTGGGTCAGTGACAATTTTTTTGCGGTGAATACATACTTTCATATTTGTTCAAATGTAGGAAGTTAAAAACCTGGAATTTAGATAAAATAATATCTAGAAAACCTGGAAAAGTCAGGGAATTTTAAGATTAAGATTTATTAGTAGATTTATCTACTGAAAAATAAATTAAACTTGCCTGGAAAACTGAAGTCATGGAAAACCTGGAAAAGTCAGGGAATTTTACCTCTTTACCAAAATACGAACCCTGGACACGGGCCAAAAGCCTGAAATTGCAGTGTAAGGATAGCATAACTTATGCCACATACGCACATAGGATAAAAATAGATTCTGTTGAGGCTTATTGCAATATACATTGCAACAATGTATCATTATTTAAATGTGCTCTTAAATAACTATTAGTGCACTAGCACACTAGTGTTTATATGAGGGTATAGACAGGAATCTTTGTGCATTGAAAATAAAATCGATTTTTTTTTTTTATTGACAAACAGTTGAAATATCTCAGAAACTAATGACTAGACCTCGGATTTAGCGCCTAGATATGATGTAAAACCAGGGTTGGCTTACCTTGAAATCTTTTGTAGCAAATTCCGTAGTATCCAAAGGTAATAACGTCACTTTAGTATGAACAGTCACTCGAAGATAACGGGATAGGGGGCTGTATTTCACACTAAACTAATACACAAGTATTTTTTAATGCCGACGGTTAAAGATTAAAAGTATTTCACTAATATCTTCTTTAAATGTTTTGGAGTTAAACTTCAGCTCCCCTCGGTAAAAATCCATTGCAAGAAGGACCGCTCGACGTCGACAGATGTAACTGGGGCATACTTAAAATATCGAAACTTTCGCAAAGTCACCACATTCATGCCAGGTGTAGCAGAGTCTACTTCCTTGCCTTGTAAAAGGTCTGTTACACCTGTCAACGTGACAAATCCGGGATTTTTGTTAACACAGTTATGATTTTTTTTTTGTGCTGTCGCAGCAATGGCTCCCTGTAAATGAAAAATATATTGTCGAAGATCAAACACAACATTTATTGCATCAACTCTAGTAAAGGTTGATGTTGGCTGATGTTGAAGGTCCCTTATGGCTGGAAGAATTCGTGAGAAACATCCGTGTATGGTCATCCGTGTATGGTCTCCAGATTTCTTTGAACAGTTGGATCCAGAAATG
The DNA here is from genome assembly GCA_963583905.1 of Stenurella melanura. Lineage (NCBI taxonomy): Eukaryota > Metazoa > Arthropoda > Insecta > Coleoptera > Cerambycidae > Stenurella > Stenurella melanura. Next base: position 43,643,578 of record OY757315.1, on the reverse strand, counting down.
CCTGGTGCGCCTGTGAAATGGCAACTGCGTTATTTGGATTTAACTGTTGTATAGAGTATTTCACGATAGTAATAGTACGATGCGGCCTGTAGCCAAGATCCCCATCGTGTGATAATGGGCGCTGGAGGTAATGGAATATTTGGTAGAATATCATGAAATAACTAACGACCTGGTGCTCTAAGAAAAACTTTCTTTACACTAGATATTAATTTATCAACATTAGGGTAGCACCTCCTAATAATTTCATAATAGTTTCAGTAATCATATGCAGCCCATGTGCTAAACATGTTACATGCAGTATATTCCGATATGTTTCTTTCAAAATTCTTTCAGCAATTTTCATACAATTCCCTCCATCGGTAAGAAATAATAAGAACTTGTCCGTATTTTCTGCCTATTTTTCACCGACCAACACGTGCGACGTTACTCCTGCTACAGTTTCATCGTGAGCGTCGTAATTTTCTCCCCTCCCGCACCGGCCGGACCAGGTAGCGTAAAGTGCATGTGCACTAGAAGTTAAAAAAATCTATTACGCCCTAAGTTTGTATTTCATAGGTATAGTGCGTCACCGAATAAACGTATTACCATGAAAATTAATAAAATTTAATTAATACGTTGCATATGCCTTTCTATGTTTGTAGTTTGGGAATGTTTTAGTAAGTATTTACCACTGAACTCTACATATAAATGGAATGCCAATGTCTATACCTATTTGTACTTCAAATTGAATCTCGCGCAAGTATGGCGACCCCGGGGAGGAGCGCAATCGCATTGTGTAGAAAGCCAGGGCCGGCTCTATTTTTATTGCAAGTACTTTTAATTTGGCTTTTTTTTCAGAAATCACCAAAAATATGCGAGTATAGATTGACATTTCTTATACAGTTAACCTTTGTCTTAATTTTTATTAAAGAACATAAAAGTTGTCATGCTCAAAACATAATTATTTAATTTTCAATTTTCTTCTATAGTCTGTTTTTAAACCAGGAAGAGTAAACATGGAAGTTCTATTCACACCATAAAAGTAACCAGAAAATACACTAAAACCTTTTTGGCAACCAACAATACACGACTACAGTGTTTTTGTGTGTATTTTATTACATTATATAATGTATCGACCTCTACATATTCTATACAGCATTCATACCAGCTACGCAATATAAAGGCACCAAGTAATTAGCTACTCTTACCTTCAGATTTATATAAAAGGGACTAAAAACTGATATATAATGTGCAAACGATAAAATAGAAATTATAACCAAATAATTTATGACATGAAATAAAAAATTTTGCAACATGTCAAAATTTAGGAATATTGCCTTGTGTAAAACTGGCGAGGGTGTATCCAATCACAGATATAGAATTTAGCGCGTTAAATTTAAAACGCTCCTCCTGGTTTAAAAACAGACTATAGTAAACGTTCTTGATAATGTACGATCATATTGAGAATTGATTACCGAGTCCACCAAAAAAGGGAGTCATATTTTCTGCCTCAGAGATCGAAATATAATTTTAATATGAGTAAAAGCTAAAAGTGAAACCTGAAAAATACTTTTTTGGTCAAGTTGTAAATACTTTAGTGAATTTAATATAGGTAGACTAATATTAGTATTGCAAGATCACTAAGATTAGTGACAAAGTAGAAGGTATTTATTATTGGAGGAATAAAGAAATATACAGTAACAACTTACATTAAATACTTTATTGAAAAATCATGTATTTTAGATTCACACGTTTGTGTAGTCTTTGCCTTTGATACAAGTAACTTAAATTAGGTAACGCAATAAAATGTAACAAAAAAAAAATATATATACAAACCAAAATAAGTAATACTATAAAATTTCACTTAAATAAATAAAACAGTTAGAGAGCATATAACAATCGGTATTACATGACTTTAAAAACAAGTACTTAAAATTAAATTTAAATTCAGGCTGGACACTTTCAACGGACAATACAATTGTCTACTCATCCAATAAATACTTTTTAAGCCTACTCTTGAATGTATTTAAAGTGGTACTGCTTTTAATATTCTCAGGTAAATTTAAATTTAAAATGATACCTTTTCTGTAAAATATCTATATTTTCTTTATCTGCTTCTATATACACCTGAGATGCCATTTGACCATACGCTGAAATGCCAGATGAAATACTACGGATATCTACATCAATACTAAAACCAAATTATAGAATTATTCCAGAAATCATGAAGATACGAAATTATTATATCTACCATGGCACTGGGTGGACTATAGAAGATAAAGGTTTTCGAGGGCCTAATTTCAGGGTTGGAACTACATCAGGTTTCAGACGTTTCATTTCCCCCTCATACATAAAATCTGTATCAGCAAAATGTTCACTGCAAATTACATTGCTATAGCTCAGCTTCTCGATTTGAGAATTTCTACCAATAGCCTTTAGCCAAGGTAAAACACCTTTTCGAAGTCAACCTGAAAATAATTTGAGAGATGTATTCTTAAGCAATAGGTACATTATTATTCTTATTTACATGGTAAGTTTGCCTGTCTGATCACAATTTTGCATACAAAAATGTCCGTTTGATTTTGTTTTTCTTAATATAAGGGTACAAAGTACTCCGGCATATTTTTCCACTGCAGTTACCGATATTTAACTGATTCTTCAGTTTTCTCATATCAATACGAATTACTTTCTATTGGTTTATTGCTTGTGTCACACAGTGTACGCAAGATAAAGTATAATATGTATATTCATTGTACATGTGAACAGTAAATCAAGCATGGTCTTTACTTCACATAGCGATAGTGGATGTGTCTCCCTTTCTTGTTTTAAGTCTGGAAAAGGCTTACTGTATAGCTGCTTGCACAACTGACATAAGTATACATATTTTCTTTGTGCAGATTGAAATTAGCAAATAATATAGGTATCTTGCACTGTTGTTATTACAGACTGACTTACATTGGTGCTAGTGCAAGTTTTACATTCCATAAAAAGTCAAAATAACAGATGTTTTGCTACCCCATTCTATTATTTTAAGTATAATACATTTCAGTGATCATACAGTGCCAAGATTTTCAAATTTGACTAGTCTCACATTTTACAGTTCACGCTTACTTATTTGACAAAGTTATATTTATAAAAATTACTTACGGTAATGTAACATATTTTTAAATAGATCAAGTCCATATCAGTAACGCACATAATTTGGATTGTTTAACATTATTTAGGTAGATTCACAAATAGTAATAAACTTTAAAATTCGCTAAAGAATTACGGAAAAAGGTGAGGTTAGATAATTTTGTATCCTGAATATCCAATGAATTCTATATATTTATCATGTAGAGTTCAGTAGATACCTCGGAAAGTATAGCCTAACGAACATTTTTCAGGCAAAATTACCCACGGTAAGAGAAAAGATCCCAAAACTCGGAGTTGTCGCCGATATTTAGAGGATAGTATATTTTACAGAATGGACAAGAACAAGGTACTTACTCAAAGTATAGGTAACAAACAGGAACAAGACCGGACCATATTGCTTTATTCTTTATCTTATCACGAATTGTTTATGTTACAAAGTAGGTACTACATAAGACAACCGCTAAAAAAGCTGGACACCGGCTCTGAAATTCTGCACTAATCCAAGACCTCCCGCTACGGGAGACAAATCAAAGAAAAATCGCGTCGGCGCATACCGTCTACAAGAAGCATTCTGACTCAATCACCAACATACTTTTAATACTAGATTTCTACTGCGGCGACGCAGAACCCCGGGACCTTCAATCGCATGATTGAAGCATTTTGTTCACGCGCATATATCTGTATTGGTCTTCCATTTATTATGTATAGTTCAGTGGTATTTACAATATAACATTATACCTACCTATCTGTAAAAGACAGCCCTGGACTCCGGCCGCTACATCCGAGGTATGCTAATGACTTTTGGATAATGGGTTTATAATATAGCAAATTACCTGTACTATTGTGTGTTTAAAGGAATACATCGAATTACCAGTAACCCTGTAGATCTCAGTGTCTCTATCTCTGTAATAATTTTTCCCACTTATTTAGACTTTGCACCCATTACAATATATACTCATCAATAGGTAGGTTACATAGGTTTAAAAAATCTACCATTGTTATCCTGTGCCTATAACAGTCCCTTCAAATTAGGAAATTTTTTTTTTTAAATTCCACAGCTGAGACTTGTAAAAAGTGAAGCATGTGGGTTGTCTAAACATGATTCTTGTGCCCAACAGTTCTAAATGTTCTAATTTATTTTGAGAAATATATAAATATATATGAATTTTATTGCTTTTTTGCTTTTCTCTCTATTTTGAGGAAAAACTATGCATTTTGGTGAAAAATGTCAAGAGAGCAAAGTTGTACACCATAAAATTTCCTACAAGTTTTCTCTATTCTGCATAAGTTTCACCGCTAGAGGGCGCAAAAGAGATATATACATATTATATAGAGTTTTGCACCTTTTTTTAGATTTTCAGCCAAACTTAGGCTCTTTGGTGAAAAATATCAGGAGAGCAAAGTTGTAGAGCATAAAATTTCCTACAAATTTTGTCTCTACAAATTTTCTCTATATATATATATATATATATATATGAAGTGTTGGTGTTCTTCCGGGTGTTTTCCCGTGTAGTTGGTAGGCTCCTGTGGGAGCCACGCTTGTCTAAACGACGTTTCGGCGGAATCTCATCTGCCATCTTCAGGTTCTAGCTGAATGCTGCCTGCTGCTGCGGCTGCTGCTGCTGCTGTTGCTGCTGCTGCTGCTGCTGCTACTGCTGCTCCTCGTTGCTCGAACTGAACTGACGTTCTCTCTGTTGTGCGGCTCCTTATATACGTTGTGGGGTGGGGCGCACCTGCGCACTTGGCTGCGTGTTACTGGCCCTCTTCTCTCTGTTGGAGGCGTAGCGGGCGCCTGAGCTAACCCGACAAGAGGCCTCGTTGAAACGTCACGTTTCACGTGACTTCTCGTTGATGGTCGTGCGTCCTCGTGTCTAGCCGGCTCTGGAGGTTGTCGTGGTCCTCCTTGGTTGATGGTCGTGCGTCCTCCACGAGGACGCACGACCATCAACGAGAAGTCACGTGAAACGTGACGTTTCAACGAGGCCTCTTGTCGGGTTAGCTCAGGCGCCCGCTACGCCTCCAACAGAGAGAAGAGGGCCAGTAACACGCAGCCAAGTGCGCAGGTGCGCCCCACCCCACAACGTATATAAGGAGCCGCACAACAGAGAGAACGTCAGTTCAGTTCGAGCAACGAGGAGCAGCAGTAGCAGCAGCAGCAGCAGCAGCAACAGCAGCAGCAGCAGCCGCAGCAGCAGGCAGCATTCAGCTAGAACCTGAAGATGGCAGATGAGATTCCGCCGAAACGTCGTTTAGACAAGCGTGGCTCCCACAGGAGCCTACCAACTACACGGGAAAACACCCGGAAGAACACCAACACTTCATTCAACACCCGTGAAAACCTAAGAAACAACATATATATATATATATATATATATATATATATATAAATAGACTTTCGCGCCCTCAAACGGCGAAACTATGTGGAATTCGAACAAAAACGAAGAGATAAAATATGTAGAAAATTTAGTGTTCTACCAGAGTGTCTACTAATCTGGAATTGTCAGGAAATTTATTTTAGTCAGGGAAAACCTGAAAATAGCGGGAATTTACTAAAATAAGCCTGGAATTTTTATTTTCAAATAATTATTAGTACAAACTATTAAATAGAAATGTCTCGCAGATGAAGATTATGAACTAAATGAATAGATACATTTTTTATTTGTACTATTTTACTATATTTTTCTATTTTATATTATTTTTATTGTTGATTCTGATTAATTTAAAAAATAGAGACTTATCTAAAGACTAAAAACCAACGATAATTTTTATAGGCATAATTCAGCTCATAATTGGGTTCTGGAAAATAAACGTTTCAGCAAAAAATGTAAGAATTTTTACTTATCGTTTCATAGAATTTATTTATAACATGTTTAGACAACCCAAATGCTGCAGGTCTCATAGCTGTGGGAATTTTTCCATAAAACAGTGATTTTTTGACTAATTTGAAGGAACAATAAGTATGAATAACGACAACCTTAATCCGAAATCCTCCCTGCATCATCTATTTTCATTTTCCCAAGTGTTTCCATGTTGCATCGTATTGTTTAATATAGTCATTGGTCATAGTTTTGCATTGCTAATGTACATAGTCGTCTAAACTTAACACTTGCCTTGTGGTGGATTTGCTTGGAACTAATCTAGACTAACAAAGAACACTTTCTAATATCTCAGGCATTACAGAAAGGCCAAAAGTGGAACACGTTCATGACATTGATGGACGTGTCTGTACCATCAAACACCGTGCAGTTCCGAGAAGATGGCAGGCTCTACGCCCAAGTGACCTGTGTCATGTCTGCTAATGAGATATGGTGTCGGCAGTGTTCAACAGATGAAAGTGTAAGTATTGATTGATTGTATAGTGCAGTAAACATAGAAAAAAAAAACAATGAAATATGCACAGTTTTGTAACAGCAAAATTATGATTTCATATCTTCTGGAGTGTCTGATTTTTGGCCTTCCAAAGCCTATTGCGTTTTTCTTTATAAATAATTTAGTTTTTTGAACAGCGTTTTTTTTTAGGTAAAAAGGTGAATATCTCCTGTTTAGAGGTCAGATCGGGACAAACAAAAAACCAAAATCTTCGTAATTAAAATTCCAACAAATCTGTTGGTTTTCAGCGGTGGCCCATCAGGGATGGCAGGGTAGGCAGTGCCCACCTAATTATTTAAGAGCGTCAAGGCCAAGCAGTAATTCGTCATAAAATTTTGCCTTTAATTAATTTTAATATGAAAATTATAAAATTAAAGTTATTTATGATAATATTTTTAATATTTCACTGTCTGCCTTTAGGTGATTTATATCTAGGGAGGGCATGCCACACCTAAAGAAAACTTAATAATGAATATTGATTGAATTTAAAATTGTTGAATAGTATTGTTTACATTTAATAATATATCAAAGTCAAACTGGAAAATAAAAAATGACTAATTAGGTAATAAAAGTCTTAACATTGATTAAATTATTAATTAATTTCTTAATTTTATGAGAATATCATTTTGGATTTCTGTTTGTCCCGATCGGACCTCTAGAACCAGAGATATTCACCTCTTTACCTAAAAAGATGCTATTCAAAAACCTAAATTGTTTATAAAAAACACAATAGGCGTTGGAAATCCAAAACTCAGGTATATATTCCTGATGATACCCCAAAAGGTATGAAATCATAATTTTGCTATTATAAAACTGTACATGTCAATGTCCTTTTTTTAACCCACTATTAAAACAATTTCTACTTTTTTTGGAGAAATCAATACAGTAAAAAAAATTAATGCTGGAAATGTTAAAAAATCAAGCCTTTACTTTGAAAGTTACAAAGTTTCAATACAAGAAATGGAGAAATTTATAACGGCTAATGTCCTCAAGTCCCAAATTATAAAAATCGACATAATATGCAGTCCTGCATTAAAAAACATAGAAACATCCTTGTGCAGATCCATCTGCACAAGGATGTTTCTATGTTTTACATCTGGAAAATAATTTCCTCCAACAGCAAAACTCTGGAAAATTGTTCTACATATTGCATTCTTCACGTCGCATGCGGTTTGTCAACCAAATTGACAGCATCGGGTGATAATCGAAACTAAAATAATTTAAGTGTATTTTCTTATTTTTTTTAGGACACCTATAATGAAATGATTGGCCGAATGGAAATTTATTATAATTTACATGAGAATGATTTGAAAGCAGAGAAGATCACCGAAGCTGGATATTACATCACGAAGTACGATGGTACGTGGTACAGAATAAGGGCTGTAGCAATATTTGACACTACAGTGCACTGTTTTTTCATTGATTACGGCGATGAAATGGCCATTCCCAAAAGCAATATTTACTATTTAAAAAGGGAGTTTGCCTTATCACAGGCACAGGTGAGTACCACAAAAACTAAGAATTAACTTTACTTTTAAATTTTTTGAATTTTCATAAAATAATATTAATAATTTGTTGCAATAGACTCAAATACATTTGCACTGGCTAAGCGAAAAACAATGACAAAAAAAATAGGTTTTATAGTTGTAGTGTAGAAAATAAGATGTAATTATCTATACTATATATCTATAACTAGTTGGAAGAATTAATTTTGAATAAATTTCTTAACTGAATACTTTAGGTAATTATATCGCGAGAAGTCCGATATATGCTAGCGAATCGACAAACTTGAGACACGCGAGAGATAGAGAGAGAGAGAGAGAGAGAGAGTTGGGAAAGATTTGGCAACGCCGCATATAATTTCCGACACCAACTGATCGACTCGTCACTAATGTCACTAATATATTTTTACCTCTTAATAAATATATGGACCAATATATTATAGATACGATAAATAAAATCGAAATGAAAATTTGTAAATCTTATATGATACTGCATTTGAAATAAAACGCAAAGTGTTTTCAAATATCCTCGCCAAGTAGAGGGAGATCGAGAAAGACTGAATGCGCCGCTCTCTAAAAAATTTTTGTGTGCCACTCACAACTCACTATTTTGTGATACTTTCAATATTTACACGTTGGCGACAGTGACGGGACGCAAACACTGCAAAGTATTCCATTTCACTGCGCATGAGTGGGCATTATGTATTTCATATTTGACAGTTTGACGTTTGTTGGGTATTTTTTCCCGCCACACAGAGTGGTTCGTGTGACGCGATTTTATTTAATAAATAATAAAGTAAAATAACCATGAGTTGTCTGTGTAAAATTAACAATAAAATTTTTAGAAAAATATTACAAAAATGTGCGCCCGCCTGCAATATCATACTTATGACAAAACTGTTTTCAAATACTGGAACTAAATTGTGATTGTTCATTTAGGATAAATGCCGATTTAATTGCCCATTTAAAGAACAAGCATGCATTTAATGTTGGCGGTGAAGAGCTGACATTCCATAATGTTGAAGGTAAGTGTATAAGTACCTATATCTACCAATATTTTCATTGTTGAAGAAATTATAATGTAGGTAATTCATGTTCACGTAATATGATTATTACAATAATATAAATTCTCTATACTTATTATGATCTTTGTTTTATATTTTAGAATTCGATAGTTGGAAGGAGGATGATGTGGAGAACAAGGAAATATGTAAATACGTAATGCCTCGTAGCAAAAGAATACACTCCACATGTCCACATCCGGCAATAATCTTTAGGTATTATTATGTGTGTAACCGTACAAATACACGTAGGTAAGCTATTTTAACATTTTTGTAAGCCAATTCACTAGCTTAACCGAAAAAAGCTAAGTACGTACACGACTGCATTTATATAAGAGTATTTTTGTTTTCAGCCAAATCGCAAAAAAATACGGGTATATAATGATAGGTACCTACTGCGTATACGTCTTACAAAGCAACAAAGCGTTTCGAAACTAAAATAAGCTTGCATAAGCCGAATAAAAGTAATTATTAAAGAAGATGGAAATATCTTCCAGAGCCAGAACTGCCTCAGAGGATGTCCAAGGGGAACAGCCTAACGTCAATACCGTCTACTTCCGGAACATTTTGAGTCATCAACCAGAGGACAGGGTTGGGGAAGATTGTAAGAGAGGGTACCCGGCTAGGCAATATAGAATCAATTGCTGAATGTAGGTCACCAACAGTGGGAAAGTCGAGTAGCCAAGGTGACGGTCAGATGGATGATCCAAAACGATACCTGGAATATATTCGAAATTACCGCTGACAGCTTCATTTTATTAATATTTATTACTTTTCTGTCATTTTGTCATAGTTTTAGCGTTTTGAGTAGAGAGTTGTTTCATTTTATTTTCAATAACAGGGGTCATACTTGTCATAAAATCATAAAATGTCATAAAATACGCAAAATGTCCTAAAATTGTCATAAAATCGTTCTCTTGTCATAAAAATCATAAAGAAAATCTGTTTTCCATTATCATTTTCAACCATGCATAAAATTGTTAAACCAATTTAAAATTTAAAGTAATTCAACATTTAAAATTTGGCGCCATTTTAAAAGAAACACTTATTGGTCCTGCTAGTAGACAAGTTAGTGTTAAAAAATTCCGCCAGAGCTCCAATCATAATAGAGATGGGCGATTCGACTCTTTTTAATGATTCGTACCAAACGAATCGGTATCAGGAAAAGATTCGTACCGTGAGATTCGTATATTTCGTATCACTACCGCTGGCCACTGGTTGCAGGCTTTTCGTACTATTCGTACCCACACCACAGTATTCAGTCAATATCCAGTATCGGGTCTGGTCTCTGTATCAGCCCGGTTCATGCAATCTAGTTAACTATATATATCATTTAAGTATTATATTTTTGTTATTTTATTTTGTTTGTTAGTATTATTATTGTTGCTATATTGCTACCTATAATTATTTTATTTTGTAACGCTAGTATATCAGATTTAGTTTAATTTTATTTCCTAGTACACAATCATATTATAGTCATTGCATTTGTTTCGTTTTATCTTTAAATGCCTATTTCATTTATGATGTTTAAAATTCTTATAATAATAATATATTAATATATATGTTATTGTTGTGTACAGTATAAAGCATAATAATGCATTTAAATGAGTTGGAATTAGTTGAAAAAATGTTTCTAAGTGTCTCACAAAATACCGGTACCAAAGTTTAGTATTCGTATGTACGCCCGGATTGGTATTGGTAATTCTGTCAGTAACAATTATCATCCCACATCGCATCGAATCGCAATATAACACCGGTACCGGAATTCCGTATTTGTATCAATCGTATCGGTGCGGCGGTTACATTCGTATTTCGTTTTAAGAATCAGAGTTGAGCTGACTCGATTGTACAAGCGGATACGGTTACAACGACGATACGAAATATACGAATCTTTTTCTTTTGTAGGATTCGTACCATTCGAATCACTCCAAGGATTCGTACCAATGATACGAATCATACGAGTACTACCCATCTCTAAATCATAACATTCATATTCATAACAACAACCTCAAAGATTATTATTTACCAGTTCTCATTTTGATAATTTATTAATTACTATCTAAATAATTGTGATTTAATGTGTTAGTGTTAGACAATGCCTCCAAAAAGACTGACTAAGTATAGCTAGGACTGGGAAAATAATCCCGAATATCAAAATTGGCTAACCAGTGATCCAAATAAAAATGAACATTGTGCCTTTTGTAAATTCTGCACAAAGTCATTCAGAATTGATGGGAGTGGAGTAGCTCAAGTAAAAAGTCATGCAAATAGTGTAAAACATAATGATGCATTACGACTTCACAATAATAATACGAATCAAATGCAGTTTCAAAGAGATGACCAAGGTGTTGTGTCGTTGGGTAATAGACACGGATTTATTCTTAATAATTCAGAGAAAATTTTAAAAGCCGAAATTCTGTGGGCGCTAAAATGTGTCTATAATAATTTTTCTTTTGCCAGCAATGAGGGTTGCAGTCAATTATTTGAAGAAATGTTCCCCGATTCAGTTATTGCAAAGGTAATTGTTTATTTAATTTTAAATTTGGTGCAGTGCCATGTAGATATCGCTTAGGCATTAGAACAATATTTTGTTTTTGTTTATTACAGGGATATCAAATGAGTGCGACAAAAATAAAATATATGATTGAATTTGGGATTTCTCCTTACCTAATCGAATCTCAATTGAGTGATCTGCATGGAAAAGCTTATACATTATCATTTGATGAAACAACAACCTCTCAGGTCAGAAAACAGTGTGATGTATATGTACATTATTATTCAAAAAAAACCAATAACATTCAACTGTCATACCTCACCTCAGTTTTTACGGGCCATTGCACTTCGAATGATTTATTAAAACATTTCTTGGATATAAAAAATGAAAAGTGTCTAGATGTTCAACTACTTCTTCATATTGGCATGGATGGGCCAAATACAAATCTTTCTTTTCATAAAAAGTTAGAAGAACATCTTAAAAATACTAACAACAAGAAACTTTTAAATGTGGGTACATGCAATCTGCATCCTCTACATAATGGGTTTTTAAAAGGATTGGAGAAGATTTCGTTTGATTTCGATTCTTTTGTGCAAGATGTGCACTTCTTCTTTAAATATAGCTCAGGTAAATACATTATACCTCGAATTATTCTTACAATTTATTTAGTAAATATTTTGTTTTATCTCCTATACTTAATTGAAATTTGATTTTAGGGAGAAGAGAAGATTTTGATGTAGTTTCCTCGATTACCGACATTGAAACGGAACACATGTTAAGGCACGTAAATAGTCGATGGCTCTCTTTAAAAAAAGTGTTATCTCGAATTTTAAAACAGTGGGCTAATTTAAAGGAATATTTTTTAAAACAATTGCCAAAAGAGAAAGGATTTTCACAGAATGTTGGGAACACAAACAGATATCAACGAATACAAAACATTTTGAAAGATTCTAAAAGCCCAGTCTATATGGCATTTGCTACGCATGTGGCAGAATTGGTGGAGTTTTTTTTACTACGTTTTCAAAGTTCACGTCCTCTTATCACGTATCTATACCCCTCTTTCGGTGAAGTGCTGTATAATTTAATGCGTCAGTTTATTTTAAAAGAATTATTGGAGGAAGATAAAGATGGAAAAACTGTGCGTAAAGATGCTGCCCAGTTAGCAAAAGTTGATATTGATGCATTTAACAATCGCATTCCAATTATGAATATAGAAATTGGAGTGCAAGCTGTCAAATTTTTACATGAAATTAAAATAAGTGAAATTGATGAAAAAGCGGTACGTATTGAATTTCGAAAATGTTACGTTGAAATCGTGAACTATTTAAAGAGAAAGTTTCCTATTGATAACACATTTATAAAAGATGTCCAATATTTAAATCCCTCAAATGACTATCGATTTTCAAAGAAGAGTACAGGAGCAATTACTAGACTTGCAATGACTTTAGGTAATGTTTTAAAGGGCAATATAAGAACATGTTTTGAAACATGTGAAGAAATTAGTTCTGAGTCTTTAGGAGATAAAGTAAGACTTCAGTGGCAATTGTATCAAATTGATAATACCATAGATGAGTCGTGGTATAGTACCGAAAAAAATAGTAATGGATCTGAAAAACACATTAGACAAGACGACTACTGGAATAAAGTTCTGACTATAAAGAATATTGAGGGAAAATGTAAATACAAACAACTCTGCCTCATGGCCTTGATTTGCTTGACGATAAGTCATGGCAACGCAAATGCTGAACGCGGGTTCAGTCTGAATAAATTCGCTCTTGATAGTAGAACATCGCTACAGGAATCTACAATAATTGCTATTAGAACGATCAAGGACGTACTTAAAAGATATGAATCAGTTTCAAATTTTCCAATGTCATCAAGACTTTTACAAATAGTAGCCACTTCTAAGCAAAAATATGTGCAATATTTGGAGGCGAAAAAATTATTGGAAGAGAGAAAATTGAATCAAAGGAGGGAGGAAAAGGAGAGAAAAGAAGTTGAACAGAAAAAAAGAAAGTTTGAAGAAGAACTAGATGAGATCAACGACTTGATTATCACAAAAAAAGCTCAGCTAAACATTGCTCAAGATATAATTGCCGAAGGGAATGACCTTCTGAACAGTGCTATGTTGGCTAGAACTTTACGAAAAGAGGATCTAGTGATGGCCCAAACAAAAATAGCCTTGGGTCTGAAACAAACAGATTCAACAACAAGTGAACTTGAGAATTTGTACCAAAGAAGGCAGGATTGTGATACGAAAATTTCAGCTTTAAAGAAAAAGAAGCAATAAAAACATATTGCCTTTTCCGAATTAAAATTTTAGGTTTAAAAAAGAGTTTATACATATTAAGTGTTTAAGATGTAAAATAATTTTTTCATTATGCGATAGGTACTTATTACCTAAACACAACGTTATATAACATATTTCTATTTTCAATAAAAAACTATTAATAAAATACAGCTTCTAGTTCATTTGTAGGTATTAAAACTCAAATTTTGTGTCATAAAATGTCATAAAAAAAAAATGAAATCTAGGGGTGGGAGGCCTGCAATAACAATCGCTTTTTGATATACTTACTACAGTCCTGTTTGTAATAATTAAATTACTTTTGATGCTACAATTTGTGTTTGCTTTGTTACTTATTTACTCATGCATACATGTACTTATGTTTTATGTAACATCTACATACTTATGTTGTTGATGTGCATATAAATTGTCAAAATTTCTATTTTGGCAGAATTTGTGGAACAAAACTTTATACCTATATTTTTATATTCAGAAATATATACTTACCTACTATTATTTTTGTTCTTTACCAATTGTAAATAAATATTAATATTCTAAGCAGAAAAACATTTGTTACAAAACCCAGTTTATTGCCTCTCAAATATGATATAAACTTATTGTCCTGAAAGGTTACTTTAGCACCCATATTAACTCTGTTTACTAATAAATATATTATATTTTCATATTCATTTAGTTAAATGACGAATTATTTAATAAAAATCTTGTATTAACACATCGTTGCAATTTATTTAATATCCTTTAAGAAGAAAGAGCACCTACCCTGTGATTGACAAGCAGAGGTTATAATTACCAGCACAATTTGCGCCAAATTTTAAAGGGAGTTGCTACATGTCCGTCGCGCATGCGCATTCGCTTTTGCACGACTTATTGAACCGCCGCACAGAAAAATTGGAATGTTTTTATGCAATTTTCTGTCTGCGACGCTAATGCTGCCTGCGGCGCTGATAATTTATCAACGATTATTTAGCAAAATAAAAATCAACCTAACTAACCCAACTACCATCACATGAAAGAGATAAATTATTATATGAAAAAAAAGAACATTTATCTGTCGTCAAATCCAACCAGAAATTGTGAAAAAGGATATTAATCGTTACAAAATATTTTTAAAAAAAAGTCCAGTGGGCAGTATTTGAACCCGGGACCTGTCGCTTCACAACGCGACAACGCTACGCATAGGCCAGCGATCCACGTCGAAAACACCGCTATAGCACGAAATAAATAGTATCTAACCAAACCAATTGCCGCGGCGGACAGCTAAGAAATGATAGATGTCCGCCGCGGCGTCCTTGTAGACAGTCCCAATTTTAAAACTGTTCAATTGATTGCGCATGCGTAGTTTAACACATTTCACATTTTAATATTGTACATGCGTAGTCAAATGGAATGCTTTGCTGTCTTTAGCTTCTCGTTGTACGTCGTGTGCGCGTGACGTCAGAAATTTTGACATTCGTCAGTTTATAGGGACAACAAACAGAAATTCCTAAAGTGTTAAATAGCAACTAACCAAGCTTTTCATTAAATTGCTACTTTTGTGGACATTATATTATACAGTTTGCCAAGTTTTGGCTATATTAATTGTGGAAGTGTGGCAATACGAAATGACGCCAGGTTTTATTAAATATCATCGATTTTTTAAATAGGAAAAGATGAAGTTGGAACACGTCAATTGATAGCAAGCAGTAAAAAGAAATTATTTTTTCAGGAGTATTTCAAGCATTTTGTTAATGGTAGATCGTTATCTGTTAAAGTAAGAATTTAATTTTTAACGTGGGTTTATATTATATAGGCCACACTGCTGTGTTACAAGACTAGAATCAAGTTAACATAAGATGCAACTTGAAACCCAGCTATCAAACTGAAAGTGCTTGTGATAAATTAAGTGCTGTCAGTGCAATCTATAAACAATTTGGTATAAAAATTTATGGTTTATATTGGTTTGACTGATATTTTTTGTATCTAAACTTGAGTTGAGTGAAGAGGCTCGTGGCGAAAGAGAAACATGTTATGAGACAATCGTTTTAAATATGTTGAAATTCAAGAGGAACTCCAAAGAAGGGCTACAGATTATATAAAATCTGAAAAATTTTATGGATTAAGAATGAAAGTTCAAAGTGTCATTTATGATCTGGGGCCTAAAGTATATATTGTGATTGTTTAAAAACTACTATGTTGGATTGTTCAGTATTCGAAAACTAAGTCTGAACGCTGACTTTAACCCATTTTCACAGTTTTGTAATGTTAAACAAGAGAATTGAGTAGTTTTTAAACATCACATGATATATTTTAAAACAATATACATTCACGTGCCAGATCACTCGAATTGTAATTACTTAAGTATAAATGCGATCTAAGTTAGGTATATTACAAAAATGTTGAATTTCGTGATAATAAATAATTTAATATTTACTTAGTAGATATATTTTGTTTTATTCTCATTTACAAGCATGTATGTACTAGCTCAGCGTAGTTGACATTCAACCTACCTAACGATAGTAAAGTGATAAATGAAACAATAGAAGGAAAGGAGAATATTTAATAACGCACATAAGTTAGACAATAGTAAGAAATTACAATGGTTGCACAGCTCAGTGCATAAATATACCATAGACGAGGATCAACCACTAGATAAATTGTGTTTGCCTTATAACTTTAAGTCCATTGTTTAATTTGTTTCTTTTCGTGAGTTCTCATTTCACAAAATCTACACATTGTATTGCATAACGGTTAACTGCTTACTCATAGCCATTACTGTTAAAAAACTATAAAAGGAATGAAGTCTCATCACCTCACTATGTACCTTATAAATTGTATATCAGGCTAGCGAACGTGTTTGCCTGTATCTGTAGCACAATCCCAATGAGTACTAAGAAATCATCTGGATCCGCAATATATCCAAGGAATGAGGCTTTTGTTAACACAGCTGAAAGTCCATAAGCTGAAAAGTGGATCTGTATATTTGTAATTATTAAAACAGCATATAATTATGCAAGCACATGGCAAAAATGATTTATAATTTATAACTAATCCTTACCTTTGCGATTATAAGCTGTTATCATGTAAATTTCTTGGAGAGAACTTGTTTCACCCAACCACTAACAAACTGGTTGTAAACTTCGACTTGTGAAAGCCTTGTAGTCATTCTTTTAACTTATGCACTTCTTTCAAAAATCATGTAATTACGATATATGTGTATGTAATATTCGGAAATACATCGGCATCTGTACTAAAATCTTCTTTATTTAACGTATAGGGATTTAAATTGATAGCACCAACTTTTTTCCATACACCTAACCTGTACATCATAGGACAATTTTGTAAAATATTAACTCGTCTCCATCTTAACAAACAAAATTTACCACATCAATTGATTAAGGATAATTAATTGTGAATGTTAAATAATGCAAAATTAAGTTTCAAAACTTAAAACATCAGAAAATCTGCAAAGTGTACAATTAAAACAACGTGTTCGATCAGCTGATCACAAAACACAAAGTGGCGGCCATTTGCGTTTCTTCAGAATTCCCTAAACTAATTACATAAGAAATTAGTTTTAATAAGTAATTAGTTTTAAGAATAGAAATCAATTCTGATAATTTTAGTGACTTTTCTGTGTCACGTAACGTTCACTCTTTCTCGATCGCACTGTAGCAGAAATTGTGCAATGTTGCCACGTCTACTACTCATGTCCTCCATTCAGTAATTTCAATAATTTTTGGGTAGCTGCCACTACGTTATTTTACGGTGAATCATCTCGATATTTATACACGTGTTTTAATTTAAATTTGCCTTGTTTTTGTGATCATTCTTAAATAAGAATCAATTGTAAGAGGGAAAATAATGTCACGACATCACTTTATTTTGCATGGCAACCATAAGCGCAATGTTAAATGTCGATAAAAACTGCGAACTTTGAGTGAATTCATTTCAATTTGCCTCGCATTTGAGATCATTCTCGAATAAAAATCAGTCATAAGAGGGAAAATAGTGTCACGACATCAATTTATTTCGCAAGACCAGTGATGCAAAATTTCAAATTTCATTTTGAAAGTTTCAATTTCAATTTGAAACTTCTGAAAGTTTCAACGTACCCTCATAAATTTCTGAAATATCTGAATTTTATGAAAATTTCAGATTAATCTGAAAATTACCACATTTTTGAAACTTACATGAAAGTTTCAGCTGCAAGATCTGTATTTACCTTACATCAAACGAAATTTCGCACGTTTTTTTTAACTTGTTTTCAACCAATAATGATTAAAGTCTGGTTTTGACATTTATTTTAGATGTTAGGTTCTATTATTTTTGCATTAATAAGAAAAACTTATTTTGAATGAAAAAATATATCTATCAATACTATAATTTCACTGAGGTCATTGATTAATGACGTTGTAATGGTAATGCATTATGTTAGAGTTTTAGATTTAAATTTTAATCTGAATTTACCGGGGACCATATTCTTGAATCAGGGAGTGGAAGATATGAATGTTTTATCTCTTTTCACGTTGCTACGTTTCCTTCTTTTCCTTTCTTCCGATTTTCCATTCTCTCCGATGGAGAATAGGGGTCCAGGAGATTTTGAAAATATATTGACAAATTATTTACTCGTGTATTTTGAAAAATGTATTATTATTTTAACTTTTCACGAATATAATTGTAAGTTCTAATCTTATCAAGGAGAAAACAAAATATGTTTTTTATATTAAAAAGAAACATTGAAAAGTAAAAATTTATGAGACTAGTCCCAAATTGGGATTTATTTGTCATTAAGCCTCGGAAATTAAATAAATTACGAATGTTATACAGAACTTAAGTTTCATATTATTTCATGAAGTATTTTAACAAAATTTCACTTAACATTCATAATATTAGGGAAATATTCAATTAAGTTTCATAAAATGAAAGTTTCAATGAGATTTCACGAAAGTTTCATGATGCTTAGTATTTAATTTTATATCTTAGAAATTTTAAATTTCAGATGAATTTCGAAACTTTCACAAAAATGTAATTGAAATTTCACAAATTTTAAGTTTCATGAAATTTTGCATCTTTAACGTTATACAGAACTTAGGTTTCATCATTTTGTGAAATATTTCAATGAAATTTCACTTAACTATCATAATATTAGGGAACTATTTAATTAAATTTCATAAAATGAAAGTTTCACTGAAATTTCACGAAAGTTTCATGATGCTTAATGTTTAATTTTATATTTCAGAAATTTCAGATGAATTTCAAAACTTTCACAAAAATGTCATTGAAAATTTCGCATAATTTAAGTTTCATGAAATTTTGCATCACTGCGCAAGACGTCCATAAGCGCAATGTTAAATGTCAATAAAAACTGCGAACTTTGAGCGAATGAATCTCGGTAACTTAACGGTAGATAGAGTTCAAATTTTATCAGAATATTTATTGATATGTGAATAATTAAATTTGCAGCAAGTTTCATCACTTTCTTGAATGACGTGAATTGCGATATAACTACCTTAATCATCCACAGTTTAATTTATATTAATATTTGATCTGTTGCACACAATTTTTTCCTATTAGATATACAGAGTGTGCCCAATAAGATCGCAACACCCCACTAATTTTGCCACGTTGTAGAGAACATGGATGATTTTTTGGCTAATCGTAGGTTGACTGGGATATTTAAATTTTCTCAGATTTTGAAGAAACTTGGGATTCGCAGATTTTAAGCGATTCTCAGTGACTTTTACTTATAAATTTTTCAATACAAAAATGCCTAATATGACTTCTTCACTTTTGAGGTTATATATTGAATCATGGTGAGCCTTGGAAATTCATCAGGAAGTAGTTTCTCCTCAAAATAAGTGACACGCATTCAACCTACCGTTTGCCAAAAAATTGTCCATATTCTTTACAATGTGGCAAAATATAGTGGGGTGTGGGGTGGGGTTCTATTTACTACTATTTTTGTGTTTGAATCAGATTCTTTTTTATCAATTCTACCTTTTATTCAATTAGTTCTTTGTTTTCCTATAATAATTAGTTATTATTTTCCAATAATTTATATTTGTTTTCAGGCTAAGTCTTTTGAGCATTAAATTATCCATTTTTAGTTTCTAAATTTCAATTTTGATGCTTTCCTGAGTACTGCCATCTAGGAAAACATTTAATTTTGTGTTATTGATCACTATTTCTATTTTTATTTCTTTTTTTACACGATTTGCGAAATGCATTTCCACACTTGATACAAACAACAGTTGCACGTTGTTTATTTCTACAACATTTAAAAGCAGCATTTTTCTGTCGCATCAAAATTACACCGCTTATCATCTGTAGTCATCTTGATTCTTCATGCCTGATAAAATAAAGATTATTGTTATTATTTACAGGCCTTTGTATGTCGTCTAGTTGGTCTAGAAGAGCTGTACGAGGCATCTGCAAACTCCGAAATCATCCAGACTATTTCTTATAAGCAAGTAATTTTAGAAATGGCAACTGAAAATATTGGTATGTTTATATGCCACTTGCAACTGTGGAGAGCTAAATTTTTTCTTTTTTTTTTTTTGCAGTTGAAGAAAATGCAAACGACCTAAGCATCCCTGTTTTCATGTACGACTTCGAAACAGGTAATTCTGTTAACGAGGCAATGATCCCCTTATTGACGATTGAATCTGCATCTCCTGTCATCCACAAGGTAAGTTTTCTAAATGCTTGCTGAAAATAAATTAAGACAAAAAGTATTTATATTGTTTAAACAATTATAAAAAGTTTATATAAACAATTTTTTCGTCGATATTGAATCGAAATTAAAAGTTTTCATTGAGAATTTATAGTAGGGCCAATAAGTCTAGTCAGTACAGCCAGGGGCGTGCGGTGCGGGTTTATGAATTTCTCAATAAAACTCCAATTTTTGATTAATTTTCATCAGAAAAAAATTGTTTATATATATATTTTATATTTGTTTAAACATTATAAACACTTGAGTCTGACAGCTGGATTGTTTCTGATTTCAAATAATATGTAATATAACTAAAGATTTTTTAAAAATTCATCGTGAGTTCAGCAACTTTGATGATTTCTTGGTTTCGTCAACTCCATCAAGAATGTACATTATTTAAATAATCAAGTAAAATAAAATTACACACTTTTTTTTTAGGAAACCATCACCGAAGTTTTCCCTACGAATATCGAAAGCAATGGCGATGTCTACGTTCAACTGCACTCTCACGGTTATGATAGCTTAATTAGTTTGCTAAGCACTCTTGAATCTAAAATCCTAGAGAATCCCCCGACAAACCTTATCTCTCCAGTTACGAAGGAAAATAGCGAAGGTAAAATTTACTTTGCAAAATACAAAGTTGATGGCCACTGGTATAGGATACAAATCATTGACTGGTCGCCCAGTGAGGATTTGGCTCAGATTTATTTCGTTGACTATGGTAATGCAGACGTTATCAATGTCAAGGAAGATATGTTGTATCCGTTGGATAAACTTAGTGACGTTTTGAGTCAGTATCCTTTCCAAGCTGTTAAGGTAAGTCAAAGTTTAAAAACTGTTTCAACCGGATGCTTTCTATTTGATTGGACTTGGTGTTATCAAAATTTAAATCTTGTGTCATTATATGTAACCTCAAATACGACTGAAAAGCCAAATATATTTATTATATGGGAAAGACCCATTACAACGACAAGAGGAAAATATATACAAAACAATACCATTTATAAACTACATAAGAAAATATTATTAATCAATCTAACTAATGTTATCTTTTCATTTAAAAACAAATAGCAAAAAACCGAATTCCTCCATGTTTATTAATACTTTTCCCAAACAAAATAACCACTGCCTAAGGAATCACTGCTTCCACATCCAGATTATCCATTCAAGTTTCTTTAAAGGGAAAACATATTGACTATATTTACCAAGCTAATACTCTACTTCTTTTCCCTAATAATTTACTGAATTTAAAGTATGATATAAGATAAGTCAGTAAGAAAAACTTGTAAATAGGTATATAAACACAATAACAAAGAGAATGAAAAAACAATACATATAGTCCAGTCAGTAAAGACAAAAAAAGTGCAAAACCTCAGACTCGGAAAGATCGATTTCCATGAAATAAACGGCAAGTGATTCATAGTTAATAGTATTGCAAAGTCTACAAGTCCGAAGGTGTGCTTTTACCCTGGGTGAAAACAGAAATCAATGATGAATTATAAACAAATGTTATAGGAAGTTTTTTTGATAAATCAATATTTTTCGTGTTATTCATGATTGAAAATGTTGATTTTTCATCTAAAAAATGCTTGTTTTAGAGCGATTCTTCACGAATAACTCGAAAACCTTACGTTTTGTGAAAAAATCATCATAGGCGAGTTTGCCTGGGATTTTTCCCAAAAATTTTCTATACCATTTAAGGTAGCCATACGAATTCTTATAGCAAAAATTCCGCTGAACAAGATTTTCTTATGAAAATTTTTCCTAAACCTCTAGCTTCATGACCAAATAATTGTTTAAACAAATTATTTTTCGTTTTTATTTCATAAAATGAAAACGGTTTGACGGATCTGAAAAAATCTTGATTCAATCGAAAGATGTTTTCAATATGCGTCGTTTGGCGCCAGGCACGACTCATTTTGGCAACCCGTTCATTTGTTATAGCCAAGATAAATTTCTTAATTAACAAATTGATTACTCCGAAACTAATGAGGTCAGAATATTATTTTTTTCAAAAAATATGCCTTTTATACCAAAAAATATACCATTTTTTTTTTGCCCGATATTTTCAATATTTTTTTAATGTTTAAACAATTGACGTAATTTGTTAATTAGCGAATAACTTTTTTTTTTCGAAAGTTTGATCGACTTCAAACCAACTTTAAATGATAAATATTGATGTCGGGCATAACCCCCCTACACGAATGCAACTTTTTGATTTTGTTTATTTAAAGTTTAAATTAAGGAGTTCGGTTGAGTTTCTCAAAGTGAACAGACGCTTCGAAGAACGCTCTCGAAATAAGCTCTAAAACATATGTTTAAACACTGCTAATTTATATAAAATTTAGGCCATCGATAGGTCAAGAAATTTTTGCGTGTTGTGAAGTGAAATAGTTAATATACAAAGTTATATGGAATAAATATTTGATTATTTCTAGTACAGGGCTTTCTGTAATATAATAGTAAGTGCGGTGTGTTACGATAAGCCTGTCTGTACCCAGAAAGACCTCTTGAAGGAAACAATTGCAGTAACAGCAAATATGAAAAACAGGACAATAATAGTACATCAAGAAGAAGGAGAGCATATAATCTTCCATTCTACTAACCAACAGGGAAGAGAGAACACACCACTAGAGATAGTATATAGGAAGCACTGAAACGAAAGAAATCACTACGATAGCGTGATTATTGCACAAGAAAAACATGAAGCAGAACAACCAGAAGAAACATACGCTCGAACTGGGGCTATAACACCCCGCCCAGAATTAGAGGAGGCAACGCACATAAACATGTACCAAATATCACAAAGAACAGAGGAACCAACAGTCAAGAATTACAACACGATGACATCATTCTGGCGACATGGAATGTCAGAGGCTGCATAACGAGAGAGAAAAGAGAAAAAATCGATGAAGTTCTTATGATGGAACACACACGTTGCATGAATACAAGAGACACACATGATAGACGGAACTGCAGTTACTCAAAACTACAAATGGCATCTAAGTGGAGGGGACAAAGAAAAAACCAGCAGAGGAATCGCATGGGCAATAAGACGGAACACCCCTATCCAGATAAAGATAAGAAACGTAAACGAAAACATAACCATGGCAGACTTACAAATTGGAAAGGAAAACATATGCATACTAGGAGTACATGTGCCCTCCGACAAACGGGCAGGACGAGTATTCAGACAGATTACCCAAGAGACTAGAAGAAATAGGAATAGAAAAATGAACATAATAATAGTAGGAGACTTCAACGCGCATATAGGAAAGTACGACCAAACACATGAAGACAAGAATATCATAAGAAAAACCTTACTTCACACATGGACAAACGAAAATGGAAGCTTGCTAAAAAGCTTGGCACATCTGTTCGATCTAACAGTTAGAAACACATGGAGCAAGAACCTAACCTGCCTTAATACCTGGAGTAAAGGAAACATCAACTCTCAAATAGACCATATCCTAGTGGATAGAAAAATAAGGGACAGGGTCAAAAACATTAAGGCAAAACAAGCAACAAACGTCAAAACAGATCACAAAATATTATATGGAACACTAGTAATAAAGAAACAAGAAGCAAAAAAAAAAAAAAAAACAACAAAACAGCAAATGACACATGGAACATCTCAAGACAGAAAAACAGTTAACAGGAAAGGAACTAAATTGGTCAACAATGGGTTTAAAAATCAAAATAGCGGCGAGGAAAACGTTGAAAAGGAACAAATCCCCTATGAGCCCAACAAGAAAAGACAGGAAAAGAAATTACGAAAAACTAAAGAAAATAAAGGCCACAGGAAAACAATATACACCAAACATAGACAAAAAGATGATAGAAGCGAGGAAAGAAAAAAGAGACACAGAGAGGAGGCACGAACAGAAAAAAAAAATGCAGGGAATTCTTCGAAAACATAATAATAATAATAATAATCATTTATTGGTGCTAATACATCAAAATGTTTACACAAGTCCAGGGTAGAAAGTATATCATTAAAATAGACAGTGACAGCTTAAAAGACAATATACAGTTATCTTAAAATTAATTTAAAAAAACAGAAAAAAGATAAAATTTTTATAACTAAATGTCGCAGTCCACTCCAGCAGGACAGAGATTAAACCAAACTTTTAGACACCTTAAAACATACAGGAGAAACAACAATACGCAGTCAAGAAAATACATACCACTGCAGCATTGGGTCAGGAAACTAGAAGAAGGAAACGCAGAGAGAAGTCAAATAGAACCAATACAAAAAGACGAACTACTAGAAATAATGGCCAGAGCTAAAAGAAACACGGCCCCGGGAATAGATAAAATAAATAACGAACTAGTATACTATGGACCGGACAACATAAAACAGCTAATCCTAGAAATCATCACCAACGCATGGACGGAAACCACGCCCCTGCCTGAGGAATGGAATACAACCATACAGATACCGCTCCCTAAAATCAAATCACCACAAAACGTGGACGATTGCAGAAGAATAACACTCTGCAGTGTAGGGTACAAATACTACGCACAATTCCTCCTCAGAGAAATGGAAAAATACATCGGCGAACTACCAGATTATTAAACGGCATTTATCAAGGGTAGATCGACAGACGACCACATGTACACCACCAGACGGATCCTGGAAGAAAAGTGGAAAGAAGGAACAAAACTATATATAGTCTCAATTGACCTCCAAAAGGCATTTGATACTATAAGGCATGAGACTATAGTCAACACTTTGCTCAACAGGGGAGTATTGCACTACTTAATAAACTGAATAATAAAAGCATGCCTACATGAAAACACTGCAATATAATGCTTTGGACAGACGACGGAATCAAAAATGAAGAATATAGGAGTCAAACAAGGATGTCCCCTATCCCCCCGACTATTCACCACAGTCCTGGACCAAGTGATATAAAGCACAATAAAGGAGAATCAGAATTTCAATGGAAACGATGGAACGATAAAGCCCCCCATCGTACTTGCATACGCCGACGATATACTCATCATCACCGAGGAAGAACAAGACATCGTTAAATTTCTAAGAAACATGACACCACCTCTGGATTCCTCTGGAATGAAAATAAACTTCAAGAAGAGCCTTATAATGGTCCGAGACCCATTGACAAAAACAAGTCCAACAAGTGGGGAAGAATACAAAATAGGAGACTACACCCTGAGAACCACGAATAGAATGAAATACCTAGGAACATACCTAACAAATCAACTAAAAAGGAGGGAAACAGTAAGGGAAAGAATCAAAACAGCCTACAGAGTCACAAGAGCTCTACTACCCTTCATTGAGGACAACAAACCACCATGGTGCCTAACCAAAAAAGTATACACGACCATCATAATAATAATAATAATAATAATAATAATACACTTTATTTCATGAAAATCAGTCTTATAAAATATTTTAAAACTAATTGAGTGAAAGGCGTCAATATATATTTAAGTTATTTCAAACAGTAAAATCATTAATTAAAATTTTGTTTTAAAAACAACTTGATTATAAGAAATAAAAGAACAAATAAATAGTAGCATATAACTTTAGGTTGCGTTTAAAAATTCCTTCTCGCTATATGGCTCAAGAGCTAAAATAATATTAAAAACTTGTTTTTTAAAATCCTTAAATGAGGTTATCTCCTTTACATTTGCGGGCAGTGCCTACGATGATATATGGAGTCAAAAACGCAGCAACGACAAAGGCCAACAGAAGAAGCCTGAGAAGAGCTGAAAGGGACATTATCCAACTGCTAGCAAAAACAGGAAAACCACAAAAACGACAGAAAACGTCAACATTACTAGAGGGAAGAACAATAATTAAAAGAATAGAATCATACGCAATGAAATACTGGGGACATGTTCAAAGACGACACACGACACACCTACTGATGAAAGCGCTGCGAATGAACAGCAACAAACTGAAAATAGGGAGGCCATGCTACACATGGGTTACAACAATCGAGAGGATTATGAATAAGCTAGGAAAGGATTATACACACTGGGAAAAGTTGGCACAACAAAAAATGGAATACAATAAAGAAATATCAAGGATATACACACTGCCAGACTCAGAAACAGAAAACTCAGAAGTAGAATAGGAGAGAAGATGATCACAGACAGAAACTAAGAAGAAGCATATCACAAAAACCTGAAAGTAAAAAGAAGCACGAAAACCTAAAAGAAGCATCTCACAAACGCCTACACTTTCCATCCGATGAAGACAGAAGGAAAACAAGAAGAAACATCTCACAAACACCTACACGCTCCATCCTATACTCCTACCCCATGCGTCATGCGGCTCTCGCTGCTGACAACAAGCATGTCCAATGTCCAATCCAGCGTATGCAGCTGGTCCGGCGGTTTATAAAAGCACTGGGGGTTTGTTCCGGCACACGCTGGGATGATCGATGGGCGATCGGGCTGCGTGGTGGAACAAATCTCCCTGCACCGGAATCGGCAGCAATGCCCACCTTACGCTGGCAAATCAATCAATCAATCAATTAAAGTTTAAATTAATTTTGCAAATTAACAAATGGACTATCTCAGCTCTGGGTAAACGTATCGAAATGGGGTTTTGTGCATATCAAAGTGCTTGGAAAAAGCAAAATTTTGAGACCAGAAAGAACTTGATCGGATAACCGGAACCGGAAATAAAAGTGATACTGCGTGAGAGGCTCTAATTTGTTTATTAACAGCTTTTTGGACACGAGGTTCGGTGCAAATTAAAGCTAACAAGTTTTTCCATCAACCACAAAAAATATTCAATCCCTGAAGAGTTATACGCGTTTTTGACCAAAATAAAAAATCTCTCCTGCAACGTGAAAATCGTAAGATTTTTTTTTCGTCAAATTTGCTTTTCTTTCATGTAATCAAGTATTTTTTATGATAATAAATGTTTTTAAAAACGTAAATATTTTTTTTTGCAGTTTTCATTAAATAAATGGCTATCTTGCAATAAACATATGATTGTTCTTATCCAACGTGGGTTTGTCGGTAGTTTTTGTTTTTTTTTTACACTACTTTTTGTGAAAGAGAAGGCTTGTTTTACTTTAATTGAGGGGGGTGCGTGTTGAAAAATGACCAAAAATAAAATAATAGTGCCAATAAAATAGTTAAATCTTTTGACTATTTCTCATTTACAAATAACAACAACAACAACACGTGTTTTTTTCATGAGACGTGAACTTTTTTTATTATAAGAAAAAAGTTTCCTTTTTATTTTTGGTCTCGTTTCGATAGGCACCCCCCCCCCTCAAATAAAGTAAAAGAAGCCTTCTCTTTCACAAAAAGTAGTAAATAAAACAAAAACTACCGACAGACCCTTGTTGGACAAGAAGAATTATATGTTTGTTGCAAGATAGCCATTGGTTTAATGAAAATTGCAAAAAGAAATTATTTATGATGTTTTTAAAAAATTTTCAGTAAGTAAAAACATTTACTATTATAAAAAATACCCGCCAACCCACTATGCGTCAAATCTTACTATTTTCATGTTGCGGAAGAGATTTTTTTTAAAGGTCAAAAATGCGTGTAACTCTTCAGGGATTGAATATTTGTAGAACTTTTTGTGGTTCATTAAAAAACTTGTTAGCATCCATTTGTACCAAACCTCGTGTGCAAAAAGTTGTTAATAAACAAATTAGAACCTCTCATCCAATATCACTTTTATTTCCGGTTCCAGTTATTCGATCGAGTTTTTTCTGGTCTCAAAATTTTCCTTTTTCCAAGCACTTTGATATACACAAAACCCCATTTCGATACGCTTACCCAGACCCGAGATATTCCATTTGTTAATTTGCAACATTAATTTAAACTTTAAATAAACAAAATCAAAAAGTTGGATTCGTGCAGACTTCTATGGGGTTATGCCCGACATCAATTTATCGTGTAAAGTTTGTTTGAAGTCGATCAAACTTTTGAAAAAAAAAATTATTTGCTAATTA
Source organism: Stenurella melanura (assembly GCA_963583905.1). Lineage (NCBI taxonomy): Eukaryota > Metazoa > Arthropoda > Insecta > Coleoptera > Cerambycidae > Stenurella > Stenurella melanura. The sequence continues at coordinate 43,615,087 of OY757315.1, read as the reverse complement.
ACAAATTATGCCAATTGTTTACAGAATCAAAAAGCATTAAAGATATCGGGCCAAAAATAATGTGGTATATTCTTTGGTATAAAAGGCATGTATTTCGAAAAAAAAAACAATATCCTGGGGCCCAATTCTCGAAACTAGACGAACCCGATTCGTGCACGAATAGCGCTGAAATTCGCACACGAGCGTACTTTTTCTATTCTCGAACTGTCGACTAACACATGAACGAACAGATTCGTGCACGGGAAGTACTCGATCGGTGTTTCGGTGGCGAAAAGCGTATTCGCATGTCAACATAACCTTTAAGTTAACGTCAACCTTCAGGCAAACGACTTTATTTTGGTTGGAAATTGTGTTAGTGTTCTAATGGCTGCTTTGGATGAGTTGAATCTGTTAATAACAATTAAAAACTTGGAAGAAATGGAGCCAGCTGCAGTAGTCAGAAGGGAACATAATAATCGCGTTTACGATGTCTTTGATATGTCCGATATAAAATTCGTAAGAATGTTTCAACTAAGTAAGGACCTAGCATAACAAAATCCCAAAACCGTCTATAACCAAGCAATCATCCTTGTGCAAACCGCAAAACAACAACAAACGATAACACCATAATTACACATTTCAAACCTTTTGACTTTGACACTTCTCAACTGTTGCACCACGACCGTAACGAAAAGTTCCCAGACTTACACGGTCTGCTATTGGTCGACATATATCTACATATGAATGTATATATGATGTACGTTATACGGTCGACGAATGTGTTCGCTTCGTGTACCGCTTTTCGACTATCACTGGAGATTTTGATTTTTATAAAAACGTCGTTCGCATGCGAACCAGACTGCACGGATTGGTTCGTGCACGATCAATTCGTTCGGGATTCCAGAATTGGGCCCCTGACCTTATTAGTTTCGGAGTAATCAATTTGTTAATTAAGAAATTTATTTTGGCTATAACAAATGAAAGGGTTGACAAAGGGAGTCTTGCCTGGGCGCCAAACGCCGTCTTTCGATTGAATCAAGAGTTTTTGGATCCGTCAAACAGTTTTCATTTTATTAAATAAAAACGAAAAAAATTTCTTTTAAACAATTATTTAACCATGAAGCTCACGGTTTAGGAAAATGTTTCATAAAAATATTTTGTTCAACAGAATCTTTCATATACGAATCCGTTGTTAACTCAAATGGTATACAAAATTTGTAAAATCACCTCTTTTTTACCCTAGGCAGACTCGTCTATCAGGAGCAAAAATGAAGCTTATAAGACAACAAATCGATTGTTTTTTTTTTATTTCTGTAAATGCAATACGAACCGAGTTATGGCTCGTTGAAGGTAACTGTTCGTCAAAAACTGAATTCGAACCTAATTCGAACCTTTAAAATTTAAATAACTGAAAAACGACGAATTTTTGGAGAAAAAGTTGTCAGACCTTTTTTTTAAGTACTTGAAAAGACTTTTAAAATGAGCTTTAGCAAAAGTAATATAAAAACTTACAGAGTTATGATGAAAATAAAATGGTTGTCCCGTTTCTACAGAGTAAAAATCAGCAATGAAACCAATATTATAATGACATCTCAACCCCCTTGTAGGACGGTGGTTATCGCCAAGCGATAAGTTTGGGCATCGTGTATGTTTCGTGGTATCTTCTCAGTATTTTAATTATTTTATTGTATTTTTTCATGTCCTGCTACTTATTGTATCTCCCCTTTTAAAGGTTAATTTTTAATTTACTATGTGGTATTCGGTTAAGAATATGTTAATACTTGAAAAGGTAAACCTATTTTTATGAATGAAACAATTATTTTTTTATTTTCCATAACAAAAGTTATTAATTTTAACCCGCTTAACCCCCAAAATAGGGGTTGTCAACCCCTGAATAAAAAATGGAAAAATGTGTTTGCCTAGATTTTTAATAAGCTTTAATTTAAGACCTGTAACGGTAAATTTACTCTTTTTCTCTCGAAGTTATGGAGATTTCAAAAATGGGTTAATTTTGTGTGCTGGTGTGTTTATGACAGCACAAGACTCGGTTGAATTTAACAGTTTTTATTTGATAACCTCGCTAGCCAATTTATTTTTGAATTTATAGGTTAGGATGGCTATTGACAACATCCCAAATGATTTTGTGGAATTAGCTAGCAAGGCAATGCCAGAAGACCAACCTGTGCTTCTTAAAATTGTGGAATATGATGATGGGTCAGTTCCTTGGGTTGAGTTTTTCAAGAGGAATTCAGACGGTGGCTTGTTTTGTATCAATAAGTCTATTACAATGGAATCTGAAATGAAGTAGGTGCCTTCAAATTCCTTCTATTCCGAATATTGTTTATTTTATTTTTATTTTCTCTCAATTAAGAACCTGATTGTTTTAGAAAAGGAGAAGTGAGTAATAACCCGAAAAGTACAATGAGGACATTGGCGCAGTTTGATGGAGCAACCAGTAAGTACAAATAGCTATAGAATATAGTAAATTGTCTTGAAAAACATGGGCTGCTAAATAATTCTCAGTATGGATTTAGGAATAAACTGAGTACTACAGATGCTATAATCAAGTTAACAGAAATTACGCTGAATTGTTTTGAAGGTGGACTATATTCTGCGTCAATATTTTGCGATCTTAGTGAAGCGTTTGACTGTGTACCCCACAGGATCATGCTGTTAAAACTATCCAAGTACAATTTCAGTAATAACAGCTTAAAATTGCTTGAATCCTACCTCGACGGTCGTAAACAGCTAGTCCGTGTGGGTCAGGATGTGTCCAGTAAATTGTCAATTAGAGATGGAGTACCACAGGGATCTATTTTAGGTCCTGTGTTGTTCCTGATCTATATTAATGATATAGAATCTGCCCTTAATGGTATTAACTGTCTCTTGTATGCAGACGACACAATTTTATTGAACTCAGGTCCTGATCTAGACGAACTAAGAGAGGATTGCAGGAATATGCAGTTGAACGCAGAGATGTGGTTTTCAGCCAATAAACTTAAATTAAATGAAAATAAAACTGCCCCAATGATTTCATCCACCAAAGATCTAAATAATCTAGACAACAACCCTACTTTTGTGAAATTTTTAGGAATTAATTTGGATCCCAAACTTACATGGAATGCCCATGGCAATCTCCTAGCCGAATCCCTAGAAAAAGCCAACATATGCATTGCGGCAGTTATCAAGTAGAGTGCTCTATGAAAGTTCTTAGAGCTGCTTATTTCGCACTGTTTCACTCTAAACTCTCATATGGTTTCCTAGCTTGGGGGCATTCGGCTAGCAGACACGAAGAGCAGTGAGGGTTGTGGGAGGAATAGGCTATCGAGCAGATGCCAAACCAAAATTTATAAATCTAGATATTCTAACTCTACCATCTATATACGCACTAGAGTGTCTTACCTTTGTGAAAAAGCACATCGATGTATTTGCTACACATAGTGAAAACCATTATTATAACACTAGATAGAAAGAGCATATATACCTCAGCCTTAAAGGTCTAACTAAATCGCGCACAGGTGTCACCTATCATGGGCCTAAACTATACAATAAATTAGGAAACAGTATAAAACAACTACCTCTTGATCAATTCAGAATTGCGTTAAAAAAATTTCTGCTAGCAAATGCCTTCTACACACTAGATGAACTAGAAACGTCTTTGACAAATGTTTCGTTCTAGTATACGCATGTGTATATATATTCTTTTTGCATTATTGTCTCTTCTTGGTTCTATGTACGGTTTTCGTAAATGTTTTTTTATGAGTGTAAGTGTTTATATATACTTATATGTATTTGTATCTTTACCCAGTTGTAACCCTGTGTGACAACTAAGGGGTCTCATTATGCTAGCATCTGTGGAGGAATAAAAACAAAAACATGGTTTCATGACTTGAACCTCACTAGGAAAGAAATCACAACATTTTCAAGAATGAGAGTTGGACACTGCCTAATCCCGACCCATCTGCACAAAATTGGAATCCAAGAGAGCCCTAATTGTGATTGTGGGGAATTAGGTTCATTAAATCATGTCATATTTGAATGTACATTACACTATCAAAACTCTAATAGGTTGTATGCCTTACTAAATCAAAATAATGAAGCTCCCATGAATATCAACTCAGTTTTAGCAAACCCTAATACAGACAATGCTAAAAATATCTCAAAATTTCTAGAAGCTGCGCATCTCAAAATGTAAGAAGTGTTACTATGAGATTAATTCAATTCCAAACCCGCATAATCCAACCCAACACAATTTTAAATTCCTTCTTTTAAAACCCTAGGGTTCTTGATCCGAGGCGTCATTTTCGGTTGTGTTAATGGCTCTGCCGACGCTCCAGAGACAGAAGAGTTTTTTTTTTATGTTACCAAACCTAACAATCCTTTCTCTCCTTCAATAAGTTACTCAGTATAGAAACGTAATAAAGAAAAATCAATATAATGGTGAAGAAAAACAAGAAGAAAAAAAGCAATCAAAATAAACTCAAAGAGAAAACTAGAAACTGGCTAAATAGCCACGTAGCTAAGGCCAAGATCGAAAGAAGAAGAAGAACCCTGTGTGATGTATGTACGATTTTATAATCTTAAACATGAATAAATCTATCTATCTATCTATTTTTGGCTAGAATACGGACTAATTGAAAAATATAAATAACACACAATGCTTAAAATAAACCTATCGAGAGGGGTACGTTACGTACTATTTCTATATCAATTGGACACTTTCGTCGAAGATTAGAACCGGCGAAAAACCTTTGATCATTTATTATTTAGTAATGGCACCATTGACTTCGACATTTACATTGAAGTTATAGTGCAGTTGCCACAATGTGTCAGTCACACAGAAAAGGTAATATTAGAAAGAGACCAATTGTGAAAATCGGCAACACTGTCATAATAGAACAACTGAAACTGACAGTAATTGCCCAATTTAACGAGCCAACCTAACATTTAGTAGTCTTGGTCAAATTCATTTTATGTGTACCCAACATATCCCGAAACTACGCTGGATGTCATGTCCCTTTAATTTGGAATTAACAACAATCTTTGTCTATTTCGTCTTCTCTGTCTGACAGTCTTATCTTGTTAACTCTCTAGTAATATTAATAATAAATAATTTATTGTATGGAATATAACAAACTAAAAAAACTACATTTTGATATGCTTTTTATCCCTGTTGGGATGATTCAGTACATTTTCAGTAGAGGGTTATAAGATGGCTTAATACATTTTGACATGTTTTATTTTTCTTTTTTTTTTCTTTTTGCATTGACTAAAGTAAAGGCTAACTACATTTTGAAAAACAAAAAGGGCATCGGTTCTATTTTTATTTAGTAAATGAAAATTGGTCAAATATTTATAGAGATAGAATTTTCTCCGGTATGATCTTTTTTTTTGTTTGGGCACCTATAGATAATTTCGTTTGACATTATTTTAGCTACAATAATTGAAGCTTAAAGCCTACTTCGCGCCACCCCAAATGTTTAACACCATTTCTTAACCAAATAAGGAAATGAATGAGCTGTTAATATGAGAGCGCATTCTTGGTTAATTTTGAAGTCTATAGAGATTGTAGAATAGTCCAGTTTTTTCATTTTGCTCTAAAATCAACAGATTTTCAGAAAATTTGCTATATGAGCCTATTTAGTTCCTGTTTTATTGCTGATATGTCATCGGCCCTTTCATCAATTAAATAAATCTGTCATCTGCAAATAATTGAATATCTCTTTTTATGCATTGTACAATGTCGTTGATATAAATGAAGAATAAATTTGGCCCCATGACTGTACTATGTGGTACTATATAAATAGATTGTTTTTGTAAAGACACTTATTATATTTGGTAACCTGATGTCAGGTTTCCAAATAAAGTAGTATTACTATGAGAAGATGCTTGCAAGAATAATGTGCAATAACGAGTTTGTGTGACTTCTTTATTCGAAGCCAATGAAAATGAATAGTATCATATTTGACGTTGAATCCAGTGGCACCGTCAACCTGCAGTGTCACAGGGTCTGTGCTGCAATATTCTTGTGTTTGCCGTTTCTGATTGAATTAAGTGATATAACCTTACTTTCAGTGAAGAATGTCTTCATCGTAAATACCAAAATGTGACTAGTTTTAATCCACTGCATTACACAGCTCCTCGACCTTGAAAATTTGATTATAATTATTGTAATATATCCTATCTCAGATGACATAAAAATATTAGCGCACATTAGCTCCGCCCCAAGCGTCTTCTCATAATCATACTACTCTACACACTGAACGACGGCAGAACTAAATCTAGCTCTTTTTGGGTCATGGTGTTAAGGTTTGCCATGAACATTTTACTAATATTTGTAAAAGGAAACATTTACATTTTCAATTTTTTTTTCTAGAAAATGTGCCATCAGGTGGTAAGTTACAAAGACCTACTCTGCCGAATAAAGGTGAATATTTCGAAGTGCATGTACCTTTTGCTGTAAACCCTTACAACTTTTTCGTACAACCGTTGGCTTCCCGAACCAAGTTACACAGAATGATGGAGCAGCTACAAGAGCGCTATAAGGACGTTTTGTATAGTCCACTGGATGTAGAACAGATCGTTCCGGGCAATATTTATGCATCTAGACACGAGGATGGTTACTGGTATAGGTATGTATAAAAAGAAGATAATAAATATGTACCTAAAGATATAACCACGGTACTATATTCCATAGCTGTCACTGTCAAAATAATTTAAAAAAAGAGCCTTGGTCAGATAAGCAAGGTTTTTCTGCCCCCACTTGGATTTGGTTTTTATTTGAGAGGTAAGTTTCTAACAGAAGATTAATTTATGCCAAGTGCTAACTTCTACAAAGAAATTCATAAAAAATATTGAAAAATAAAAAATCTATTTTCTCAAAATTGTCTGAACCGATTTTGATGACTAAGTATGTTTTGTACAGAGTATTGAGGCAATTGCAAAGGACCCTGCACACTAGGGTGGTGCGTCATTTTTGATTTTGGAAATTTAAAAAGCCTGTTCTTGAAAAAGTTGTGTTTTAATAAAAGAGGGCTGACAGTTTTAAAAAAAAAATTATTTGATAACCCCTTCCACCCCCCCAACACCCCCAAATGTGAAAAAATCTGTTTTTACGAAATTTGACAATCCTGTAGGCATTAATTGTGTATGTTGAAGAAAGAAGCCAGCCATTTTTTTTTTTTTAGAATTTTAAGTTAACCCCTTCCACCTCCCCGGCACCCTTAAATGTTGTGATTTTTAATTAATTAATTTTAATTTAAGTAGTTAAAGATTCCTTGTCAAAATTTAAGTAAGCAGTAAACTTTAAGGATATACAAGATTTTATTTATTGTTTTTGTGCACAAATAATAAAAGAAAATTTATAATAATAAACTCTATACTTACTTAAATTAGGTAATAACAAAGTGTAAAAAAAATGTATTAGGCAAGAACTTATTTGTGGTTGAAATCTCTCTTGGTTTCAAATTTTGGCATTGTAGTTCTGGATTCAAGTGTACTTCTGATTACACCATCTCTTCTGTTTTTGTCACACACTGTGTTCGAAACTTGAGTGACTAGCTTCACGGCCCTTTCAACAGCTTGTGTGTGACAAGGGTAATTTTTAGTGTGAGAAATTATAGAAGACTGGGGCTCCTCTACAATTTGCCATAACTGGTCTTCGGATATATCTTTGGTAACGGGAGGTTCCGTGTAATTAATATTTTGCCAGTCAATAAGTTCATAATACTTTGTAGCGGAAAAGTTAAATTTCGGGACGGTAAAACTTCGAACATGCATGTTATTATCAGAAAGAGTCTCATTTCTTCGTGCTTTTAAAATTTTAAGACAAGCAAGTTTCCTAATATGAATGCAATTATCCCATAACATACTTAATAGTAGATTTTCGGGGTGTCGAAAATATCCGTTTCTTTGAATTATAGGATAAATAATAATTTTTAGTTCCTCTGGTAAGTATTGACACAACTGGATAGTTTCAAAACGATGCCTCGCTCCGTAAATGCAGGAAGACTGTGACTTGATGTTAAACCACATCGGTGCGTAAACTTTTATAATAAATGTGGTTAATATTATCAATTCTTTTGATGGCTTTGCACTGGCAATATATAAACGAAGAATCCTATTTGCCGTAGTTAACCAACGGGAATGATTAAGTCTTCCTGGGTCGCGTTTAGACATGCCTTCGGAGCATATACCAGTTATGATTACTTGGCAGATATCAAACAAATATTTTTGATCTGTACCTAAATGGCTTCTAGAGATTTTAGGAAATGTAGAATTAATTACTGGAAACTTGTCAACAGGAGGCTTCTCGCACTGGGTTAAAGCTCGTCCAATAGGTCCCTGAAAACCACGAGGACCAGTTGTGTTGCCGTCTAAATTCTCTAGTAAATGACGTAAAGGCAATTCGTTTGCATGCAGTTGGCAAATAAACCATTGCAAGGGTCTTCTTAAGTGATTTTCCAAGAGCGTAATGACTCCACCTTTATGTCACGTATTGGAGTTAGTTCCGTCACAACCGACTGCTTCTAAAGCTTCTATTGAAATGGAAGACGACTGAAAGAAATCTGTCATACTTTTTACAATATTCCGTGCAGATCCAGTTAGAGGTGAAATGTGTCCAAGATATTTGGAATCCGGTTCCTGTATTAGAACTATATGTTCTTCCACGGTTGTTCTTTTTCTGTTGTCACAAAACGTTAATGTTTTGTCTTTCCGACAATCAAAATAGAGGCTCTGTAAAACTATAGCTTTACTCTGTTCTATTTGGAGTTTTTGACGTTCGTTATCGCGGGCTCTTCTAAACTACAAACTGCTGTGATCTAATTACACACAAAGGGAGGGGTTGGCGGTGGGGGTGGTGGCCAGTACATCCGCTCCTCGCACCATCTAAGAACGTTAGTAGGTACTTTCTACTCTACTTGGCGTGTTATATTGTTAATAAACAGATTTTTCATATAATATGATAATATTTAATTATTATGAGCGAATAATTAAATTTTATAGTATTGGGGAGGTGGAAAACGTTAATAAAAAAATCTAAAAAAAAACAGCTTTCTATTTTCGCCAAGAGAAAATGTTTATTTATACAGGCATTTCATTAAAAAAATATATACATATTGTTATTTTTGGACCTATTGAGGAATAAAATCCAAAAAAAAGTTACCTTCACTTTCTTATCAAGACACAAGTTTTCTACATACAGGCAATTTAAATTTCCACAAAAAAAATAAATGCGTATATGGACGCACCACCCTACTGCACACCCCACAAGTGTGGAGCCACTAAGATGAGAATCGTATCTCGAAGAAAGGTGGAGCAATTACTTTAAAGAATTTATTTACCATTTCACACCTTTTCCGAGGAGTGAAAAATACACGCATGCATGTGTAATGGTGTCACATTCGAAATAATATTATAGCATTATTAAGATGACTGAAAATGGTTTTGACAGCTGGGCATCTGTACTGTTTCGATTGATATACCCTAGTAGCACAAATATTGCACCAATATATAATCCATATAGGACCAATATATGAATAATGGTCCTATATAGGACCAATATATAAATATTGGTTCAATATTGGTCCAATATTTTGTACTACTAGGGTATTCATTACCATAACCACTCCATAATAATTTTCAGAGACATACCGGAGTCAAAGTCCCTTTCACCCCCCCAGAAGGAGTGGGAAAGGTTAAGGGTGTACCTCAGAATAAATCCTGTTCCTATCATTGATTGTTTTACCCATTTGAATGATTCAATAACATTCTCGTAAAATAAATACAGACTCGCAATTTTAATAATCACGTCCTTGGTAAAGGTGGAGAAGGGTAAGGTGGTGTCTCGGAATAATTCCTGCACCGATTATTGAATGTTCTCCACAATTGAGTGGTTAAATAACATTTTAGAAAAAGAACTTTCACCTCCCAGAAGGGGTGGAAAAGGATAAGGGGGTGCGTTGGAATAAATCCTGCACCTATCATTAATTGTTTTCCCCAATTCAATTGCTCCACCGTTATATAAAATATGCTTATCATCTTGGTGACTATACATTTTCGAAAAAATATAGAAATGCATCCCCAAAGGTATTTACACCCTCCTTAAGGGGTGAAAAAGGGTAGGAAGGTGGAAAGGTGTCAAAATATAAATCAAATTCTTTGACTGAATTTGACTAAAATATTGTAAGGTAATGGTACTGCAACGCTTTTTACCCCTTTAGAGGGTGAAAAATGGTAGAAAGGTGTGTTTTGGGGACTTTGGCCCATAGAGACTTTTGATCTACTCTGCCAGTAGAGCAACATATCAAACATATCAGAATTTGGGCGAATTTAACCGGTGCCGGATTTCCACTTGTGGTGTGCAGGGTCCTTTACAATTGATTCCTTTAATGAGAAGTGGGTATAAAAAATGTTGCACATTTTCTAACAATTTTTTTGAATGAATTTTGTGTTGGGCCACCGCCATTCCTTTCTGTAGTAAACTCATATCCAAAGTAACATATATTTTTTGGGAAAGGATCGAGGAATTACTTAATAGTTAAAAAAAAAAAGAAATAAATTTTAGCCTCTAATATATAGTTGTGTTCATTTATTTAGTGCACATAAAAACGGCCATCAAAATACCGAAGTCGGCGCAGTTATTGCTGACAAGAATACTGCAGAGCCATACTTCAAGTTTTTGTGTATTAGAATTAGCAAAATAATACTTGAAATTTAAAAATCTTGTTTTGGGTAGAAACTTAATGACATTTTTGGTAAATCAAAAAAAATCTTACTCTGTTTTTCATCAAGATAGAAGTATCTTATGAATTGGTGGATATATTGCCCGTACTTCCAATATTGACAGATAAATTCAAAGTACGGCCCTGTTTATGTGTTTCCTGTTAGGGATGATTTGCATAACTATATCACGAGTTAGAAATCTTAATTAAAAGAGACGTGCTTCCGTTTATTTCTTATCTTTATTTCGTATTTGGATGGATGTGAGCTATAAGTGCCACAGACTAGTGTGGCAGATAGGATAACTCTAATTTGGTGCACACTTGTGATATTTGATGCGAGAAAGTTTGAATTTACTTACTGTATCAAGATGTTAGAACCTAGATGTAAGACCTTTATAATATATTACCTTTTTCATAACGATGAAACATTGACGCAAGAAATACGAAACAATATGAATCTCGTGATAGAGGAAAATAGTGACGAACATTAAGTGTATAGCATATTAGAGTAAGATGTATTGCTCAAATGTTACTTATTGAGTAATGAGTTAAAAATTACATTGGTGACCCATTCTCATGGCATTACGTACATATTAAGGGCCAAAGTTTATTTATTAATTATTTAAGTAATGCTTCAATTGTTTTCCAAAAAAATACATGTTGCTTTGGATATGAGTATATTACAGACAAAAAAATTATTCCAGCAAAGAATTCGTTAAGAAAAAAATTGTTACAAAGTTACAATGATTTTTTTACCTCTTCTCAATAAAGATATTGAATGTCATTATTTTTTTCAGTTGCTTTAATACTATGTATAAGGTACAACATATATTTGAAAATTGGTGTAGCTAATTTTAAGAAAATCGAATTTCAATTTTTTTTTTATAACATTTGTAAATATTGTCTGTAATTGTTTATTTGTGGCATATTCAGATTTTCTTACTTTTTATTTTTAAATATTTTTCAGTGGCAAAATACCCAATAAAAAGTAAGAAAATTTGTAAATACTTATGAGTTGATATTTGGAGTAAATTAATCTCGTAATGGTAGAAACTTACCTCCTAAATATCAATCAAATCCAAGTGGGGTAGCCCAACCATGCTTATTTATTTAGTGTTATAGATAAAAACCGTTACTCATTTGTACCCTTTAGATGCTGGTAGCATGAGTAGCCTGAGTTAAGTAGCAGAGATGACAGCAGGCCACTGTAATATCAAATAATAAACATTGTTTAAGGTTCTGTGAGTTTAGTAAACATGTTGTAAATCAGAAGTAAATAAATAGTGTAGTCAATAAATAATAGTATGTGAGCAGGTTATCTCGTGTTATGATTTCCGGACCCACAAATTAAGGGTGGTTCCCAGAGAGTGGAAACCTGTGGCAATACGTTAGAGATACATAGTTTAACATTTTTGATTATGTACAAATTTGAAAGATATGCATCATCTTGCTTCTTTTCTTAGAACCAATTTTTTCTAATTACTGTATCTTAAATGTTTTAGCATATAAAATCATGTTTATGTGAAAGTTGATGTTATCTTTATTTTCAGGACAAGTGTAATTAAAGTGATACATTCTGGATCGATATCAGTATTCTATTGTGATTTTGGTTACTATGCCAATTTAACGGTCAACCAACTAGTTCCGATTGATATTGAGTTCATGAATCTACCATACCAGGCATTAAAAGCTAAACTTTCAGGTAAGGTAAAAAATGGCCATGTTCAATTATTCTGAAGGTTATCAGAGCCTTTAATGTATTATTGTCTCTGAAATAGTCATTACAAATCCCAAGGCTCTAAAATTTCACAAGTTTCACCAATCGTGGTAACATCATGTAGATACAAAGATATCGAGAAATATTGAATGTGCCGCTTCATAAAGATTTTTTTGTGCTACTCACACTATTTTGTGATATTTTCAACCTTTTCACCTTGGCAACAATGACTTAGTAATTTATATAGGTTATGTGTGCATAACATCACAAATTTAGACATTTGTCGGATTTTAAAATGGGAAAAGTTGAGGTTGGAACACGTCAAATTCGTAAGCTTCGACTTTTGAATACCTTGGACTTATTCCTTTAATTATGCACTCCTTTCAAAAATCATGTAATTACAATATATGTGTGTAATATTCGGAAATGCATCGACATCTGTACTAAAATCTTTTTTTATTTAATATATAGGTATTTAAACTGATAGCACCAATTTTTTTCCATGCACCTGTACATCATAAGACAATTTTATAAAATATAAACTCATCTAAAATTCGCCACATGAATTGCTTAAGGATAACTGTGGATGTTAAATAACGCAAAATTAAGTTTTCAAATATCACAAAATTCAAAATATACAGTTAAGGCTGTGTTATCAATGTCAAAATACCGCGTTCACAGTCGTAAATCTTTCAACATATTGTTCTCAAAAACAAACCAACAAAAATCGAATTTGATTTAAATATTAGAACTAGTTAACTTAAATCTAGTACGTATCATATTTTATATTTGAAAACTAAATCAAATTAAATATTTCCTTTGGATTATTACACGCGAACGTGCCACTGAATCGTCCGTAATTCACCATTAATTATTTTATATTCTTTAATGGGACTCAAATATTCAAATAAAATATGATACGTACTAGAATAAATATATTAAATGTAAAAAAAAGTTAAAACTCGGCATAATATTTGCTCCTAAGGGAGATTAATATGTTAGAAAAAATGTATTCAATTTTGCCAATTTAATTGGACGGTTTACTAATAGAGGGCGAAGCAGTAGCTATTCGAAGTACCAACTATGCTTCAAATCACTAAAAACTGCAGGGTCGAACTTTTTGTTTTCTCTACCATTTGAAATATAGCTTAAAATAATTTAAATTTACTTACCAATTGAATTGTTACATTTCTAGTAGCCCGGGAGGCAGCGACAGATTTTTCGCGTTAATATCTATAAAGCTAGATTTTTTTTCAAAGAGAGTTTAGATAGTATCTATAATGAAGGCGCAATTCTACCAAAAACTCTTAGTTATGCATAAATGAGTAAAAAATTAAATATTTAAAATTTCGTTTTTCGAATTGTCAAGAAATGATGATTCGCCTTCGCTCCTGCCGGCCCCAATTTTCGATTTTCACCTCGCGATTCATGTTGCACGGTCATTGCCGACCTTCTCCTCGCCATCGAGATATAGAACGGGTCTCCGATTGCCGTATTTGTTCAGTTCTTACGTTTGAAAAAGTGACTTGCGGTCGTGCCAATAGGCGACTATTTTTAAGTGATTTCCCGAGTTCGAATCCCGCCCGGGGATATTTTTTTTTTCATTTTCAATTTTTTGGCACATATTTTTGATTCTATAATTGCAATTTGCTCCGTTCTATTGCATTTTTCGGAGAAGTTTTGCATTTTCCGCTGCGGAATATTAAGATGCTCTATTTGGATCAAAAATCACATTCTACTTCCGGGTGGCTAAATCTTTGGTAGACATTGCAAAAACGGCAATACGTAGTCAAATCACGACAATTATATTCCTCATTAGTATTAATGAACAGACAGTATTTTTAGAGATCTGTTAATAAGCTTTTATTTACTCCATTATGTTATATTATTTTGGTAAGGAAATTTCTAATTTGTAATCGAAATAGTGCAGATTAATATTTCGCGGCGGAAAATGCAAAACTTTTCAGAGAAATGCAATAGAACGGAGCGAATAGCAATTATAGAATAAAAAATATCTGCCAAAAAATTGAAAACGAAAAAAAAAGTATCCCTGGGCGGGATTCGAACTCGGGAAACCACTTAAAAATAGTCGCCAATTAGCACGACCGTAAGTCAATTTTTCAAACGTAAGAACTGAATAAAGACGGCGATCGGAGACCTGTTCTATGTCTCGATGGCGAGAAGAAGACCGGCGATGACCGTACAACGAGAATCGAGAGGTGAAAATCGAAAACTGAGGGCGGCAGGAGCGAAGGCGAATCGTCATTTTTTGACAATTCGTGACAATTCCAAAAACGAAATTTTCGTCCATCTGTTTTTTTCTTTAATTTTTTACCCATTTATGCACCACCAAGAGTTTGGTAGAATTGCACCTTCATTATAGATGCTATCTAAACTATCTTTGGAAAAAATCTAGCTTTATAGAAATGATTTCAGTCGCTGCCTCCCGGGCTATAGTTTATTCTACATCTTCAATAAATTTTTGTTAGTAATATTGCTAATAAATCAGGAGCATATCTAATAATAACATATCATTACTGTAAAAAGTAATTTTTATATGGAGTAAATGTACCTATTTGTAATCCAGATTGTGAAAAATCAATGCCACGCGGGATTAAAACCCAGATAGCAAAAACATAAACCTATGTTATTCCTAAGATATTCCTACAGAATATTTCATTATTCTTAGAATAACACAAAAATAATAATTATCTTTTAAGGATATTCCTAGAAGTAACAAACGGTACAACTATAGGTCTCTTTAGAATAATTTCGGAATAATTCGCACAGTATTCTCTGGAGAATCTAGAATAGTTTGAGAATATATTTTTATGGTTAATCATAGATTATATTTTCAAGTTATCTTTATACTAACCCCAAACTATATGTGCATAATACTAAATTATTCTTAGGATATTTTTATGTTTAATCTTGGATCATATTTTCAGGTTATCTTTATATTAATTCAGAATAATATGTAATATTTTTGACCATTACTTTTTTCCTTAGCACGTACATTTAAAAAACTATAAGACTACCTAAGTAAAACCATAACAAGACTATTACTAGAGTTTCCACTCAATAATTCCATTCGTTTCCAAAATTGCCAGATTAAAAACTACGAAATAGGAAGATTACTTATTCATACCTAATCTTTAAATTTAAATCTAACTATTTTGCAAACTGAAATTATTGAGTGAAAATTCATAGTAATAGTCTTGTTATGGTTCAACTTGGGTAGTCTAATAGTTTTTAAAATACACGTGCTAAGTAAAAAGTTTATGGCCAAAAATAATAAAGATTTCCCTATCGCATGTTTCTTTCTAGGAAATAACCTACAAGAGTAACTACAAATATTTTCATTTTGAAATAATTTGTTATACAGAATGTTCAAATACGGACATTTTTAACTTATTCTTTAAAAAATACAATAATTACATTTCAGGCAGTTTATAAATATTTTAGATAAGGAATATATAGATTACATAAAAGCAAAATAAGACACTCCTAATAATTGGGTTAAAGATTTATTTGTTAAATATTTACTCTTGCAACATTTTCTAAAATTCCAATAACGGAACAAAACTTAAATAGTAAATTCAGTCGTTGGAAGAAGAATGATATAATAAATATACACTTCAGTCCATGTAGGTCTCTGCTAGCTTATTTGAAGAATGCAAAGGCTACTACTAGCGGTTCTGGTTTTTCTTTCTTTTCTTTAGTTAGCCATAAACTTCAATTTGTTTTAAAGTGACCTCAATATTATTTTTTTAAACTGCATCTGAAATTGAACATATACCATATACCCATACATTTTATAGCATTAGACAATTAAGCAGTGTAGTATGGAGAAATTGGATATGTCAACTTTTGTTTCATAATGCCTCACACACATTCACACTAAATAGAACAGAAAAAAATATGTGCATATATAAAACCGTAGCCTTACCAATAATCACATTGCATAAAATAGAATCTCCAAAGGTTTTCTCCAGTCTCTATGCCCATGTAAAGTAAATAATATTAAAACATTCCCTGAGATAAGTTTTGTCAAAAATCTTCTCCACCCTCAATACGTTCCACCACCCAATCTCGCCAGATTGTTCACCTGTTAATAAAAAAACAGAATTGTTTACTACTTTACTATAACTTTCATTTATAGACATGTGCTAATGGTACTTTATGAACCACGAGCAAATTTTTAAAAACAGAACAAATATACGCATCTGAATTTAAGATTCCAGCACGGGACAGATAACGTCCAAACTGATTAGTAGATAATTCTTTGTATTTGTTGGTTTTTTTTAAATAATAATGCGTAAGCGAAGAATAAATTACGTACCTAAAATATGTTTAGGTAGTTTAGCCAAAGATCAATCGGAAGCGTACTGCTTATTTTCAGTTGCATATAATACTGCCTACCATATAATACTACTTTAACAGACACATATTTAAAAAAAGGATTGTTGTGTAAAGAAGTGAAGTTTAATACCTATTTTCTTCCTAATAACGGAAACAAATATTCATTTTAAAACCAGCTAAAATATAGCTTTTATAAAGTTAGGTTAGGTTAATTGATGTTGATGGCGTGACAAAAATGATTTGTCCATATCCAAGATACATATATATTTATATAGACAAAAAATTTATCGATTCACTTACCTTCTTTAATTGTTTTTTTGATTGCACATAATCGCAAACATAACGAACAATGAAATAAAACAAGCACGAAGCACGCCATATAAACCTACGATTTCACGAGTAGTCTAATTAATAGTCAAAAGTTAACCTATTAAATTATTTATAAAATATATTTCAAACATATTCTATACTTCTCTTATTAAAATATTTTTATCATATTATTTTATGAAGTATTTTTAAAATAATAATCCAAAGATAAGTTTTGCAATTATTCATAAAATATATTCAAAATATATTCCATACTTACGTATTTCAATTATTCTAATGTTATTTATTAGAAGATATTCTAAAAATAATAATAAATTATTTGGTTATTCAGAGTATAATTTAAAGATATTTTTTATAATTAATCGAATAATATTTTTTGGGAAGATTTTCAGATTATTCTTAGAATATCTTGTGCTATCTGGGAAAGAACTTTGATCTTGTGACATATAGACAAACTATCTTTGCATACACTCTAATAGTGTAGATTGTAGATAATCAATTATTATTTTGAAAGAGTAAAATATCTCTTACTCCCCGAAGGAGAGCTTACATTTTTTCTGGGAGCAAAAATGACACGTTAGTCTTTGAAAATGATAACTAAACTAGCAGTACAGAAATATTGTTTTGAAGAATTCCGATTTTCGCATTTCCTCAAGCACGCAAAATGTCTTTCCATTGTTTTCCTCTGGTTTTTGTAATTTCCTTTTTCAAACATTATAATTTTATGGTTATTCATTGCTTGTCGTGTGTATGTGTTTTCGTGATATTTCACTTTCGGCGTGAAAGTGATCATCATCAAGTGACGAAAATTTGATGTTTAAGGAAAAGCCTGCAAACGTTCGCACCCGCAGTGCGTAGGAAGACGAGAGAAATCGATTGGCGGACACCTGAGTGTTCCATCTGCGTTCTTCTTCTGAATAGGGCCTTCAGAAATTTGAAAATTTGTCACATTTTCCATGTTTAGGTGTTTTTCGTTGAATTTTTCTTTCGGTGTGAAAGTTACCATCATCGGGTGATAAACAATTCGATGTTTTAGGAGAAATCTAAAAAAAAACAGGGATACGCAGTAAGCGGAGCAAAATCGAATAGTGGACACCAAAGTTTTCCATCTGTGCTATTTCTCTGAATAGGGGCCTTCGAAACAGTTTCCCAATGGAAAATGTCAAATTTTCCGTGTTTACGAGTTTTTCGTGATATTTTACTTTCGGTGTGGGTAGGGGTAGGTATGAAGGTGAGAGAAATCGAATGGCGCAAACCGCTCTTTATCTCGTTTCGTTTTCGAGATACGATCACGGGAAGCGATCCCTAGTTTCCGAGATACGGCCGCTCAAAGACTCCGGAAGGTAAAAATCGAAGTTTCTCACCTCTTCCCGAGGTCATATCTCGAGAACTAAACGAGATAAAGAGCTGCGGTTTACGCCATTCCATTTCTCTCGCCTACCTAGTTACTAGTCCAAATAGGTAGGTTAAATCGCAAAAATGTGACCGGAGGGGATCTCTACAGGAAAAGTTGTATTGAGCTGAGATGTAAAATAAAAAGTCTAATATATTATTAGTCCTACACTTTCCTTAACGGTACAAAAAGGATGAAATTGTTTATTTTTGCGTATAAATCGAGAACGATGAGAGATATGGAAAAGGTTTCAGATAAAAAAATGTAGAGCTAATAATTTGGCTTACGAAAGGTCACATGCGTTTACATCCTATTTCTGATTGTTTGGCTGTAAGATCTGTCTGACTTTTAGGGGATGAATGGAATAATAAAAAAATCGTTTAAAATCGAAAAGTTGATGCTTTTTGTTATTTCTTTTCTGAATCCCCTTAAAATAATTTCAACTTTCTTTGCAGAGATAAAGTTCCTCTGTTTGTTTAGATAGAAGTTATAAACATCTGAATTTTTAAATTCACGACTTTTCAGGGCTAAACGCTTTACTTTAATTTTTTTCAAGCAACACTGACCTCTTAATGAAATTTCTTTTAAAAAATTCCATTACAGTTTTTTTTCTCACGCATGCCAACGTTGATATCCAGATATAATTACTACAATTCCTACGATTTTTATTTCACTCAACGCCACTTATAGTCGTTGTAACTTTTTCTAAAAAATTGATCCCTCGTGTACGCTTAATTGATTGCTGATTAAATTTCCAATCCGATGATTTTCCGGTAATTTTTGCGTGATATATGGACCGCTAAAGTGAGTCCAGCTTCGAGGACCAATTCTCCCAAGCAAAAAATCTTACGAGCTCGATGGCATATTTAGCTATTTAAAATCAAACGAGAAATCGAGTGGCGCAAACCGAAAGTCGCTGCGGTCCTTCGTTTCCGAGATACGGCCGCTCAAAGTTAACGAAGAATGAAAATCGAAGTTTTTCACCGCTTCCACCGAGAACGCCATTCCATTTCTCTCACCTTCCTACGTCCTCCTGAGTTTGTTTAGATTTTTTCTGAAACGTCGAAATTTTGTCACCCGACGATAACAACTGTCATTCCAAAAATGAAATGTAACAAAAAACACCTACTCATGAAAAATGTAACATTCTTTCACGTTCCGAGGGTCCTACCTACATAAAGAACACAGAAGAGAACGCCACTGTGCTCTATTCGATTTGTCTCCCATTACTGCATACCCCTTAATTTTTTCAGATATTTACTAAAACATCGAAATTTTGTCGCCCGATGATGACCACTTCCATACCGAAAGTGAAATATGACATTATTTCACTTTCCGAGGGTCCTATCCACATAAAGAACGCAGACGGAGAACGCCACTGTGCGCTATTCAATTTCTCTCCCCTTACTGCGTACCTCTGATTTTTTTCAGATTTTTCCTAAAACATCGAAATTTTGTCGCCCGATGATGACCACTTTCATAACGAAACTGAAATTCCATGATAAACACCAACACACGAAAGAAGTGAAACTGTTCTATTTTCCGAGGACCCTACCCGAAGAAAGAACGCAGATGGAGAACTCCGGTGCGCGACATTCGATTTCTCTCCCCTTACTGAGTACCACCCCTAATTTTTTCAGATTTTTCCTCAAACATTAAATTTTTGTCACCAGATGATGACCATTTTTACATTGAAAGTGAAATGCCACAAAAAACACCTACACACGAAAATCGATGAATAACCATTAAAATTTGAAAAAGAAAATCACAAAAAACAATATCTAACAATAATTGAAACTATTACTGCGTTATTAGATTTTGTAGATAGTTGCGGTGGCTACCGCCTAACGTAACCACGAATTGTTTAATTATTTACAATCATCAAATCTTCAAAAATTTAATAGGAACTGAATCATTTTTTATTCACTGCTGTAAATCTAGTCAAGGCTTCCAATAGTGTCCGTACGGCCCTGCACAATTCTGTTGCCAACAACTGATGATGAAATCACTACTTATAGCTAGCCAATTTATGATTCCTATTATATCGGCATAACCATTAGTTCGCTTTTTCTATATACGAATTTACTGTGGCGTGCAAACACATTCTTAAAGCAATGTGTTTGATTAGCTGATCACAAAGTGGCAGCCATTTGTATTTCAGTATTCCCTAGTCTAGTAACAGGAAATTAGTTTTAATAATGTACGTAGAATAGAAATCAATTTTGTTAATTTTAGTGACTTTTCTGTAGTTTTTTTCAGTTTTCGGGTTTTGTGATATGGATCTTATGTATCATGAATTTTTTGAATCAAACGTGAAGTACGAAATCACCTATAATTATAACAACTAAAAAGCATCGAGTCGACGTATAGTGACGTAGCGCCGGCCATGCCCCATTTTCGTGAGTTGGATGTTTGTAATTGTTTTTAAGACACTAAACGTGCGAATAAAATTCTGATTTCTTGCAGATCCATTATTTTATACTTGCAAATTCGATTTATGAAATAAAAAAAAATACCGAGTAAGCCTATTGGTGTTTCTATATGCTTAGGAGAGGTACGACTAGAACTCGTCTTTCGGTCAGCCCCATCCTATATTGTGACTACAGTATAATATATAATATGCTTGGTGTATAATATTGAGCACGATACAACCATTTTCCTAGTGAAATATACAAATAAAGGTCACCAAGCAATTTCAAGAAATATGTTTTTTGTATTTTAGATATCAAGCCAAAACAGTCAAAGTGGACGATGGAAGATTGCGAAAATTTTAAATTGCTGGTGGAGAAGAAACATTTTTATTCCATTCTGATAGGTATAGAAAAAGACGAATTGTACGAGTCCGATATAGTATTAAAACTGATATTAATTGACACCTCTGACGAGCAGGATGTATACATCAGCAAAGAGCTAATAAAAGCTGATATAGCTGTGCAAGTGTAGTGTGTTTATAGAAGTAAGACTCACAAGCTTTGGACTATTTTTTAATTACGTTAATCACAATGATTATAAGTCAATATATTTAGCCAGTGATGTAAACTTATAGATTATATTCTAGACAAGTTTTATGTCAAAGTGAGGTTATTTACCAATTTTACTATTGGATTATTTAAAATGATTTTGTTTTGTTACTAGTTCTTAAAAAAATGACATTTTTATATAAGCTGTTACTATTATACTTGTTTGTACAGTTGTTATATTTGTTTATTGCAAAATTGTTATAGGAGATATTCTCTGTTGAACAGATAATAAAAACAGCTGCTTCTGAACTAATAGAATAAAAGACAAATTAAATCTGTAAATTTGGAGAAACCCTTTTAGTTTTGATGGCACGACGCGCCTTAGATGATTTTCGTTTTTCATTTTTCTTTCAACATAATTACATAATAGAAGATAGAAGCCGATCATGGTTGAGTAAATGTGCTAGTTTCTCAATCATTTTGATACATCTTTGTTTTTAAAGAAAAAATTATTAAGTTGTTTTATTGTTTTATACCAAATAAATTATGTAAATTGCCTTTTTTGTTTCTTGTTAAATATATCTAATCATAAAATATTTATTATTTGCATTGAAATTGTTGTTTTTTTGCCTTAGCTCATTTGATGCATACAATACTCAACTATATACAAGAATTTAAGGAGATATGCACCCTTAAAATTAGAGTCGATACCACGAAAAAAAATTTTAATAAAATCCTAACAGAACTGTTGTAAAAAAATATTGAAGTTATGGTATTATTAAACGCTACTTAGCTGGACGACTGGATGAAATACTGACCTACCCTTGTACGTGCAGACCTTCTAATACATATCAAGCAAGTAGCAACTAGTTCAGGTCGTCAGTTTGTGACAATCACGTTGATAGTGGGTGTTTTTTGTATTTTAGTGCTATAACAGTTTCTTTCAAAATGCCATGTGTGTATAGTAACGCGGAGTATAAGGACATGAGGCAAAATTGGATACGACGTCAAATGTGCATATAAATCGGCGGACAGAATTTTGAACAGTTATTGTAACATCAAGTATGTACAAAATTTGTAATCATTTAAAGTAAATAAAGAATTGAAAGTAAACTTCTAACTTCAAAGATAAATTACGTTTGGTCAGATTCTTGTCGTTATTGATTTCTTTTATGTGAAGTTTTCGCATTTCACAACTATTCATTCAGTATCAGCTGTTTGCCAATTTTTATTGCAGTAGACCAGAATAACAGTAGCGTAGAAGTGAAATTTAAAAAATTGTTTAAAGTGCTTTTTCTTTTTTTCTTTGCGCTATTGTATATTTATCTGGACCCGTTGTATATCCCCTTAAAATTTTCCCGATAAGTTCTGAATCACCCTGTATAGCTAAAAAGTTTCATATAAATCAGATCTTTTATGCGAACCAAATTATAAAGGACCCCACTCGATTCTCTCAATGGGCTTGTTACCGACAATTCTTCTTTCATTATTTTTTTATGGTATTCAATAGTATTCGATCATCTAGTTAAGCTGTTAAAATTGCAGCTTCATAAGTATATTGAATCCTTAGATATTTAATGTTAAAGATTGGGTTTCAGTACAAAGCGCTTCGCCGACTCGTGACGTCATTCTGCATTAACAGTACCTGCATTATGGCGAAAGAGTGAGTTTGCTACGGTACCTAGTCAGTAGTCCGTCAAACTTTAATGTCATGAAATGAGCTAATCTGACATTTGGAGAAAGAAGGTGTTTGTTTCCAATTTACACTTATTATTTGAACTATTTATGTTAATTGCTCGCAATATTTTAAGTGGATAGTGGTTTAATCAAGGCAGATTCTGGAAATTTTACCAGAAGTAGACATGTTTATGGTGTTTGACTATTTTAATAAAAATAAAGACTTTATAAGTGCAAAAAGGTAAAATATTACTTTTAGAGGAATCCTAAATAAACGGTACATACCTGCCTAAATTTAATTTATATTAAAAAAAGAGTATATCTAATCCGATCAGGTATACTATTATACAATTTTAATATGTAAAAATGTGTTAACCTCAAACTCAAAAATTAAAGAATCTCGACTGTCACCCAATCAGCTTATGCAAAGTGACGCCACGCGAAGCGCCACCCCGTTTTCGCGCGATCCAACTTTGGTAATTTATTTAAGGGCTTAAACGTTCCAATAAACACCTAAAAATTTGTAAATTGTCTTAAAAAGCATTCTACTTTCGATTTCTAAAATTAAAAAAAAATGCTGAATGGGTCCATTGGCTCTTGTGGACATTTCAAAATTTTTGTTATGTTATGTATTTCGACTTAAATAAGTCGAAAACCTCAAATAATGAATACTTGAGATTTGGCTTGTCTAAACTAGACAAATAGGCATATGTCCAAAATTAAGAGCTAGAAAGGAGCAATTCGGTGTTTTTACAAATTTTAAAATCTCTGACATGTGAAGATAATACTTAATTATGGTTAAAAAAAAATGAATTTTCCCAAGAAACAGATTTATTCCTTAAAATAAGCCCTTTTACATTTTACTGCGAAAACTGTACGTCACCGTATCCCGCATTGACGACAGAGGTTACATTGTTGGTAAACAAACATGGGTTGTGTTTTATAAATACACGTTATTTTGCAAAACCTTAATGTTTTTTAATGAAAAATAAGTGGTGTTTTATGCCAGGAATCAGGATACATTCAAGAACACACCCGAAAAGGTTTTCGTGACAACACCAAAACAAAAACAACGTAAAATAAGCTGCTAGACGTGATCCACCTACAACAGCATCAGTATTATTTTTCTGCTGTGAGGATCATTTTAACCCTTTGAAGCACGAATTAATTAAAATGTAAATTTGTAGAAGCCGATTATTAAATATTGATATTTTAGGATCCTAGATGAGGACTATACAATTCAATTCATTTATTTATGTTAATACATTGTAAAATGTTTACACAAGTCAATACATAATTAAAATTTTATACAGAAAGAGCATTACAATAGACATTCTTTCAGACAATAAAGTTTTTGTACATATATATGCAACACAATTTAAAATAACAATAAAAGAAGTACAATAGAAGAATAAGAGTTAAAAGTAGTTTAAATTATCAAATATATATTAAAATCATATATTTGAGGTGTCTACATTCTCCATGCATAGTCCATCAAAGTCCTCGATGCTGTACAGACTGTTTGATGACAGAATTAATTTCAGATAGTTTTTGAATTTATTGAAAGGTAAGTTTCTAAGTGACCGAGGAAGTTTATTGAAAAGTTGAATTCCGAAATAACTAAAAATTATTTATTTATTAGAATTTATTATATGGTTTCACAATATGGCCACTTTGCAACATCAACCTAAATAAAATGTTTTTTTATTTTATGCACTTAGATACTAATAAACAATAAAATTGGTTTGTGTGTTATTTATGGAACTCGATAACAGTTTTTTAATGAGGACTGGCACAATCCCACTTTGCACATACTACAGGCCCATCGAGTACGATGAGGTTTTTTGGCTGTACTGCAGTATCTCGAAAAAAACAGAATAAAACGTGGTTATATAGCTCTCACTGCTGTCATCAGAACACTGATATGGCAATAACTACCGTTTGGTGCAACTTTTCATATTAGTTTTGCCATTGAATAAGAGATGTATCTACCAGTAACGCATTTACATGATGGTTTGTAGATGAAACCACAATGCAGCTAAGAAAAATATTTAATAAATGGTGGTCACTTTGTGAAACCACTTTGCTTGAAAGGGTTAAAGTAAGTTGAATCAGTAAAATAAGTTTAAAACTTCATTATCATGCATGAGTATTTAAAATAATGAATAACTAGCTACCTAACGAGGCGGTAATTGCAGGAACACAATCCATTGCTCGTGCATGCGCTGCTCTACTCTTTCTATCTTGTTTTCTTAAATGAAAGTAAAGCAATCATTATAACTTGAAACTCGAATAATTATTGCTAAAATAATTAAAATAAATTCTTTATTGGTGTACAACTATTGAAAATGAATGGGCACTGTATTCACTTTTTCAAATCAAAGTAATCTCAATAAATATACACGTGTGGTGCATAAAATGAACAATATAAGTGCAATAAAATATAAAGGAGATTTATGCACATTTAAGTGCATGGAAGAGTGCAATGCATCCTTCAAATACAATCAGAGACATACAATATGGATCTAGAAAGCATCTACAGCAGACATGCATTTCACATGGAAGTGGAGGAAAAAACGTTTGCTACATATAATGGTACCATTGGTACCTATGCACCCAATGTTAATAACTGAATTTATTGTTAAATTTTTTATGTAAAATTTGAGATATGGCTAAAAGTTGAAGAAACAAATGATGATGTGTATGTGAAGTCTGCAGGAAGACAGCTAGATAACGATAAAAAGTTAAAATATATTTTGATTGTGTCATAGATCTGGTAAGGTATTGTTAAAGAAATTGCAATAGTGAACTTAGCTGATTATTTTAGGAAAAGCGAGAATTAAACCTGATAGAGAAATGCAAAAAATCAAGGCACATCCAAAATTAATAAATTTTGCAATAAATTTTTTGCATAGATGTGTTACAGTGATTGTTTCCGATAGATGAAACTTTGGCAATTATTTTTATGGCAAGACTCACCGATGATTTTGGTATGACCATTGACGACATTTTAATGGGCGAGGGACGGCGCATGTGTGAAAATGGATTGTGTTCCTGTGATTACCGCCTCATGTGCTACCTAACCCTGTTTACATTACAAGTTTATGAGCAACATTTATAGGTTATGTTTATATAATAATAATAATAATAATCATTTATTGGTGCTAATACATCAAAATGTTTACACAATTAAGTCCAGGGTAGAAAGTATATCATTAAAATAGACAGTGACAGCTTAAAACACAATATACAGTTATCTTAAAATTAAATTAAAAAACAGAAAAAAGATAAAGTTTTTATAACTAAATGTCGCAGAAACGTTCCTCTAAATATTCATCGCAGCTGTAGAAGGCCTTCCTGAGAAGGTATTTTTTAATTTTTTTCTTAAAAATGTTAAAATCCAAGCCTCTGACATTGTCAGGTAGCTTATTACAAAATTTTATACAGTAATAGCTACTGCCAACTCTTGATTTTGCAAGTCGAAAAAAATTCTGCGCAATATTATTACAGAGACGAGTGGGATATAAGTGCGAATCACCCTGACTATTAAATTTCTGCAAATTACTCTTAATGTACAGAAGACATTCAAGTATATAGGCTGATGGCATGGTGAGGATATTAAAATCTCTAAACTTATCACGGCAGTCGTCTCTGTAGTTCAAACATGCCATAATTCGTAAGCATCTGCGTTGCAAACTAAAAATTATTTTACTGTGGGATGAGTGTCCCCAGATTAATACAGCATATGTCATAGTGGAGTGAAAAATACCATGATAAGCTGAGACAAGAACTTGCCTTGAAACAGTATTTGTTAGATTTCGCAGCAGAAATATTTTCTTTGATAAAGTTTTAGATAGCTTCAAAACATGTTTATCCCAACTGAGTAATGGATCGATGTATACCCCAAGAAATTTCACTGAGTCAACATTTGAGGTCTGATTGACGACAGTGTGACGAAGAGTAAACGTCATTGTTTGTGTTTTGTTTAGATTTAGGGTAAGCTTATTTGCTAGGAACCACTGTTTAATTTTCAATTGTGTATTCACAATCTGCTCTCGGCGAGATGATCAGAATTTTTGTCAACATTGAGAGCTGTTGTATCATCAGCAAATAAAATAAGGGGGGTGTTGTCACAATTGGCAAGGTCATTTACATATATGATAAATAGCACTGGACCATGTACTGAACCCTGTGGGACACCATGCTCTATGACTGTATGATTGGAATCATTATTTTATAAGAAACATATTGTTTCCTGTTTGATAGGTAAGAATCGATTAGTGATATGCTATTTTCATCAAATTTGTAATGACTTAGTTTATCTAAAAGAATACTATGAGACACACAATCGAAGGCCTTTGTCAGATCGTAGAAAGTGCCGCTGGTTATGTTACCTAATTCAAAATTATGCAAAATGATTTGAGTCAAATTATTGATAGCCAAAGTTGTTGACTGCTTATTTCTAAAACCAAACTGACTTGTGTGGAATAAGTTGTTATCCTCGAAGTAACGTGTAATTTGGATTTTTAAAATCATTTCAAAAATCTTAGACGGTATTGGGACTAATGAAATGGGCCTGTAGTTGGAAACGTCATCAACAGATTCCTTTTTGAAAATTGGGATAACCTTTGATAATTTAAGTATCGTTGGAAAAATGTTAAGCCTGATACACTGATTAATTATATTTGTCAGGGGATATACTATAATATTTTTAATTACTTTTATCATTTGCACATTAACATTGTATGCATCCTTACTGTTACTATTTTTTAGATTATCAATAACATCTCTCATTTCATTGTAAGAGACTTCCCTGAATTTAAAACATATGTTGGGACTTACTCTAGGGAGAAACTCTGAAAATGACTTGGTGGATGGGACTAGTGAAAGATCGTTTAATAAGTTTTCTGCTACGTTTGAAAAATAAGTATTGAAGTTGTTTGCATTTATAAAATCACTAGGTACTGTCTGGAAATTACTATTATTGTCTTTTATGATCTCCCACATTGCAGCTTGTGTATTTCGCGACTTATTTATGTAATTATTGTTGGCAGCTTTTTTTGCCTTACAGATTTCAATGCGGTATTTATTGCGATAAGCGTTTACAGCTGCCTTAGATATCAAGAGAGGGTCTCGCTTGTTTGTGTCAATAAGAAAATTGAGTTGTTTTCGCATAGTTTGTAGATTTTCATTGAACCAACTGACTTTCCGGGATTTAAAATTATTTTGCATTTTAGATTTCATAGGCAAGCAGGTATCAATAGCGTCTAATAATGTTTCGAGAAACTGTTGTACTTTAGTGTCAATGTCTGTGTCCGTCCCATTGAGAAAGTTCCAGTTGACTTGTTCAATTTTGCAATACAGTTGGAATAGCCCATTGTCGGTTATTGGTCTAAAGTTAACTCTGATATTTTTTGTTTCGGCTTTAACTTCACAGATTTCAAATTTCAGAAAAATACCCAAATGATCTGAGAGTTTGGTATCATGTATAGTTGTGGTGTGCATATTGGGATTTACGTTTGTAAAAATATTATCCAAGCAGGAATTATTTCTGGTATCTGCAAATACTGTTTGTTTTAATCCAAAAGAAGTTAAAATGTTGGTAAGTAATAAGGTGTTGTTGTCAGAGGTGTTGAATTTAACATTGAAATCCCCTGTAATGATTGTAGTTTTGTTCTTGCTCAGCTTACCAAGCATTTCACTTAATTTAGCTAAAAATGTGTTAAAATCACCTGACGGGGATCTGTAAATTGTTATGATTTGACAATTGGCAAATTCAATACCTGACATTTTGCAGTGCAATTCCTCCGAGATATTACCAATATTGAAGGAGATCGATGAGCACTTTAGGGAGTCTCTCGCATAAATACTAACACCGCCATGAATTTTATTCGACCTACAAAAACTAGAGATAACTTGAAAACCATCAATTTTGGTTGACTCGATTTCATCATTTGTGAGCCAGTGCTCATTCAAACATAAAAAGTCAAAGTTGTATTTTTTTAAGAATACTTCAAGTTCATGGATTTTGTTTCTGAGGCATTGTACATTAAGGTGCAATAGCTGAAAGTCGGATGCCTTGTGGGTTATTCTGGCTTGGAGTGACTCGAGATGTAGAGCATCAGTTGTAATGGAGTTGCATTTTGCTCCTGGGTCATCATAAGTTGGCTTTAAAATGCTGTTAATTGCTGGTGTGTTGTTGGACCTCTCTCTCCTACTAGTTAAGTCGGTACTCAAAAATCCCCCGGTGTTTGGGAAGTGTACTTGCGGTATTTCTTAAAGTCGAACCTCCTGAATGCCATACTTCTCGGCCAGGATGATGGGTTGTATATATCATATATCATCTTTAAAATCCCAGTTAATTCCAAACATAAAACATTTGTTTTGAGATTCAAGGGTCGGTAGCTCCTTAATGCTAATATCAGCATCCTTAAACTTCGGCTGCTTGGTGATAAATTCTTTGATTCGTTCTGAAGTTATGTGTCTTTTGATTCTATAAAGATAGAGCCTTTCTACTAATGGCAAATTCGTCGTCTTCCTTGTCACCATAAAATTTCGTAACCGCTCTTCTTGATTTTTTATGGTACGTTACTGGTTTGAATTCATCCTCCTCTTTGTTAATGTTTGTTAAGTTTATGATATCATTCATTTTACTCCGCTGTGCTGTCTCTAGCTGCACATGTTTAGCGGATTTACCGGAGTTCGATGCTAGATTTACATTTCCCCCCCTGTTTTGATCTGTTTTTGTTTGGGAAGTTGATGACTGTTTTTTAGTTGCAGAGCTGTATGAATCATTACTTTGGATTTTATGTGGAATGTTTTTGTTGGTTTCATTTATTGGATTATTTGGATTTGGAAGTGTCTGGTTTTTTGTCATGTTTACCTTTTCGTCAAGAAGTTTTTTGTTCTCCTCTAAGAGTTTATTATTACTTTCCAATAAACTATTTTTAATTTCTAATTCTTCCAAGAGTCTTTTTAGCATTAGATTTTCCATTTTTACTATTTCAAGTTCATTTTTAGTACTTGCCTCGTCCGTTTTTTCTTGATTATGTGCACTCGAAGAAGCCAGGGCTAGGTTAAATTTACAGCACTTCACTATTGAGTCACTAATTACTTGTATATTTTTAGATCTTAGTATGCAGGACCTGTGAAAGACATTTCCACAGTTCATACAAACTGCAATAGCACATTTTTTTGTTTTACAACATAAGAAAACTGCACTTTTCTGATTATCAGAATCTGGCAACTCATCATCAGTATCAACCTTGTATGTATATTATATTGAGCAATTATATACAATAATCATAATATGGGAATAAATAAACTACATTAAAGTAATAATAGATAAATACAAAGAGAATAAAAAAAATATAGTTCTTATGTTGCAGTGAAGTGGCATTTGAAAGCTTATATGTTATTTTTCCATTCATTAAAATTTTGGCGAGCAAGGTGATCCGATTGACATGGAATGCCCCATATATACAAGTAAATTGGACTTAATAGCTAATTCCATAGGATTTTCATGCTCTGAACACAATGCCGTTATCCGTTTAGCTCTATATCAGGTCAAGATTCTGAAAAAGCATAACCTCAAAATGGATAAAATAACATTTTTAATATTATTTTATTCATGCATTCAAAATGCTGACCTCATAGAGCAAAACAGGTAACTGCATCGTGTTCAGCGCATCAAGATTCTATGTAATTAGCTATTTAGGTCCGATTTACTTGTAATATATACTCACGACAAAAATTCTAGTATTTCTTGCTAAACTCAGAAATAAATTAATGTTTGTGCCATCTATAGTTGTTTTGTTATTGTTATTGTGTTGTATTTCCTAAATATTTCCAACTTTTGTCTAAAACTTTTAGTTATTAGTAAAAAATAGATATGAAGACATACTAACATATTTATTAATAAAAGTTTATCAAAAATTCGTATATGGGTGTGGTATACACGTTCTTTCTTTTGCCTTTTTCTTCTAGT
This sequence comes from Stenurella melanura, assembly GCA_963583905.1. Taxonomy (NCBI): domain Eukaryota; kingdom Metazoa; phylum Arthropoda; class Insecta; order Coleoptera; family Cerambycidae; genus Stenurella; species Stenurella melanura. The sequence goes on along the minus strand of OY757315.1, from coordinate 43,583,961 downwards.
GTATTTTATTCTTTTAGATGGAAGAAATAAAATATATTATCAGTGTTGGAATTAATTAAATAATTTTTGTCTTTTGCGCTCTTCCTTCAAAGTAAAAAATTATTGAAAGACCAAAATGGTTTAGTTTTGACAAGCCATCAAAAAGTATTCATTATTTGAGGTCTTGTCCATTGAGAATTTTATTCAGGTAAAAATCTACAACTAAAAAATTATAAGAATTCAACAGAAAGCCATTTTCCATAAGATATAGAGCGGGATCCCTTATAGTTTATGGTCATATTCGTGTACATGTATGAGTAAAACCACCACCATGTTTCAAATGCTGACTATGATGGATGAGGTAAAATATTCTATCTCAAGTCGTCGCCATCGTGTGTGCATTACCAATACTGATGTTCAAAATGTGTCAATATACATATAATACAATAATGTGCCGATAGTCGTGAATAGTCAAATTAACTTGATCAGGCTTCTCTACTGTTGTCGTTGTGTGCTAGAAATGTTTACTTGATTTCAACGGGTTCTTAAAAGATCTAGATTTTACTTCATTTATATAAGTTTATATCTGATAATGCCCACTTATGTTGTATTATTTACAGATTTTCGAAAATTTTACTCCTTCAGTGGTAAGAAATTGGGCCATTCCGCAGATTTTTTATCATTTAACTTAAAAGAAAAAATTTTAATTTTCAAACATTCCTCATCATGTAGATAATCTTAACTCTTCTAATGGGTGTTGTTTGTCATTGATAAAGTAAATACCATGCATGGACTATTTTAACTTCTTCAGACCTTGCGGCGATGAATTCCAAAGATGGCTTTTACTTACAAGATTGATTGTTTCTATCTAAAACCTGCATGATTTCCTTATTTGCATAAGGTCAAAACCAGATCGCAACCAACAGCTATTTTATGTGGTGGGTGCCTATCGCCGGATTATGAGTTACAAATCTGGTGCGTTAAGTATATTTATTTCCATACTACCACAAAATGCTAGTTTTTATTGCAACAAACACCAACCAAAAGACGGGAGCTCCAGTGGCAACCATTCTAAACCACTTGCAGACTGTAGTTTTGAACTGTTGGCTCCCATGAGGGCAAGACAGGAAAACAATGGCTGACAAGCTCTCAGGGTGGATGTATTAAATTTCTTAGTCTAAAAGATCATGACACAACAGACGCTCATGCCCAGTGAAATTCACCCCGACTAGGCAACGGTGATAAAGAAAATACATTCCTATTTGTAGAAGATAAGAATAATAGATACAGACCTCTAGATGGCACCTGTTATGTGTCCTGGTCTCTTAGACTATGATATTTAATATATTGGCTCCGAGAGCTTGTGTCGGCCATTGTTTACCTGCCTTACACTGAGAGAGCCAACAGCCCGAAACTGCATTCCGCAAGTGATTTGGAAAAACTGGCATAGGAGCTCCTGTCATTCGACCAGTGTTTATTGCAATGCAATCAAACCTAGCATTTTGTGATATGTAAATATTATACTCCAACATGCCAGACTTGTAACTCATAATCTAGCGCTCAGCGAGAGGTAGATAGCACAGAGAATAACTGTTTGTTGCAGTCTGGTTTTTTGTAGAGGTTTTACACAGAAATAATTACTGTTGTAGATATTCTTGTCCCCTGTAAATAGAAATATAACTATGGCTCTTATTTAGCAATAACTATAATATAAACAAATGTTATATGTAATATATTTTTAGTGAAAAATACAATATCTCCAGCCCTCTTTGTAAATGAGTGTTCATAATAATTTTACTTTATCAACTTTAGATGTTAGGAAATTCGCTAAAGAAATTGCAAGGTAATGTGGTTGAAAATCTTTGTGCATTGACACATCGATCTAGAATCAACTAGAGCAGGCAACAGAAATTCTGAGGCCCGGTCCTCAGGTGGTTTTAGTCCCCTCCGCTTTTTCCAAACAAGTATAGAAAATTTGTTTATTCATAAATAAGGAGACCATCTACACCTCGAGGCCCAGTACAGATCCCCTGCCTGCACCAGGCCTGTAGCCAACCTTGGTGTTGATGTCATGAAGGTCTGAATTCCAGACTCAGGTAATATGTGATGCATACTCTGTAAACAAAACTCAAAAGGAAAATGCCTTTGAAAGTAATAAATTGATACTTGGTAAATAGTTATAACTTATTTATTTACAAGAGTTTCATAGTTTAAAAACAAACTTTTAGCTTAATACAACACTGTATACTTAAATTACTTACAAGTAGAATGCTTATCTATCAATTTCACCAAATACGACATCAAGTGTTCCGATAATAGCAACTATATCGGCCAACATGTGGTTTTTTCCAATTTTATCTAAGGCAGCCAGATGAGCAAAACCAGGTGCTTTGATCTTACACCTGTAAGGTTTGGAACTTCCGTCAGAGACCAGATAAACACCAAATTCGCCTTTGGGTGCCTCGATAGCAGTATACGTGGCACCAGGTGGTACTTGATAACCTTGCGTAAACAGCTTGAAGTGATGGATTAGAGCTTCCATGGAAGTCTGGAAAAATTTAAAAAGGGTAGCTTGTTCACTTTTTTTAAGCAGTATAAAATCAAACAACATGAGGAAAAATATAAAATAGTCAAGTATTTTGGATTATTACAATCAAGCATGGAATGGATAACTCTTTACATGAGTTCATATCATATTGACTCCATATACAAAAATATTCATTACATTATAATAGTGATGGGAAAATTTCCACTTTGTGAAAATTCCCGGAAAGTTTCCGACGAAAATTTCGGAAAGTTTCCGAAACTTTCCATTTTTGTTAAAATTATTTCTTTGAATTTGTCATATCGAGAGCTTTTTAAAAACACCAAACACGTGCACTTTTTCTAGAAAGACAAGGAAAATATCCAAAAAAATGTAAAATATTAAAATCTTCGTGTGATTGTTAATATTGAATACATACTGCGAGGCATAAGGTACTTAATTTAATATAAGTTTATAAATATATGGTTTTAACTATTAAAATCAAAGATCCAGGAAGTTGAAATTTTCTATCAATCATTAATAGGTGCCTACCTTGAACATTTTAAAATTTTTTGATTTAAAAAAATGTATAACTTTTTTATTTATTTATCGATTTTGTTCAAAGACAATAGAGTTCTTCCTCTAGCTAACACTAACTTACTGTCTAAATTTCAATGCAATCAAACTTTTCGTTCTTAAGTGATCGTGCTTATAAGAAACGTGACGGACGGACGGACGGATATTTTGAAAGTTGTTCAGAATTCGATCACCAACACATAGTGATATGAGAATTTTTTCTCTACGAGCAATATTACCGGTTTTAGAAATGTGCCGATTGAATGCAATACTCTTCGATTTGTATTTGCGAAGAGTATAATAATAAGTAATATGTCAAATGTTTGGTAAACCGCTATTAATGTCAATTATTGGCGGGAAATTAAAAAATGTTCGTAAATTTCAGGGGAATGTTTCCGGAAATATTCCCGGAAACTTTCCGGGAAACATTGGTTGGGAAACTTTCCGAAACCTTATTTATTTCTTCCCAGAATGTTTCCAAAATCGGAAAGTTACCGTAAATGGAAAGTTTCCCCTGCCCATCACTACATTATAATCATTATCACTCTATGTAGGTTCTCAGTATTAAAATTACACAAAGGAAACACATTACATTCCAAAATTCCAAACTGCCAATAGAGTGCACCAATTTACACTACTGCTAAATTTGCTGTTAGTCTATAATTAATAAAATATATCACAGTAGTCCATGGAAATTAGCCAAAAAAATGAGGAAACCTGGACAAAATCAGCAAAATCTGAATTTTTGCACAGACGTTCTTTGTGGTGTACCAAATCCACAAAAATCCCAACATGACCCAAGATATTGTATAGTTGCATAGTGATAGTTTTTTGCAAATATCTCGCGTCCTATGCATTGGATTAGATATTTTGGGACGCCTTAAAGAACATCTGTGCAAAAATTCAGGTTTTTACTAATTTTGTCCTGGTCAAATGATAATTTCCGTGGACTAAGTAACAGTTTTTATACTAAACCTATAATATATGCTCTTTGGTAGTGTTGGCCCCTGTGGAGTATATCAAATAATCACAAGAGACAATTGTGCCAGTGACGATTTATCTGACTGGAGTCTCATTCGGGGAACAGTGATGCAAAATTTCATGAAACTTAAAATTGGCGAAAATTTCAGTGACACTTTTGTGAAAGTTTCGAAATTCATCTGAAATTTACGAAATTTCTGAAATATAAATTTAAACATTAAATATCATGAAACTTTCGTGAAATTTCAATGAAACTTTCATTTTAAGAAATTTAATTGAATAATTCCCTAATATTATGAAATTTAAGTGAAATTTCATTGAAATGTTTTAAATGACGAAACTTAAGTTCTGTATAATATTCGCAATTTTTTAAACTTTCGAAAGATAATGACTAATAAATCCCACTTTTGAAACTAGTCTCATACATTTTTATTTTTCAATGTTTTTCTTGAATATAAAAAAACATATTTTGTTTTCTCCTTGATAAAATTAGAACTTACAAATATGTTCGTGAAAAGTAAAAAACAAATAAATTTAAAACAAAATTCAAACAATGGTTTTCTTTTAAATCTGAATTGCACAAAAAGTAGAAAATAATTTTCATACAGTGATTAAATTACAAAATGAAGATGAAAAAGAAAACCAATGAATGCTCATAAAATATGATATAGTACCTTTATCAACAATCAGCATTGTGATAGAACTTTATGAATAGTAGTATGTTGTAACATAATAGCAACAGCAATATTTTATGAGCGCCCAATAGTTTTCTTTTTCATCATTTTGTAATGTAATCACTGAATAAAAATTATTTCCTACTCTTTAGTGCATGTCAGTTTTAAAAGAAAACCATTGTTTTAAGAGTTTTTTTAATTTATTTTTTACTTTTTAGTTTCCTGTCTGTCATTTTCTTTAATTAAACGCCACCATTTCGATTACTCTTGTGAATTTTTTCATTTGATACTCGTATCAAGGGGTTGTAAAGAAATAGGCAATCCGCCATTTTGTGCCGGACGCCATATTGGATTTAGAATAACGTCACACAGCTTATGGTATTCTACATGTCATACCCTTTCATTTGATATCCATGCCAAGGGGGTTGTAAAAATATAGGTGATCCGCCATTTTGTGCCGGCCACCACATTTGATTTAGAATGTCACACAGCTTATTGTACCACTTTATATAACTTTTCATTCGATACCCATGTCAAAGGGGTTGTCAAGAAAAAGGTAATCTGCCATTTTGTGGTGGCTGTCATATTGGATCTATCATAATATTGAATATACTATATTGTAATGTGTTCAGAGCCAAAGTTGTGTGCAACATTTCAGCATGATATAGGGAAGTGGTCAAAAATTCGATCACCAGATTTGAACATGCATACATACATTTCGAGCTAGTGAAGATCATTGAAAAAAATAAAAATACATTCTTCAAAATACACGAGTAGGTAATTCGTCAATATATTTACAAAATCTCCTGGACCCCTATTCTCCACTCGAGAGAATGCTAATTTTGGAAAAAAGGAAAAGAAGGAAACGTAGCAACATGAAAAGAGATAAAACATTCAGATCTTCCACACCCTGATTCAAGAATAGGGTCCCTGTCCTTAAATGGTCCTTAATCAATGTTCTCGGTTAGAATTATATTATTGTTATATTTTTTCATTCAAAATAAGTTTTTCTTATTAATGCAAAAATAAGGATCTAGGCTCATCGACAGTCAATTATATGAATTATTATTATCATTCTTGTAATATTAAAACTACCTAAGTGATAGAGCAAAATCAATGAAAGTCTACATATGTTACCTTCATTTCTTCTCTGCTGGGTGGAGTTAATTTGGCATCGTCAGTTTTTACTTCTCCTGCAGGCATCTGATTCAGGCACTGATCGATGATCCTCAATGACTGCCTCATTTCTTCTAAACGGCACAGATAACGATCGTAGCAGTCACCTTTAGTTCCAATGGGAATATCAAATTCAACACGATCATAAGCGTCATATGGTTGACTCTTACGAAGGTCCCATTTGATGCCGGAGCCTCGCAACATTACACCGCTGAAAAAGTAAGGTATAAAAAATTTAATCAGTAAATACTAATTGGTTATTACCTGAATCCATAATTCAAGGCATCTTCTGCAGAAACAACCCCAATATCTTCTGTTCGCTGCACCCAAATTCTATTATGTGTGAGAACATCTTCTACTTCGTCTATTCTTTCGTTAAACTTAGAAGCAAATTCGTAAATATCATCTAAAAGCCCTAGAGGCAAATCCTAAAAATGTATCATTAGAATAATAACCGAAAACATTCTCAATGTCTTACCAGAGCTACACCGCCAGGACGAATATATGCAGCATGCATACGTGCTCCAGAAACTCTTTCGTAGAATTCCATTATTTTCTCACGCTCCTCAAAAAGCCAGAAGAATGGCGTCAAAGCACCAACATCGAGAGCATGGGTACCGATGGCCATGATGTGATTCAAAATTCTAGTTAGTTCAGCAAATAACACTAAAAAATTGTAGTAAATTTAGATTCTCAGAATTACAAACCATCTTCTACATCAATATTTCAGCTGTAACAAGAAAACACTTGCCTCTAATATATTTTGCTCTAAGAGGTATATCAATATTAAGCAATTTTTCTATGGCTAAACTGTAACACTGCTCATTGCACATCATAGATACGTAATCTAATCGGTCAAAATATGGTAAAGCTTGGGTATAAGTTTTGTATTCAATTAATTTCTCTGTCCCACGATGTAAAAGACCAATGTGTGGATCAGATCTCTTCACTATCTACAATATTACTTTGGTATATTAAATTATCAGAAGTATTGTATATCACATACTTCACCATCTAACTCTAACACAAGTCGTAATACACCATGAGCAGCTGGATGCTGGGGGCCAAAATTTAGAGTCAAATTTTTTACGGCCTTCTCAAGTGGAGCTTTCTTTGCATTCCAAGGTTGCAAAGCCCAGTTTTTAGTTGTTTCATCTGGGTACATGACAGGCCCATCGAATTGGGACATCCATTCCGAATCGGGGTACCATTTGGCATTTAAGTTTTTGCTAGAATTTCAAATATTCTCAATATAATTCCTATAAATTGGAACATTTATTTAAATATTGCAAAATAAAATGAATTTATATAACATAACCTAACTATAATTACATAAGAGATCAAAAAGAAAACCGTATAAAAATGCCAATATAGTTTCAAATTATACCTTGTGTGAATAAGGGCAGCTCCATTTTTGATGAACACTTTAGAAGGCAAAAATTCAAGAGATCTTTTTAAAACAGCGTTCATCATCGCATTTGCCATTTTGACTTGACGTTTAGGTTTTAATTTTTTGACATTTGAAAAAGAAAAAGAAACAACTGGCACTTTGTTACATAGAGTTTTCAATTTAGCGAATCATTACATCTGATTACATCGAAATTCTACAATCTCTGTCCGTTCATCGGTTCTGTTTATCCTTTATCAGTAAGGGTTGCCAATTGCGGTATAATTACACCATTTGGGTGTAGCTTGCCAACTGCAATGTACATTTCTAAAAAAATTTAATGCGATATATGTATTTTGGATGTAATTATATAGGAATCAGATCAAAAAGTATATTAGTAGTATAGTTCAAAGTTTAAATATCATAGTACTAAACCAGTATGATAGCGAATGTTTGTAGTATTGTTTGTAAGATAGTTATTTGAAATATATTTCTGCTATTTTTGCTTTCTGTGTGTAATACCAAAGATGTTTTAACTTTCAGTTCTCGTTATTATTTTAGTAGGTATTAAAATACTCAAACCTTTATTGCGTTAATTCAAGAGTTCCAAGTTTCACGCAAAACTTTTTTGTTTGCCAACAACTGACATCTCTTTGGTGCCTCTACTTGCATTGTCTTTTTCTGTACGCTTCCTGTCTGGCGTGTCCCTATAAATTGTTGTTGTAGGTATTTCTTTTATTTTATAAAAACCGATTCGACTCGCCTAATCAAAATCTTTATCTAAAGTAAGTTTTGTTTGGGTGTAATCTAGTTTAATTCCGGCTTAGACTAGGAAAGATAGATGGTGAGGACTCGTAACAGCGCATAATCGCCACGCTAACAAGTTGTGCCTATAAGACGCCATTGCGGTGGTGGCACACAAACGGTAGAGAGCAAAATGAAATTTTCCAATAGAAGTGATTTATAAGTGATTTAGTGCTAATTTATGTAATATACCTACATGATGGTATCATATTCTATAAACTACTGTAAAAATCACAGCGGGAAAAAATTGAAAGGAGTGACGCTTTGCAGGTTAAAGTATATGCAGTTTTCACTTTACCTAGTTAAATTAACTGTAGGCCTATTATTTACTTAATTATATCCGTGTGCATGCAATGATAATGAGAAGCATAGTATATCATTTTCTGGTATGCAATTTGCACGTTATTTGATTGAAATTTTCATTCATCTTTTCTTCATTGAATATAGAACAGTGCATCCGAAATGACACTTTTTCCATGGGCGTAGATATATCGATTGTGGTATTATATATTATATATATATCCTAGATCGAATGTAGAATAAATTCTGGTATGTAAGATATGAGTAAATATATTTATGGTAGTGAATATTAAATGTATTATTATGAAGCTGTTTTTGTATCGTTTTATTCCTTTGATGTGGTAAACTTGACACCTACATATTGTACATATGTTCCGCCACTTTCGCTTGCTCTCTGGTGGCAGGTGGCTCACCATTGGCAGCATGGTAGAAATTATATATGTTTCTACCATGATTGGCAGTAGCGTTACGACTCCTTACAATATATATCTTTCCTACTCTAAGAATTCCGGAGAGTTATGGTGTAATTTAGCCAACATCTGTTGGCAAGAGTGATCAGTAGTTACATTGTTTCAATGTCACTTTATCCAAAATGTTGACATAACATAACCTGTAAAATGAACAGCAAACTTATTCTATATAATTTAAAATTGATTGGCAATAGACAATATTCAACACCATTGCACAGGTTTGTGCCCAAACATAATCCAGTTCTAGACAGTGATGTTAAACAATTGGAAAATTTTATATACAATTCTAAAAGTATCACAATACTTACAGGTGCAGGTATATCAACAGAATCAGGTGATTTATATAAATAAAGTACCTATTTAGTTACTATATTTAATTAGTGACTTCCTAGGTATACCTGACTATCGTTCAGATGAAGTAGGACTTTATGCGAGAACAAATCACAAACCTATACTATATCAAGAGTTTATAAAGTCATCTAGTGTCCGACAAAGGTATTGGGCTAGAAACTATGTGGGATGGAGTCGGTTTTCAAAATGTCAACCAAATGCAGTACATGTTTCAATCAGAAATCTGGAGATTGACCTTAATAAGGTATGATATAATATGTTCTTGGCTCTCATAGGGTATTAAATTCAAATAATATATATTAGCGTCATATTCATTGCATTACAATGAAAGAGATGGATGTGTTATTTTTCCTTTCCTTATATTCTGATGTAAGATTATATTTATAACGAATAACAATATATTTTTAATATACTTATATAAGTATATGTACATTCATTGGCAGTTTGTGATAAGCATTTGTTTTATGCAGGTAGCAAGCGTAGTTACTCAAAATGTAGATAGTCTTCATTTTAAGGCTGGTAGTAAAAAGGTTATTGAATTACATGGAACAGCGTTTAGAGTGATGTGTTTAGATTGTGATGCTACCTATTGCAGGTATTATATTCAAGAAAAGTTAATAGAGTTAAATCCAAATATGAAGGAAACTTCCAGTATGATTAGACCTGATGGTGATGTGGAAATTTCACAGGTAAAATTTGAAATGCAGATACTTAATGAACTAATAGGGTTTCGCCAACAAAACTGTAATATCATTTGCTGTGTGACCAGAGCTGTGCCAGGCACTCATAAAAAATGCTTCGAGTATTAAACACTAAACACACAAAATAGTGCTAGTAATTACCGAGCACTAAGCATTTTAAATAACGAAGTATTCGTGATTACCAAGCACTATATTGTAATGTAAAATTACGAGCACTTAACACATAAGTACTTTAGTTCTAACTCCTTTTAAGTTTAACTAAAAAAAGTCTCTTAAATTGCAATACTTTGATCTCAGCGTCAGAAATAAAAATTTTAAATACCTAAAATGTAAAATGGATCATACACTCGACTGGTGGATACACTGGAAACCACTTAATTTTATTGACATATTAATAGAAAACTTAAGCGAAGAATTCCTGAAATAGAAGTCAGCAAATGCAAATACATTTTAACTTGTATGGTTCTTCTCATCTATGGACTCATTCGCATATGTAATTTGAAATATGAAAAGTGTGTTAGCACCTTAATTTCGCTGCGAAATATTACAGAATGGCCATATTATAGCTTAAAATATGTGACTAATTCTGTTATATTTCTACTGCAAATCATTGTCAATAGTATTCCGCTAGTCCCCCTTATCTCCCGTGTTGCATAGTTTGATTTATGGCCTTGTGTACAAACACGCACATGCTAGAGCCCGTTTTAAATCGGGCAAAAGATTTTACTGTTGGAATCAGTTCATTTTAGGTCTGGACATACTAATTTTTCGCTCAATTTTCACAATCACCTAACTAGAGGTAATAATGGCATCAGAATAATATCAGGCTTACTAGAGGTCAGACCGGTATCAACTCTTATAGAGTCAAGTTATTCAATACACTACCCAATACAATAAAAAGCCAACCTCCATCTAAATTCAGATCGACTATTAAACAATATCTCATCAAATATACATTCTTCACACTTGAAGATATGGAACATGGTCTTAAAAATTATACGGTGATGTAAAATGTCAGTGTTCTTTTTTAATTGTCGTTTTAGGTATAATATTTCTAAAGATCTTAGTATTTGTATTTTTAATATTTTTATAGTTTCTTTATATTCTTTTTTGTGAAGTTCGTCTTACATGTCTACTGTTTATATTTTAATTGTATTTAACTAAAACCTTTTTGACGTAGAATATTTTATATGATTACAATAAAGTGCTGTTATTATTATTAATATCATGGTTCAACAAATGAAGAATGAAACCAAATCCCCTAAAGTCACAATATATTATATTTAACCATAATGCAACCCCAAATACTCCAACACTGAATATCGATAATAACACAATATATTGCCAACCTACAATAAAATATCTGGGAGTCGCAATAGAGAATAAACTAAATTTTAACAAGCACACAAAATTAATTAAGAAGAAATGTATTACAAGAAGCAGACATTTCCGGAGCTTAACATATAAAAACAAAGGGATTGACAAAAAGACTGCTGCCCATATTTACTGTACGATTTGCCGACCTATATTATAATACAGCCACCGTCTATATCTTAATACAAGAAGACCAGTCAACATAGAAATTATTCAACCCCTCTGCAAAACAAGATAACCAGGAATACACAACCGCAGAATATATCCGGACCTAACTCTTTGGGAACACATTGTCGCACTAAACAATCGAGAATGAAAACTGAAACATGAATATATATAAATATATATTAACTTTTTGTAATTTTTTTTTTCACAGAATATAAATATGCTGTAAAAAATTAATATATGTAAATAAAGCATTGTAAATATTTGTAACAGGCTGAAGGACTTCGGTCGATGGCCCTTTGGTGAAACCAATAAAACACAATAAATAAATAATAATAATAATAATAATATTAATAGTGTGGAGCAGCTTTGTTTTTGGTAGTAATCGGAAACAAACCAAGTCCTTTTTTCATCCAACCTCAATCTTCAGGTCTTTTGGTATTGCCGTCCACTGCTGAATTTGATAGTACATTCTAACAGAGTGTTGGCGTGCAGCAGACTCAATAGGAAGTGCAAGATCACATGCACTTTTTGCCACTGACTTAATAAAGTATTTGTACTTGAATTCATTTAAAGAATGCTGATCGGGTTCTGCCTTATAAAGGGCTAAGATAACCTTTTGACCTGCTATATCCATAACGTCATGGTGAGAATTGGGGTATTTAAAATATTCCACGGTTTTTTGTAATCCTGCAGATTTTTTAAATAATTTAATGAATTTTGCTTTGCCTTTCCTAAAGAATGAAGAAGTTATGTTAAATCCACTGAATGCCTAGAGGAATATGTTATCCGCAACCTCTTTTAGGTATTTAAAAGAGTTCCAAGAATAACTTCGTTCGTCCGTCCTCTTGCTTGGTTTAAAAAAATACAAGTTTGAACAACGTGCGGATAATCCTGTCATAAGGATTAAAATGCCAATGTCTTCTCCAACTATAATCACCGAATCGCAATGAGGTGATATATCTATCACTGAGTTAATAATAAGGGAATCAGCATCTTCAGCAACCTGCTTAACAACGAAACCTGCAGTGATAAGTTTTCTACATAATAGGAGATAGGCTGATTTTTATTTTGATCATTTGATAGAAACTTCTCCTGGTGCATTATTGCTATAGACTCATCAAAATTTACAGTTCCAGAAACATTTTTTTGAGCTCATCGTAGATGCCCAGCAGATTTTATCGCCTCGGTGTCTGCTGTCATAATCAAGCAAACTAATGTACTTGACCTTGCAGTAATAATAATTATGTATTCACATGCAGAAAAAAAAATACAGGGTGTTTCAACATACATACGTTACTTGTGGGTGAGGGTGTTAATTTTGTCATTACAACATATTGTCAATTTTTTATTAAGCCGGACCTGCATTTCTTTTTGATTTATTATGAAGTTCTATCAAGTAAAATAAGTGAAACATATATTCTAAGTATGAACCGATTATACAGGATGGTTCAATATAGTTATGATCAAAGAAAGATTTAGCCAAAATCAATAAAACATCCCATATCTCAGTGAGGAAGGACGATGGATGCATTAATGCTGGGTAATTTGGAGCCGCCAAAGTACCCTCTATCCACAAGTAATGTATATACCTTTAACTTTGAAACACCCTGTATATAATTGTATGTGGATTATAAAACACAGTTGTCTTTCATTAAATATCTACATTGATATCTATGTGACAAATGCTATATTGTAAAATGTTAAATGAAATTGTAATGGTTGTAAGTACCAATTGTTTTAAATATTTATAAGTAGACTTCCTCCGCCTATAACTCTAGGAATGGTTAAGGTGCCCGTCGGAAAAAACTTTGCTGACACATACTCTCTCCAAACTTCGTGTATGGCTTCATTGGACCTAGTCTGATAGCATTTTCCTCTATCATTTTTTTTGTTTTTGGTGCGTTTTCCCGCTAGATTTTCCGAAACATGTCATTTTGATGGCATATAGAAAATGTATAGATACTGTTATTTTTCCAAGTAGAATAGCTTAAAAACGTGAATTGAAACGTGAAAAAATAATTGTCTGACAATAAATGTGGGTCATTGGGCGTGTCCGCTATCTGGAACATGTCGGAAAAACGACTATAAGAAAATTTATTAATAACCAGCTAATTTTCGCTGTATTAATTTATTAAAACATACAAAAACAAGTTTTCATATTGTCTGATGAAAATTATTTTCCGATTTCCCAGTCTGCCTCGTCAAAGTTGTCGGTTTCATGACAGCAAAAAATGTATTCATAACCTTCAGACATTGGAAAATTATATGCAGAAAATAGGTATTTAATTTGTGGTATAAGTGTCTGACAAATGCAGTGGGGCATAACGAGAGTTTGACAAAAAAACATAATTTTCCAATAGCGGCCGTCGAAGTTAGGGCGATAAAAAAATGAAATTTCGTTTAGTCGAGAAGACCGTTAAAAAAGATACTTACTTATTTTATAATCTTTATTTTGAATTTTTTGAACTCTTTTAGACTATCTGAATTCGACTTACCCAAGTTTTAAGTTCGATAATATTGAAAAATACGTAAAACTTTTTGTAGAAAAAAGTAGCGAAAACTTGTCTTTTAGTACGTTTAAAATCACTATATCTCCGGTACTACTACTCCGAAAATTTTCATCCAGGGCCCAAATTAAAGGTCTTGAAACAAGCTATAAGATAACACTTTACAATATTAGTTATAACACAAAGTACCTTTTATAAATGAAAAAACAATTAATCCATTTTCGGTAAATATATGAATTCAATTTAAGTGTGCAATTTTGCATCAAAATGTATGAAGTATGCAGCGAATAAAAAAAAAACTTTATGCACCACAAAAATTTTTAGGGCGGATGCTAAAAATTATCCTATTAGATGAAAAACGAATTTCTGCAGCAGAAAAACGACATATTTCCAAAATTGAAAAACTAATTGTCCTGGCATCGCCCTAAAAATGTTGTTCAGTCCGCACTTTATTAAATTATACGATTTATTTTATTGTAAAAAACTATTAAAGAAGGTATAAAATATCTAAATCTAAAATTTGAGGTGTAAATTTTAATACTTCACTATTTTTTGATTTGCACAAAAAACACTCCATTTTTCAAAGTTATTTTATATACCACATGCATTAGATAAACCGTTACAATTCTCTACTACTACCTACGTGTACTATACTACCACTATAGAATACAATACGGAGTGTAGAAAGACGTTCCACACTACTCCTATGTTCTATTATAGAGCCTGCGTTCTAAACAGATGTACACAGGTGACCTTGTATAAAACGATATATTTTCAAGCGCGAAGTTCATGAAATTTATTTATCATTTTTGACACTGTGAAAATGATTTTTCAATGATTAGTATGAGATAATCACGACAATTTGAAGGAAATTACAACATTAAAAAATTGTATTTTCCAGGCGTCAGACTGAAAAACTGGAAAACGCCTTTTGTCAAACAGTTAAAAAATTGGATTTGATTTATTTTTATTAAGCTATATTGAAAAAATCAGCTTGTTATTTATAAATATAGCCTCAATATATACATATGAATGTAAGATCCAAGAGTAGTATGGGGGACACTGGCCTTGAAAAGTGAAAGTTAATTAGGTCATTAACATTAATGAGGCAATTAAGATAATGAGGCAATTAAGTTAATGGCGTAATTAGGGAAATCCGCGGATTTTAATCACCGCGAGATAATTATCTTATCTGGTGGGTGGCCCCGGTGATTAACGTTAATTAGATATACGTGTCTTTCAACATGTGCTGGAATTTTTGAGCGATTAAAAAAATGACCTAATTAACTTTCACTTTTCAAAGTTAGTGCCTCCACAATTCTGACGTTTCCACGCATATAAGAATAACATTTTAAATAAGTTTGCATATATTTAACAGATTTTACAAGTTTCGGTGTTTAGAATTATTTAAAAAAAGTGACACATTTTCGAAAACTTAAGATGACTATAATCGTCAAGTTTTGTGTTTAAAAGTGGTATGGATATCAGCTTTAATATTCGACGTTCACCAAGGCATCTTAATCATATTCCAAGAGAAGAGATACCCATTAAACCGCAGTGCAAGTAAAGTTGTTGGTGGCTGCCCCGACCCCCGGCTCATTTTTTAAATATTACAATATTTTTTCAACACAGTTTCTCAACTGGATAATGAAATGCAGCAGGTATTAAAAACTCAGAGTTAGACATTTTTCATTGAATTAACTTTTCAAGAAACGTAGTATTCGGTTCTCAATAAGTTTTTTAAGAAGTGTAGTAAAATATGTGTTCAAACGATGCATGTTGTGAGTTATGGGATAAGGATGACTTTCCAAGCTACAATCCTTTACAGGATATAGAAACAAAGAATGTTTTGAGGAGTGCGTTTTCGGTAATAGGGAAATCTAAAAAAGCCAAGAAAGCCTTCCGACTTGCAGAACGACAACGACTAAGTAAGCTTGAGGAAAAAGAACAGCTTTCAAAAAAAGAAAATTTGAAAATAGATAGTGTCGCAAAGAACTTAAAGTGATATTAGTGGAGTCTGTACAAGTGTTCCGTATTTAAAAAACTTTAAATTTCTGTACATGTATTAATTTGTGATTCTTTTCACCATCGATTAAACTGGCAGTTATTTCTGCTTTAAAATTATTTAAAGTGGTATGAATATAGACATCAACTTTAACATTCAGACATTTTCGGTATTAACAAAAATTTTACCAATCATCTTAAAACATATTCATGTACCCGGCTAATTGGTTAATCAAGTTTGGTTTATTAGACAAATAACTTAAGGTGACTCCATAGAGATTGTATAAGTTTTCGTGTTAAAAAATGTTAAAAATGATATGGGTATGGGTTTTAACATTTACACTCACACATTTTCGGTTTTCACAAAAATTCTACTAGAGGCATCTTAAAGGAGAAGAAGATGTACCAACTAAAACCGGAGTGCAAGTAAAGTAGTTTCTGGTACCCCTGACCCATTTTACATTTTAAACCGTTTTTCGCGAGAGTCTCATTAACGATCGAAAAATAGTGGTCATCAAATTTGTAGCTTCATCACAAATTAATATATGTACAAAGAAAATTAAAAGTTACGAGATATATTGCTTATTTCGCAGGCGTGCTTTGTCAATTTATGATTACTAATGATATAAAAGACTCAGAATAATAATAATAGAAAAATGTAAACTAGAAATTTTCACTGAATGAATTAGCACTAAATAACAGTTATCAAAAAATTCTTATTCGCTGTATTGTTTGAACATTGGTAATCTTATTTTAAAATTAAATATGCAGCAAGTTTTTCGTTTTCTTACTTAAAGGCACTAACATTCCTAAATGATAGGGAATGATATTGTTTAAAAGGGTGCCTGCGAAACTTTTCGACGATGAGTTTATTTTAAACTTTTTAGAAACAAAAAATAACCAATATAAAAATGTTAGCTATATCTATACAGACTTGTTATTTAATTTTAATAATCTTATTTGTAAATCTATACGTAAGGCTTATATCACATATGTTGGAAACAAACAAACCAGTTCTATATATATATATATATATATATAACAATGTATGTATGTTTTGCAATTATGTATTTTTAAGAAATAAAAATGATCTGTAAATTTACCTGTGTGTTTATTATATTATAGCAAATAAGAGAAAAATGGCCACTTTGATGTTAAACACTAAGTTGTGCATATTACAGCTAAAAATAATGTTATGTATTCAAACGCCTACAATAAAAAGTGTCGTGTTGTACAGCGTGCGAGAAAAAGTAAAACATATTTAAGAGCGACCGATAGAAGTAGAACTACACCAGAGTTTAAAATGAGGCTAGAGAAATACTGCAAAAACTTGGAAGAATTGAAAAAACTCATACATCTTTATGAGGATATACAGAGCATGTTCTTCGGCTTCTCAAATAAAATGTACATTGGGGATTAGTGGGTGTATGGAAAAATATTTCAATACTATGGCTTGTTAAAAACATTGAGGATCTCAGGTGTCCCGACTATAAGCTTTTAAGAAGTAGATTTTTCAAAGGTTAGCTGTATGTCACACATTGAAATAATGTATATGTGCAAATATGTATTCGCTAAAAAATAAAAAAATATTTAAAAAATATTTAAAAAACATGTGTTTATTATATATATTATAGCAAATGAGAAAAAATAGGACCTGTACTGTAGGGTTAAACGCCAAACTCTATTTAGAATATATTAATATTTTATTACATTTAAATGCATAAGACGCGACTATATAACTTTAAACAAGCTATTTTGTAAAATAAATAAAAACACATGGGGGCTGCAATGTTCCCCCAGCTAATAACTTAGTAAGTAAAATAATGAAACCACAAAATATCAAAAACACAGCAGGTGAAAAAAATTAAAATTGAAAAAAGTGACTTCCACTATTTTTTAAACACTAGCCTATTATTATTATCAACTTGCATCTCATATATAGTTTCTTAAAATTACAAGTCACATAAAGCAAGAATTCTTTATAATTGTTATTTAGTGCCTTTAAGTAATAAATTAACAGATAATAATAAAAAAATGCGGTTCACTGTATTTTTACCAGGTTGGTATTGTACGAAACGCCTGCAAACTTCGAAATATAAAAAATACACTCAACGTTATGCGTACCATTTGCGTACGAAAATAGATATTTGTTAAAATAGGGTCATCACTATTGCAAAAATAACAAAAAACAACATTATTTAAAAAAATATTGTGTGTAACTGTCAAAGAGAGCCCCGGTAAAAATTAGCTTGAATCTAGAACGACAAAAGTATTCCGTGAAATAAGTAATATCCCGTACCTCATTTTCAGTTTTTCAAAAAAGAAAGAACGATAAAAACTTATAGTGTACTTGACGTTTTGTGAGTCCGTGGTTGCCAAAACCATCTACATTTATACGGTTATTAAAGAAAAAACACAATAATAAACATTTACCTCTTTCACTGCCACCAAATGTTCCAGCGAATCACTATTGATGTACATGCTTATTAATCCTTTTAAGCTGTATGCATGTAACACAGCTTTAAATTGCTCCATTTTCACTTAACTGAACACAACACAACACAGTATATCCTCAGAACGATTGCTGCAGATGCCTAATTGGCAACTTTTTCTTACAAATAACAATGATCAAAATTAAGTCCACACGGCCATTCCCTGATGGAGAAGGTCTGGCTTAATGTATTTTGAAATACCATCGCACCCCAACTGTAATAAAATATTAATATATTTTAGATAAAGCTTGGTGCAGGTAATTACAGGGTTAAATTCTTATTATTTAAAATACCACTAATATACGAAAGCTTTTAAATAACCATATTATGTTAATGTAAAATGTCGAGACGGACTCTTAAGACGGACATCTCTTAATCTATATATCAATATGAAAGACTTTTTGAAAGTCCCAATTTGTGATTTGATTTAAAAAATCTCGGAATTTAAACGAGATACGAAACAACAATTATTTCACGGAATACTTTTTCGCTAGAAATTTTCGTGTTTAAAAAAATCGAATGGCTTCAACACTTATTACACCCCGTTTTTAATGATAACAGAAAATATGCTAAAATTTATTCCTAAAAAAGCACACATAGTTTTAAAACATTCCTAAATGATATAAGGCGATGATCTCGTTGAAAAGGGTGCCTGCGAAACTTTCGACGATGGGTATATTTTAAACTTTTTTAGAAACAAAATAACCAACATACAAATGTTAGTTAGCTACATCTATGCAGACTTTGGCATGTCTTTAATTTATTTCTTCTAAAACTAAATAACAGCAAACTGCAAGATTTCTAATTCACTCAGCCAATGAAAAAAATGTTTCCATAATTTTTGAACGCCTCTATTAGTAATAATTATTTTTTAAAAAGAAACTGCCAACTCAACCGAAATTTTATGTCGATATCAATATGAAAGACTTTTTGAAAGTCCCAATTTGTGATTTGATTTAAAAAATCTCGGAATTTAAACGAGATACGAAACAACAATTATTTCACGGAATACTTTTTTCGCTAGAAATTTTCGTGTTTAAAAAAAATCGAATGGCTTTCAACACTTATTACACCCCGTTTTTAATGATAACAGAAAATATGCTAAAATTTATTCCTAAAAAAGCACACATAGTTTTAAAACATTCCTAAATGATATAAGGCGGTGATCTCGTTGAAAAGGGTGTCTGCGAAACTTTCGACGATGGGTATATTTTAAACTTTTTTAGAAACAAAATAACCAACATACAAATGTTAGTTAGCTACATCTATGCAGACTTTGGCATGTCTTTAATTTATTTCTTCTAAAACTAAATAACAGCAAACTGCAAGATTTCTAATTCACTCAGCCAATGAAAAAAATGTTTCCATAATTTTTGAACGCCTCTATTAGTAATAATTATTTTTTAAAAAGAAACTGCCAACTCAACCGAAATTTTATGTCGATGATGAAAAGTAACAAATTAAAAGTTGCGAGATATTACTCATTTCATAGTTAAGACTAAACCAGCGCTGTTAGCCAAGTATACAACAATTATTTTAAGTGTAAAGCCGTTGAAATAAAAAATTATCAAAGAAATATTCTTATTCGCAGCTTACAAGACAAAAAAACACAGATTGAATATGTACAAAATTAAAAGTTAAAATGACGAGCTATTACTTAGTTATGACGATACCAACAATAGGATTACTTTATCATAACACGACACAGAGAAAATTGTTTTATAATTAAAAATTCAAGTTTTTTCGTTTTCTTACAAATAACAATGATCAAAAATTAAAACCATGCGGACCAGGCAGGGACAGGCCTCGGTACGATTTATTGACTTCTTAATATTTCTTTGTTAATAAAAAATATTATTATTTGCAATAGAATTTTTTCACTAAGAAAACGTTTTACAATCGAAAGAAAAGAACTGTTGGATTAAACATTGCTACATCACTGAATGTAAAAATAAAATATTATTAAGCTCTAGTCCTTTCTTTTTTATTTAAAAAAAAAACCATCAGCTATATTTACGGGCAGTGAAAATTAATGGTTTTCTATAAAATAATAGCAAGATGCAGGTTTTCTAATTCGTTTATTCACTCAATGAAAAATTTCTCTGAGTTTAAATTTTCCATTATTTTGAAACGTTAATATCAGAAATAATTATTTGTTCATCAAATCTTTGAACAAATACTTCTACTTTAAAACAAAAACCTTGATCTTAATCGTAAGCGAAACTTTAAGAGGTTTTATATATATATAAATATGTAAAAGTGCAATTGTCTATTCACTAGAAATAAAGAAAATATTTATAAAAATACATGTATTTATTTTATTATAATAATAATACAACATTCAGAATGTTTGTGAAGAAATGATTACCTACTGTTGATATGGGAACTCAAAAATAATAGAATCAATTTAAGTTCAGAGTTAGAAATTTTTATTGAATGAATTAGAAAATCTGCATCAACTATTTACTCGTGATGTAGAAAAATGTTAAAAAATATCTATTTTGTGCACGATTGGTACACACAATGTATAACGTATTTTTATATTTCGATGTTTGCAGATAACTTTTCATACAATTTTTCCTATCAAATTAAAAAAATCTTGAAAATAAAATGAGATATGAGAAGATCATCTCTATGACTCCGTTAGGATTTCGGACATTTTTACGCCAAATATTAGGATAGGTTAGGTTAGGCGCGCGCCTAACCTAACCTATCCTAATATTTGGCGTAAAAATGTCCGAAATCCTAACGGAGTCATAGAGATGATCTTCTCATATCTCATTTTATTTTCAAGATTTTTTTAATTTGATAGGAAAAATTGTATGAAAAGTTATCTGCAAACATCGAAATATAAAAATACGTTATACATTGTGTGTACCAATCGTGCACAAAATAGATATTTTTTAACATTTTTCTACATCACGAGTAAATAGTTGATGCAGATTTTCTAATTCATTCAATAAAAATTTCTAACTCTGAACTTAAATTGATTCTATTATTTTTGAGTTCCCATATCAACAGTAGGTAATCATTTCTTCACAAACATTCTGAATGTTGTATTATTATTATAATAAAATAAATACATGTATTTTTATAAATATTTTCTTTATTTCTAGTGAATAGACAATTGCACTTTTACATATTTATATATATATAAAACCTCTTAAAGTTTCGCTTACGATTAAGATCAAGGTTTTTGTTTTAAAGTAGAAGTATTTGTTCAAAGATTTGATGAACAAATAATTATTTCTGATATTAACGTTTCAAAATAATGGAAAATTTAAACTCAGAGAAATTTTTCATTGAGTGAATAAACGAATTAGAAAACCTGCATCTTGCTATTATTTTATAGAAAACCATTAATTTTCACTGCCCGTAAATATAGCTGATGGTTTTTTTTTTAAATAAAAAAGAAAGGACTAGAGCTTAATAATATTTTATTTTTACATTCAGTGATGTAGCAATGTTTAATCCAACAGTTCTTTTCTTTCGATTGTAAAACGTTTTCTTAGTGAAAAAATTCTATTGCAAATAATAATATTTTTTATTAACAAAGAAATATTAAGAAGTCAATAAATCGTACCGAGGCCTGTCCCTGCCTGGTCCGCATGGTTTTAATTTTTGATCATTGTTATTTGTAAGAAAACGAAAAAACTTGAATTTTTAATTATAAAACAATTTTCTCTGTGTCGTGTTATGATAAAGTAATCCTATTGTTGGTATCGTCATAACTAAGTAATAGCTCGTCATTTTAACTTTTAATTTTGTACATATTCAATCTGTGTTTTTTTGTCTTGTAAGCTGCGAATAAGAATATTTCTTTGATAATTTTTTATTTCAACGGCTTTACACTTAAAATAATTGTTGTATACTTGGCTAACAGCGCTGGTTTAGTCTTAACTATGAAATGAGTAATATCTCGCAACTTTTAATTTGTTACTTTTCATCATCGACATAAAATTTCGGTTGAGTTGGCAGTTTCTTTTTAAAAAATAATTATTACTAATAGAGGCGTTCAAAAATTATGGAAACATTTTTTTCATTGGCTGAGTGAATTAGAAATCTTGCAGTTTGCTGTTATTTAGTTTTAGAAGAAATAAATTAAAGACATGCCAAAGTCTGCATAGATGTAGCTAACTAACATTTGTATGTTGGTTATTTTGTTTCTAAAAAAGTTTAAAATATACCCATCGTCGAAAGTTTCGCAGACACCCTTTTCAACGAGATCACCGCCTTATATCATTTAGGAATGTTTTAAAACTATGTGTGCTTTTTTAGGAATAAATTTTAGCATATTTTCTGTTATCATTAAAAACGGGGTGTAATAAGTGTTGAAAGCCATTCGATTTTTTTTAAACACGAAAATTTCTAGCGAAAAAAGTATTCCGTGAAATAATTGTTGTTTCGTATCTCGTTTAAATTCCGAGATTTTTTAAATCAAATCACAAATTGGGACTTTCAAAAAGTCTTTCATATTGATATCGACATAAAATTTCGGTTGAGTTGGCAGTTTCTTTTTAAAAAATAATTATTACTAATAGAGGCGTTCAAAAATTATGGAAACATTTTTTTCATTGGCTGAGTGAATTAGAAATCTTGCAGTTTGCTGTTATTTAGTTTTAGAAGAAATAAATTAAAGACATGCCAAAGTCTGCATAGATGTAGCTAACTAACATTTGTATGTTGGTTATTTTGTTTCTAAAAAAGTTTAAAATATACCCATCGTCGAAAGTTTCGCAGGCACCCTTTTCAACGAGATCATCGCCTTATATCATTTAGGAATGTTTTAAAACTATGTGTGCTTTTTTAGGAATAAATTTTAGCATATTTTCTGTTATCATTAAAAACGGGGTGTAATAAGTGTTGAAGCCATTCGATTTTTTTAAACACGAAAATTTCTAGCGAAAAAGTATTCCGTGAAATAATTGTTGTTTCGTATCTCGTTTAAATTCCGAGATTTTTTAAATCAAATCACAAATTGGGACTTTCAAAAAGTCTTTCATATTGATATATAGATTAAGAGATGTCCGTCTTAAGAGTCCGTCTCGACATTTTACATTAACATAATATGGTTATTTAAAAGCTTTCGTATATTAGTGGTATTTTAAATAATAAGAATTTAATGAATAGAAATCTTTCACATTGTTACCCCTGTAAAGTCCGTCTCGACATTTTACATTAACATAATATGGTTATTTAAAAGCTTTCGTATATTAGTGGTATTTTAAATAATAAGAATTTAACCCTGTAATTACCTGCACCAAGCTTTATCTAAAATATATTAATATTTTATTACAGTTGGGGTGCGATGGTATTTCAAAATACATTAAGCCAGACCTTCTCCATCAGGGAATGGCCGTGTGGACTTAATTTTGATCATTGTTATTTGTAAGAAAAAGTTGCCAATTAGGCATCTGCAGCAATCGTTCTGAGGATATACTGTGTTGTGTTGTGTTCAGTTAAGTGAAAATGGAGCAATTTAAAGCTGTGTTACATGCATACAGCTTAAAAGGATTAATAAGCATGTACATCAATAGTGATTCGCTGGAACATTTGGTGGCAGTGAAAGAGGTAAATGTTTATTATTGTGTTTTTTCTTTAATAACCGTATAAATGTAGATGGTTTTGGCAACCACGGACTCACAAAACGTCAAGTACACTATAAGTTTTTATCGTTCTTTCTTTTTTGAAAAACTGAAAATGAGGTACGGGATATTACTTATTTCACGGAATACTTTTGTCGTTCTAGATTCAAGCTAATTTTTACCGGGGCTCTCTTTGACAGTTACACACAATATTTTTTTAAATAATGTTGTTTTTTGTTATTTTTGCAATAGTGATGACCCTATTTTAACAAATATCTATTTTCGTACGCAAATGGTACGCATAACGTTGAGTGTATTTTTTATATTTCGAAGTTTGCAGGCGTTTCGTACAATACCAACCTGGTAAAAATACAGTGAACCGCATTTTTTTATTATTATCTGTTAATTTATTACTTAAAGGCACTAAATAACAATTATAAAGAATTCTTGCTTTATGTGACTTGTAATTTTAAGAAACTATATATGAGATGCAAGTTGATAATAATAATAGGCTAGTGTTTAAAAAATAGTGGAAGTCACTTTTTTCAATTTTAATTTTTTTCACCTGCTGTGTTTTTGATATTTTGTGGTTTCATTATTTTACTTACTAAGTTATTAGCTGGGGGAACATTGCAGCCCCCATGTGTTTTTATTTATTTTACAAAATAGC
This sequence comes from Stenurella melanura, assembly GCA_963583905.1. Lineage (NCBI taxonomy): Eukaryota > Metazoa > Arthropoda > Insecta > Coleoptera > Cerambycidae > Stenurella > Stenurella melanura. The sequence continues at coordinate 43,559,238 of OY757315.1, read as the reverse complement.
TTGTTTAAAGTTATATAGTCGCGTCTTATGCATTTAAATGTAATAAAATATTAATATATTCTAAATAGAGTTTGGCGTTTAACCCTACAGTACAGGTCCTATTTTTTCTCATTTGCTATAATATATATAATAAACACATGTTTTTTAAATATTTTTTAAATATTTTTTTATTTTTTAGCGAATACATATTTGCACATATACATTATTTCAATGTGTGACATACAGCTAACCTTTGAAAAATCTACTTCTTAAAAGCTTATAGTCGGGACACCTGAGATCCTCAATGTTTTTAACAAGCCATAGTATTGAAATATTTTTCCATACACCCACTAATCCCCAATGTACATTTTATTTGAGAAGCCGAAGAACATGCTCTGTATATCCTCATAAAGATGTATGAGTTTTTTCAATTCTTCCAAGTTTTTGCAGTATTTCTCTAGCCTCATTTTAAACTCTGGTGTAGTTCTACTTCTATCGGTCGCTCTTAAATATGTTTTACTTTTTCTCGCACGCTGTACAACACGACACTTTTTATTGTAGGCGTTTGAATACATAACATTATTTTTAGCTGTAATATGCACAACTTAGTGTTTAACATCAAAGTGGCCATTTTTCTCTTATTTGCTATAATATAATAAACACACAGGTAAATTTACAGATCATTTTTATTTCTTAAAAATACATAATTGCAAAACATACATACATTGTTATATATATATATATATATATATATATAGAACTGGTTTGTTTGTTTCCAACATATGTGATATAAGCCTTACGTATAGATTTACAAATAAGATTATTAAAATTAAATAACAAGTCTGTATAGATATAGCTAACATTTTTATATTGGTTATTTTTTGTTTCTAAAAAGTTTAAAATAAACTCATCGTCGAAAAGTTTCGCAGGCACCCTTTTAAACAATATCATTCCCTATCATTTAGGAATGTTAGTGCCTTTAAGTAAGAAAACGAAAAACTTGCTGCATATTTAATTTTAAAATAAGATTACCAATGTTCAAACAATACAGCGAATAAGAATTTTTTGATAACTGTTATTTAGTGCTAATTCATTCAGTGAAAATTTCTAGTTTACATTTTTCTATTATTATTATTCTGAGTCTTTTATATCATTAGTAATCATAAATTGACAAAGCACGCCTGCGAAATAAGCAATATATCTCGTAACTTTTAATTTTCTTTGTACATATATTAATTTGTGATGAAGCTACAAATTTGATGACCACTATTTTTCGATCGTTAATGAGACTCTCGCGAAAAACGGTTTAAAATGTAAAATGGGTCAGGGGTACCAGAAACTACTTTACTTGCACTCCGGTTTTAGTTGGTACATCTTCTTCTCCTTTAAGATGCCTCTAGTAGAATTTTTGTGAAAACCGAAAATGTGTGAGTGTAAATGTTAAAACCCATACCCATATCATTTTTAACATTTTTTAACACGAAAACTTATACAATCTCTATGGAGTCACCTTAAGTTATTTGTCTAATAAACCAAACTTGATTAACCAATTAGCCGGGTACATGAATATGTTTTAAGATGATTGGTAAAATTTTTGTTAATACCGAAAATGTCTGAATGTTAAAGTTGATGTCTATATTCATACCACTTTAAATAATTTTAAAGCAGAAATAACTGCCAGTTTAATCGATGGTGAAAAGAATCACAAATTAATACATGTACAGAAATTTAAAGTTTTTTAAATACGGAACACTTGTACAGACTCCACTAATATCACTTTAAGTTCTTTGCGACACTATCTATTTTCAAATTTTCTTTTTTTGAAAGCTGTTCTTTTTCCTCAAGCTTACTTAGTCGTTGTCGTTCTGCAAGTCGGAAGGCTTTCTTGGCTTTTTTAGATTTCCCTATTACCGAAAACGCACTCCTCAAAACATTCTTTGTTTCTATATCCTGTAAAGGATTGTAGCTTGGAAAGTCATCCTTATCCCATAACTCACAACATGCATCGTTTGAACACATATTTTACTACACTTCTTAAAAAACTTATTGAGAACCGAATACTACGTTTCTTGAAAAGTTAATTCAATGAAAAATGTCTAACTCTGAGTTTTTAATACCTGCTGCATTTCATTATCCAGTTGAGAAACTGTGTTGAAAAAATATTGTAATATTTAAAAAATGAGCCGGGGGTCGGGGCAGCCACCAACAACTTTACTTGCACTGCGGTTTAATGGGTATCTCTTCTCTTGGAATATGATTAAGATGCCTTGGTGAACGTCGAATATTAAAGCTGATATCCATACCACTTTTAAACACAAAACTTGACGATTATAGTCATCTTAAGTTTTCGAAAATGTGTCACTTTTTTTAAATAATTCTAAACACCGAAACTTGTAAAATCTGTTAAATATATGCAAACTTATTTAAAATGTTATTCTTATATGCGTGGAAACGTCAGAATTGTGGAGGCACTAACTTTGAAAAGTGAAAGTTAATTAGGTCATTTTTTTAATCGCTCAAAAATTCCAGCACATGTTGAAAGACACGTATATCTAATTAACGTTAATCACCGGGGCCACCCACCAGATAAGATAATTATCTCGCGGTGATTAAAATCCGCGGATTTCCCTAATTACGCCATTAACTTAATTGCCTCATTATCTTAATTGCCTCATTAATGTTAATGACCTAATTAACTTTCACTTTTCAAGGCCAGTGTCCCCCATACTACTTCCAAGCGTAGCTTGACAACCACATAGAAAAACCTTTTATTTAACATTTCCAGCTAAAAGGCTTTATTTCACCGTCAGACAATTTTTTAATCGTATTATAAATCTTATTTAAAAATCAAAAAAATTTGAAAAAAATGTTATGAATAAATTTTTTGCTGCCATGAAACCGACAACTTTGACGCGCAGACTGGGAAATCGGAAAATAATTTTCGTCAGACAATATGAAAACTTGTTTTTGTATGTTTTAATAAATTAATACAGCGAAAATCAGCTGGTTATTAATACATTTTCTTATAGCCGTTTTTCCGACATGTTCGAGATAGCGGACACGCCCAATGACCCACATTTATTGTCAGACAATTATTTTTTCACGTTTCAATTCACGTTTTTAAAAAATAACAGTATCTATACATTTTTTATATGCCGTCAAAATGACATGTTTCGGAAAATCTAGCGGGAAAACGCCCCAAAAACAAAAAAAATGAAAGAGGAATATGCTGTCAGACTAGGTCCAATGAAGCCATACACGAAGTTTGGAGAGAGTATGTGTATCAGCAAAATTTCTTCCGACGGGCACCTTAACCAAATATTAATGCTACGTAAAAATCTGTCTGAACCAGTTCGATAGACAATTTACTTACCTTTAACTTTGATATTCATCTTTTTTTTTTTTTCATTGGACCATTCAGAACTGAGATATTGCCAAAAAAAAAAGATTTTTGAGCGATATGGGCCAAAGTTGGAGTTGTTTGGGGAGGGCGGGCGAAGGGAAAAAATTAGTATATCTAGAAGAGGCCTATAATGAACTGTACAAAAATAGTACTTCCCTATCATTTGTGAGAACTTAGAATGCTCACGAATAGTTAAAGTACTCGCGAATACTTAGTGTGTGCAAGCACTTGCTTAAAGCACTAAGCACTGATTTTAAAAAGTATTTTTAAGCACTGTGCCTATTTGGGACAGCTCTGATTAATACAACAATACTAAATTATTGCAGGGATCTTCTTTAACCATGATTTAAGTGACATCACAGGTAATTTAAAAAGGCTTTGTTATATAAAGGATCGGCTGTAAAATTATGTTCTCAACTTGTAACTTTTTGTTACTTTGTTGTGCTTGATTTACTTTTTTCAGGAAAACATTGAAGGATTTATACCTCCAACGTGTGACTCTTGCGGGGGCCCATTGAAGCCAGACATAATATTTTTTGGAGATAATGTGCCTCAAAGCCGTGTCAAGGCTGTCAGAAATGTGATATCAGAAAGTGATTCCTTGTTAGTTTTAGGATCCAGCCTTTCAGTTTTTTCAGGATATAGAATTGTCTTACAGGCCCTTGAAGAAAATAAAAATATTGCCATCGTCAACATAGGTCCAACTAGGGCTGATAAGGATATCAAGTTAAAAATAGCTGCCAAGTGTGGTGATATTTTACCAAAGATTTGTTGACTGTCAAGGTGTAAATAGATTGTAAATATATAGATATATTTATGTTTATCTTGTTTATGTCTTGTTCCCTCTGATTTGTCCTAATTTTATTTTCAGATACAATCAGGCCTGATGAGAGGGGGGGGTAGCGTAAATCCCCCAGGCCTGGATTTTTTCGAGGGGTCCATGCTCTAGGAGCATTACTTTTCCATAAAATGTTTTGTTTCTCCATTAAATAATCAAATTTAAAAAGTTTTCGTGGGTGTAATTTAAACGTGCTATCATTTTTCGATGTAAGAGAATGACTGGCATTGTTGATCGTTTCTAATCATGGCTAAGTTGATCGCAATTTTTACTAAAAATTCCTAATATTTAAAAAAATCGTGAATGTTTCAAAAAGTTGTAACTTTAACCCCTAGGATGCCTATACTAAAATAGAGAATTTAAGTTTACGTAACTTGATGTATAAAAATACAGAGTGTTCCATTTGAATTAAAAAAGTTTTAGAGGTTTGAATTTGACAATATGTAAAAAATGGAATACTTGGTATACTATTATGGAATCTTTTCATTGGAGAGCGTAGCTCGTCTTATGTTCTACGTTCCAAAGAGCAAACGAGGATCTCCTACAGGAAGAAAGTTATGATGGTTCTTGCAAACCGATGCACAGTGGTACCAAATGTAGTTTTTTGGTTCAAAAATGGCTAGAGAGCGCGAATCTTGTCGGAAATGAACCATTTTTTTTAATTAAAGCTTACAGAATTTCCAACAAATCCTGGGAGCACAAATTTAAAAAAAACGTTGTTACAACCATGAATAAATTACCAAGAATAACAAAACTATTTAAAACCTAAATTATAATAAACCATTATAAAAATTGTTCAAACTGTTCACCGTTATGATTAATACACAGAGTAGCACGACTTATCGTTGCACGTCTAACATTCTGTAATTGTTGAGGTGTTATTTGTGCAATTTCGAGTCGAACTTTTTCTTCCACATCTTGCCTTGTGGTTGGAGCAGTCACGTAGACTCTATTTTTCAAATGCGCCCAAATAAAAAAATCGAGTGGGGTTAAGTCAGGCGACCTTGCAGGCCACCATGGGTCCCAATCCAACGATCTGGAAATAATTGATTTAAGTAATCCCTAAGTATAATAGCATTGTGTGGTCCAGCCCCGTCTTGTTGGAAGTAAACCTCGTCAATATTGGTATTGGGAATTTGATTAATACGGAAATGAAAATGAAATTCTGTTTTTTTGCAAAAAAAAAAAACTGAAAATACTGGTACCTATCAGTAATTCAAACAACTATTTTCTTCTTTATAGACAAGTTTACAACCTTACTAATAATTTCCATAGCCTACTTAGTAATTTTCTTACATCGCATTCATCTGACGCGGCCATTTTGAAAAATTTTAAAAATTGCTCGTATCTCACTTATTTTTTGAAATTTTTTGCATCTGAAAAAACTGTTGCACTTAGAAATTTATGCTTAATGAGAAACCGTAAAAAAAATTAGTCATTCCATTTAAGAAAGAAAAGTTGATACCACTTCCGGTTCAACCGGAAGTGGTATCAACTAGTTTTTATACGTAGAGAAAAAAAAAATTTACAGGGCGTTTCAGTTAACATTCCCTCAGCCGATATCTCGGAAACTAAAAAATATATCTTTATTCTGTAAACGGTAATAGATTTCTATTGTTAATACCTTCTTCAAGAAATAAATTTACTTAACATTATCTCCAGAGATGGCGCTGCAGTTTAAAAATATTTTTCGATCAATGGAGCTTTGGAATAAATGCCATTCGATTGAAAACTTAATTTTAAGCAAAATTGCTCTTATTCGTAAAAGTCAAACTTGCAGTAATTTTTGAGATATTTTATTTCCATTGCTGAATTTTTTAGTGTTGTGTGTTTTTTTTAATTGCTGTAACTTTTTTAATATTGGTTTTCGAATGTAGGTCCTTGGTAACTGTTTTGCCTGCTATAATTAATTAATACATCCAAGTGATAAAAAGTGCCGAGCACGAATATTATTCCATTTCTTTCAATTTAAATTTTTATTCAAATTTAATTTTTAATTTTCGGTAAAATCGCAAGTGACAAAGAAGTTACCAAGAACCTACTTCCGAAAACCAATATTGCGAAAGTTGCAGCAATTAAAAAAAAATACAACACTAGAAAATGAAACAATGAAAATAAGCTGTCTTAAAAACTGGTGAAAATGACTTTTACGAATAAGAACAATTTTGCTTAAAATTTAGTTCTTAATCGAATGGCATATGTTCCCAAGCTTCCTTCATCGAAAAATATGTTTAAACTGCAGCGCCACCTTTGGCGATCATGTAAATTGTATTTCTTGAAGAAGCCATTAACAATTGAAATCTATTACCGTTCGCAGAATAAAGATACATTTTTTTGTTTCCGAGATATCGGCTGAAGGAATGTTAACTGAAACATCCTGTATACCCTAAAAGATTAAATTTTTTTCTTTATGTATAAAAACTAATCCAAAATTAAGGATTAACATTAACAACAAGATTTGTGAATGAACTTTGGAATATAAGTCAAATGACACTTTTTTGCCTGATTTGACAGCTGATTTGGTTTCACTTTATTTTCTAACTAGCTTTAATTTTACAAAGAATTTCGAAGCAACTAGGTATTTTTGGCTGAAAATTTTAAGGTATGGGTTATTATATGTCATTTAAAACTGTCAAGCTATCAATAAATGTTTTATGCCGAAATTTTGACCAAGTGACATCACTGATACTCGAGTTATAATCCTCAGTTTCAAGAACTCGATATTCTTATCTTATGAAGTTATTCAGTATATTATATCAGAAATTTTAGTTTTTTAATTTAAAATATTAGAAAATTGATTTTTTTTTCGGACTCTGAAGATTTGTTGAGACCACTGTGCGCTGCACTCGTCAAATATCTACGAAACTGTTGGATTTAGGATAGGAGCTGCTACATCTTTTCGACTCAGAATTTTATGGTTATTTTGAAAAGTTGAAAATATATAGGGTGTTAGATTTAAAATAAATAAGTTGGTATCGACTTCCGTTATGACCTGAAGTAGGTACCACATGTATTTTGGTTGGATTGTCCACACTGACTTTAGTAACTTACAAAAAATTTCCACAATTTTTTGTTACATGCTTTTCCTTATACCCATACAGCACAAGGACATCCTCAGAACACACTGGGGACAACTTTTCAGGACATATGGGATATCCTGGGAAGATCCCATTATCACCTTAGGATGTCTGTAGGATATCCAAATGGGACAGTTCGGGCCTTGCTGATAACGTCCTCAGGACATCAGTATGGGTGCAGTGTACAGGACATCATCAGCTCTTATATGGGTTATGCCTGGGCTTTACTATCCACAACCTGAGGACATTGATCGGACTTTATATAGGACATCCCCAGTTTTTTTTAGGGTTTATTGGATATTTCTAAAGACAGCAAAAAATGCATATTATTTTATAGGATCATTGCTTTTAAACTGAGCCAATAAGCGAAGATAAAGGAATACAAGTTTATATAATGGCAGAGGTAAAATGACTAATATAAATGTGATACATATATGTACAACTCCATACATATATTTTTATCTATCAATTGGCTTATATTACTTTAAAAGTAAATCTACCAAACTAATAGAGGTTATATATATATAGTCCAATGAAATAGGTCGACAAATCAAAATTTTAAGGTAAATACTTGAATTTTTGATATGTTGCTTTGAAGTATTTGAACACGATTATTGAAAGAAATTTTTTTTCAACCCCGACAAGGGGTGAAAAAAATATAACAAAGTCTTTTTTCAAAAGTACTCAAAATGTGTAAAAGACTAAAAAAGTTTCAAATAAAAATTGTAAAAGCATGAAACATTACATAAAAATTAATCTCTTGCCTTTTTTGGTATTATTAAAATCAACAGAGGTTAGGGTGGTTAGAAGTTATAAGGGATGATATGTACAACTTTAGAAAATCATAGCATACTGAAAAGTTATAATGAATTTAAAAAAAATTCTATTCCATCGGAAAAATATATAGGATTACGTATCTGAGAATAACATCTGCGGACAATAACCAATCACATTTTCCCCTTTTAGATTATATAATAAATACAAAGATATTACATAGCAGCATTATATTTATGAAATATTTAACGTAATCTTATTTGTCGAAAAAACTATACTTAAAATGAACGTGGGAAGACATCGACGCCCGGCGGATTTCTTAGAACTTTCGACTTGTCACAAAAAGGTGGCTAATTCAAAATACAGTAAATGTATAAAACCAAATTATTAATAACTGCTATTTATATAAGATGTAGATTTTTAATACATTTTTAATGAATTATTTGTACTAGAGGGGATTTTCAAATAGAACAAACAAATAAGTTTTTAGAAGCAAATTTGTACAAACCTATAAATAAATAGCCTCAAAATAATATATATATTTTTCATTATTTTTGTTGTTGAAATCTCCTAAATAATAATACCTATAATAGGACGACTCTAGGACTTGCCCAGGATATTCCTACAGTGGATATTTTATTAGGATTTTAATATCTTTGCAGGATATTACTAGGATATCCTACCAGGATTTGTCTAGGATATCCCCATTTGGGATATTCTCAGGTTGTATATATTTTATTGGGATATCCTAAGGATATCCTGAGGAATGTTGTCCTCGATTGGGATATACGGGACCAAATGAGGATATCCTCGGAATGTCATGTGCTGTGTGGGTATCGATCAATTCAGTTCCCGGTGAAGCACCCTGTGTAGTGTAATACTGGAAAGGTAATAGAAATAAAACTGAAATCCTAAGTAATTAAAAAAATATTTATTAAAAAATTGTTTCACCTACAGATCCTTACATTTCAACATCTTGAGGCTAAGTGAGCAAAATGTCATTAATTAGAAGTCTTTTATCTGTAATAATAACAACAATAAAAAATGTGGGTTATTAACTTTTACCTTAGACGTAAATAGATAAAAATACAAAAAATTGGCTAATACCGTGATATTCTTAAAATATCGTCTCAAAATTTAAGACCTACATTAAACCAGAAACAGTTTTTTTCTATTACAATAATTATTTATAATCACTTATTATAAAACATACAATAGCAAGCAAAAATCTGGCTTTCGGTTTTTCATTTTCATAATTTTTGCTCGCTATGTATTCAAACAAATTTATGTGACTAGGTAGACAGAAAATTTGGAACACACATTTCTATACTAAATTGACACACACAAACGTCCCGTTTGCAGATTGTGTTTTGGACCCATATGCTCCTGTATCTTCAGAAAAATTATTACATTTTCGGACGGAAATAGAACCATTTTAAATAGTTTGAATATATTGTGGTTAGTGAAAACAAACAAGTGGGGCGAAAACACACTATTTAGAAATTTATTATTGTATATAACATAAGCTGTAATATTTAGTTAGTTTAGTGTGTAAAAGTTGCACGTTGTTGATATATTGATGTTTTTTAATTTAGAAAAATAGCGAGGTACTAGGGGGTAAATAACCGTTATGTGTGGAGTTAGGCATACCATTTGGCATATCATATTAAGATGTAGAGTTGCTAATTAACATTTGCGAAACTTCAACTTCCAACACATATGTTGCGAAAATGACGAGACGGCAGGGCAAAATTATAATTAAATAATTTTCGAGAGCCGAGAATGTCTTGCAAAAAAGTCAGCAAAAGCAGTAGTTTGGGCCAGGGTGTGCTTTAATTTCAACTTAGGTTTGGTCAAAAAAATATGGATCAAGTAGATATCATTGAGTATTTCCAAAATAGAGATAATTATTTCAGGGGGTGATTCGCCCATCAAATACGACAAAAAGTTATCTGTATATCAGGGTAGTGAAATAAAAATTTCCCACAAATCTCGTATTTAAAACTGTCCACAGAGTACAGAATTAATAATTATATTTTAAATTATTCCTTCGCAGACCTTTTTATGGGATCCCAAAATTAACTCATTTTTTAAATAAATATATAATAGTTCAATATGAAAAGGAATTATTAATTGGTATTCTCTGAACAATATTTATGACGACTGGGGTTTCTCGATACTTGACTTTGTGAGCTTTCCGCAAAATATAAATAGTACCTAAAGCTTCTACTCTCCAGAATGTATTTGTTGGGCGAAGATGTTGCAGGCGAATTATCTAATTGTTATTATGAAATGAAGCTGAAATTATTATTTTTTCGACCGATTAAAAAATAAAAGGACAGAAAGTAACGTTTCCCGGGCTAGGCCGGAAAGTGGGCATCAGAGATCGGCAAAAGCTTTTCCCATCCCTGTTATTCTCTTTTCCGATCCATGAAGGTAAAAAATGCTGCCAATTTTTGGTATAGGTGGCTTTGCTTTCTTGTTGCTATGGAAACCAACTTGTGTTAATTCTTGGGAGAAGTGTCAAATATTGTTTGTTGTTGTATTTGTTAGAAAATTTATTTAAAAAATAATAAAACATTGGTTTTGTATCATAATGTCGGTTGAAAGATAATCTTAGGTACGTTACATGACCGAAAAACAGTGTTTTGCAGGCCTCCCCAAGCTTCCATTAAATTTGCTTGGGTTGACCTACAAAACACCACTTTCCGATCTTATAACGTAAATTACTATTGTTGATTGTTTTCACTGACCAAATATTACATTTTCTACTCTAAACCTACTAAAATTAGTACAAAATGCAACACCTGCATTTTTTATCACATCATTTCTAATATTGAGCAAAAAGTTGATATTAATATATATACTAATAAGTACCTGTCTAAATGTTTGTTACAAGGCACCTTGAAATTACCAAACAATTTGGTTTCTTCTGATCATTGCATTTGGAATGCCCAAAAATGTTCTTAAAGGATTCACATCCGAGAGAGAGAGAGAGAGAGAAAGAGAAAGAGGTAATTCTATATGAAAATATTATTTATTTTTGACCTTAACTTTATTTACTAATACATAGAGGGTGTTCCGTAGTAACGCGCAAACAATTTAACTACCGATTCCTTATCGAAAATATTCATATAATATTTTTCAAAATAATCCTTTTTTGTCCAGCTACACTCCCTTAACGACGAGTGCAAAAAATTGTTTTTAATTTATATCTGAAAATACCGTATTTGGAAAAAGAAGAAATTCGACACATCGCGGTTACTAATGAAAAGTCATCTAGCGAAATTATTTCCTCCATCCAGCGTGTGTACAAAGGGGTGATATTAACTACCCTTCTTATAATTTTGTAAATATTTTTCTGTCTGCTATTTTTTCTTTCAATTAAAAAAAGAACTAAACATTATGATTCATTTAGAAACTTTTTTACCTCTGGATAAAATTTCGTAAAATCGACCGTTTTTGAAAAAAGCGACGAGCACTATTATAGTAAAACCCTAAGTAGGCTGGTGTCAAATCATAATTTGACAGTATTATGTACCGATGTGATCATGTGCTTATAAATTATTTTCAAATAAAAATTAAAAACCGTTTCTTTGCCCACCCATTTAAGCAAGAGGTGCGTGCAGCTGGACAGAACGACTTATTTTGAAAAAATATGTAGGAATAACCCACCTTCATTTTCGATAAAGAATTGGTAGTTAAATTTTTTGCACGTTATTACGGGACACCCCGTATATTGGGAAAAACTATACGACCACCTAGGTAGAACTATAACAAGAGTAGTGTTGTGAATTTTCACTCAATAATTTAAGCATTAGTAGAGACTGTGGCTGTAGTTTTTATGGCCGAGCTGAGGCCTATTTTATACCACTTGCCGGGCTAGGTAGATGGTATAAAATAGGCCATCGCTCAATTATTAGCATTTTGGAAGTTTGTAGTTTTTGAAACTTTTTCTCGTTTACTTCTCGAAAATCTTTTTTTCGAAAATTATTCCCTTTTAAATTTCAGATAGCAGTTAAAATTGCAAACAAACTATTTTGGCTTGACAAAGTAAGCGTAGCCTCTTGAAAATATTGTATGATATGCACCAATTTATTTCATAGTTTCAAATTTATCCAACGTAATGTTTCTTAGAGAAAAAATATTTTTGAAAACAAACATTTACTCATCAAAAACTTCTAATCGCTAATGATTAAGGATGAGTACACTCATACAAAAAGCAGCAACCACAAAAGGAAGTAGCTGCTGGGCTGTAGCCGATTTTAAACCGAGTACTTTTAAATTTAGAAATTTAGTCGAGTCGCTGTATCGAGATTTTTAAAAAACCCAAAAAATGTTTAATACTTTACCGATTTTTTTGGAACTTTGGAAATATCTTCTTGGGTTCATAAATCGAAAAGTTAAGAGTTTTTTTTTGTTGGTCGAACCACCGACATTATTAAATAAACAAATTAAGTTAACAATTGAATAACCTCCTGAATAATTATTCAAAATGGCTGAATTTTTTTCTAGGGAGGTTTTGGGGGTCGCTGATTACGAATTTGACATCAAAGAGTCCAAAATCAAAATAGCGGTTGTGACACTAATTGTTTGGAATATTCGTCTATGAATATTCATAATTCTATCGGAAAATTTCCAGAAAAGCTTCTTAGGTCGCGAATTATTAATTTAACATGGAAAAGTCAGAATTGAAAATGGCCGAAATATCATCCATTATTTTAAATATTTTTGTAAATCTGTCATTCTAAAAAAATTATAACTCTCAGAGAAACCGAATTTTTTAATATAACAAAATGTTAAATATGACCATGCTTAACGTACGTTTCAAATGTTATTGGTTTGGGGTCCAAATCAGTTATTGTATTCAAAGGTCGTTACTAATAAGCATCTACTCTGCGAGCGTACGGCCGGAAAATCGCTCCGTTTTTTTTTAATTTCTGGAAAACGGTTCAGAATTTTTGAATGAAATAAAATGCAAAGTTAAGCCAATAAACATACCTTTCGACTGTTGTTTATTTGAAATCGATATCTATAATTGTTTTCAAATGCGACCCTTCACAAACACCTATCACACCAGCGTGTGGTCGAAAAATCGCTCCGTTTTTTTCGAATTTCTGGAAAACGGTTCAGAATTTTTGAATGAAATAAAATGCAAAGTTAAGCTAATAAACATACCTTTCGACTGCTTTTTCGATATCTATAATTGTTTTGAAATGTGACCCCTCACAAGCACCTATCCCTCCGGCGTGAGGTCGGAAATTTGCTCTGTTTTTTTTTCAATATCTAGAAAACGGTTTCGAATTTTTTTAATGAAATAAAATGTAAAATGAAGCCAATAAACGTACTGTTTTTTGTTTGGAGCCAATACATGTAATTGTTTTCAAATGCGACCCCCCATAAGCACCCATCCCACCAGCGTACAGCTGGAAAACCGCTCCGCTCCGTTTTTTTTTTAATTTCTGGAAAACAGATTCGATTTTTTGAGTGTAACAAAAAACAAAATGTTTATAATGAACGCACCCTCGAGTATTCTTAATTACTAGCAAATTTTTATCATTTGTTGTTGTTATAGTCCAAAATCACATTGAGTTCTTTAATTATTTAAGTTCACTTTTCCAACGAAAAAATTCTTTTATATATTTTCCAGAACATGTGGTATATGTGGAATTATATTTTTGGTGTATACCTACATACGACGTATCTATAAGATTCACATAAATATATGCCTGATATATATGATGATTAATATACTATACTTCGTAAAAAATCATCGTTTATTTGGAAATGCGCGCGGATTTTTGTATCGTAATAAATGTTTTGTTAATAAACAAATGCTTTTTATGAATTTTTAAATTTATATATGTGATCAGCGACCCCCAAAACTCCACTAAAAAGATTTCAGCCATTTTGAATAATTATTCAGGAAGTTATTCAATTGTTAACTTAATTTGTTTATTTAACAATGTCGGGGGTTCGATCGACAAAAAAGAAACTCTTAACTTTTCGACTTATGGACCCAAGAAGATATTTCCAAAGTTTAAAAAAAATCGGTAAGGTATTGAACATTTTTTGGGTTTTTTATAAATTTCGATACAGCGACTCGACTAATTGTACCAATCTCTATATCGATGATTTTACAAAGATTGAAATTATTATTAATAAATTTATGGTCAAAAATAATAAATATTTTTCTTTCGGACCTTTCTTTTGGATATAATGACCTTTAATTCATTGTTACTAGTCAACATTACAAACAGAACACGTTTCTTGGTAGTTATTCCCAGAAATATATTAATATAACCAAGACTTATCACATTTTCACTCAAAATTATACCTATATGTATTTGATTCAAACAAAAGTAGCAATATATCTGTACAGCCTAAGAAAATTAATTCAGTAGTTAGATTTAGACGTATATTATATGTACAAAAAATGATAATAATCATCTCAAATCCATTGCACTTATTGCCCAATCAATAAATATAAACAATAAAGTTGAACTGATTTTTACAACATAATTATGTTTTCATTGCAGTTTTCTTTTTCACCATGGGGTAGATTTTTTGAGTATAATTACTAGTTTGGGGACTACCAATAGTCGACGACTATACGATTCCTCCTGTTTTTAAATAATTTGTTTAAACCAAGCCATCTAGATGCTACGTGATGGTACACAAAAAAGCTAACAAAGTTCGTTTCCATCCTCATTTAGGTTCAATAACGTGTATGTGTCCCTGCGTGTGATAAACCTATTCGAATTGTAGATATAGGCACTGCTGCGTCTCCTCAGATTCTTCATTCCTGCAAGAAGAATTTTTGTTAGGAAAGTTGTAGATTATTTAGGAAAGGGCCGCGTCGGAACAAATATTAGTAGTATACTTTTATTCTTATGATCGCTAGTTAAATGTGTAGTGTGTGTATTAGTACTATATTCGTCAATACTTTCAGTACTCATAGCTGTGCAATATAGTACTGAATAATATGGCATAAACAAATCCGAAATGCTGTTGGTTTTTGAGATATTGGAAAAAATGTAAATTTTGAATTTTCGATTTTTCGAAACATATCGGTTTTTATTACACTTGTAAAAATTAAAGAATACTTTCTTAGAGAACTTTACGATGCTCTACAAGCCTACAATATCAGTTTTTTACGACGTGACGTTGCCTTAGGATCATCATCAACCTCAAAATTTCAAATACGGACCTGGAGTTTTTACGTCATTTTCGGGCAGCATTTTGTAATACTGATTCAGTGATATGTCGCACTTAAATATTTTCCAACATTTAATTGCACTAAAACCATTAATCACTTAACCGGTCGCCTGAATGCGGTCCTGTAAGTTTTGTCTTTTGCATTAGATTTCACGGTACCTTGCTAGTATTATTAGTAAGTTGTTGATTTACTTGAGATTATTTATTGATTTTTTACAATGACACAACTTTGAATCAGGTTTCAGCAGGAGAGGGCTGGAAAATTATGTAAAAACTGCAGGTCCGTATTTAAAATTTTGAAGTTGATGATGATCCTAAGGCGACGTAACGTCGCAAAACAAGCTGATCTTGTAGGCGTGTAGAGCATCGTAAAGGGCTCTAAGAAAGTATCCTTGGATTTTTTATAAGTGTAATAATAAACAGGATATTTCGAAAAATTCAAAATTTACGTCTTTTTCCAATATCTCAAAAACCAATAGTAGTATTTCGGCCTTCTTTATGCCATATTATTAAGTACAATATTGCAAAACTTTGCCCCCTCCATCTCTTACGTTTTCCGAGATTCCAATGGTGAGCATCCAATTTGACTCACCCTGTATATGCATGAATATATTTAGGCGATGGTTACACATCAGCTTGAGCCAGTCCTGGCTTTGACGTTATTTATCGCTGCCTCCCGACCTGTATCTCTCGACCTTTGCTTATAGCCCGAGAACTCACGACACCGAGGGTGAAAGAGCTTTCTAAAATCTAATATTTATTTATTAGTTTGTTTATTTATTAGTTTATTAAAAAATATTGGTCAGCCTGGGAGCTGACAGAGTCCTAAAGAATGCAAAGATTTCATTAATATTTGTACACAAAAGTTTTTCTTTTAGTTATAGATAGTTGTTTTTTCTGCTGTTTGCAAAATCCTATAAAGAATATGTTTCAATCTATTTTATGGTTTTCTAAAAAAATTAAAGTGCCCGCAAGAATCTGAAAAAATTCAGAGGTACGTAGGAAGCCGAGAGAAATTGAATGGTGCAAACCCAGCTTTGTATCTCGTTTCGTTTTCGAGATTGAACCATCGGAATTTGGTAAAAATCGGCCTTTTTACCTAATTCCGATAGCTCAATCTCAAAAACGGAACTAGATACAAAGTTGCGGTTTGCGCCATTCCATTTCTCTCTCCTTCCTACCTGAATTTTTTCAGATCCTTGCGGGCCCTTTAATTTTTTTGGATAAACCATTAAAAAATTTGTGCGGTTTCGACATCTCTTCGCATAAACCGCTCTAAATTTTTTTCAGACAAAAATTACCCCTCCTTTCTTGTGCTTGATCGACTGGAAATTAAATTTCCAATCCGATGACGTGGGGCACGATATGTTCTGGTAATTTTTAAGTGAGATAGAGGGCGCCAAAGTAAGAGGTCCGAGGATTTCGCTCGAGTCCGCTTCGAAAATGAGAGCTGACTGCTCGCTGTTCTATCAGCGGGCAGACTGACCAATGTTTTTGAATAAACTAATAAATAAACAAACCAATAAATAAATATTAGATTTTAGAAAGTTCTTTCATCCTCGGTGTCGTGACCTCTCGAGCTATTATAATACAGTCTGTATACAACATCTGGATTTCCCGGCACTATCACAGAAGCCTTGGACACTCATATGCACTGACTATTTTGTTAAACCGTTTTTTTTTGTGCCTACCTACCTATTTCTATCGTTTCCTTGGTGAACACTAGCGACTTGTAAGCGTTGACGAAAACGCCTAGAATGACACAAGTTCCAAGAAATATGAAACCATACGTCATAAGGGGGCAAGCGACGTCGGCGAACGTAGTGGCGAGGTATATCCATCTTCTGATTGGCGGCGTCAGATCATCAATGCCCTACAGAGAAAAACAATAATAAGCTTACAATATTATTAAATAGATCTTTATTTATGTAAGTTGCCAAGTTGATTGCTTGTTCGGTTATTGAAAGAATGGAACTTAATTGGAAACAAAAGGTAAGAATACTATCAGTCAGTTAGTACCTTTAAATAAAAGATCCGTTTTAAGTTGTTCCTCTTACCTCTTCAACCCACATGATTGGGAAGATGATGCTGGGAAAATTCCTGACTGGGGTGACGTATGGTGCCTGATCCACTTTCAAATTCAGCTGAACTCTTATTTTGCCCTCTATTGGAACGCCCAATTTCTGAAAGAAAGCAGTTGTTTTTGTAAATTATTGCTTACTGAAGCCGAAATGAAAATTAACAAATAATTGATGCCTGTGAAGTAGTCTCAACATATACTGAAACACTTAAACACCACACTTGAATACCCAAAATTATGGGGCTGTACTAGTGCAAGTAACATTGAAATAATCCAACCTTTTCAAAATGAAGTGTTAAGGGGAGTGGGCAATGCTCCTTGGTATGGTACGAAATAGGGACCTACACAGAGACTTGGCTGTGGAGATGGTTGCAGACGAAGTCAGAAGATTTGCACAGAGTCATGAAGAGCGACTTTTAAATCACGTTAATATCGAAGCATTCCATCTGCATAATCAAAGTGGGTGGGATAAGAAGAAGGCTTAAAAGGCCGAAGCCTTTTGAGTTAGTCTAGAGGGTGCAAAGGCAGAGCATTGTGCGAGTGTGAAGTGCATCTTGATAAAACAATCTGAGGACACCTTAGCATATAACTTAGTAGTTCTTAAGATATTATCAATGTTGCTCGTTAATCTTAGTATTTAGATTAGTTATTATGCATTTAAATAAATAAAAAAATAAATAAATAAAAAATCAAGTAACAATGACAGTGCATCCAACACAGACCTTATTTATATTTATTTCATGCAACTGCAAAAAAGAATGTTACTGCAGGAATGTTGGGTCATAGTGTTCTATTGGGTGTAAATTCTGTAATGGTCAATTATGCGAGAATCCACCAGAGGCTCGCTTCGAGAGAGATAATGAAGATCAGGAAATTTTATTAATGGAAGCTCAGTTCCTCAGAAGCACAGACAATGAATTAGACGATGACATTAAGGACGAAGACTATGAAAAAGTCAACATTAACTTACCTGAACCGTCAGAAAGGACAAGAAAGTAATAATAATATAATCGCGTACATAGATTACGAAATATGAGTCGCATTCTGGACTATGGGTGCAGCGTTGTTTCGATCTTAACGATCGCTAACCTGGAGAATTTGTGAATTTGGCCTACCGGGATATCCAATAAAAAACGCACCATTTTCTCTACTTCATGATGCTGGGCAAATGAATTTACTTTGACCTTTAGATTAAATCTGTGCTGTGGAGAGGTTTTGTTTAAGAAGAAGAATATTGAAAATTGTGTTTTCTCTTAGTTTTTTAAATATCTCTGGTTGTATAATCCGTATCGCAATAAAGTTAGATAAACAAATTGTTCACAACGAAATTGCGAGGAAAACTTATGTCCGAACCTTTTTGGTGAAATTTTCAAGTTGCTAAACACAAGAACATTTTAGAGAGACCATTTTTAAACAATTGATGGAGTAATTACCCCATCAATTGTTTAAAAATGGTCTTTCTAAAATGTTCTTGTGTTTAGCAACTTGAAAATTTCACCAAAAAGGTTCGGACATAAGTTTTCCTCGCAATTTCGTTGTGAACAATTTGTTTATCTAACTTTATTGCGATACGGATTATACAACCAGAGATATTTAAAAAACTAAGAGAAAACACAATTTTGAATATTCTTCTTCTTAAACAAAACCTCTCCACAGCACAGATTTAATCTATTTGATTGTATGTGCAGATCAATTGATCTGCACATACAATCAAATTCATCATGTTATTATGACATCTGTAACACGATATTGAAAAAACTTCCTCAAGAGTGTTAAGATGGTACCCATCAAAATAGAGAAGACTACATCGAAAGGAACGACATCGGAAGGAGAACTTTAGACATACCACATTTAGTCCATTGAAATGTTACAAAATTATGGCTGAACTTTGCATTTTGGGCGGGACAAAATTTCTATTTAAGTGTAGGTAGGTCAGTGTGAGTGTAAAACTCGGTTGTCATAAAGCTTCAATTATCAACCCAACTATAAAACAGCTATCAAGATATCTGCAAAAAAGTTTTTTTTACCACTTCCGTCTCTAACTTCGGGATGTAGTCTCAAATATTTTTGTTTGCATGTTTTGGGTCCTTAATGGTGATTGAGGTAGGAAGTAGAAATTGGACTGAACCAGTTTCTACACTCCGACCTTGGAAAAGGTATAATGCCTGTAAATTTTACCAACCATTAAATAGTAGCCCAAATAACTTACCGGTTGAATTTTAAAATACGATCCATGATTCTCTCTTGTTGCGTTAAGTCCCTGGAAAGGTTTTAGTAGTGTTTCATCGGCGTCGAGGAAGTGCGGAAAAGATAAGTAGACAGGGGCATCTAGAAAATTTAACATTTTTTGGTAATCATAACAAATAGAAACAAAGGGAATAATTATATTGCTAGCAAAAAAAGACTAGTAACTATCTCAACTCATAGAAAAGCTTATCCCAGAGCTACAATCAACACTGGATCACAAAAAATATCGTGGCATATTTATAGCCGGCAAAGTATTTTTTTGAGAAAGATATATATTTCTGTCTTTTTTGTAAGAGTTGAAATAATTAAAGTGTTTCTATGGTAAATTTGAAAGTTTAGTCTAAAGCGTCGCTTCCAGGATAAATCATTTTAAAGCCTGATGTGATAGAATAAGGTACTCCGTACACCGAGCTACTCATTAGGGACAGTAACTGGTTTGTGACGGAAATGTGATCGCTAACTAGTTAGTGACCGGACTCCGTACTCGAAGCTACTGTATAGTTATGGTATAGTAACTCACAGTATAGTAACTCAGTGCATAGTAACACATAGTAACTCGCTTAAAGCAACACACTACGCACTTAACTGTCATACCACATTCCCTTGCTACCTTGGACCAGGCTTTCTCCTTAAGATTTTTCTGGTACTCGGAAAGCGTGTAGTTATATAATAGAGTCCTCTTCTCTAACTCTGCCAAAAAATGTGCAGTCAATATTTGCTCGTTCATCTTGAAATCATCCAAAAGACACTTGTCAACACAAAGAACTCTCTAATTACTTCCCGAAACTCGGAAACTAGACCCTGAAGTAGCTGCGTGCAAAGTCCCTTAAAAACTGATCACAAACTGCCTACCAACTAGTTACTAACTAGTAGCGCCGCCATGTGCGGTACTCGACAGAACGATATAGCAAGTGATTGGTTACCAACTTCAGTCAGGAATTAGTTTCTTTCGAGTAGCCCCGTGTGCGGACGGCCTAAGAATCGAGCCTGTGCTTGAATATTGCAAACGATATTCGTATACGAATATTGTTAACCAGATATGTTATGCGCTAACCTCAAACGAATGTAGTCGATTGTTTACTTTACGCACCATTACAACTCCATCACCAGCTCATGATTCATTCTTAATATTGCCGGTAGCAAAGCCGTAGATTAAATGATATATATTTATTATTATTGAATCATTTATGGAGTTCTTCATTAAACTAACATTATTTATTATGAATCCATGTATTATAAATAATTAATTTACACCTTGCCTATCAATTAATATAAAGTAGTAAAACAATATTTACAAAAATTAAAAAGTGATTCTAAAAATTGTCGGTGGACGCTCATGACCATCGCTGGTGTTATGAAGTATTCTCTTGTCGGTCTTTTTTATGATTTTTAAACTGACTTTAGATGATACGTATAGTTACTATAGTTTTTCCTTTTTTGCTAGTAATATAATTATTTTCTCTTTTACTGTTACACTACGCATTGTACTGAATTTGCGTTTGCGTTTTTTTTAATTAATACTAATCATATTTCATCTTCGATACTTACCAAATTGGCAAGGACTAATATTTTGTAACCCTTTAGGTGGGCAAAATTCATTTCCAGGACAAAAACACTTGTTGTTCGGATCTTTGTCGACTGAATCGAAAATATTGTCCATAGGCGTAAACAAATCGGCAGCGATTCCTACAACAAAATAATATTTGTTAGTTTTATAGACAATATTACGGTTCTAACATAACTATTAAAAAAAAAATTGTAGTCCAATTATATTAGGCATAAAGATGACTTCTCTTAAAGAAAATCCCAACCATTTCATTTTCAATCGCTTTATTTTGCCCTTGGGATCAATATGTTAAAAATCCAGAGTGGAACCGCAGAGGCACACGGCGTTAAATAATATTAAAGGCGAAAAGTCAATAAATTCGGTTTATTGCGAATTAACATAAACAAACATGAACAACACATCACACAGAGTAAGCAACCTCCAAATCCAAAGTTTAGGATATCCGGAAAGGGGTTACATATTTAAAAAACGCAGACAACATCCACTACTCACCGACATCGTATCGGAACTGGGAGGCGAACCCAGTACACCATAGACAGTCTGACCAAACGCGCTTTAGCCGGCCGAGCTATCGTGCCGATTGAATATCTCACTTCCTATGGCATGTGTGTTGACTATTTATAAAGTGCATATATTTTTATTCATCATCCCGACAAATTAAACCCATGTCTGTAAACACGTATAAGATGCCTGGTGCCACAACATAAGTAACAATAGTTAACGCATTCGTCAGCAATCGTTCACCCTAAACTTTTACCAAGCAGAGACGTAGATCTTACTTATTTCTTATTTTTTCCATGTTATAAATGTTCTCAAAACTACAGTAACTGATTTAAAAGGGATTTTGGAAAACAAGCCAGTCATTAAGTTATCCGAGCTACCTCTAGATGCCCCTCACCCCATACTTAGCTTAAAGAGAGACATAAAGAAAATTTAAGAAATATTCGTGGAATTGGAGAGCAAAGCTGTTCTTCTCCCAAAACAGGTAATTGAGCATGGCATTTTTTAATGAAAACCACAAGAAACTGTAATTAAAAAAAAGTGACATGTGTGGAATAAGCTTATCATAACGATATCATAGAGATACTTATTACACTAATATACTTAAGGCGTAGTGCGTATTATTCAGAATTTGATCCTTCGAACCGGATTTCACTACCGACAATAAAATAATTTGAGCCAGTGGCGGCTCGTCAGGGGAGGCTGAGCCTCCCCTTGGAAGAACCACCATATCTTCAAAAGTAATATCTTAAGAAATTTCTATTAGGTGTATCTCAATTTTCAATATTTTTTGTTTATTATTCATTAATTAATTTTCAGTTTATATATAACATTTTTGCATTTCCTTTCCACAAACATACCTATAACGTTACAGTCCGGATAGTCTTTGTATGCATATTTCCCGGTCGGCCGGTCTTTTACTGAATGAACACTGCGGTTCGCTGGAGGCTAATACGAAATAGCTTCCAACTTTACCGCATTTACTTATAACATGAATGGCCTTGAATTTCTTTGCGCTGTGTAAAATAGCAACACTTGGAATAGCCAAGTATGAGGCTAGCCTCAGATCTCAGTTCTTTATATATAGCGCATGTGCACAGGTCATTCAAGAGTCAGGTGATTCACAAAGAAAACGAACTGACGTCTGACAGTTGCGTTTAGCCGGTTAAGAAGAACTTGACGTATAAATACATAAAACATTTTATAGGCGGGCTAGAAATAAGTGCTCTAGGTGAAAATATTCCCAACAACATGTCTTGTTGTCCAGACGTGGTGGATTATTTGTTATTAAATGGATTTACTACTCTTATTTATGACGAAAAGGTAAGAATTAAAAGAAATGCCAGGCCTACACCAGCAATGCTTTCGTTAGTTTTTAAAAGTGGTAAACAAAACAGAGGGTTTTGTGATAACAATTATAAAAAAGTCGAGTGGTTAACGACATCAACAGTTAGAAACAAATTATATTGTTGGAGATGTTTATTATTTACTAATGATCAATCCTCAATTTGGGGCAGGGCCGGGTTTAATAATTTGCAAAATTTGTCGCGAGGTTTAGAAAGGCACGAAAAATCCCAGGAGCACATTTCATCTTGCATTAAATTCGAAATGTTTGGTAAACAAAATATTGTAAATTTCTTGGATTCTGCACATAAGAGAGAAATAGAAAATGTTAACGAAAAGGTCCGTGAGAATAGGGAAATATTAAAGAGGTTAATAGATGCCGTTATATAGTTATCTTCACAAGAAAATTCTTTCCGAGGACATGACGAAAAACGAGAATCGTGCAATAAAGGAAATTTCAAAGAGCTGGTAGATTTTTTAAAAACTTATGACCCAAAATTAGAGAACTTTTTGAATAACGCCACTATTTTTTGAGACAATTCCGGTAAGCTTCTGTAGAATGATCATTTTCAGCACTTAAACGCATAAAAACATTTTTACTAGAAACAAAATGAGTCAAGACCGCCTTTCAAATGTATCGCTTATATCAATAGAATAACGTTTTTTGTTAGAATTGAGGAAACGCGATTCATTTTGTGATGAAATAATCAACCATTTTGCTAGTTCCAAAAATCGCAGGTTACCACTCATTTATAAAAATATTCAGGCTTTAAAGCAGAGATTAATATAGGTAGTTGTTATTTTAGAAAAAAATATTTATTTGTGTTATTTATTTTTTAGGAAATATTTTTTATAATTCTCCATAATATAGAGTTCCGCGGTTATATATTTTTTATATAACTTCTTTCTCAAAACTATTTTAATTTCTATTAAAACTTATAATTTTACCCGCCTGGCAGTGATATTGAATACAATTTTTTGTTTGTAGAAAAACACTTTAATTTTTTTACCAAAACTATTTTTATTTTTATTAAAAGTTATATAATTTAATTACAAGTGGGATAGTAGGACTCCTTTGGATACCGATACTCGAGTCGTAGGAACGAGAATTTCATAAGAATGATTTTTTCATCTCATCATATTTTCTATTTCCTTTTCATTCTATTCTTTTATTAGTTCTATTCTCTCAAGTCGTGAATCGGTATCCTGGCGAACAACCCACGGCAAAAAAATGTAACGCGCCGTTGTAATACCTCAGGGGTGGTGGGGAAATGTACAATTTGTAGTCATATTGCACATCAGTTGTATTTCAGAATATCAAGCCTCCTCTGCAGACAATATCACGAGCCGCCACTGATTTGAGCGTTTACTCTTTCTACACTATGCTTATTTGAACCTAGGTCAGAATAGTAATTTTGGTTCGCAATATTTAAAAACTGCGAACGGAGTATGAGGAAGAAATCCCCATACAAGTTAACTTTACTTACCATGTTTTGATACCGGTCCACGATACTGCATGGGGAGAATCCTGCATAGATCCTTATCGTAAACATGAACCACATCGGCTTTGGTGAAATATCTTGGTGGAAAGAAAGATCCCTCGCTGGCCCTTAAAGCATTACAAGGGGCATCTTTCCAAAAGGGAAGGGTGTCTTTGCCGTTCAGTTTGGAGAGGAGACCAAATTCGTGCATGCCTGTCATTCCGGTGTAAATGTTGTGCACTTCCGGTAGCGTGCCGTTTCTCTGTAATATAGAAATAACCAAATTTTAAATTTCCTTTTTTTATATAATAATAATAACAATAGTTTATCGTCCAATAAGCTACATAAACAGATTGGAGTTGTTACTGAAAATAAAAAGATCCCTAAGGAAATGGCTTTGGGAACGTAGCCCGTACACTCACGACAAAGTGTAGCTATTGCGAAAGTCATTATGTTTAATCTAACCTAATCGAAATAGAGAAAGAAAAAAAAGAAGAAAAACAACAATGATAAAATATATTTTTGTTCAATAATATACATACGTATATAGATATAATATAAACTTGTTATATTAAATATACATACAGGGCGAGTTATTAGTGTGTGGATGGTCAATATCTTATCAACCGTTTGAATTTAAAGAGAAACGTAAGAAAAATGTAACACAAATTTTAAGAGGTGAAGAAGCATTTTTAAAACTATCTTTAAATCTACAGTTTTACAAAAAACGTATTTGCATAAATTTGATCGTCGTTTCACTCTGAATGTTAGTCATATACTCGTCATGTACTAATTTCCAGAGCTCTCAAAGTTGAACCTAATTCTGCAGGATGTTCTCCACAATGATTCAAATTGTTACATTTTTAACTTTGTTCCAAGAACAAAATTGGAAACAATTAAATCAATTAATTTAATAATTAAATGTCTCATCTTAAATTTAAAGCTATAAAAATTACCAGTAATGGTTATATTTGTCTTGGCAATTTGTTATATAGTAAAATGCTAGAGTAGGTCGGTGGAGTTTTAAAAAGTCGTATTATAAGGGCTATTCTATTAATTTGTATTTAATATTTTAATATTGACGACTGGATTCCCTATAAGGAATATTGAACAGTATATTATTGAAGGTCTTTTAGTAAGAAATAATTGCGTTAGAGGGTTTTTATTGTTTAAAATGTTAGTTTGATACCTAAAAATGATAAAATCATAAAGCGCTATTAAATTCCGGGGTGCATATTTGAGAGCCCACCGAAGATACCCATGTTTTAGTCTTTTCAAAATAACTCAAAAACAATGATAATTTGGAGAATTTTACAAGAATAATTTTTCGTAAAAAAATAAATTTCACATCCAAGTACGGTGATAAAATATTTCTTTCTCATTTTTAGTATTAAAAATAATTAAAAAAGTTGAAAATTCATGAAAATTCACTTTTTTCTCTTTTCCAGTAACCGTGACCGAGATATCGCCATTCAAAGTTGACCCTTTTTGCCATATTTTACTGCATTTGCTCTTATACATTTTTTCTTTTAATTTTCAGTAATTCAATTTATGTTTGTGCAATAAGACAACAATTTAATAATGATACAAATGTTTCTTTAACGTTCTAAAATAAATATTACATCTTTACGAAAAAGTAATATTACAAACAATTAATGTTTGTGGTCGAGTTTAATAATATTAAAATTAACTTTTATTCATTATTTAAAATAAACTAATTTTTAAATAAATATTGTAGAAAAACATTATGAACAAGAGCATTTCAAAAAATAACATTTTTATTCGTAAAAGTAAAAGAATATTGTACATTATTAATTTTAGTAAGTAGATTCTTCAATACTGATACTTTCAATGGCAGTATCAACTTTGTTGTCGACATCTTTATCGATTTCTTGTGATATTTCTGGCACATTTGCATTTTCGCAATTAATTCCTGCACATTTTTTTCAAAATATTTGATGCCAAACTTTCTGCGACCACAATTTTCATGACTTTTAAACAGCTACATGATATTTTTTCAAGCAAAGATTTCGGTGCAGGAGACATAGTCATGGCAATTGGCATCAATCCATTGTTTATTTTTTTCCAACCCCATTGGAGGGCATTTAATATATTTCCCCTTCATTGTTGGATCTGTAAATATGTTCACTGTCTATGCAATATAGTAGTATCAGCTGTACGAGGAAACTGTGATAGTGTAAACGTCGTCGATAATCGTTTAAATAATTGTAAGCGACATTTAGCTAGGCACTTATCGTTCACTTTTGAATCATATAGGAAAGCTAAAATTGATTTCACTTGCAGCACCGATTTCTTCCTCTTTTGCATTATCTGTTAAAAGAACTTTCGCATGTATGAGAGCAAATGCGGTAAGATATGGCAAAAAATGGTCAACTCTGAATGGCGATATCTCGGTCACCGTTGGTCGTCAGAGTTTAACAAAAAAGGAATTTCTTTATTTTTTTCAAGAATGTTTTTCTCTGAACACTGGGATGCCGTAAAAAAAGCTATGGACGAATTGCTGAAAAAAAGTGAGTTTTGGTAAATTTCTAACTTTGTTCTTTAATTATTTTCAATTTTAAAAATAGGGAAATAAATGTTTCAACAACGTAATTTGATGGGAAATTTAATTTTCTACAAAAAGGTGTTCTTGTGAAAATATCCAAATTTGCATTGTTTTTGAGTTATTTTGAACAACCTAAAAAAATGGGCTTCTTCGGTTGGTTCTCAAAAACGCACCCAGGAATTTAGTAGCACTTTGTGATTTTATCATTTTTAGGTGTCAGGCTAACATATTACACAATAAAAACCCTTTAACGCAATTATTCCGTTCTACCCCTTAATATTGGACATATTCAATACCCCATTAGTCTAATGTCTAATCTTTTTTGAATGAATAATAGTCGGTTTGTATTCTATGTGTTCCCCCATGGTACAATATTGTATGCGATATTGGATAACAGAAGACCATTGCGTAGAAAGAAAATGTATTTTGCGTTTTAGAATATCGGCGCCTTCGCCATTTGTTAAAATACCGGATGATGAGACCATGTTTTCTCCAATATCTTTGGCTGTTGTTGGATTTCAAAACTACTTCTACGCCACAAAAATTAGACAAAAATTTAAAATATTTAGACTAACATGAACAAAAGCATCGCTCCGATTGCACCGGAACTGGCACATTTTTATCTTAAACAGAAATAGTATGTTTCTTGAAGGTTATTATGCATTAAAATTCTCAATTATAACAGTTTTTTCCGATTTAAGAAGGTTGAGGCGTTAGAGGAAAATAATTTAAAAAAATCTGAAATAAAATGTTTTTAATAGATTTTTTATATGACTTAAATTTCTGTAAAAAATTCAGAGTCATTAGGAAACTCATAAAGTTAAAAATTTTTAAAAACTTTTGCATGTAGTCTTATGGAAAATATGTCAACCCGGTACGCAAACGGTACATTTTAAAACAAATAACTAAATAAAACACACTACTGTTTGGTACCACTATGTGGTAGAAAACATAGTATGTTTTTTACCACATAGTGGTACAAAACATAGTAGTGTGTTTTATTTAGCTATTTGTGCAAAATAATTAACTACCACAGAGTAACGGCTCCTTCAATAAATTTTTTGATACATTTTAATTTATAACAAATAACCAAATAATGTCAGCAGTTCCGAAAACTAACTATGTAAAGCATTGATGTCTTATGCGTATTTTAATACTGTTTCCAATTTAATTAGGAGACTTTTAATAAATAAAAAAAATGATTAAATATTTGTAAACTGTCAGATTTCTCTTTTAGTTAATGATTTTTAACTGATTTTTCAATTATTTATTGATTTAATTTTAATTTTTACTGATTCTCATTTTTTAAATTATTTACTAAAACACATTTGTGAAATACACAGATATTTACATACATTTATTATTTTAGTAAGTTTGGACAAAACATTCAAAAGTTAGTTCATTAAGTAAAATAATTAAATCTACTTAAATAATTAGTTAATAATAGAAAATTATTTATTTATGCCTTTATGACAATAATCATTGGTATCATCGACTTGTAACCTTTTGTAATAATAATAATAATAATAATAATAAACAATTTTATTAAACAAAATATAAATGCATAGTACAATGTTTTCCCAGGTAATGTACATATATGTGTATATTTATTTTATGCAATATATAAGTTTAAAAGGCGCAAGTTCAGTTGAAATTAACTGCTCTTCCACTTTGGCCTCAGGTACTTACATTACGAAAATAAATGTTAAGTAGAGAGAAAAAGTAGTGTGTAACTAAACGATATATGCTTCTAACAGAATTTGGGCTGACATAATTGGGGATACTTAATACTATATGTTACTACAATACTACAATAATATATTATGGAAAAATTCCGATTTAGCATTCGACTTACTTTTGGTTGGGACTGTAAAGCCTCAATCTCCTTAAAAATTACAAAAAACAACTGGGATACGAATATTTTATTTTTTTTCCAATATCTACAGCTGTCAATGTGATATAATAGAATTATTAAGTACTATGGAACTTATTAGTAAGAGTTTCGGCTTTTCTATAAAGACGAGTAGGTATATAGATATTAATTACTGATAAAGTACGAAAGGTTAACACTAATTTCATAACCAAGAAATAGTTAAATTAATTAATTAAATAATAGGGGTCTTTTTTGCAATTTTGTACTGAAATTTCAACATTTTAGTTATTATCATGGAAACGAATTGAGCGAAAACCAGCAGTGAGCTGCTATCAGCGAGAACCTGAAGGTGAGAGATGGAACTATGGCGAAACGTCGTTTAGACAACCCCTGCCCTTCTATGGACTTATAAAGCAAACATTCGTTTGATTTTGTTATTTGTTCATTTTCATATCGACCTCAAAAACGATATTACGTAATAAGGTTGAGATAAACGAACGGCGAAATTTTATTTCGTTATTTTTAGTGAATATGTTTTCAAAGACGGTTGTTCAACGTTTTTGAAAAAAAAGCACTCTTTTTAGTGGCAAATCTGCAAAAGTTATGCAATTATGGCGCCCCTATTGATTTCACCATTTTGAATCCTTAACTATTTATATCAGATTCAATATCACCTACTCCGATAATACCTAATTATTATTTTAAAGCCATTTGTAGCTTCGGTGGCTCCGGCGTAAATTTGAATACTCTCGAACAGAAAATCACTTTTGTTCACCTCATACCTACTAGACATAGCTTAATGAAACAGTATTGGACTACCGACGAGTGATACTCTATAATTTGCAAAAGATTTCATAAAAGTCGCTTAGGCCATTCCAGAGTCATTGAATTAGAACGGTAATTAGCCTATTCCCAGATTGTTCCAAAGTCATGAACATTTTCCTGTATATGACCACTATTTTTAAATTTTTCTGAGCGGTTTTCTGAATTTGCAATATAGCTTTGGGAAAAATTTGGGTAACTTTAATATATCAGTTGATTCCAGACCGTATATCCATATAGTAGGCTAGATGACAGGGAGGAAAAAATGCTGAAAAATACATTTTTAGCCCTAATAGGCGAGATTATTTTTGGAATCGCCATTTTAGGGTGCAGTTTTCTTACAAATTAGTGAATCGCTTGATTTTATAATTTACAATTAGTGAGTAAAATAGGCCCTTTTTCTATAAATCTTTAAACATCTCCGTTCCTACTAACTTTTATTATAACATATACTTTAGAAAAATTGTTCGTTATGAAATTCTTTGAAAAATGAGCTCCGACAGTTTTCAAAACACGTTATTTTCACTATTTCTTTCCTCGAAAACAACTGCACATAGAGGGCTAGATTCTTGAAGATGGTGTCTATGTTGTCCCGATATAGCCCACGGAAATTAGATAAAAAACGGAGGAAATCTGGACAAAATTAGTAAAAATCCAAATTTTTGCTCAGACATTCTTTCAGGTCTCCCAAATCCAAATCCACGAAAATCACAAAAATCCTAGTATGGCTACCCAAGATTTTGAAGGTCAAAATTGTTTGCAAATATCTCACGTCTGATGCATCGGATGCCCATGAGGTAAAGTGAAAGTTGTAGAGAATTAAATTATCTACATTTTGCCTTTTTTATTTTTTCCCAAACCCCCCACAACGTTTCGAGATATTCAAGGTCAAACTTTCAAAAACATGGTTTTTCGCGATTTTCTTGCGCCAAAAAAATTCGGCTGGCAATAAAGTTAACACGAAAGTTGTAGATAATTCAATTATCCACAAGATTGGTATTTTGAATTTTTTCCAAAAACCTCGCCCTTATCGAGATATTCAAGGTCGAAATTGAAAAAACCGACTCTTTGAAAATATCTCGCTTCCTATGCACCGGACGTACATGAAGTCAATGTAAAAGTTGTACAGAATTGAATCATCTACAAGATTGATCTCTTGCATTTTCCCCCAAAACTTCGTCCTTGGCGAGATATTTAAGGTCAAATTCCCAAGTCAACGTGAAAGATGCAGAGAATTATTATACCTATAAGATTGATCTTTTGTATGTTTTCCTAAAATCTCGCCCTTTTTGAGATATTCAAGGTCAAGGTTTTAAAAAACCGGTCTTCCGCGAATAATTCGCTCTCTATGCATTGAACCGCGACGAAGTCTACATATAAGCAGTAGAGAACTTGAATATTTGCAAGATTGGTAAATTTACAGTTTATAAAAAAAATGTTTTAATTGCACTCGTTTCCACACCATTCACGACGTAGCGCGTTTTTTTTACATGGTTTCCCCTATGCATGTGGGCCTAACCCATGAAAATTGCGTCGATTGTTACATAAGGTGCTTTATGTATATTGGTCCTAGTCTGATTCATACTCAACTTAATCGACTTCCAACTCATTCTGTGAACTATCATCATCGCTAACAATATAGTCATTACTATCATAAGAATCAGAATCCTCATCAGCATTACTAATTTCATTGTCATTAGTTGTTACAATGTCTGAACATTCGAAATCATCTATTTCAGCAGTAAAATCTTCCAGTTCAAATATTTTCTTTTTGCTATTTACGCACGATATCCCCCGACAATTGGTGCAAGCTTCGGAGCATTCAAGTCCGATTTTTCTGCAACCACACCTTGCGTTGCACCCTTTTCGGCAACTGCAGAAGATTTGGTTCAGTACATTATCTGGTGCTGGTGGGAGTAAATCAACTGTCTCCGTACCCGCAAGCGGTTTTGTACATATGAAACAATTTCCATGCATATTGATCGAAACTGAAAATGCATCTGTCAAAGTCGGAACGAAGCACACTGGACAGATGAATTACGAGGAGAATATTTTCGATAATAATGCCTCATGATCGTCCGGGTGCATAGGAAGCGAGATATTTTTAGAAACCCGTTTTCTTTGGAAATTTGTCCTTGAATATCTCGCCAAGAGCGAAGTTTTGGGAAAAAATGCAAGAGATCAATTTTGTAGATAATTCAGTTCTAAACAATTTTCACGTTGACTTCATGTCCGTCCGATGCATAGGAAGCGAGATATATGCAAAAAATCGTTTTTTAACCTTCGACCTTGAATATCTCGAAAACGGCGAGGTTTTGGGCAAAAATGCAGAATACCAATCTTGTGGATGATTGAATTCTCTACAACTTTCATGTTAACTTTATTGCTCTCTGAATTTTCTTGGCGCGAGGAAATCGCGAAAAACGTGTTTTTGATGACCTTGAATATTTCGAAACGTTGTGGGAGGTTTGGGAAAAAATATAAAAGGCAACTTATAGATAATTTAATTCTCTACAACTTGCACTTTGACCTCATGGGCATCCGATGCATAGGACGCGAGATATTTGCAAAACGCTTTGACCTTCAAAATCTTGGGTAGCCATGCTGGGATTTTTGTGGGTTTTGGTTTGGGATGCCTCAAAGAACGTCTGTGCAAAAATTCTAATTTTTACTAATTTTGTCCAGGTCAAATGCTAATTTCCGTAGGCTAATCATGAACAAAAAATTTCAGCAGAATCGATTTATTACTTTTTAAGTAATTAACGATCTATTTTTTAAAATCCTTTACTAACAATTGTGAAAATTTATAGAGGTTTTTTGTAAAATCCATTTATAATTGAGAAACTCATTTAGAAAATTCAAAAATATATTGAAAAATGATATCCCGTTTGAGAAATCGCAATTTTGGCCGATTTTATGAGGTTTTCTAGATGTGAAACTTTTTATGCGCGACACAAATAAACAAGTTAAAAGTGATTTATTTGTTTGCTTATAATTGTAATGAAACATATTCTTTACAGGATTTTGCAAACAGCAGAAAAATCTATCTTTGTAAAGATTTCATTAATAATTTTACCATAGTTTTTCTTTTAGTTTTCATAGATAGTTTTTTCTGCTGTTTGCAAAATCCTATAAACAATGTGTTTCATTATAAATAAACAACTTCGATAATAAACTTTGACGATTGTTTTTCAATCTGTTAAACACAATCAAGAACTGAAATATTTTTTAAATTGAAAGTACTATAGTATTAAAGTAACCTCTATAAATTTGATCACTGCACGACGTATAATACGCCCTCACGAATTAAAAAAAAAGTAATTATCTCGACACCTAAACATGCTACGACAAACTTTTGTTTTAAATATGTAAAAATAGCATATCTTTAAATAAGCAAGTTAAAATATAACAAGATATTTGTTTATTTATGTAGCGCATAAAAAGATACACGCGTAGAAAACCTCATAAAATCAGCTAAAATTACGATTTCTCAAAAATTACAACTGGATATCATTTTTCAATATTTTTTGAATTTTCTAAATGAGTTTCCCATAAATGGATTTTATAAAAAATGACACAATTGTTAATTAAGGATTAAAAAAAATAGATCGTTAATTACTCAAAAAGTAATAAGCCGATCTTGCTAAAATTTTTTGTACATTATCGGGAGAATATAGACACCATTTTCAACAATTTTTAGCCCTATATGAGCAGTTGTTTTCGAGTAAAGAAATAGTGAAAATAAAATGATTTGAAAGCTTTGGAAGCCATTTCCATGTTAACAATTGCACCTAGTGACCTCTAGCGGGGCTCATGTTTTAGAGAATTGAGGCTAGAGAAGGAGATAGTTTTCTGTCTCTGTAGGGAACTTGGGTCCCAACGCGCACGCTCTGACAACATGATCTGATAAAGGAGTAAGGAAACGCGCTCTTGTGCCAGTGCCCATGTGGCCAATTTCTCCGATTAGATTGTGACCATTTATCTTCTATTTTCAGTTGAACTATCACAATCTCGCGTCACTAAGGCATGCGCACCATACCCAGAGTACTCTTGAAGAATAGAGAGACAGGCTTTCCTTGGCGTCAAGTTACGAACGAAACTCATAGTATATAGTTAATATGTATATGGTATTCAACTACACCCTAAAACGAAACGATTTCAACAGTAATCTCGCCTCTGGGCCAAAAATCAAAACAAAATCCCTCGCCATCTAGCTTATAGTAATTCCCGGTCGTAGGACACTTGATGTTTATGTCTATTTTTGTATTTTAGTTCTCTACAAATACTTACGTTTATTAGCAAGCCCATTTTTTCAGCAGGCCTCTTTCTCTTTGGATAAAATTGATGGGCTAGAGCTACAAGATCGTCTTGGTATCCGAATACCAGCTCGTTCGCTGTTATACTGACAAAGGGTTTGTAGTTGCGCATACTCAGCAGGAAGGAAATGGTTTTTTGGACAAAGTATCCCATGTTGTTGGATTGTGTTGACAGCGTCTAAATCAAAAAGTAACATTAACAATTAAAAATGAAATAAAATACAGCGTGGGCAAGTGTTAAGAATAATCGCTGTGCCTGTTAGTGTTTTTTATTGATAAATTCGTCGAGGTGCAGCTAATTTCATATTTACACCTTCTAGGAATTATTTCCCAGACACCAAAACACTGAATACTGCACTCGAACACTATGCTAGATACGCGTTTCGCCTACCATGTTGGCATCACCTGAGGATGAGCTTAATTATATGTTAGAGGCGCTGAGACTTTCTCCCACATAACTTTTTTTTATCTTACAAGAACCATCTCAATCAATAGACAGATAGCTTACTAAGGACCCCACACATTGCTTATGGAGATTCGGAATCTATGAAATTGTCCCATTTTTCGATATGTTGGAGTTCTGGCCTCTCTAATCACAAGTCTGCCTGGACATTAACTTCAAAATAGTCGAGAACACGGATTTTATCGGCAATAAATATTAAGCAGCAAAGTTATTCCTAATCTCTTTAGATGAAGTTTTTTCTCAAAGAACTCATAACGGATTTGTCTATAAAGTCTACCCGCCACGGATATGATTTCATTTTTATCTTGGGGAATAACACGTGGTAAAATGAGACGTCTAGTTCGTGATAAACCAATGGAGCCCTTAACTTTATGCTGCAAATAGATACCATGTATATTAGGGTTATCGTTAGCTATACAGGATGATCCAGTGGTAAAGCGCCAAACGTTCAGGAAGACTTTTTTCATCTATAAAGTTTTTTCCAAAAATGCATCCCCTCCGAGCTAAAGTAAAAAGGAAAAAGGAGAGAAAATTCCCTTGGAGAGTGATTTGGACCGACGAAGCAACTTTCACCCGCGCTGGTGATTCTGAAATTGCCTTGGAATGCAGACAATCCTTAAAGCAACCGGCAAAAAGAAAACCCTTGATGTTGGTGTCAGGGAATAAGGGAATAGAACGTAATGAATTAGCTGACACCCTTGCAAAAGAGGATATTGAAGCCCCATTGTTTGGGTCTGAACCATTCTGTGGGTTATCTAAGGACACATAACGGTCCTAAATTGGGAAAAGAAACAGAAAGGGTTCTACTGGAGGAATGCTCCAGGTCAAAGACAAGCAAGAAAGTTCACAACTTATTCGTCAAAGATTGCCACAAGACTTCTAGAACTTAAGAAGTTTGAGTTAAGGCTAATGATAGGTCTTTTAATGGGCCACTGCCCCTTGGGATGTCAACCTAAAAATATAGGCAAGGAAAATGATAAACGCAGATAATGTGATACTGCAACAGAGACTGCAGAATATATACTTTGCGAATGCAAGATGGTAATCTACATTATGCCAAAGTACCTAGACCATTTTTATTGAAAATTCATTATGAAATAATTTATATTTCATGCCCTGTTTTGCTTTATGTGATATCTTGCAAGATAAATATCAAAAACTCCGAATATAAAGTACCTACAAGACTACTGAATAGAGTGGGTTAATTAAGGTGTAGAAAATGGGGCGAAAGAGCACCAAATTGCTTATCCGTCCCTATTTGTACCTTTTTAGAAACTAGTGAAATACAAAATAAGCTGTAAGAAGCGTAAGTAAAATAAGTAATGGCAATCTTTGGTTTCATTTGCGATTTATACACTATTAACTAAAATGAGGCCAACAAGAGTTGCTTCAGGGAAAATGCAGCGACCTCAATCGACCTTCTAGCGGCTTAAATGTATACACAAAAGTATGCTCAATGTATACGCAAAAGATATGCAATATTAGGCGCGGATTGCGTACTGGTTGTAAAGCAATCGGGTTCTTGTCTATCAACTATTAGGTAACTTAAGCTCTGTTTTTCCTACGAGAATAGATTCCGCAAAATTTTGAAGCTGGTGGTAGCTTGTCTGTAGGCATCTGTGCTTGTCCTTAGACGCGAAAATAGGCCGACGTTAAATAAATTATTAAATGAACTAAAATGGGGTACAAATTCAACAAATGCTAACAACAGATCCATACTTACAAGGAGAGGGATGTTGGGTATTATTATTTTCTCATGTTTGCTCACAGATAGTTCAGGTACAAATTCTAATATTTTTTTGTGTTGGTATGATACAGTGCCGTTTTCGTGAAATTTTATGTTGACCTTTTCCATGTCTTCTCTGAAACAATAAACACGGATTAATGATACAAGATTTGTTGTGGAAGTAAATATATTTATACCATAAAATAAATTCCAGTTTACACTTATTATACCGGGGGGCACATGAGAACAGAAGGATAACTTGAAAAATGCGAATCTTAGAGATAAAATTACAAATATAAAAGTTGTATGAAATTTCCCTGGCCACCTGAGGTGACCTTGGATTTGACCTTGACCGTGACATTCAATGTTTGAAGGTCAAATCGATTTTTACGAATGCAACCCTCTACTTTTTAACCCCGGAAATGAAGCGAGCGGAAAGTTTTACGTTCGGGCAATAATATGACCTTCGGCACTTACAAAATTGACCTCTAAAGGTTATCCTTACACCATAATTTTGTAAGTGTCGAAGGTCATCTCCGAACGTAGAATTTTCCACTCGTTTCATTTCTGGGATTAATAGTAGGGGGTCCTGACCTTCAAATAGCCTTGAAGGTCGCTGTCAGTATAAAATCCAAGGTCACCGTCAAATATTCAGGGAAATCTCCTACATCTTTTGTATTTATAGTTTTTCTCTGGGATTCGTATTTTTCAAGTTATTCTGCTCTTCCCATACTTTTATGCCACCCGAGTTATGGTATAGTTACATTATTAGAGGTTCTTTAGAAGGGTTGTCATATGTATGAGATTTTTTGATAATTTAATAGTAAACGCATTAAAGATACTTTTCTATATTATTGCTAATTCCTAGGGCTGGGGCACCTCAAAAACAAAGCTCTTGAGACTGAATGAAAATCAAACTGTGAGGAAAAAGATTCTACACAATCTTCGATATAAGTTGGTAGTTTTTAGCTTAAGCCGACTTGAAAGTTTAGTTTGAAAAAACAGGTATCGCAAAACGGTATTCAACGATTATCAGCCATTAACATAAAAGCCAACGAAATGCTATTTTCTTGGATAATTGCACCAATCTTATGTCTTAAGCCATTATTGGTAGTAAATCGAAATAGATCGGATGTTGACAGTTCCCGCATGTAGTACCATCACTGTAATTCTCCTCTTGGTACAATTATGGCTGGCAATTAAAAAACTAAAGAATACAATGACATCAGGGCACGATATGATTCCCAGTTTTCTAGTCAAAGATTGTTCTAGCGTGTTTGATACCCCACTCTTAACATTATTTAATATGCCATTGCGAACTTCTGCTTTTCCAGAATGTTGGAAATTAGCAACAGTCTGTCCTATATACAGAAGTGGCAACGTAGGAGACATAATAAACTATAGAGGTATATCAATCCTACCAAACTTTGCAAAGGTTTTTGAGGCATCAGTGTACAGCGCAACTTATTGTACTATTAAACACTCAATCTCTACTTACCAACATGGTTTTATGGAAAAACGTTCTACGGTATCTAACTTAGCTTGCTTATATCAATTCATCCCAGATTCACTGGACAAGGACGTAGTGTATACTGATTTCTCGAAAGTCTTTGATCGTGTAAATCATAAATTACTAATCGATAAATTAAATCACATTGGTTTTAGTAACTCATTATTAAATTTCTTTATATCCTACTTGAGCAATAGATTCCAGTACGTCTATTATAACGCTTATAGGTCAAATACTTATCTTGCCATGTCAGGTGTGCCTCAAGGGTCCAACTTGGGCCCACTTCTATTAGTCGTATTTATTAATGACTTATGCGATAATTTAGACTGCGAGAAACTGTTTTTGCCGACGATCTCAAGATATTTAGTGAAATTAATAAAATAGACGACTGCGTAGATTTACAGCATCGAATTCATAAAATTGAATTGTGGTGTATATCCAACAAATTAGAAATGAATGTGTCAACATGTAAAGTAGTAACATATACACGTAAAGCAACTCAAACCGAATTTTCGTGTACTTTTAATAACACGGTCCTCCCAAGAGGTCAAACTAAAGACTTGGTTATATTATTTGATTCTAAGTTGGATTTTGTGGAGCACATCAACGTAATAACAAATTGAGCATTGAGACTACTAGGTTTCATAATAAGACACTGTAAACAATTTTCAAATACTGAAGCTGTATTTTTCACTTATTCGATCAAAAATTGAGTATGGTGCAATAACTTGGAACCTGATTTATAACGTTCATTCACAGTCTCTCGAAAGGATTCAATGAAAGTTTATGAAATATTTAGCCTTTAAAGTTGATAATAATTACCCAGAACAAGGATATCCTGACAATTTACTTCTGTCAAGATTTGATATGCAATCATTAAAAGATAGAAGATGGTTAATGTTTTTAATATTTTTGAACAAGTTGGTCAATTATGTAATAGATTGTCCGATGTTATTGGCAAAGATAAACTTCAAAACTCCCAGATTGGGAGCACGCCATAATGCTCTATTCTACTGTCCTACGTATCGCACAAACGTCGCAGAGAAATCTCCCATTTATGCCGCGTTGGAATTATATAACACCTTAAGTGATCGATGTGTTAAATTTAATTCCTCATTCAAACAGTGTAGGTACTAAATTTGTTAAAAGTATTCATCAATAAAATATTATCAGTTCAAATATATTATTACAATAGAATTAATTATTGTTATTTTCAATGTATGTTAATATAGGTTACTATATATTGTTCGTTATTTTTTTAAGTTATCTACACATCTACTGTTCGTTCAGTTTATATATCTCTTGATATATGCACCTGTATTTTAATAGCTCTAATAGCTATACAGCATAGGCAACTATGTAGAATTTAATAGTATGTCATGCATTAATCTAAATCTAATATCACTATTATGACCATTATTATTATCACTTATGTTGTCCTGTAATTGGAATATTCTGTTGGGCAATAAAAATCTATTATTATTATTATTATAATTCACATTGCAATCACTAACATGTCTTATTTCGTGAAATATTTGCTGCAAATACCACTTGTGCTTTTAAATTTTATACATGCATTTTTTCTCGAGCTCATCCCAAAGTTAATATAACTCGTGTACATTATAATAATATATAGCCTTTTACAGTTTAATGAAAGGAAAAGAACATTAGGTGCAACATGTCCGCACACTCACTCTATACTCTGAAAATATCAAAAAATAACAACACCGATAATTCGGAAATCAAACCATGCACTATTCATTACAGTTATTAGTAGCAGCTCTTATTCAGTCTTTCACAACGTGTTTCACCTATATTTTATATTATTATCAATTAATTACTACTTAATTAGAAAAATATGATCGGCATGCATCCCAGCCATTAGAAGCTCAGAGACATTTTAAATCTGCAAGGTGTGAATCTTAGGCTAGGCGCGCACGGGTGACTTTTGTCACGCAACTGTTTTGTCACCTACCTCGGAGTCCATCGAGTCTTATGGAGATGCGCTCACGAAGCGACGTGACAGTCACGTCGCTCATGAGCGCATTTCCATAAAACTCGATAGACTCCGAGGTAGGTGACAAAACAGTTGCGTGACAAAAGTCACCCGTGCGCGCCTAGCCTTAAGCTATGACATAAATGGCAAACAGATTTTTGTTACTAATGTATTTAATATTTTCCACTGATAAGACAAATTCTCATATCACTTTTGTCATCTGCCAAGTTCTAGGCTAAAAATTAATGATGGCTTTACTGATACAAATGTGTCAGGTATTTGCACACTAGCTCCTATACTATACTATATAATATTAATACGTCGTAATAATATCTCCTTCAAATATCAATTTAAAAGTCAAGGAAAATTGAAAAAGCGAGTGGCTTACTGTATTTTATTTTACAGCCAAGAGTTGAAATTTAGCAATTAGAAAATAAGGATTTCGTTTGTATAAATTAATTTTATTGGTGCCGGCTGTTCAGTCACAATAGTATACGTTAATGGGAATTAATTTTGGAGGCATTAAAACATTGGTTAAAAGCAGTAGCCTTTGATAATTTAAATTAATTTATATTTGATGGTAGATTAATTGGCAAATTTCACAATGACAGTTTTAATCACCTTAGAAATTGAATAAATATTTACAATCATCGCATGTGTCAAGCGACTAAACAAAGAACTTACAGTACTCGTGCTATTTTAGTTGTGTAAATGTTATTCTTTATTTATAATGAAATTTTGGAATGCATAAATTGAATGTATTTGTTTTCTTATGTACGTAAAATTCTGCTTCAGATTTTTGGGCATTTTGTGTTTCTTTATTCTTACTATTTGTATCATTTTACTTCTCCCTACGTAAGTGCAATCGATATACCTAACATGTATGCTTAAGAGGGAACAACACGTAAGGCTAGTGGGGAGGGGGATAAAGCACCAAATTAGGAGATATTTCCCTTATAATCAAATTTTATCTAAAAATAGTATTCAACAATCCTGTACTATTTATTTATGTACAACTTACACATATTTTCAGTTAAATAACATCACCCAATTTGCAGAAAACAGCTTATTGTTAATCATAATTTTAATGATTTAAGAGAAAATATTCTCCAATATATGGGGTGAAAAGTATCACGTGATCTTATGTAGCTTAGGTACATATCTGCAGTTAAAGTACCAACATCAGTCAACAGCAGCTCTGTGCGTGCCGGTAAACATTTGCCACCCCACGCCATAATTGGGCCTCTAGTAAATAGTAGGAGTAAACTTGAATTGTTCATTTTGTTCTCCTGGATGTCGATACATTTTATCCCTACAATTAATCGAGTTAACTGAAGTAGAATTATCTTACGAAGAAGCCAACAAACTGTTAGAAACATGTATATCACTAACTTGCACGCAGCTTTGTGTTCATAGACATAGATAGCCCAGTGTCCCCTTATTTGTAACCTGAGTTAAATGTACCCACGGAAATTTTGATCCAGATTTGTGTCTACCCTGTAGGGGGGCCTGAAAGTGCAAAATTATGACTATAAATGTAAGTGCATATTCCGCCAACTTGATTTTGGTTGCGAGATCGTTTTTGTCGATTATCTCGCTTGTTATCGATTTCTCGATGAAAACTCACACGAGTGAAGTTACATTGAATAAAATCCCCTGCAATTTTGTTCCTTTGTCATTTTGCGAAAAAATAATTCTTTCAGGCGACATTGCGCGCGAAAGTTCCGAGGTAAAGGATTGTCGCGCAGTTTTCTCCCTATTTCTCTTTCATGACAGGTATGCCAAATAATATACTTTTTTCTTCAAACGTCAGAAAAACATGACATCTTAACTCATGACATAGCGATGGATTAGTGAAGCAAGTGAAAAATGTTTTCATGCGGAAACTGGTCAAAGTGAGAATCGCAGAACGTCTCTCTCTATTCATCAGATTGCTTGAAGCAAGGTTCATCAGTCTCTGACCACATATTTTTCATTCATGCTTTCACAGAATGCGATACTACATCGTCAATTTTCGGCTTCGGTAAAGACAAACTTTGCAAAATCAAGGCAAAACATAAATTTAGTTTGTTTAAAGACACAGCAGCGAGCAAAAATGTACTGGAGCTGGCTGGAAAGGAAATTTTTATCGCCCTGTACGGTGGAGACACTAGTGAAAAATCCCTGAACTGTTGCAGATACGAACGTTTTTTGAAATCAGCGACGAAAAACAAAAATAAAATGTCGAAACTTCCTCCAACGGAGTCTACTGAGCAACAGCACTCGTTCCGAGTGTACCATCAAGTGCAAACGTGGCTCGGAGAGACATTGGACTAGAAGAATGGGAATGGAAAAAAGCCAATGTGGTCCCCAAACGGTAACCAACGATACCGCACCAGCCCCCGAATCCTATTAATTTTCTGCAAATGCGAAAAAGGTTGTAATACTAAATGCAGTTGTCGAAAGGCAAGACTGAAATGCACATCCATTTGCGAAACATGCAGCATCGAATCGTGCACTAATGCCCCCGGGAGTCAATTTAACGATGATGACAACGACGACAATGTCTTTGGCGACTTCACTGTAGACACAACTGATGACATATCAAATTTAGAATGTGCACTACCTCTCTCAACGAAGAAGAGAACGACGACAATGACAACGACGAAGACCTGGTATCATCAAGCGCAAAAAAATCCCGATTGCAACAATAACATTTCGAAATAATTAATAAATCAATAGAAAACGACGTGGAATGGGTCTACTGGGGATAACACGTAAAAAACGCGCCGAAAGCGCTACCTCCAGGGTGGTGAGGAAAAGGGTTCACTTTGTAACACAATAAATACATCATACCTCGTAACATCCTCTGTACAATTATACTAAGTACTTGTGTAATTGTCCGTATGTAGAAAACTGTCGCCGAGCGAGCTGGGCAAATCGGGCGCGGCAGATTCATCGCGACACCTCGAACTTCGACGCGTTCCCGGGGACAAACCGATGATCGCACGTTAAAATTGTTTAAACATTGTTTGTTGCAAATTATGTTGCGAGCAAGTTTGCCATTTAAACGTGCCGCTTATATACCGCGGAAAGTAGAGAAAAAGTGAGAAAACTGCACGACAACCCTTTACCTCGGGACAATATCGTCTGAAATAATTATTTTTTCGCAAAAGGAACAAAATTGTAGGGAATTTTATTCTCTGCTATACTGCAAAGGGGGGCCAACTAGAAACATTACATGAATCACAAAGGTCTGCCAAAACTTTGTAGATAAGAAGAGAACTATTTATGGTACTACTAAAAGCATTTTCTCTATTTCTTGTGAGCCACAGTGTATTTAAATCATGTTAACGAAGTTAATTATTTAGGTAATTAGCAAGTGAAGTATAGTAATACAAGAGTTGACGAATTGCCTCATAAGTCAAGTAGGTACCCACTTTCGAATGTTTTATTTTGCTCAGGCAGCGTTTTATCTTTTACGATGACGAAGATTAAATTTCGACCAGACGAATTACATTATGTACTTAAGTATTATACCATATTATTACTTGCAATTGCATAATTTTAGTCATCAACTTTCTTCTCTACGGTAATAATACCGATCCCAAATATAGTATTACAGAGAGGTCCAAATAATTAATCTCGCAATATTTCCAAGAGTAATTTTGAGTCATCAATCAATGACCCATTTCTATTTAACCATTCGCACTGCATTGTTCAGATATAACAGTGACAACGTGTACAGTAACATTCATTCGTGTTAAAATAAAAAAAAGTCGGAGTAAGTTGTATGGTCGCAAGTATTTTACGTGCAACGTCCTTTTTGCTGGAAAGAGGGGCCAAGCTGAACTTTTTCAGAGAAATTAACATTCTGAAGACAGATTTTTTTTTTAAATACTGAGAACCAAAATCTTAATCGATCCCTCTAAGCGCAATTTTAATTTTCATTAATTTTGACAGTTGGCAACTGTCTACCTGCTGTCAAAATACAAAAATCTGTGTATTTCTCGAACAATAGTATCTGAGTGTCATAATGTAACCTTGACACTTGGCAGCTGTCATGTGTACTGTCAAAGTAAAGGATCTTTGAATTTCTCCCCAGACGTGGCCGCTTTGGAAGAACAACCTTTATTTAAGTTTTCTCGCTATTAACGTTTAATTACTAAAAGTTTAAAACATCAAGAAGTATAGGTTCCTTTACGTTGAAAATTACAGGAATGTTGAAGGTCAGTTAGTATCAATATTGTTCAAAAGTCCAAGTCAAAATGTTAAACATTACCTGAGAAAATCTATTCTTTGAAAAAAAATTAAACACTTTTTATTCCAAAAATTGTAATGAAAATTAAAATTCCGCCTGGAGGGCGTTTGGGAATTTAGTTTTGAGTATTTAAAAAAAAATCAGCTCATTTTGCTTTAACGTGCCTTCAGAAAGTTAATTTGTCTGGAAAGGTTGGGTTTGGCCCCACTGTGCGCCTACAAGGCAGTGAATAAAAATTTTGAATGAATTGTTTATTTTCGCTCGCCCATTTACGCGCTGCGGCCCCATCTTTGCGCCGCTGCAGCCAGTCTCACTCGCTTGGTGGAAGTAGTTTTGGACTTTATTAAATCTATTTGAAGTCGTGTTTCATTTCGCACTTGGTCTCTATAAGCTTTTAGCCACTTGTATTCCATGTATTTTTGTAAATTTCGCAAATTATCGCATTCAGTCGTCTATGACTTTTGAATTTTGTACTCAGTCTCAAATTTTATCGTAATAATCTTTGGACTTCGTCAAGACAATTCAAATAATATTATATTTGTCACTGTGCGACGGCCGTGCGCTAAGCAGCGACCGGCGGTAACTGACCTTCGACAGTTAGAAATGGCTCCTTTGCTGCCAAAAGGAGATCAACTATGAATCACAAAACATATGCCAAGACATTGTGCATAGAAAGAGAAACAAAAGTTACAATATAACTAGTTATCCATCACTTATTTAGAGAAAAGACTTCTATCTACCGCTTAAGTTAATGAATAGAAAATTAAATAAATTCGCTTTATTTTATTTCTGGCTTTACCAGGCGAAATGAGT
Organism: Stenurella melanura; assembly: GCA_963583905.1. NCBI lineage: Eukaryota > Metazoa > Arthropoda > Insecta > Coleoptera > Cerambycidae > Stenurella > Stenurella melanura. The sequence continues at coordinate 43,514,404 of OY757315.1, read as the reverse complement.
ACTGCGGCCTTACATAATTCTTCACTTATCCCTTGCTCTCTTTTTAGTTATGCCGAATGCATTAAATATAAAGTGCTGATGAGTATCAATTACTTCGAAACGATGATATCTGTAATTACTTCGTTGTTTCGTTCTGTGGTTTTTTACGCACCAAAATGATTATTTTTAAAACCTGTATCAGTTTATACAAATATAATTATTCAAAACTTAACGAAATCATTAGTTAAATTATACTTGCAAGAACTACAGTTGGGTAATTTTCAGCGATTCAGGTCAGGTTCACTAGTTTAAGGACAGCTAATTTACTAACCATGTTTTAATAAATCGTAATAAGTGTTTAATTTATTAAAATGAAAGAGATCTGAGTCCTTGTAATTTACCAGAAATATTAGAATAAGAATGAACACAGATTATGATTTAATCATGATAGCAATCAACAATAGTTAAAACTTATCTTTATTAAAACAGATGTATTGATTGTAGGTATAAGATTTTTCTCTTTCTAATTTCTGAATTGGGGCAAGATATTGAGAGTTTCAAAATAAGCATAACCAAACAATATTAGACTTTCAAGAAATTATAACTGCTACAGGAAAACAGAGATGGAATGCGACACGAATATTTCAACATTAAAGAAGTAAAACTAAAAGTAACAATTTCTTCCTGGGATCGGATATAAGCGGGCCTGACGAGAGGGTAGGGGCGAAGGGATTCCCCGCGGGCCTGGATATTTTACAGGCCGTGCTTCAGGGCATCTGAAAGCAAAATTTAAAACTTTTCGAAAATAAAGATCGTATGTAATAATTATCGTATGCAACATAAACTACTTAACTTCGACTCTAGATTTTATAAATGATTTATGCTTTAATTTACGCTGCGTACCTACATTAGGCCGAGCTCCCATGACAGAAAAGGTACCCAATGAACACCTCAAATTTAAAAGGTGAAAATGGTAGCAAAGCATGTAAAAATCGTGTTACGCCCGCCACACTAGTAAAAATTTGTTAATTGTTATTTTTTATGAATTTTGTGGTAAATAGTGAACCATTTTTGAAAAAATTTGTCTTACTGACAATTTTTCTTGATTAACTTCTGACATACCTTTTGTCATAAATTATTTTTTATGAAAGTGCACTTCATAACACCTTCCTGATTTTCGTTTTAAAATTAAGCTTAAAATCTCTCCGATCTTTTCCAACTTGGCTGACTGAGAAATTTTGTTAATTAATTTGGCAGACTTAATTTTGAATGCGCAACATCAATGCATCAGAATCAACCACTGGCATCTCATAACACCTCCTTAAAATAGAAACTGAAGTTTAAGATCTCTTCTCTGCATAAAAATTTGCCTGTTATTGAAAAAAAATTTTTCACCATGTCAGATCTAATTTTTTTAGCGCTGTTTAATTAAAAAATGAAATCTGTCATAGTGAAAAACATTTTTCGCTGACAAACCCATTTTCATGCATAAAGGAGATCTTAAACTTAATTACAGAAAAAAATTAGGGTGAGATTTTGACGCGGCCGTTGTAAAAGCTCATTTAAAAAAAAACGTTGTCACGACGTTTAGAAATTTAATTTGATATGGTGAAAAACATTTTTTCAATAACAGACAATTTTTTGTGCATAGAGGAGATTTTGAACTTTAGTTTTACTTCCCTCGCATACCAAAGGGAAGTATTGTATTCGAGAAAGAATCACCCTCCGAAATTTTTTCGGATTTTCACGTTTCAGAATATGTAAATTACGAAAATATAGGTTTTTCAATTCAGTCTGTCTGTCTGTCTGTCTGTTGGTGCATTAATTTAAAAAAACTACTTGACGGAGAACAGTCAAATATGGTAGGTAGCTGACGCTACTGTCAGCGAAGAAATGGTTAAACTTTCACTGGAAAATATACAGGTTGGACCGTCTAAAGGGAATAAATAAGGAAAAAAATATATTTTTTGCCCAAATTTAAAATTTCCACGTTTCATGACATTTTAAACCTATTTCAGAAAAAAAATGTTGAAAATTTTTGTTACCATTTTTCAAAAATTATTTACCACTAAAATAGATGAAAACAATTTTTTTCCTTTGTTCAACTCTAAAATTTCCACGTTTCGTGGTATTCTTAACCAATTTCAAAAAAAAAATTGAATTTTTTCTTTACCACTACTATAGAATAGACGAAAAAAACTTTCTTTTGCTCAAATTTAAAATTTCCACGTTTCATGACATTCTAAACCTATTTCAGAGAATTTTTTTTTTTTGTACCACTAAAGTAGATGGAAAAAATGTTTCTTTTTTCAAAAAAATTTGCATGTTTCATGACATTCTAAACCTATTACGGAAGAAATTTTTACCACTAGAATAGATGTAAAAAAATTATTTTTGCTCAAATTTAATATTTCTACGTTTCATGGCATTCTAAATCTATTAAAAAAAATTATAAGGTCCTTTAACACTACTATAGAATAGAAGGAAACATTTTTTTTTTGCTCAAATTTAAAATATTCACGTTTCAGAAGAGAAAAATGTTGAACATTTTTTAACCCTTATTTTTGAAAAATTTGAAAGAAAAATGAAATTTTTTAACCATTACTAATACTTCCACTCCACTACGTGAATGTGGAATTGAAAATGTGACAGATGGCAATAATATTTGGCACATGCACCTATTATACTTTTATTGAAAAATGTACGAGGTGGCCATCCCAAGAAATAATTCAACCATGGTGGACATTTGTAAAGGTATTTGCGCAAGACTTCCATATTTGGCACCTGTTGTTTAGTATTGAATTTTTGCTGTTGGATGAGCACTCTGTATATTTTTTAGAGTGACCGCCATGCACAAATAAAGAGGGAAGTTCTGTGTAAATACCTTTACCGATTTATTTTTAAGGAAGTGCTATGAAATGCCAGTGATTGATCCTGATGCATTGATGCTGCGCATTCAAATTAAGTCTGACAAATTAATTAACAAAAATTGGCAGCCAGACAAGTTATGATACATAGGAGAGATCTTAAGCTTCATTTTAAAACGAAAATCAAGGTGTTATGAAGTGTACTTTCATCAAAAAAAATAATTTACAAAAAATTAAGTCTGACAAATTAATTAACAAAAGTTATTAGACAGACACAGTTTTCAAAAATGGTTCATTATTTACCACAAATTGTGGAAATTTCATGCAGGTGTTTTGAAAAGAAAAAAAATTTTTTTAATCTAAATTCAAAAATTCGTAAGAAATATCAATTAACAAATTCTTACTAGTGTGGCGGGCATAACATGATTTTTACATGTATTACAACTATTTTCACCTCATAAATTTGAGGTGTTCGATGGGGTATCTGTCATGGAGCTTGGTATATACATAGTACACATGAATTTGAAATGATGCAGGAGAAATAATAATATAGCTGATTCAACTAAGCATATTTTCGAAAATTCTTGACCTCGAGATGATCCTGGCACGGCCTTTCGCACAGAAAATGAGAAAAAAGATTTTCTTTAATAAAAACTGCGAAAAGTACTTCTTATATTTTCTTTCCGTTGACGAAAATGGGATAATATCTTGATATTTTATATAAAAATTTTCTTTATAATGTTTAAACAGCTTGAAGAAAGTTTTGTGTGTGGAGGCATGTTTCCAAAATAAGAGGCCTCCTCCTCTCCCCCAGGGCTCGCATTTTCTCTCCACGGCCCTGGGTATAAACATTGCAAGAAGTGTGGCAAGAAGTTATGGATCAAGTCTGAGTCTCAGGGGGCTTTTGTTTAAACGAAGAAATGTTCAAAATTTTGATTTTTTCTCAGCTTTTCTAAATATAGCTCATTGCTATGAAGAAGATTGTATGGTATCGCTATGAAGAAAAAACGATTTTCCCATAACGAGATTGTGAAGAAAACTAAATTTTCCCGAACCTGTTTGGTCAATGTATATGTTGCAAAAATAGAAACAATTGAGCGCGGCCATTTCTGAACAATGGATGGTAACTTATAGTAGGTTCATAAGGAGAGCAAAGTATTAGGCATTAGGCTTGTTTCACTGAAGTTATACTGTTGTTGACACACAGAAGTATATAAAACGTTAAATAGTTGCCGCCTAGTAAAGAAGAGAAAACGTACTATTTTTTTTTCAATACTTTTTTGATTGGTGTACAGGTAACCGACAAAGGCCATAAAATTTAATTGGCGTTCCGCTAGTCCGAATTGTCTTACAGTGGTGTTGCTCTGGATAGTTTTGTACATTATTTATACAATTTTTAATGACTTGCCAACGGTGAGATATTGAAATTAAAGTGAAATTTAAGTAAATAAAATATGAGGTGAAACACGTATCGGTCGTAGACCGCATATTGCAGGAAATAAATGAATAAACGACAACCAAAATAAATTATGGAATTTACTAAACCCGTACAGCCGTACACCCTTGGATATACTATTGGCTATTTTTAAATCGACTATTAACATAAATATTTTAATGAACAATTAGGAAAATGTGCTTCTAATGGAGCTAAATCATCATGTCAAATTTCAAACTGAGACGTTTCTTTTAACAGCTGAAAGCCATAACAAAGTAGAAAATTGAATCATCGATTTTTATAAATGCCTCAGTCGTCCAATGACATTTATTTATGTACTTTTCAGTGACATTGACAAAAAAATTACATTTTTTAAAAGCATTTACTTTCATTTCTTTCATTTATAAATACAAATGCAGTTTACTGATCAATACTTTGCCCAAATATTATCCATTGCCCATTGTCTCACTTAGTTTTTTTTCTAAATGTAAAAATATCATGCCCTGGCTCCCAACTGGCGTAAATAATACTGCTTTTTTAAATTGTTTCTTTTTTATGTATTTTTATTATACCCTTGTAATTTTAAATTAAAGAGGACGAAATTGTTTGAAAGTATTTAATATGTTTTTGTTAATATAACGCACACAGAAAAAAAAATGACTTTTTTTTTTACATTTTATGCATTTAATTCATTTCAGTTTTCGATTGTTTTTTAGAAGCTATTATAAATATTTCAACATAAAATTTGATGTGATGATTTAGCTCCATTAGTCATATTCTCTTAATATTTCGTTAACATGTATGGATGGCATTATTGTTTAAGTTATCATCAATTGTTTGATAATGGTCACTTCCAAATGTTTTATGTTTTGTATCCTGTTTCGGACAAATCTAGAATTTTTGCAATTTCGCTATGAACAATTTGTTTTCTCTTCATTGCGTGCTGTACAACGAGAGATATTTAACAAAAATTACAATATACACAATTCTTTCTTATCCAAAGAGAACTATTAGTTTTGTTTTTATAATCTTAAATTTTCGTAACAACCTGTTTAACTGAAATTTTAGATTTATTGACTCGATATCCTTGATATCACTATGTATTTGCTAATATCTAAGTTATTCCACATGGGCATGGTGATATAGCATAACATGGAATGATAAGAGTAAAGAGAGGGAGGCTTCTGAAGATTCGCCATCTATCTAAAATAAACTAGCAAACTATTACTTCCACATTCACGTAGTGGAGTGGAAGTATAGTATTTTTTTTTGTTGAAATAGGCTTAAAATGTCATAAAACGTCGAGATATTAAATTTAAGCAAAAACAAATTTCTGTCTGTCAGTCTGTAACTTTTTTTTGTGCGCACGTTTTCCTCGGAACGGTTTAAGATATTGACTTGAAATTTGTTACACATATGTATCATGACGAAATCTTGAACTTTGCGCTAATTGCGGTTATAGTTGGGGGGGGGGGCTTTAAATAGGGATAAATATGGGAAAATAAGTAAACCAAGCTGGTAATAGTACAAAAATTTGGGATTTGGTTTATATATTAGAAGCCACAACCTTAGATTTTTTCATAATATTTTAAATCTCGTCCCGACAATTCCCCCTTCATTGTTATTAAAGGGGTTAATAAAATAAGATTATATTTTGAGGTGATTCCGTTAAAGGGGTGGGGGATTAAATAGGAGAAAATAAGTAGTAAGAGTACAGAAACTTGGGATTTGGTGTATATACTGGAAGTAAGGACTCGGATTTTTTTATAACATTCTTCACCTTTTCACCACCCCCCTCCATTATTAAAGGGACTGATAATATAAAATTGAGATAGTCCCTTGAAATTCGGTACACGTATGTATTATAACGACATTAGGGACTGAATTATACTTTAAGCTGGTTTCGTTGAAGGAGTGGGAGGTAAGTAGCGGTAAGTAGGAGAATATAAGTAAAGCAAGCTGGTAAGAGTACAACGACTTGAGATTTGCTGCATACACTAGGAGCCAAGGCCTCAGATTTCTTTATAATATTTGTCAACCCGTCACCACCTCCACTCCAATTTTAAAGGGGTTGATAAAATAAAATTGAGATATTCGCTTGAGATTTGGTACACATATGTATTGTAATGACATTTGATTGATTGATTCTGTTGAAGGAGTAGGGGGGGGGGGATAAATAGGAGAAATAAGTAAAGCAAACTAAAAGTATTATTATAATTTTATGACAAATTATTTCCACATACTAATGTGCAAATATAGTCAAGTTGTTTTCTTTTAAGGATACTTGGATGGGAAATCTGCATGTGGAAGTAGTGATTCCTTAAACAGCTATTTTTTTGGTTGTAGTACCTTTCAATTTTCTTCATTCAGATCATTTCACGAAATCCTTAGGCGTCCGTTTCTTTTTCAATTGTGATTTATCAGATTGAAGATATTCAGTAACATTTGAGAAAATTTTTCAAGAGAGAAGAGATCGTTGTGTATTAACATACTAAAAACAGGAAAATCATTAGCTACTGCATTATAGGTAAATAACATTAAGTAGCATATGACGTTCGAAGAAAATGTTTTACGTCAATTTTGTTTTGATGTTGACATGTTAGATGATAAATATGCAAGTAACAAATATCATTTGCATAAGTAAATATTTTCAGGTTTTAAAAATATATATTTGACCAAATCACTATTTTATTAATTTTTTGTAGTTCATTAAGAGTGCATTAGTGAAGTAGCAAAAAAAGGCAAGGTAAATAAATACGCAAAATACAGGAAACCTTCGAGTTACTTTTTGCTACTACCTGCTTAATAGTGAACAAATAATGGTCCTTTTCAGTTGTCACTCAAAACTTAAACTAAGTGTATTTATTCGAGAGTTTAAATATTACAACGTATTTTGAGCTATTAAATTTCGCATACAATTTTAACTTAGTTTTAAAAGCATATATTAATTTATAGAATTTATTTCAACCGCTCGCTGGTCAATGACGTCACTTTAACTTAGAGTGCACATTCAATTTAAGCTGCCTATGTTCGCTGCCATCATTGTGATGATTTGACAAGTGACGCAGTGACAGTCGGCTTATGCCTTCGCAACAGAAAATGTTTCCAGTCTTAGGTACTTTCTTAGGAGCGAGCGTGGACGAGTCTGGCTATACTCCTATTTCGATACACCTTCTAACGGCTTATATGACAGAGCATACGTAGAAGGCATGCAATGTTAGGCGGGGGCTGCATAGCGAATACACCTTCCTTCGTAGTGGATGTAAAGCAGACGGTACCTTGTCTATCAAGTATTAGGTAAGTAAAAAAATCCCTACTCGATGTTACATTACGGAACTTGTCCAAGAAGCTACAACGCAAAATATTCTGTCATATATGCATGAAATTGTGTTATATATATTGGTGATGTTTTGCGATGAAACATCACCTAGAAACAACCCTAGTTTTCACACCTCAATGCAATGTACGCAGTCTGGCCTTGCATTTAGGAGTATGCAATAGGTTAGGTAGAGCACCACACCAATATACATGACGTGTGATCTGAAATGGACCCGCAAAAAACCCAAGAACCGAAATTATTTTTAGGGACTCCGGTTTGGTTCCGTTGTTTAACGTGAGATAAAATAAGACTTCCTGTACCATGGGTCCAGGAAAAAATAATTAATTCTAACTGTTTTCGAGAAAACTGCCACAAAATATTTCAAGAATTCTTTGGAAACAAACTCAATTTCAAAAGGACGCATTGTATTTATTGACAAAAACGCTGCTTAAGGAATCACTACTTCCACATCCAGAGTTTCCATCCAAGTCTCTTTAAAGGAAAACATCTTGACTCTAGTATGTGAAAATAATTAGTAATAGAATTTTAATAATATATGAAGCCGATGTTATAAAAAATTTGAGGTGTTGGTTTAGTACATACCCCAAAAGTGAAGTTTCCAGATTCTTAGCTTGCTCTACTTATTTTCTCCAATTTACACTCGCCTCCCGTACCCCTTCAACAAAATCATCGCAGTGAGGTGTCATTACAATACACGTGCACCAAATTTCAAGGGAATATCTTAATTTCATTTTATAAACCCTTTTATTTATGAAGTGGAGGTGGTGGGGAAAAATATTATAAAGGAATCAAATTCCTTGGTCTCTAATGTATTAGCCCGGGAGGCAGCGACAATTTTCGTGAAATCATTTCTATAAATCTAGATTTTTTCCAAAGAGGGTTTAGATAGTATCTATAATGAAGGTGCAATTCTACCAAACCAAAAAATTAAACACTTGAAATTTCGTTTTTCGAATTGTCAAAAAATGATGATTATCAACAACCCTTTTAATAATAGAGTGGAGGGGGTGGGGAGGAAGTTGAAAATATGATAAAATAATCTGAGGCCTTGGTTTCTAGTATATACACCAAATCCCAAGTTTCCGACTATTACCAGCTTGTTTTATTTATTTTCCATTATTTACCCCTATTTAACCCCCAGCCCTTTAACGGAATCATCTCCAAATATAATTTAATTCCAGATGTCGTTATAATATATACGTGTACCAAATTTCAAGTGAATATATCAATTTTATTTTATCAACCTCTTTAATAATGGAGTGGAGGTGGTGGGGGGATGGAAAATATTGTAAAAAAAATTGAGGCCTTGGCTTCTAATATATACATCAAATCTCAAGTTTCTGTACTCTTGCAAGCATGTTTTTCTCATTTCCCCTATTTACCTCTACTTACACCCATCCCATTCAATGGAATCATCTCCATATATAATCTAGTTTCATATGTTGTTATAATACACAAGTGTACAAAATTTCAAATGAATATCTTAAATTAATTTTATCAGTCCCTTTAATAACGGAGTGGGGGTGGTGGAGGGGTTGAAAAATGTTATAAAAAATCGGTAAAGGTATTTACATAGAACTTCCCTCTTTATTTATACAGGGCGGGAGGTCACTCTAAAAAATAATTGATTACGAAACCACATATGAGGATATTAATCGGAAGGTATTATTACAAAGAAAACCTGATAACTTTTGGTCAAAAAAATATACAGAGTGGTCATACGATAGCAAAAATTCAATATTAAATAAAAGGTGCCAAATATGGAAGGCTTGCGTAAATGCCTTTACAAAGAAATACTGCAAAAAGGGCCTAAAATTCGCCTGTTTTTGCATAGTAGATAGCAGGCCAAGGAAAAGAACAAAATAAATCCTATAGGGCTCAAATTAAAGTTTGAGAAATTATTAAAAGATAAAACAACTCATATTTTATTTTGTATTTTCTTACGGATTATATATTATTATGTAGCGTATTTGGAAGAATTTAGAAAATTATCCTACAACCCTCCAACACCTTGTAATAATTAAAATACCAACACCAGAAAACGAGAATATTCATAGGTCCTACCCACATAATACAATCGTCATGAGATTTTCACTAAGAAACAATTTTTTTATGAAATAAGTTCAGAATGTCATGAAACGTGGAAAATTTAAATTTGAGCAAAAAAATTTCCCATCCTTCTGGTAAAGAAATTTTCAAAAAGTTTTCAAAAATTTTTTTTTCTGAAATAGATTTGGAATGTCATGAAACGTGTAAATTTTAAATTATAGCAAAAAAAAAAAATTACCACCATTTGTTCTTGGGATAGTAAAAAGAAATTCAAAAAATTTTCAAAAAATTTTTGCTTTTCAAATTTTTTTTAAATAAATTTAGAATGTCAAGAAACGTGGAAATTTTAAATTTGAGCAAAAAACTGTTCCCATCATATATTCTATTAGTAAAAATATATTTTAAAATATTTTAAAAATTTTTCTTTGACAAAATTTCCAAATTTTTCTTTTTGAAACATTTTTTTTATTAAATAAATTTAGAATGTCATGAAACGTGGAAATATTAAATTTGAGCAAAAAAAATCGCTTTTCTACTGGTAAAAACATTTTCAAAAAGTTTAACATTTTTTTTTTCTGAAATGGATTTAGAATGTCATGAAACGTGGAGAGTTTAAATTTGAGCAAAAAAAATTTTTTTTTCGTTATTCATTCCCTTTAGACGATCCACCCTGTATATTTTCCAGTGAAAGTTTTTAGACAATACACCTACAGACAGACAAACAGACAGACTGACGGAATTGAAAAATCTATATTTTCGTAATGTACGTGATCTGAAACGTATAAATCCGAAAAAATCGCGGAGGCTGATTTTTTCTCTAATACAATACTTCCTTTCGGTATGCGAGGGAAGTAAAAAATCTGAGGCCTTCACTTCTAGCATATACAACAAATCCCAAGTTGATGTACTCGTACCGGTTTGCTTTGCTTATTTTCTCTTATTTACCCCTATTTACCCGCCAATAAAAACTAATATCATTTGCGTACAAATGATGTTTGTTTGCAAAATTTTGAGCTTGGTTAAAGTCGTCTGTTGAAAGTCAGGGGGTATTCTGAAAGGGCAAGGAGTATTTGCGCTGTTTTCGCAATTTATTTTAAAAGCGTTTCTGTCCGCATCATTTGTACGCAAATGATACCAGTTTTTACTATACACGCGAATGAGACGTCCGAAACTAAGACGACATCCATAGAACGTACCCTTGAGTTATGGCCTATTATTAATGATCCACCCTGTATATAGCCACAAATAGGTATTAAGCGATATAAATTTATCACACATAACTTCCGTAATCGCTGAAGTAACAGGTCTATTTTAAAACTTTTTGCTCGAACTAATATTCTTCGAGCGGCTTTGTGGGTAGGGTACATAAACAATGGCGATATTCGACGAACCAAGACATAAAAATAACAAGTTACTAAGATACAATCTAAAATTCACAAATAACTGGGGCATGTACTACGAATTATGCATTGGTATTTTTGTTATATAATTAAAGTAAATTGTATAATATGTAATTCGATATTTTTCACTTTTGCGTCGAATACGTGGTCGAGCTAGCGTGGCTGAGATCTACTAATTATTAGGTACTGTGAAAACAAAGGTTTTAGCGGGAGTTGTGTCTGTGATGACTGATGTGACAATGGAAAGAAATTAAATATGGCATACCTATTACATTTCATAACGACTGAATCCTTTAATTGCAATTTTAATTTCATTTTATTACATTGAAATGGGTGATAAACACATTAGTGACTGAGGTTTGCTGAATCGCTGTGGACTACTCCATACAACATGGGCATATTACAGGGTGCAATAGAAACTCCCAGGCATAATATTTCGGAAATTAATATAGATATTTGAGTTCTGCAAAAGTGAATTGCTAAAATGTGTAAACGGCTTCAGTTTTGCATAAAATCGTTTTTTTGATTTGCTGAAATGTAGATTACGCTGTGCTGCATAGAAATTTTTCGATGACAGGCACTGAAGCGGAGGACATTTAGAAAAAGTTTTAATTTTCGATCAAATTTCGTTGTACAAGATATTTTCGAAAATCCAACTGGTCTAGGCTATAAAATGGGAAAATAAGTGAACATGTTACAGAAGGTGGAACCGAAAAAATATTTTTTGCGTGATGTTTTATGGACCTCAAAGGTCATTGGAGAATATTTTTATTCTTGACTTCAAAAATGTCTTCCAGGGGTTTTTTTGGGTCGCTGAACACGAATCCGGGGTTCGTTGTCTAGAAAAATCATCCGGAGTCCGGAAAATTGAGAAAAGTCGGTTATTTTATAGTAACTTTATCAACTATGTACGTTTTACTTCTAAAATGTTTTCTAGGTGTTTTTTTGGGGCGCTGATTACGAGTCCAGACGAATTACTTGAAAAATCATCCAGAGATCGGAAAATGGAAAAAATTACCAAAAATGATGAATATTTTTTGTTATTAACTACGACAAATATATTACAAAATTTAAAAAAATGATAATTTTTAAAAAATCGCGAAAAATATTTTTATTTTTTTTTATTTTCAAATAATTCATTAGTTTTTTATTCAGAGCTTAAATATTGCAACATTTTTTTTGAAAAGCCCTTTAGAAGATTTTTGAAGTCAAAAATAAAAAGTTGAAGTTGAAAAATAACTAGAAAATGGCCAACTTTTCACGATTTTCCGGTCTGTAGTTGAGTTTCCCGGATAACCGACCTCGGATTCGTTATCAGCGATCCAAAAAAACCATAAAACTTGGTTTCATTTTTTAAGAAATCAGATAACATCTAATGTTGGGGGGTAGAAATGGGGCAATTTTGGCGTTCTGGGGGTGGAGGGGGTGCGTTGGCAAGTAGTTATCTAATCACGAGTGACTTTTGGGATTCGTAAAATTTCATGCAAAAAAAAATGTTTTCGATTCCACCTTCTGTAACATTTTTACATATTCGGTCTTTCTCCCCAGCTTACAGCCTAGACTAATCCGTTTTCAAGATATTTGATACCTATATGCGAAAGATTTACTATTTTTAAAAAAATTTCTACACGAAGTTGCAGAAACCTTAGTTACTACATATAATTGGCGTAGTGACGTGTGGAGATTATATCTAATTGTTTCTAATACTGCTGCTGTATTTTCTTCATTTGTAGTTTTTTTTCTCATTAGATTTTTGGTTTCTTAACCTTCCATTATTAACTAAATTCATAAACTTACGACTGCCTTACGATCAGGCTTTGGTCTCCCAAAAAAACATGTTCCATATAACACCACAGCTGCAGAAGTGTTTTTGCAGCATTCTCCGTAAATTAAAATCATATTTAATTTGTCTAGGTTTGTATGTAAACTCATTTTTATATTACAATTTAACCAACATAGGACATAAGAATTACATTCATAACAGTTGACATTTGACATTGAATCTAAAATATCAAGTGTCAAGTGTTTCCAATGAATTCCAACCACCCGCGATTAGTAGATTTTGATTCTGAACTAGGTAATAGTGATAATTTGTATTTCATTAATATTTCCTTTATTTCTAAGTTTACCACTATCTTTATAAATATTGGAAATATTTCTATAATGTAATTTTCAATATTGTGTGATAAAATACAGAGTTTCCCATTTGAAAGTCCAAAATCAACGTAATTTTCAGCCAAATTGAAAGTTGTAAATAACCCGTACGAGAAAACAACATAATATGAGACCATGGGAATTGCGGTGTGTTCCTTGATACATTCAATTCATTTCCACAATTTACAGATTTACAATACTTTTTCCTAGATTTTGTTAAAATTTAATTCAAAATATCTGAGCTATAACAATGTTTGGAAGATTTGGAAATGCGCGATTAATCTGCCTCATTCTTAGGAAAAATTCGGTATCAATAAGATATCTTGATATTTTTTTGGTAAGTCACATTGTTTTCTATAAATTACATCTGAAGTTCCGTAAAAATTCTCATCATAATTATCTTAAACGTTAGGAAATTTTGTATGTGTAGGCTTAGGTTGTAAAATAGTAATGTCGATTAGTTGTTTCAATGTTGATTAATTATACTAATTAAAATTGTTATCTATTAATTATATTTTGGGTAGACTGTGAATTAACATTCACACTTTGCCACTATTTTTTTCAATTTACCCTTGATCGAGAATGACAACATATTGTGTTGTAATTCAATAATATTATTAATTTTATTTTTCAAGAATCTATGGTTATTAATACTTATTTCGCCACTTGACATTTAAAATACATATTTTTATTAATAAAATGAAAATAACTGTTGTGTTGTTGTTAACATTAATCAATTCACAATTCGTTCTTATCAATTTAAATTTTCTAAATAATCAAGCCGAGAAAATCCTTGTAAGCTTAGTTGGAATTTCACAAAAATAAAGTGTTCTATGTCCATGTCACTCATTATATAGTCCACACGAGTTAAGACTCAATTGTACGGTCTACGTTTAATCCTCAGCTAATCTTAATATCCTTGATAAAGTTCCTTGAGTATTCCGCAATGTTTGTATACTAACAGTGCTTAAAATGAACCAGTGGTATTTTCAAAATTTTCTGAAGAAACCTCATTTTGGCACTAGAAAATTATTGTCTGTTTTAGAAAATCTCATTTGTCAAGATGTCCATTTAAAATAATTTTTTCCACCAATTTGTTTATTGTGGGAAGCCACATACAAATATTCTTCGAAACTTCTTACATGATGAAGGTGTGCACCATCTTGTTGGACCCATATTCTCGTTGTGTATGTTTTGATTTAAGAACAGAATCATCAGAGTAGAAATAGGGTCGAACTGGAAATATTCTAAATATCTGTCGGCAGTTAGTCAACGAAATATAGTTATACAATTTACTGTTTTTCTAATCTATATCTTAGGGCAAATCTTATAAGTCAACTTATTATACGACATTTCTATCTTTTTTTTATCTTTATTGTCTTTAATTAAAAATTAAAAGTATGAAATTTCATGGATGTAAGCTGACTTGTGGACTTACCCTAAGGCATATGTTGGACAAACAGGCAGATATTTTAAAATACGGATGGTTGAACATTAAAAGCCTTTTTTTTGCTAATAATAAGAATTCTGCTTTTGCATATCACCTATTAGAATAGAAGAACTCATTTAACGACGATTTTGATATCCTTTACACATCCAGTGAGAGATCAAAGTTACTTGAGATCTTAGAAATTAATAGATATAAAAACTCTAATATTTTATACGACGATCGATATAAATAATTCTCAGCTTGTAAATCTGTTTCAATTTCATTTCTTATTAAAAGTTTGTTGAACATTAGATTATCTTTAAATAACTACATTTAAATATAAAATCGTTTCAGGTAATAATTCAATTTAAGGTCCAATAAGTTCCATTTGTAAGCAGTGTAGTACGCTTATATGAAGAAGCTAATGATCTAGCGACACAATTGTCATACTGACTTAATGTACCGTGAAGACGCAAAAAACAGTTAATTGTTTTTATTTCATTATGTAGTGACAAAACTGTATATAGTTTTTAAATTGTGAACTATAATTAACTTTTGACCGAATTCAGATATGTCCTTCTGCATCCAGTTTGAATTTTATGCTGCCCGGTATCAAGAATTCTGCCGATTAGGTTGCTTTATTATGGACAATAATTTATTTGAGAAAGTTTGGACTTACAGGATACAGTTTGATGTCACAAATGGGTTTTCTTCTATCAAAATCGCCATGTTATTAAATAATTAATTAGATCTTACGTTACAGGGTTATTTTTCTTATTCAAATTGTGATCTTTATAATGCTCTGATCCAAAGAAGTCTGTGTTCTTTTTTATGAGAATTCTTCCTCGCGAGAATTGTCATTTTTTAGTAATCTATCTATGATTTTTTTACGATTTAAAAAACTGGGACAATATCAAGCAATTTGAACATCAGATTCATTCTTAGCATGTCAAGATACACAGAAAAGCCATGGTCTTATTTATAATACACAGCATTTTTTATGTGTGATTATGTTATTAGTATAGTCTTCTGTGTTAATAATTCTTTTTACGAATTAATCACATACTCAACATCATGTGAAAATCAGAAGTTGATGTATTATCAGTAGTTGCAATAACCTTCGTTGTCATAAGTCATTAGATCGTTAATATACTAAAGAAATAAAAGTGAACTTAGTACAGAACCCTGAGGAAATTCAGGATTTATTTTGTGCAAATGCCACAATTTTATGAAACTCCAGAAATAGAAAACGATAATTATAGATCATATTTAGAGTTACCTTTGTTCTGAATATTATATTCTTTTAGACCTACAACTACATTTAGCGGTTAAGCATAAGCAGCTACAGCTAAACTTCGTCAGTAGATTCTTCCAGTTGATATTTTTATTTTTAGATTGGTAATATTGCAATATTATGCTTAAATCTATGATTATTATTATTATTATTACTATGACTTTTGTACAGTTTGTGAAATTCTTATTTATCCCTTGGTGTTACTACGCCAAGGAATGTAAGTCTGTTGGAACTCATTCGAGGATTTTGGGGCCTTTTGACAACGTTGATATCTTCTTCAACAACTCAGAGTCCGGACCTCACCAAGGGATTACTGAGGTTCATAGTCCAGTAAATATGTGTCGTTCGCATTAGTGTGATCTTTTGCACTTCTTGTGTGCTCGATTGACCTACTTGTTGTTTTTAGACTCCGATCATGGTCCTTCCTAACAGTTCTGAGGACTCTTATAATTATTGTCACGACTGTCTCAATGAACATAGTAGCTGTAAAACAGTTCTTGAAACAAAACTAGTATCTATAGACTATAGGCAGAAAAGTGGAGTTACGTGCAGTACCTATTACAAATGTCAAAGAAGCCGTTTTTGGTTCGCTCGTGCCAAGCTGAATTTCCGATTTCGTCGATGCAATTTACGATGCCGACAAAGTACAATCTTCCTTTTTCCGTAGAGATATCGTACGGCCTTCCACTCGACGTGTTCATTTAGATACTAATGTTTGAAAATTGTTTTGACATTTTACCTTTTCTGCTGAGGTTATTTTTCAGATTTAAAATGGGATCCGCCGTAGCAGATCGCGTTAAGCGACGACCACCCAAAAGGTTGTCCGGCTTCTAGTCCCATTACCGGTGCACTTTTTAAATTTTTTAAAAACTTTTTGACAGATATTCTTCACTCTAAAATTACCTCCCGCTTCTTTTACTCGACTAACTTCTAATCATTTTAATATTGTATCATTTTGCTCCTTTTTTCGGCGCTAATTACGGAAATACTTTTTCAAATTTATTTGCTACTTTTTGGAGATATTTTTCATTCCCAAATTACTTAACGATTAGGTCTGGACTAACGTTCTAGGCGATAATTGGTCAAATCAGTGTCACTGTACTTAAAAATGCTAAAGTCTTAGGGGCTGCAAGCAATAACCTATAAATGTAATAATTTCAATTAGTTCAGCACAATAAATAAATACAATGCTTATGAAAATTGTACATATTTTGAAAGAAATTTTATGTACTCATGATTAATAACAATTACAAAAGGAAGCGATGTGTTTTTTAATCAAGGAAACTTAAAAAATAAATCGAAAATCATGCGAAAAAACTCTGCGTCACGGCGCGGCTCGGCGCTAGTAGACATTCTGCCGATAGTCCACACAATGCTTGTAAAGCAGCATATTATTATGCTAGTTGGGTGTAGTCTTTGCTGTTCACATTCTGCTGACCTCTAAAGGGAAGTCCTTGTATAGTTTCTTTAACATCATGTTGGCGTATTCGAATTAGGTACAGAATTTTTTCTTTTTTATTATTTATTTTATTAGTGCAGTCATTGAAGCATTCTACCTGAGACTCCGCTTAGGAAAGATCGATCTTCATAAAACAAACGACATTCGATTCTTAATTGATAGTATTGCAAAGTCTTCATGGTTCGAAGATATGCTTTTACCCTGGAGGTGGATGCCACCCCTTCCCGGTGGTGGTAAACTGAAAAATACCTCGAAAACCTTTACGGCAGCCCGTAACTAAAATTTTCGACTTATTGCCTAATGGGAAATTCCCGCGGCAATGCTCATTTCTTTGAACAATTATAAAATAAGTTCAGAGCGACGGAAATTTTTAGCGTCGCGAAAGGATAGAAATGTATCCCTCAATGTGTAAAAAATAACGGGTCATCTGAGTAATCACCTAATGTCCGTTTACTGTTTCTTGGTGTTCGTAAATATGCATAGTTCGAGGAAAAAATGAAAACGGATATTTTTATAATACAAGAATTAATTGAATTGAGGAAATGAATATATTACTAGCAAAAATACTCGTAATTATTTCAAACTCTTACTAAAGACTTATTCAAAGATAAGTACAAAAACATATATCTTTCTAAACAAAATACTTTGCTGGCTACATGCCACGAACAACATTGAATTATAAGAAAGAAATATGCACATTACGTACAGAAAACTGTCACAATAATGTTAGTTTTAATTTTAAATTATCCTGTTCAACAAAACCAAAAAACAACCAAAGACAAAAACACTTACCAAAAACTTTGAAAACTTTCACAGACACGTGTTTCTGTATCCTACACAAGGATACTTCTTCAGTGCTACTTCTTTCAAAGTTGAAAATGAACTAAACAGTCACTTACCAGGCAATAGGTATTTATGCAATAATTATTTATGGTTCTAACGAACAGGATAATCCAAAACAGATTCCGGAGAATTACCAATACAGGTACAATCATAAAACATAATCAAATGCAAATGCAAATTCCCTACAATGTAAGAGTAATCTAAAATAGAATTGAGGAAATGAATATATTACTAGCAAAAATACTCGTAATTATTTCAAACTCTTACTAAAGACTTATTCAAAGATAAGTACAAAAACATATATCTTTCTAAACAAAATACTTTGCTGGCTACATGCCACGAACAACATTGAATTATAAGAAAGAAATATGCACATTACGTACAGAAAACTGTCACAATAATGTTAGTTTTAATTTTAAATTATCCTGTTCAACAAAACCAAAAAACAACCAAAGACAAAAACACTTACCAAAAACTTTGAAAACTTTCACAGACACGTGTTTCTGTATCCTACACAAGGATACTTCTTCAGTGCTACTTCTTTCAAAGTTGAAAATGAACTAAACAGTCACTTACCAGGCAATAGGTATTTATGCAATAATTATTTATGGTTCTAACGAACAGGATAATCCAAAACAGATTCCGGAGAATTACCAGATTGTACCTGTATTGGTAATTTTCCGGAATCTGTTTTGGATTATCCTGTTCGTTAGAACCATAAATAATTATTGCATAAATACCTATTGCCTGGTAAGTGACTGTTTAGTTCATTTTCAACTTTGAAAGAAGTAGCACTGAAGAAGTATCCTTGTGTAGGATACAGAAACACGTGTCTGTGAAAGTTTTCAAAGTTTTTGGTAAGTGTTTTTGTCTTTGGTTGTTTTTTGGTTTTGTTGAACAGGATAATTTAAAATTAAAACTAACATTATTGTGACAGTTTTCTGTACGTAATGTGCATATTTCTTTCTTATAATTCAATGTTGTTCGTGGCATGTAGCCAGCAAAGTATTTTGTTTAGAAAGATATATGTTTTTGTACTTATCTTTGAATAAGTCTTTAGTAAGAGTTTGAAATAATTACGAGTATTTTTGCTAGTAATATATTCATTTCCTCAATTCTATTTTAGATTACTCTTACATTGTAGGGAATTTGCATTTGCATTTGATTATGTTTTATGATTATACCTGTATTGGTAATTCTCCGGAATCTGTTTTGGATTATCCTGTTCGTTAGAACCATAAATAATTATTGCATAAATACCTATTGCCTGGTAAGTGACTGTTTAGTTCATTTTCAACTTTGAAAGAAGTAGCACTGAAGAAGTATCCTTGTGTAGGATACAGAAACACGTGTCTGTGAAAGTTTTCAAAGTTTTTGGTAAGTGTTTTTGTCTTTGGTTGTTTTTTGGTTTTGTTGAACAGGATAATTTAAAATTAACACTAACATTATTGTGACAGTTTTCTGTACGTAATGTGCATATTTCTTTCTTATAATTCAATGTTGTTCGTGGCATGTAGCCAGCAAAGTATTTTGTTTAGAAAGATATATGTTTTTGTACTTATCTTTGAATAAGTCTTTAGTAAGAGTTTGAAATAATTACGAGTATTTTTGCTAGTAATATATTCATTTCCTCAATTCTATTTTAGATTACTCTTACATTGTAGGGAATTTGCATTTGCATTTGATTACAAGAATTAATTGTTAAAAATTCTAATTCAAAAATAACCCTAAATTCTAAATTAATAAAATAAATCCTTAATATAAAAAAACTTAAAGAAAAAAGTAAAAATAATAAAAAAATGATTATACAAATTGAAATTAGCTAAAAATAAATTTATTTCGTCTTTGAAATCACAAATCAATATTGCTGCGTGGAGATCTAATGGGTTAAATACTGAAAACTGGAAACAGGTGGAAATTCGTGTTATCGCTAAATGTCCGTTCCGAATATTGTCGTCTCTTTCTGAAGTTTTTCTACGACAAACAATTAAAACGGACGTTCTAATTGTTGCATGTCATAGTATTTGCATTTCAATTCTGCGTATTTCTTTAGGATAATTTTTGTACTTTCTAATGTCCGTTCTCTAATTAAAATGATGTTTTATATGAAAAAGCATGTATGAAAAATATGAACGGACAATTTTCAACTTGATATGTTGAAAGAAATCATTTTCTGTCGCAATTCAATAACAAGAGCGCAAGGTGTCATGTTGATACAGCTGCGTAAAACTTCGCTTCCTATGTTCTTTTAGGCGCTTAATCGAATGCCAGTGATCTTAGTACTCCTCATCCCCCTCACCCATATGGGCAAAAAATCAGCACTGAAACGAGAATTTCATTAATGTCAAAGTACAAACTAATTTTTTTGATGTTAGTATACAACGCGGAATTATTTTTCAACTAAAAAGAAACCGATGCGCGCTTTGATATTAATAATAATTTCGTTTTAGGACACTTTTTTGCCGATAGGGCTGCCATCGGTTAGTGGAGGGAACTGTTGATAGAGAAATTTTTATCATTTCTTTGGGTTCTACTCGCGTTAGAAAATTTTCAGTTTTATTGATACAATCCAATTTATTCGCCTTCGCCCGACGAGTTCTCTTCAATATTGACTTCAGTATCTTCAATATGCGAGCACATTGCATTTTGTGCAGCTGTATAGCATAGGAAATATCCGTTCACTTTTTTTTTCTGATTATTTGAACCATGTTTTATAGTTTAAAAAAGGTTTAACCATTAGGGAGAAACATTTTTATACCATTTTCTTATACAATTTTGATTTTTATTATTGAAATTATGCAACATAGGTATAAAATTTCTGTTCTGTATTGATTATTATTTTATTCGACATCTATAACAAGAATTCATAACGGACATTAGGGGATAAAAATATAACCTCTTTTTTTAACGGACGGAAAATCGTTTTCTGGCTACTGCAACCTTAGGGGAGTATATTTCAAAGGAAAATCGGTTTTGTATTGTAATAAACTATAACTCGGTGATCGAAATTAGCATTAGGTGATAACATTTGATTTTGGTCACGAGCTGCCGTACTATTAAGTTTCATTAAAAAAAATATCAGGAGCAAAAATTAAGCTTGTAAAACAATAAATCGATTTTTTTTGTTTTTGTAGATCCAATATGAACCGAGTTATCGCTCGTTAGTTCGCCGAAAACTGAGTGCGAACGTTTCAACTTTAAATAACAGAAAAACGACGAACTTTTTAAGGAAAACTAGTCAGACCTTTTTTAAGACCTTCAAAACATCTTTGAAATGATCTTTAGTAAAAGTCGTTGCCATAAAAACTTACGGAGTTATGATGAAAATAAAATGATTGTCTCATTATTTCGGAGGAAAAATTAGCAATGAAACTAATGGCTTAACTTCCTTAATTTTTAAAATATCTAATCGCGCCAAAAACCGTTTTGCAGAGAATTTCGTGAGCTACAAGGCTGTAAAGTTGAACTTCTTTGAACTCTTCGTTTTTGAAATTCTTGAGTTTAATGGTTTCGGAGAAGGTTGGTCCTCGCACTCAAATGCGAACTTGTTTGCAAGATATACTCTAAATTCTTGTACTGTTGCATGTTTTAACGTGTCTTCTTTAGTTTTTGAGTTATTGTGAAAAAATATAAAATTTATTCAAGAATTTGAAAAATCATTTCAAAATTGAATCAAACTTTTGTTTCAAATTCAGGCATTCTAACCCTTCAAACTTCTAGAATATGTTGTTAGTACCTAAATAAAGTAAATTAGATGGATTACATTTAATTTCAATTCTTACGGTGAAGCCATTGGTTTCATTGCTGTTTTTTCCTCCGAAAAAACGAGACAACCGTTTTATTTTAATTCGTAAGTTTATATGCTAACGACTTTTGCTAAAGCTCATTTTAAAGGTCTTTTCAAGTACTTTAAAAAAGGTTTTCCTCCAAAAATTCGTCGTTTTTCCGTTATTTAAAATTGAAAGGTCGAATTCAGTTTTCAGCGAACAAATAGCCACCTTTACGAGCCATACTTCGGTTCGTATTATATTTATAGAAATTTTAAAAAATCGATTTGCCGTTTTATAAGCTTCATTTTTGCTGCTGATGATATTTTTGATGAAACGTAAGGTTTTATAGTTATTCGTGAAAAATCGCTCTGAAACGTATATTTTCTAGATGAAAAATCAACATTTTCAATCGCGAATAATACGAAAAATATTGATTTATCGAAATAACTTCATAGAACATTTCTTGCTTAGAACTCATCTTCCTATTCATTCCTGTGGTTGTTTTGGATTTACTAATTTGGCATCCACCCCCAGGGTAAAAACACACTTTCACATCTTATAGACTTTACAATACTATCAATTACGGATGGAATTCCGTTTATTTAATAAAAATCGATCTTTCCTAACCAAAGTCCGAGGTTTTGGACTTTCTTTGTCTTTACTGACTGGACTATTACTATTATAAGTATACAAAATACCATGAAATTAAAATAAATAAAGTGCATTGTATAAGTACAATGCATTTTAGTATGATGTTAAATTTGCGTAGCAATTTTAACATCATACTTATGTACCTTTGATTCGTCTTTTTACACTTACATAATTTTTAAACAGATTCGTCAAATCTGGGCGAGGTACTGTCGCGTTCTACTTCAAAGTTTCTCAGTATTACAAAATTAATCTCATTTAGTTCAAAAATGAAAGTCTCGCTTAGTTATACATGTTTCTTTTAATTACACTTATTCTGTCCCTTTGACATTATTTATCGATATATTTACAACAAAAGCATATGTAATAAATTACGACAATTACATTATTTAATTTTTTTGCTCGAGAGCTAATCGGTGTGTGAAAGGCACACTCACTTTCAAATGATAGTTTAATGTGCAAAATTCATTCTTACACAAAATAGGACGCATTATTTCGACATATAAACAAATCTAATCCTAAAAGTGTGTTATTTCGTTGGGTATCAACTTAATTATAATGGGGATATAATGGTGAATTTAACTAGAGAGACTTTCAAATTACAGGTGTTTGTGGACCGAGAATAGTATTTAATAACAATATAAGCGCGTAATGAGTTTTATGATATATTAACATCGTTTTTTTCATAATTATTGTATACTAATTTATACTGTGTGAGATTTTCATTGCAACATCTGGTAAACTTATAAACAATTTAAGTGAACATTTAGTGTCATTTTGTTTTTGAACGATTGTGGCGTATAATATTTCTTTGCTGCTTACTCAGACAATACTAAAATATACAAAAAAATAATGGTGAAATGCATAATACCATAACAATATTGTCATAACTGATGATCTTCCAAATAAATTTAGGGAATCTGGAATGTGTCGCACTTAATATGAATACAGTCTTGTATGTTCGTTATTTTTAGAGGTGAACAAATAACTTATTTTACAATAATAGAGGTTCATAAACTGCTTCTTTTAAGATATTTAGCTTAAGTAAAGTATCTAAATATGGTCTGACCGTTTGAAGAAGGTAAAATCACCTTACCTTGCCTCGTGGTAGAGATATCAGAAAAGTTATTTGAAAAAGTTTCTTGGAGTCAATTTTTTAGCCCACACTCTAGTACAAAACTCGGACTTTTGGTTTTTTTCTTTTTTTTAATCTGATTCCATGCTTTATTTCTAGTTTTGGTTATTATTTTCACTAGTGTACCATGGTTAGGTCAGGTTAATATGTGAGTGGGTTCCTGTCAGACCCTCCTCTACGACCATCAGGTCTATTGTGGCTCACTCTTAGTTATAGTTCATTTAACAGATTCAGATTTTTAATAAAGGTGATAATCTTGTTTGGCAAGAAACCGTCCAGGTCTTCTGGCTCCAGTCACCCCTTGCCAAACAGTGAGAACCCAGTTCATTCTGTAGCAGGACAGGTACATAAAACGTGCTGTGCCGTTTCATTATCCTCTAGACACAGACGGCATTCGGTGTTTTCCACCAGTCCAATTCTGTGTAAGTAATGATTTAATCTTTGTATAGGCCAATTAGAGTTCTTAGGTGTAGCCTACTCAACTCTAATAGTTTTTTAGTTTTTGATATCAAGGAATATGTAATATACTCCATTGAGAGAACTAATCCTGGTAGTTCCTGCCAGTGCTGGATTGTTTTCAATTTAGCCCAGGCTAGGATGGCAGCCCTGGCAGAGTAGGCAGATATGCCACTTACCGGTTCTGGTCCTATGAATTTGGTTACCGCGCCTTCTCTGGCAAAGGAACTTCGTTGTCTTCCAAGCTAGAGAGCGGTGTTAGAGGTACAACGGTAGGATCGAAGGGCTTTAACAGCCGCTTGATTATCTGAAAATATTTTTATCTGTGTCTATGCTGCTAGCCTTCGTACACAGAGGATTTCTGCCTATAATAATATAATCTCATTATCAATAAGGCTCGAGATGATCCTTTCCTTTGATTTGCGACTATATACACCAGCTCCACATCCCTTAGGCCCTCTGTGAACCAACAACTGTCTGCCCTTTGTAGGTCGGTTGTGTTCCGATTCCATTCGTCTCTTCCAGGAAACAGAACTTCAAAGGGCAGCTCATGGGTGATCAAGGTAGGCATTACATCTGAAGGCATTCCCAGGATGCTGTGACAGTTTAAATCGTCTAGCAGCCTGTTGTGCTCCATGATGCTAACCTGCGGCATGTTGGTTACCGCTTGATGAAGTCTGTATGTTGCCCACCTGGCCTCTCCCTCCAGGTAAATGTGGAGAAGAGGTAGTTCCAGGAAGACTTCCAGAGCAGCTGACGGTGTGATGCTTATTGCATCGGTTATTATATACCATGGAAACAGAAAACAATTGCATTGCAACAAATGATCAATTAGTTGGTAAACTGTCACTTGAAGATAGTTTTCAATAGTTTACATTTTAGCAGAATAACGAAAAATAATTGTTGAATGTTTAACATTAAAAAAAAATTGAGATAATAAAACTAGTTGGAGACAATATTCTAACTAATAGAGGGGTTGTCCAAACATTTAGTCATCGATCAATCAATCCGTGAAAATCCAAGGGCCAGTCTAAGGACAGAATTTCTACATTGATGGAAGGCGATGAAAATGAAAGGTTATACTATTTTTATTGAACCTAAGGAAACTTCTTAAATGATTATTAGAAGTTACGTTTACTGACGAGGCCACATCTTCTACCAGTGGGATGATGGCTTATCAAAATTTCAGATATTGGGCTACAGAAAGTCCTCATTGGATAATTAACTGTAAAAGTAAATATTCCCAAAATGCCAATGTATGGTGTGCAATTCTTGAGGAGCGACTAATGGATCCCTTCTTTTTCCACATAACTTTAAATGCACCGTGATTGGTAAATATTTTTGATAACGACTTATTGGATGTAATTGAAAATATCCTATTAAAAGTGAGACGGGAAATATATTTCCAATTAGTAGAAGCATCGATTCAATATTATGAATTGATTGTTCGGCAATGGTTAGACGTAAATTTTTCACAGGAGAGGATAGAGAGAAATAGTCCTGTTGAGGTCTGGTTACCGAGATCGCCAGATATTGCTTCTTTGAATTTTTATTTTAGTGGGGAAATAAAGAGTGAAGTTTACGAAACTAGACCCCAAAGTCGTGTCGAACTTTGCGCCCAAATAACCAAAGCTTGCAATCAAATTAGCACACCCGAATTCAGAAGAGTTGCCGTAAATAATCGAAAGCCCATTGAAAATAATATTCACATCAGTGCGCCATAGTAGGTTATTTCTATTGCATTCAATAGAATTTAATTTGTTTTAATTTTAAATTATTCTTTATTTAAATAAATGACATAAAGTTACCTTTGCTATAAAGCTTTTCTTTTGTCCCAATGGCGCACTAGTGAAATAATGGCTAAAATTAGAAATTAATCAGCACAAATTAACTAAAAAGAAAACAGTGTGAATTTTGCGGTATATGGGCTAAACATTTGATTTTTTAGAACCTTTTCAATTAACTTCTTTCGATATTTCCAACGATGGTAGTAGGCCGCGTTTAGATAATTTGCTTAAGCTAAATACCTCAATGGATGTAGTTTATAAAGCTCTACTAGGAATGTAAGCATCTGTACTCCAAGAGCTTCATCCTACAAAACTATATTAAGGTATTGCACTCTGAATTAACTTATAACTCCAGCCTATAGAATTTGACATATTAGATGATAAAATTATTACATATTAGATGACAAAATTACAAAATATTAGTGAAATAATATATCAAAAATTCGTAACTTTAATTATTGAAAGTGAAATTGCTCTAAGAAATGTAGAAAATAAAGACGTATCTTCAGAAAAAAAAAACTTCTAAAAAACGCCAATAATACAAAAAGCAATAACCAAATAGACAAACAAATTATAAAATCAATTACAGCCAAAATCAACGACAACAACCCAATAGTAACAAAAGCAGATAAATCAAATGCCACGGTAATTCTCACCAAAAACAGACTACACAAATAAAGTAAATAATTTCATTCAGTCAGAAGATATTACTCGTGTTAATAAAGACACCACCAAAAAATATCAAACCAAATTAAAACAATCGGTAGCTAACATAGAAATAATCCTTTCGGAATACGAAAAACGAAAAATAATTAACATGAATCCCTTAGCTCCAAAATTATACGGATTAATTAAAACGCATAAACCGGATAACCCCATTAGGCCTGTAGTATCATACATCAATAGTCCGACTAGAGAACTAGGTAAATAATTAAATTTAGTTTTTACACAACATGCAGATTTTATACCTAAACATGGAATAAGGAATTCCTTAGAATTAGCAGAGAAGTTAAAAAATACACATTCCCCACATAATTTCTAGTATCATTCGACGTTAAAAACATGTTTTCAAATATCCCCCCAGATGAATGTTTAAAACTTATTCAAAATTTACTAGACAAAAGTAAACTAAATAGCATTATATCAACATAAATTTTACTAGCTTTCGACACATGCCTCAGTCAAAATTACTTTCAATTCAATAATCAATTTTATATTCAAGACAGCGGTCTACCGATGGGATCACCTCTAAGCCCCTTATTAGCGGATATTATTATGTCTAATTTAGAGGAAAATATACTAAATTCCCAACCAGGTAAGAATCACATTCATTTTTGGTATAGATATGTCGACGAAGTTTTGGCATGGTTTAAGGGTACTACTAGATAATTACACACTTTCCTAGATTCTGTTAATAACGTACACCCCAAAATTAAATTTACATTAGAACGAGAAACAAATCATGCAATAAATTTTCTAGACCTAACTATCACACACAAAAATAACCAATTCAAATTTGATATTTTTCGAAAACCTGCATATACTGATATAACTATCCCCTTTGATTCTTGCCATCCATACGCGCACAAACTAGCAGCTTATAATTCAATGCTACATAGAGCTTTTTCGTTGCCTTTGTCAGAAACACAAATAAAAACAGAGCTCTCAATGATTCAAACAACAGCCGGGAATAATGGTTTCCCCACAGAAACTATCGCCAAATTAATAAACAAAAAACAAAACCAGTATACTTTTAAAGCAATTTATCCCATAGTCAGAGAAGAAAAACAAACACCTTACGCTATCATCACATACTGCGATACACTAACAGAGAAAATATCAAATATTTTCAAAACACATAATATCAAGATAGCATTTAAACCTCAACGAAAATTATCAAATTTAATTTACAACGACAAGGATAAAACAAATAGATACGAAAAATCTGGAGCTTATAGGTTACAGTGCTCACAGTGCAATAGCATATATATAGGACAGACCGGACGTAATGTAATTAATATTTCTGAGAAACCCCACCCTTAGATATTTAGGATATTATAAACTAGCTGTGTACTTTCATAATTCTCTAATCTGTTTAATTCTAGAAACATATTTAAATAGGGACCAAATCTTTTGTATTTCATTCTTAGTTGAATCATCGTCTGCAAATGACCTAAAGGGTTAAACTGCAGTCACGTTTTGTGCAAATATATAGTGGTAAAAAACATAGTAGTGTTTTACTCGATTTCGATATAAAGCTCTACTATTCCACAGGAAATTATTTATTTACCTCTAGAATTAACCAAAATACATAGGTGTATTCTTAATACGTACGTCACACTCTAGATTCCCTGAATTTATTTTGGATTTGCGACACATTTGTGTTTCGGAAGAGAATCTACTTCCGTTAACTACCTATAGCTTTGATTTTCAGTTTTTAGTTCATAACATTGTTCTAGTTTATGTATTTTTAGGTGTGAGACTTTTTGAAACAGTCAAGTACTCAAGAACCAACCTCTGTCTGATCCGTTTGGCGCAGAGGTTTTTTCATTAAAATTTTTAAATATTTTTCAGTGGCAAAATACCCAATAAAAAGTAAGAAAATCTGAATATGCCACAAATAAACAATTACAGACAATATACAGTAAGTCTTTTTTCTAAATTTTCATGTGGGAGACGATTTCTTTTAACAGTAAATATCCTCTGTAAGGTTGATGTTTTACATTCCACAGAAGTGAGGGAAGCATATCTAAGCTGATCAAGGAGGCATCTGGTTTTGTTACATTTTTTTTACATGGCAAATACGACCGCCGCGACCGATTCCTTTGTCAAACAGCAATCCACTTTTAACATTGGCAATGTTTATGTTCATATATGGGGTAGAGTTACCAGTTTTCGTTCAAGTTCAAAAGACAGCGGTGTCGTGGTCGAGTGAGACTGTCGTATATGCAACGGCTGATATACGCAAATGTAATATGGGTTGCATATTGTATCACAGGGGGTCAAGTTACCAATTTTCATTTAAGGTGGAAATGCAGCGGTGTAGTGGATCGTGCTTCGCCTCGTCCGGAAAAAGTTGAAAAAGTTTATGTTTTATGTATGGTGTTATTGTTTCCAACGTCCCGATGGCTGCAAGAATTGCAAAATCTTTGAATTTTTTTATATAACCTCACCAGTTGCACCCGGAAATTCATTAATTGTTTTTTAAACAATATCTACCTTGTTAAATGTTTCTTCCAAGGACAAATTTGGACATTGAAGGTTTTCCATAATTCTTGTCATTATTTTAAAACGTTCGAAAATAAATTTTAAATTATTTGTAATACTTGGAATAATCATTAAATTCTTTGCATGCTTAATCGCAGTAGCGTCTTCATTTAAGGTTTCTACAACTTCCTTCCTTTAGTGAGTTGAAGTTGCTACTACTACTACTACTACTACTAAATGGCACTTGCTAGGACGCATTTAAGCATTCTTTACAGTCGTATAGATATGGAAGTATTTGCAAGTATTTTATTAGCTGTTTCAAGGCTACGGCTTGGAACCCACGTAAAATGTTATGTTTGAAAACGAATTTGACCCATGTAACTTCTACCTACTATAATTTTTAATAGATGATAATAAGTTACATGTCACATATCGACATCATAAAGTTGATTTCTTTATTATATTTCTTAATTATATAAACATTTATTTAGCGAAACGTTTTGTTTGCAAAATCTTGAGGTAGGTCAAAGTCGTCCGTTAAAAGTCAGTAGGTGGTATTCAAGAAGGGCAAGGAGTATTTACACCGTTTCTGCAATTGAAAATAAATTGCGAAAACGGTGCAAATGTCCCTTTCCCTTCTCGCATGCCGTCTACTGACTTTTAATGGACGACCTTGACCTACCTCAAAACATTCTGTGATAATTATTGTAGAATATTTACACCTTTTGCACATTTCCGAGCGAAAAGATAGAATAAACATTATGGAGGAAATTAATAAAAGAAACAACCACTAAAACCGTCAAATGTCAATGGATTTTCTGCCACTTCAGTGCGTAAGTCCTTGAAACGGCCAATGAAATTGGCGCAAATACTGCCATATCCATACGACTGTAAAGAATGCTTATATGCTGCCAGGGTCACCAACATTTTGTAAATAATAATAAATTGGCAACATTATATGCTTAAAAGTCTGCCGTTTCATCTATTGTAACCCAAAACCAGCCATTTCGAAGATATACCTCGCTGAGAATTTTTTTACGAGCAGGCTTTCACTTGAAACAGATTGCCCGACCCACTATTTGTTTAGAAAATGTGTAAAATGAGTGATATTTAGTACACTCCATGGAAGAGTTAAACATGTTAACAAAAGAGCCAAATCGAAATAATTCTCGTCCTTTGAAACTTTCTTTTCCTTTCTTGTATTACACTCGCGTGTGTAACTAATTTTAAAACAATATTTTTCTGCATACACCTTATTGTGATATCACATGATAGAAGTGTCGGTGACGTCGTAATTTTTTTCAAGCAAAGACTAATCAATTTTGTTGATTGCGTACCTGACAAGAAATTTAAAGTTGATCTAAAAGAAGGTTGTGTAGCAATATAAGTACTTATAAGGTAGATACCAGGAACTTAAAGTTGTTCAAATGCATTAGAATACCCGTTAAATTAAAATGTTATACCCCCGAGATCGGTCTTTGTAGTAACGGAATTCTTTAGCGGTTATTGAATGAATGATGAAACTATTTATATTGTTAAATTATTCAAAATGGCAGCTGTCCAAACAACAGAAACACAAAAAAGATATTATAAGACATTCAACTTTCAATGCTTTCCACACAATTTAGAGTGCCTTCAACTTAAATGTCATGAGATAATCGATTACTGATTTAAAATGAAATCAAATGCGTATGATTCGTTCCATTATATCACCTCGAATTCCTTGAAGCAGATACGGTGTAGCAAGTGTATGGCCTTGGCATAGAGAGATCAATTTACTCTCGTTTTCAAAGCTTTTACTATTTTTTATCAAGTATCATTCACAATAGCAACTTCCTTTCATTAAAAGAACAATCACCTCCGTGGGATTTTTTTCTAACGCTCGTTTATTTATTTATTTTAAGGTCATTAACTTATAGGTACTTACAACAGCCTTTGTTTACTAACAAGGACTATTGAACTGAAGGGAACTGTATATCAACAGCGATCATGCAACTGTTATACGTAATATAATATATAATACAATATATTGGTAACAAATACGTGTGTCGGACGCACAAGAATTGGTAAGGTCATTGCCTAAAGAATACTATCTTGTATTCTTGGTGTATTTGTCACAATTTCCAATGGTACTCCAGAAAGAAAAACTAGCCATTTTCTTACATGTAATGCGGAAGACCTTATTTCCTAAGATATTGCTTAGAGTCGGAACAATTTTTTGGAGGGGCAAACCGGATCCCAAATTTGTACATCAGATTTTCCATTTCTCAATGACTTCTTGCTTTCTATTAGATTTCCTCCTGATTTCAAATATCTCCTTGATTTATTCCAAATCAAATCTAAAATGTCTATGTACAATGTTCATGGATGTTTGTCGGCTCGGTGGCGCAGTACGTAGATGTTAGGACTGTGACCACGGAGTCCACCACGGTAGATTGCAGAGAATGGTTGTAGTGTTGATGTTGTGTGTATGTGTTCTGTTTGAGTGGTGAAATAATTATAGCTAAACTCCCCCAGGACGTAAGTATGATCCTATCGCCGGTTACACACACGGCGGAGAATTGACCATCTCCTCACAGAAACATAGCATTTACACACAGGGCGGTAAAATCTCCGACGCCATCGTACTAGTCAGTAGACTGCTGACTATTGGCAGTATAGTTGCATCCTCAATCCAATTTAGAAAGAAGAAAGGAGGTTGAAGCTTTCCACACGTTGCTTGGAGAGTTGAGGCAGGATCACACGAAATTCCGGTAGAAAGACAACTGTGTGTAAACTTGCAGTTGGTTACGTACGCCACTACTTGGCCGGCGACGGTAAGAATACCGTCGATTCCAGTGGCAGTCGGCGATTGCACAGTTACCGACAACGGAAAACCGACCTCGCGTTTATTTTGATGTTACATGTGTAAGCTCTCTCTAATTTACTTCAGTACGTTACTGTTGTAACGGCAAAAACTGTCATCTCCGACGAGGAAAAATCCTTCGTGTTTGTAGCCGTCGGCGTCGCTATGATTACTTAAAAGTATACCGGTGATTGCTCATAAGTAATCGTATTATTATAAATTTCTGTACAATATTCATAAAAAAAATCACAGAGCTTGCATCTTATGCAAGTATCAAACACGTGTTGAAAATACCTGACAGAACTGGTAGTTCTCTGATCGAGAGTTAATAAGCATTTTATTAGTCCGGAAATATTTTTTCATTTTGTTTCCTGATGTGTTTAGAGCCACGTTAATAAATATTTATAAATTCGACGGTATAAGCAGCCTACGACTGGTTTACAACATTTATGTTTAATAGTTGAATGTTTATCCTTGACCTTGATATATCGTTTCATAACCGGCGGACCGAGAGATATGTTGCTGTGCATGTCGCTTTAATTTTACATAGACCTCCGCTGTATCGCCTGCCAGCTAACAGCTGTGTCAACACTATAATTCTTTGCTCGAATTAGTACAAACCTATCTAAATAACTTAGAAGCGCTAATGACAGTGAATATTGAATAAGTATTAGTGTTTGGGAGTACCTACTAAGGCATGTTCAGAATATAATACATATACAGGGTGTAATCAGTTTCATGTCATTAAAAAAACTGGTAATGGGGACCGACTAGACAAACAAAAAACCTTTATGACTTTTCCCTCTAGGGGCACTTTGAAAAACACTGATCTAGGTTAACATATTTAATATTATGGTAGAAAACTATTAAGAACCACTGCTTTTCTTGGTCGATGGACTTGTACTTCCCAATTATACAACTTTTAAATTGTAATAAAAAACTTATGGCCGGCACACGCGCTGTCAAAGGATCATCGACCACCTTTGATGTACCGCCTCAACTGAACTCATTCAATTATAAAGAGGTAAATAATTCGTTATCTTTTCCTGCACAACGGCAAGCAAATAATGGCCGTAGAAGTTTAAACAGAGCATTTCTTTACATGTGTGTCTTTTAATTTGGAACAAAATATTGGATTAATGTTTATAATTTAGAATATTTAAATGTGCTTTATTAACGTTTGTAACATAATTTAATGTCCTGGGTTAAAAGCTTGCCCAAGTAATTTATTCGAAATCTGCATCTGCATCAATACACAGTTCGGTACGTGGAATTAAGGACATACGTACTCCGTTCAACACTAAACAATAAACTATCAACTCACGTTGTCAATAAAGAAAAATAAAAGAAAAAAAAAGTCAATAAAATAAATCTTCACTATAATGTCACGCAGTACTGGAAATTTATTTGGGACACCCGGTACACCATGTGTGGTAACGGATATGATTTGAGACATGAGATCGACTTAACGTATTTCTTTGCATTTTACTTTGTTTCGAAAAAGCTCAGTTAGCTGGAAGCAGGTTCACCGCACTACATTGTCGCCAGGGAAAAAGTGCTGTGTCAATTAAATTAATAACAATACATCGCGCGATAAAAAAAGTCAGTTGGGTTTTGAGTTCGAAAGTAGAAAGTCCGCGGGGTACTGCGTGGGCCCAACTCCTTCCCCAGGATGGTCCGTCCCCAGGGGTTGTAACAACAAAATGTAAGTATTCTTTTTTTTTTGTATTGTTTCAATCTAATAAACTTGTACTTTGTTTTCTACCTCTATGTTTTATTTATTAAAATATTCATTCAATAATTAATTTAAACCCTCTCGTATGCCAAGCGAGTTAAAGTGGCTTCATGGGTATCGCCGATAGGACTCCGGGTAACCGGACAATATGGGAGATACCTGTGGGCGTGGCACATATTACTCAAAAGTAAGTCGTACAGCCCTAAAAAGGGGTAGTATGCGACAATAAATACACAGCGACCCGAAATTCAAAAATAACAAAAACAACGAATGGCGGGTTGGACGTGTGTACATAACGGAACACCCACAGAAACTAAAATATTGCACAAGGGAGAGTCAGAGTATAGTTTTCTTCCGATCAGATCTACTAAACACTCAGAAAACGTCGACGTCTTTCATCTTATTTACCGCACCGCTAAAGACCGCCGACATTTTATAGCTATCTACACAAATATTGAGTATCATAGGCAAAGACACGCGCGACGATCTAAACCTACCTCAATATTCCAGCAGTTCTCAAAAGATTTTATTGAAAATTTGCGAAATTTTTGTTAATTTTTTTTCTCCAAAACTATGAGCTTTAGACCCATGTTATATCAGGTTTTTTTGTTTGTTTTGTCGTTCCCTACCACCAGTTTTTTTAGTGACATGAAACTAATTACACCCTGTATAAACTTTATTTAAGAAATCTGTTAGAGCTGATTAGACATATTAACAGCCGTTTGCACCGTATTGTTTAACAGAGGATTAATATTAAATCATCGTTAAATATAAAAATTTCTTTGCGTTGCTCGTTAATCCTCGATTAAATTGGCTTCAACTAACGTTAATTTAAAGCCACAAAGTTGGTCACTTAAAGTATGTTTAAAGTTTCTGCGCAGTCACTGATATTATAACCTCAGTTTTTGCTATATTACATTTTCATTCTTTTGGCACTTTATCAGAGAGAGTTGTTTATTTATATGTTTATTGTCTTTATTACAAATCGTGAGATGGATTCCGACTATAATGGAGATAATAGATTTCGTGTTCCCTAAACAGTATACGAAAGAAGTGGTCATTTTCTTAATTTAGATAATCTGACCTTTTTCAGGGGTTTACGCTAATGAAGAATGTTATTCTGCATTTGTTTAGTTTCAGACCACGGTTGTCTGTGAATATAACAAACATTTGACAATAGTAAAGAGAAATTAGATTATAATATCTGAAAGAGAAGTTAGCAGAATACCAAATGCCCGAAATACATACTTTAACCATCAACTTAAGTAAACCGGAAATAACAGAATACGGTGAAATAAGATGAGAGCTGGTTTGAAAATTAAACGTTGTTTATTCAATGTCTTAAAATGAAAACCGTGCAAACGGCTGTAAATGGAATTATACAAAAAAACAAATAACAATAAAGAAAATCTGTAAATGTATGTACTTACACAAGACTTTTACTTTCATTTATTAATAGTTTTTTCTATTGGATGATCACCCTGTATACATTTTGTTAACTAAGAGGTACATCATGCATAAGAAAGTTACTTTGTTTGTTTGAACAATGAACGTTATATTTCTCCATCATTTCTTATTAGTTATTTTTCAGTATGACCACCCGGTATACTGCTTTTCATTATAAAGTGGTATGGTAGTATCAACTACAATCCAAATATTATTTTCCTTTGCCATTGTTAATTACTTTTTAGGGTCACCCTGCACATTTTTATAAATAATATAGTTTGTTTCTTCATCTGCAATGGCGTGAACTACATTCCAAATATAATTTTGCTTGATGCTTTCTTGATTAATGTTTTTAGAGTGACCATCCTGTATATTTCTGAGGAAAAGTATCGCAGGTTTCCTTCTTGAAAATTGTGTTAACTACCTGACAAATGTTATTGTTCTTCGTCATATTTTTTCATTAATTGTTTTGCCATGGCGTCCACCCTGTTTATTTTTCACTAAACATATATTCATTAAATCTTCATCAGCAATAGCCTCATCTAGTTACTAAATATTATCTTTTTTTGTTAAATATTCTTGTAGTTATAGCGTCAAATGACAACAGATTAATGGACAAACAGACTTTAATTTTCATAATTTACATAGTCTAGGACGTGAAAAACCGAAGAATCCTCGAAGAGTGATTTTCTCAGTTTGAATACTTTCCCTCGGTAATAATCCAGCCTGGGATTAGAGAGACATTTGTATTAGAAATGATGGGGTAGAAACCATTTTGTAGTATGTTGTTTAGATTTGAACTCTGATGAAAAATGAAAGTTTGTGGGTAGGACGCCGCCATCTTAAATGAGAGTTGCAATTTTTTTCTTAAAGTAACTCCACAACGGTGGATCCAACGACAAAAATGTCTGTGACAAAGTAAATGACGACAAAATTTCTTGCATTTTTTTTTTATATACATTTTTTTTTAATACGTAACGAGTTATTCACTATGTATCATTATGATAGTTCTATACACTCAAAATTAACACATCTCCGCATCACCATAAGGTAGAGAATGGTACGTTTTTTATTATGGCATATCCAGTAGGCCTATCCACAAATATTCCATCAGTTTCGCGATAAGAGATCGAAATGGCACTTGACCCGCGGGGAAGACGCTAAGCCTGGACCTTAGACCCAGAGTGCAACTCGTATTCCATAATCTATGTTTGCGATTATATAATTACTTTTTATCAAATGATGGTTCGAGTAGGTTAATGTTGACGTCTTCATTATACTCTTCATCCTCAACGTCATCCTCTAACTCATGGTCCGTGCTCCGGAGAATCCGACCTTCCATTAATAAAATCTCATCTTCGTCGCCGATTGATAATTGATAACCAACATAACAGCACTTGCTCCTGGTATATTCATTTTTAAAGACTGTATCAAAGTAGGAATTGCGTAGTTACTACCAGATTGTTATCTACACTTCTAATAATCATATTCAAAGTCCAAACAATATCAAGGCAGAAAATAATAGTACTTACTAATTACAAAATAACATCTCATGGCCGTTTTTTTGAAAAAAATTATAGGCATAAAACGATTTATTGTTTATTTACGAAGGAAGCGTATTTATGATGGTTTTATTATTCATAAGTGAGGTATCTGAAATTATTTATTATTACACTGTTATTAGCCGTGCGTTTTAGTAATAACATACAACACCAAAGAGATGATAACGCAGAATAAAGTTAATATTATTAATTTATTACGAATAAATTAAGATGTTTTGTGGTCAGTGTTTCACAATTCCTTCCAAAAACGATCTTATGTAATGTTTAATTAAATACATACGTCTGATCAGACTTCCTTTTTGGCTACATTGTGATAATTACACGATCTGATGGAATTAAAAAGTCTCATATTCGATCTGGGCTACCTCTTGCAACAACATAACAAAATGTAGGTTTCGCTTACATCTTGTGGATTTTCAGAAAAAAAATGCAATAAAATCTTGAATAAGTGAAACAGCATGTGTCTAAACTTAACACTAAGGTCCATAAGTAACAGTTAAAATAATATCTACGTAATTTACGATTCCAAAACACGTCAATTTATAATTAGTGACATTTTTTGAGCATAATTTTATACTTCCCCCTTCAACCCCCTTGGAGTGACAGCTACCTTTTAAAAAATTTTAAGTAGAACGAGTGCGCGTGTGATAGCTCATTTGAAAGGGTTTTTAATTCTCAATCTATAATTTTTTAATTTCTCTAATTTTTTTATTGAAAAATATTAGGTACATTTTCAATGTTACTAAGTAAACAAAGAAACATAAACCAGTTTAAATCAAATGTTCAAACTGGGCACACGTTGCTTCTTAACAATAATGAAGGCATTGCTGAAATTCTTCTAAAACGTTTTGTATCCTTTCCGGGATGATTCATTTCTTGCCTTATTCTGTCTATTAATTCATCGACATTCTTTGGTCTGTTGAAGTACACTTTCGATTTTAAGTAACCCTATAAAAAATAGTCAAACGGATTCAAATCAGGAGAACAGGCTAGCCACTTAATTTCACCGCGTCTACCGATCCACCTATTGGGAAAAACTTGATTGAGATAGACTCTTACTTCCAATGCAAAATGTGATGTAGCTCCGTCCTGCGGATACCAAATATTTCTATCAATTTCGTTAGGGTTGTCATCATCTAGAAAAGGTATTCTTAATTCTGGAAGTAAGAAATTTTCCACGAAATCCAAGTAACGCGCCGATTAATGTAGTATCAAAGAAATATGGTCCGACAATTTGAGAATTTATAATTCCAGTCCAAACGTTCACCTTCTCAGAATATTGAGTATTGGCCTCCATCATCCAATGTGGATTTTCTGTACTCCAGTATCTACTGTTTCTTGACTATTCAGTTTAAGACTAATGTTACCTCATTAGAAAAAAGAATGTTTTTTATAAATCTTAGCATCTACTTGCCATGATTTCGCAAAATTCCAATCGGCGATCAGGGTCATCGTCGTTAAGTTATTGAATCAAATGAATTTTATACGGGCAGTATTTTTCATTTGTTAGAAGATGCAATATGGACGTTTTACTAACATGATTGCTGGTGGCAACTTGTCTTGAGGTTTATGTGGATTATCTTGAATATCTAACAATATATCCAATTTCTTTTCATCGTCTATCATTCATCGTTTCTTACCAGATTTAAGAATATCTCTGGTACTTCCAAATTCACGAAATTTGCTTTCTACTCTACTAACCTTAGACTGAGAAATGCGACTGTCAAGATACTTAGTATTGAAAATTTTGCATTTTCTACTTCTTCCTACTTCTGCGTTCTTGTTTTATCAACACATCCCACAGTGGGACAGAATATCAGAAATGCGGCCAAAATACTGAAGTTGTTAAGTTCCAAGAAAATACCCGAAAGGGTCATAAAAGTGGTGTACATACAATAGTCTTTCTTTAAGGTGTGAACTATATTATTTGGGATGGTTTGTCATTTAGTTGTTCGCAGGTAGTCTCAAGTGATAGGTTCAAGAGCGTACAAAGTGTGTGTTAAAAACTGATTTTAAAAGTGTTGTTTAGAGACTAGATTTTTCTCTTTTGGGTGGAGATTTTTGCAAAGTTGGATATGGAGGATATTATTCAAGGTAATTACTTTATTCTAGCATTTTTGTTTGATTATTAAACTGTATTTGTCAACCCGAAATCGTTATCTGAAAATTTGATGTAAATTGCTGTTGCCTTAAACGATGTACGATATTATAAGTGAGTTACAAAAAATATCTTGCTGTGCCTATTAATGAACTCTCTACCAAAATGTAGCTTGATTAATTCTCTAATTATTAAAAAAAACTTTACCCGCTCCCAGTTGCCTCTGATCTTTTTGGAGACTTCAGTCCACCATGCACGTGTTACACTAATAAAACACAGTAGAGAGCGCGGCCGTTAAGATGTGATGAAGATATTTATATCTTTTTATTATTAATGTGATGATGGTTTAATAAACTTCAAAAAATTCAAATAAAGACAACTATAAAAAAACAAATAAAGGCAACTAAGTTCACTATTTAAATTATTGTTCCAGATAATAAAGTCACACATTGTCGAATGGATTTATACAGAGTTTAGCGACTAAGTTCCGAAAAAAGTATTTTCGACAAAAATAAGCTCTTTTAACGAAGAAGTATTACAACAGTATCGAGAATCTTGAAAAATATTCGTAGATTCTGCAGTATTCTTTCAAAAAATCTGGTTGAACGGTGATGTTTCGTTGTTTCATGAAGAAGAAATTGCACAACTTTCTGCATCACCCGCAAGTCGTCCATCTTTATCTTTTGAGGAAAGTAGCGAAAGAACGAAGAGAAGAAAAATAAAAGAAATAACTAAGAAATCGACTTCAGCAGAACTGTTACATGCAATGAAATACCAGTTGCAGTCTCAGAGAAAACACGATGTCGTAAAATGACTTAGTGAAGGTGTGGAAACCACACCTATAAGAGCCAGTAAGACCCGAAAGACATGGTCGGAATAGAAAAATAAGCCAGTCAATTACACTCCTTATTCATTGAAGCAAAGCTGACTAAAGCACAGTACTGCAGGCGAAACAAAGGAATGCAAATACTTATCCAAGCTACACTAAAATACGAGCCGCTAAGGATAAATGTTACCCGCCTGCTCACTCTAAAACAATTTACAGCTTGGTAGCAGATGAATTTAAAATTATTATTTGTCAAAATCCACGACCATAATCAGTAAGCTATTACAGACCAATTAGCGCTCGGTACAAAAAAGAAACTACCAATTTTTTCAAGAAACTACCAATTTTTTCAAGAAACTATTCGTAGAAAAATACCTTTGGTATTATATGCCAGCTAGTATGCTTAAATGTTAATTCTGCCATAATTGAGTCGGCTGTATTTCCAATTGAACAGCTTCAGAAGAGGCCCAAGAATGCAGAAAGAAGGATTTAAAATGTATCGAAGATGCCACAAGAAAAGGGAAAAGATGTCGAGGGAGACAACAGACAAGGACTTATTTCGTTGCCTTTTGGTCTCTTCTGAGTCATACATAACAGGACTGAGAATTTTATCTGCGAAGCGCAGTGTGCATATTCCTCAAGAAATAATGGGGCTCCTTTCTGAGCCTGATAAAGCCTCATAAAGACGTCCGATGAGGCTCCAATGGTCTTACAAAAAATGCCTACTTCGGAAGATACGTCCGATTCCAATGACGACATGGACTATGAGTGGTAGAAAGTCAGTGATGGCTGATTATTTTATTTTCAGTATATGCTAATATACACCGTAAATAAATTACAGATTTTAAAATTTTTCTGTTCGAGTTTCTATAATTTTACCCTCTGTTGCATCCCCTATTATGAAATTGTATATTTTGACTATGTTTCTTAAGAATGCCCCTCACTTATTATACTCTCCGCAAATACAAAACGAAGAGTAGATTGCATTCGATCGGCACATTTCTAAAACCGGCAGTATTGCTCGTAGAGAAAAAATAAAAGTTATAAATTTTTTAAATAAAGAAAAAAAATGTTACACACTAAAAATGTCTAAAACTAATATTATTTACAAAAAAAAAACTGCGAAGAGTATCTTATAGAATGTGCAAGATTTATATAAAAAATGCAGTTAATCGGCGAAGAGTATATATAGTAAGCTTGTTTTAAACTTGACTTTCTTTACCATTTTTTATCAAAAAATTTCATATCTTATATAGATTTTCTAAGTTTCAAAACTTTTAGTCAAGTTCTTACAATTTCACCCCCTTTACAACCCCTATTTTGAAGTTATGTTTTCAGTATTTTTCTGTAAATAGTGAACACATTTTCTACTTGTATTGAAACATATTCTTTATAGGATTTTGCAAACAGCAGAAAAAATAACTATCTATAACTAAAAGAAAACCTTTCTGTAAAAATATTAATGAAATCTTTGCATTCTTTCGATAACCTGAACTCTGGTTATGCTAGAAAATTAAAATCCTAAAATGAATTTGTCTAATTTCTTATTTGACAATTCTCATTCTAACAGTAGCATGCACACAGTCCCCTACGGCCATGCAGATTAAATTAGTATCTACATAACCCCCTACGATCATGATGATTCAGTTAAAAATGAGAACAAAGGCCTAAAATGAATTTATTTATCTACCTTGTCTTAAAAAAAATTCATTCTAATGGATTACATTTTCATGAAATCTGTCATTCCTTTCAAACGTTTTTCGCCCTTATTCTGGAGCCCATCAGAAATATGTAAAGCCACTCATAGAGATGTTTCATGCGAAACCAAGACAATTTCTATGAATAAGTGTGAAATAATTATATTTGACATTGACTGATAAAAACAACCTCACCTACCTATTAGCTAACTAGTATTGGAACCTATACAGGGTGTTGCATCATGAGAGGGACATAGCTTAATAGGAGGTAGAGAACATCAGTGGTAACCGGAACCTCCCATAGAAATGTCTCATTGGGCCTTCACTACGAAATTACAGGGTATTAAATAATTTTTGGCCAAACCTGTTTTTTGTCATAACTTTGACAGGAAATGAAATAACGGATTCATATTTGGTACTGCTAATGTACAAACGAGCCCCAAGAGGTACATGTATAAAAAAAATATATCCAGGTCCGGACTCACTATAATTTATGTTTCTTCTTTGCATCAATAAAACATCACCCTGTATATATTTTTTTGAAATTTCGATACGATATTCGAAAAGAGCAAGAAAAAACAAACTATTTCATTTTTTTGTTACACCTTCGTGGTTATTTAAATACGTTGTTAAATGTGCAAGAAAATGGATTACAGAACCCTATTAAATGAGAGGCACGTGAAATAAATAGTTTTATAACTGAAATTTGCAAAAATTCTATTGAGCCTAGGTGGTCTGGGTGAATCCTAATTCCGGCACGTTTTAAAGGTCCATTTTGGTAAAAAACTGTGGTCCTAATAAGTAATCGGGTATGAAATAACAAAATTTTTAATCAATCACAGTAGGCTTGTTCAAAGTGACAGATAATAAAAAGAAATCTCCTAAACAGTTGAATAATTGTTTGTTAGTAATTTAATGTGTCAATAATCCGCATTTAGTTAGTGAAAACTTGTGAAAATATTTTAACTATGCCAGTAAAATTTACAAACGGGGAATATGCTGACATAATATTCATCTATGGTTTCTGTAATGGAAATGGTAGGTCGGCGGAAAGAGAATATCGGCTGCGTTTTCCTGGTCGTCGATGCCCTAATCATAAAACCGTACGGTGTTCCAGTATGCAAGACAACACGGAAAGTTTCCTACTTCTGCAGTTGTGGAGCGTGTTTTACAACAAGGTGTGCAGGAACAAAACAATATTATAAACCTAGTTCAAGAAAACCCAAATATGAGCACTAGACGAATCAGTTTGGCAACTGGTATTCCTCATTGGCGAGTATGGAGAACCCTAAAAAGAGAACGTTACCATCCATATCATATCCAGCAGGTACAGCGTCTTGAACAAGGCGACGATATCCCCCGCCTGGCATTTTGTCGTTGGTTGTCTAATCATCGCCCAGTCATTTACAGAACCTTATTTACGGATGAGGCACAATTTACAAGGGATGGAGTAAACAATTCACGAAATAATCAGAAATGGGCACAGGAAAACCCACATGCGGTACGCCAACGCCGTTCGCAACACAGGTTTTCTGTAAATGTTTGGGTCGGACTTGTGAATAGACATTTGATAGGGCCACATTTTTTTGAAGAAAGATTGAATGGTGAAATTTACTTTAATTTTCTTCAAAACATTTTACCGAATATGTTAGAAAATATCGGTATAAGAGGCATGTTGTTTCAGCATGATGGGGCCCCACCACATTTTAACCTTCAAGTAAGAGAACACTTAAACAATGTGTATCCTAATAGATGGATTGGACGCGGGGGTCCACATGAATGGCCACCAAGATCTCCTGATTGTAACCCTTGTGATTACTTTTTATGGGGCCACTTAAAAAACGAGATTTATAGCATTGAAATTGAAAGTAGACAACATTTAATCCAGCGCATCGTTACAACCTGCGACGAAATACGGAATAATCCAGAAATGATACGTCGAGCAATTGGTGACCTTTCTAAACGCGCAAGAAAATGCACAGAATTTGGGGGAGGACATTTTGAAAATTTACTTTAGTGTCAATTACGTTTTATTTTTAAACACATTTAGTTATTGTTTTGTTATTTATTGTTAATTGAATGGAAAATATTTTATTTATTTAGATTTTAGTTTGTTCTCTTCCAATTTTTATTAAGTATAAAATGTTGATGATTTTCTTGATCAAAGTAACTGGTTGCTTAGGCCTAAATGGTTTAAATTATCTGTCACTTTTATTCTTTGAACAAGCCTACTGTGGTTGATTAAAAATTTTGTTATTTCATACCCGATTACTTATTAGGACCACAGTTTTTTACCAAAATGGACCTTTAAAACGTGCCGGAATTAGGATTCACCCAGACCACCTAGGCTCAATAGAATTTTTGCAAATTTCAGTTATAAAACTATTTATTTCACGTTCCTCTCATTTAATAGGGTTCTGTAATCCATTTTCTTGCACATTTAACAACGTATTTAAATAACCACGAAGGTGTAACAAAAATATGAAATAGGCCATTTTGTTTGTTTTTTCTTGCTCTTTTCGAATATCGTATCGAAATTTCAAAAAAATATATACAGGGTGATGTTTTATTGATGCAAAGAAGAAACATAAATTATAGTGAGTCCGGACCTGGATATATTTTTTTTTATACATGTACCTCTTGGAGCTCGTTTGTACATTAGCCGTACCAAATATGAATCCGTTATTTCATTTCCTGTCAAAGTTATGGCAAAAAACAGGTTTGGCCAAAAATTATTTAACACCCTGTAATTTCGTAGTGAAGGCCCAATGAGACATTTCTATGGGAGGTTCCGGTTACCACTGCGGTTCTCTACCTCCTATTAAGCTATGTCCCTCTCATGATGCAACACCCTGTATACTCTATGCATGTTTAAAAATGAATTATTATTTGTTTCCTTATAATTGTATTGAAACATATTCTTTATAGAATTTTGCAAACAGCAGAAAAA
Source organism: Stenurella melanura (assembly GCA_963583905.1). NCBI lineage: Eukaryota > Metazoa > Arthropoda > Insecta > Coleoptera > Cerambycidae > Stenurella > Stenurella melanura. The sequence continues at coordinate 43,469,993 of OY757315.1, read as the reverse complement.
ATAACCATCTTTTTTTTTTTTTAATTATAAAATTACCAGATCAACAAATTAATGTGTTATACATGGTACATTTAAAATAGACATTACATAACATGCAAATCTAATTATTGGACTTAGCCTAACATTAATTTTAATAGAGTTCATAATAATTTAATTTTCATGACATGTATTTTAATTATATATATATTTTAACGGTCCTTACTCAGATTCACTATTGGAAATTAATACGTCTTGTGGTAGCCTCTTCTTCAGTCTGTTGTGTTGAGTTTTTAGTCCTAGTCGTAAGTTCACAGCACTATCGCATTTGTTAATATTATTGAAAAAATGTTTGGCACTATTTTTAATAAAATCCTCTAGCATTGGCACACCAAGTTCACGGTGAATTTGAGAGTTTCGCATATACCAGGGGGCATTTACAGAAATTCTAAGAATTTTATTTTGGAAAACTTACACTTTTTTTAGATTCGTTTTGCTGGTAGTTCCCGAGATTACACAACCGTATGTTATTAGCGGCCTTAAGATGGACTGATAGATGAGAGTGGCACACTTGATTTTTATTGAAGATTTTCTATTAATAATAGAATATAACATTGATAGTCGAGCGTACGCTTCGCTAAGTTTCTTGTTAATATGGTAGCTCCAGGTCAGCCTTCTGTCTAAGTAAACACCTAAGTATTTTATTGCGCTGTCTGTGGGACTCCATGGTAATCTTTCATTATTAATTATTATATTGTTTGGGTCTCGTGGTCTTCTTAGTGTAAATATTTTCGTTTCACATTTTAACGGATTTAATTTAATTTGCCATTTTCTAAAGTATTCCTGAAGTAATATAATTGCATCTTGTAGAACTTGTGCAGCTGTGTTTATATCTTCGTGTTGCGTTATGACTGCGGTATTATCTGCCTAGATTGCTACTATTGCTAAACGTGGATGTGGTATATCATATAGAAATATATTAAAGAGAACTGGTCCCAAAATTGAACCCTGTGGTATTCCAGCTCTTACTTGTTTTGGATCTGACAGATTGGAGTTTATTCTTACACAGAAAGTTCGATTTGTGACGAATGAAGAAATAATATTTAATAAATATGAGGGTGTATTAATCGTTATTAATTTGTATAAAAGCCCTTTTATCCAGACTTTATCAAATGATTGTGCAATATCTATAAATGCTATTGTTGTGTGTTTTTTACTTTCAAACCCATTAGCGATTGTTTCATAAATTCGTAGGATCTGATGTGTTGTAGAATGACTTGTTCTGAATCCAAATTGACAGTTTGGTATAATGTCATTCTCCTGTAAAAATTCGCTAAGTCTGGAGTAAAGAATTTTTTCAAATAGCTTTGATAGTGTAGTGAGTAAGCTAATGGGTCTGTAATTCTCCGGTTTCGCTTTCTTTTTCCCAGGTTTATTAAATAATATAATTTCTGCATGTTTCCATTTGGTTGGGAAGTATCCTACGGCCATGCAAATATACAAATATAGAAGAAATTATGCCAAGTGCCTTAGGTATCAGATATTTAAGAACGTAAAGGTATTAAGTCGTGTCTAGGTGATTTCTTTAAAGGAAGCTGATTAATGTGGTTTTTATTTATGTCGGATTAGTGAAGTTTATAATATCGTCATCAGTGTTAGCTGGAATATTGTTGTCAACCATTTCTGTAGTTCTTTTTGTAAATTCATCGTTATTATCGTTTAAATAAAATGTGTGTTCTAGATGAATAGAGAAAGCTTGGCATTTCTCTTTTTCATTACAAATCTTATGATTGTTGATTTCTAAAGGTGGTATTATTGTGGGTTGCCTTAATATTCTCTTTGTAGCTTTCCATATTGTTGCATCTCCAGGATCTATATCTCCTAGATATTTTTGATATGACATATCGATATTGATCTAGTTCCCATTTCACACGATGGGTGAGTCTGTTTAAATTTTCTTTATGCCTTTGTAATCTAGTTTGTTGCCAAAGTCTTCTTGCTTTATGTTTTTCCCTTATTAATTGTATTATTCGGTCAGGTGGATGTAAATAACTAGCTTGTCGAAAATTTCGTTTGTTCACTGTTGACACGTTTACTGCCTTAATTATGTCTTTTGTTAGGTTTTCTACTGACGTATCTATGTCGCTGAGCGTATTTAACTGCGGGACTTTCAGGAAGCAATCTAGATTCAGTTTAAACGTATCCCAATTTACGTAGCCATTGATAAGTCTGGGTGCGGGGATGTTTATTGCGGGTATCTCAGTGAATGTATATATTGTGGGAAGATGATCGGAATCTAGTTCTGTGTATACTACTGAGTATATTGGTTTTGAAAAATTTTTCTGTAATAATGTATCTAATATGTCAGGTTGGTGGTCTTCTCTATAAGGGTAGTAAGTTGGACTATCAGGAGCAGTTACTTGTATGCCGTGGTTGATAGAAATGTTGTGTAGCCTGACTCCATTTGGGTTGTTGACACGGCATCCCCATGCTGTAATTTTTGAATTGAGATCACCGATAACTAGTGTTGATCTGTCTTCATCAAACAGGTTCTGGATGTCTATATCCGTTATTCGTCGATTTGGTTGTAGATAAGCGGATATTATTTTTATACTATTATTACATAATTTTATATCAATGGACACGGCTTCTATATGTTGTAGGTCTGGAGTGTGATTTTGATGATGTTCTAAAGACTTTTTAATTATGATTGCAACACCACCTGAGGCTATTGGAGCATTTCTATCATGTCTGTAAATTTTATAACCAACTTTTCGTTGTTGATGAAATGCGTTTCAGTAACACAAGCTAAGTCTACATTATGTGAGGCGAGGAAAGCAATAAAAGTGGCCCTTTTGTTTTTTAGGCCATTTGCATTCCAATTTGTGATTGTGAGATTTTGTAAAATATGATTTCTATTTGCCATTGAAAAAGGATGAGAATAATGATGTTATAAATTGTTTGATTTTTTCAAGGAACGGTGTAATTATGTCAATAAATATTTGACTAATAGAAGTAATTGTGGGACTAGGTAGATTTTCTGTTGTTGACGGGTTGGTAGTGCTGGTGCTTTTTGTTCTTGGTGAGGGGATTTTTTTCTGGCATTAATTAAAACACTAGCGTAGCTTTTCTCCTGTTCTCTCGTAGTCATATTTGTGTTGTTGGTATTGTTGACTATTTTATTTTGTGTTCTATTTTCCTAAACTTGCATTCTTTGTTGTTTTATATTGACATAGTACGGACATCCTTTGTAATTTGCAGCGTGATTCTTGCCACAATTGAAGCATATAGGTTCTTCATTAGGTTTTTTAGGACACTTGGAGTAGTGATGTGGTTCCAGGCACTTAACAGATCTTGGGTCTAATTTGCAATAGTTCTTTGTGTGGCCGTAACGTTGACAACGTGTACATTGTGGGATGCTTGTACTTTCTTCTCGGCTGTACTTCAATTATGGAGTAAAACAATCGATCTATCCTGAATATGTCATTTTCTTTTCCATCTTTTTTAAGCTCTACTGCACATATTGGAATTGGCGCTTTTTCTTTGTTGAGTAATCGTACAACTTTTATAACATTATAGTTACGTTTGAGTTCGTCGTGAATTTCGTTTTCACTTAATGAAGTAGGAATATTTCGAATAATTACTGACATATTTGAGTCGTCTGGGTTTTGGTATGTATAGTACCTAACTTCGTTTGTGTCATAATAAGCTGCGAGTAATAAACAAGATGGTATACCGTGAATCCCTTGTGGAATAATTAGTTATTTATTTTCCTACAACTATCTAACGAGATTATATCCCAGTTGCAGGATAGGATACAATAATATAAAGTTACATACTAGATACAATTTAAAAAGAGGAAAGTAGTACGTAGTAATATATATATATGTAATGAGTATATATAACAACACATATGAGAAAGGACGTTTAAAACTCGTGTAAGGTGAATAACAAAATAATTATAAAATTATTAACCGAATCATGATAAAAAAGTGTTTACTGTAAAGTAATTATAGTATATCATATGCAGATGAGAATAATGCAATTTGCTCGTACACGTTTTTAAACAGTTTTAGAGCGATCGAGGTCTTATAAGTGATTTATAGTTGTGCTTCAAAAAACAAATCATGTTGGTAGATAATAGAAGGCTATACCTGATTCCTTCTATAAGACAGGAACTTCGTTGCGCTCTTTCTAATCCCTCGATTTTACGTAATTTGGACATCAAATAATAGAATTATATAGAAATCGAAGTCTGACCTATGAGACTATTTATTTGTAGATGTGTTGCAAAACTCACAGAAATTACGCATAATAAATCTTAAACTTCTAATGGCAACTAAAATTACTTGATCGATACGATAAGTAAAAGTTAATTTCAATTCATATAATACTTTTAGATATTTTGATCTATTAAGGTGGCCATTCCCTAGAAAGAGACATCCAATAGGGAAATATTTATTATTTTTGGCCATAACTTTTTTTTCTTAGTACGCATATTTTAAAAAACTATAAGATTACCTAAGTAGAACCATAATAACACTATTACTATGAATTTTCACTCAATAATTTCAATAGTTGGCAAAATAGTTTAATTTAAAACTAGGAACTAGGAAGATTAGCATAATTTTTAACTTTAAATCTAACTATTTTGTAAACCACTGAAGTTATTGAGTGAAAATTCATAGTAATATTCTTGTTAAGGTTCTACTTAGGTAGTCTTATAGTTTTTTAAATATACGTACTAAGAAAAATAAGTCATGGCCAAAAATAGTAAATATTTCCCTATCGGATGTCTCTTTCTAGGGAATGGCCACCTTAAGGGCCATTACTTTGGATCTCCGTTAATCGGAAACCGTCGCGTCGGTCAAACAGATTTAGTTACCATGGAAACAATTGTACTATCAATGATTTGGCACACGGTTAAAGTTCAACGGAGACCGAAAGTAATGGCCCTAAGCAATACAACGTCAATATCAAAAGGAAAAACTAAAATCTCCTTTTTACAAGATTATGTTAGAACATTGCATTTTACTTTCCTCGCATACCGAAGGGAAGTATCGCATGCGAGAAAAAATCACCTTCCGAGATTTTTTCTGATTTTCACGTTTCAGATCATGTAGATTACGAAAATATAGGTATTTCAATTCCGTCAATCTGTCTGTCTGTCTGTCGGACTGTTGATGCTTTAACTAAAAAACTACTTGACGGAGAACAGTCAAATTTGGTAGGTGGCTGACGCCACTGCCACCGAAGAAATGGTTAGAATTTCAGTGGAAAATATACAGGGTGGACCGTCTAAAGGGAATAGATAATGAAAAGAATTTTTTTTCGCTCAAATTTAAAATTTCCACTTTCGTGACATTCTAAACCTATGAAAAAAAATATTCTTTGAACATTTGAAAAAATTTTGAAACTTTCAAAATTTCTTATAAAATGAGTGATGGAAAAAAATTTCTTTCTGCTCAATTTTAAAATTACCACGTTTTTTTGAAAATTTTAAATAGAAAAACGTTTTTAAAGTTTGAAAATTTTGTATAAAATGGAGGACGGAAAAAATTTTGATCAAATTTCAAATTTCCACGTTTCGTGACATTCTAAACCTATTAAAGAAAATGAAAATTTAAAATAGAAAAAAAATTTGAAATTTTTAAAATTTTGTGTAAACGGATGGAAAAAAAAATTTTTTACTCAAATTTAAAATGTCCACAATTCATGACATTCTAAACATATGTGAAAAAAGAAATATGTTTTTAAAATTAAAAAAAATATATCTTAAATTTTTTTTTACCAATAGAATAGATGATGGAAAAAAATGTTTTGCTTCAATTTAAAAATTTTCACCTTTCATTATATTATAAACCTATTTCAACATAAAAAAATTTTGAAAATAAAAAAAAAAATCCCCCACCACTAGGTATACAGTCGATGATGGAAAAAAGTTACTTGGTAGTCTCTGTAATAATTGGGCTAACTACATAGCGGTTATAATTCTCATATGTCAACTCTTTATTAATAATTTTTTAAAGTGACCGTCTTGTATGAATAAAGAGGGAAGTTCTGTGTAAATACCTTTACCGATTTTTTCATATGGAGTGGTAATTTATTTTTCTTATACCAAAAATCAAGATTTTTCTATGGATTTTCCTATTATTAAAAATGTTGAAGAATAATGGTCTCAGGATCCATCCCTGAGGAACATCAGATATGTCTTCAAATTTGGTATAAATAGAGCCTCTGTGACATATGTATTGATTTAAAAAAACTTGTGCATTCTGTTATAAACCATATTTATCTAGTCCACGGAGCAATAACCTATGATTGAGCATATCAAAATCTTTGGAGAAATCAGTATAGACTACGTCTACCGATCATCAAAAACCTCCGATATACAGGGTGTAATCAGTTTCATGTCATTAAAAAAAACTGGTAATGGGGACCGACTAGACAAACAAAAAACCTTTATGACCTTTCCCTCTAGGGGCACTTTGAAAAAAACTGATCTAGATTAACATATTTAATATTATGGTAGACAACTATTGAGAACCACTGCTTTTCTTGGTCGATGGACTTGTACTTCCAATTATACAACTTTCAAATTTCATAAAAAAGTGTTCGCCGGCACACGCGGTGTCAAAGGATCATCGACCGCCTTTGATGGACCGCCTCAACTGAACTGAGGCAAGTATAAAGAGGTAAATAATTCGTTCTCTCTTCGTGCACAATTGCAAGCAAATAATGACCATAGAGATTTAAACATAGCCTTTACATGTGTGTTTTTTAATTTGGAAGAAAATATTGGATTGTTTATAATTTAGAAAATTTAAATGTGGTTTATTAACATTTGTAACATAAATGAGTGTGCTGGGTTAAAAGCTTACTACCTACCTAAATGATTCAAAATCTCTGCATCTGTATCAATACATAGTTCGGTACGTCGAATTAAGTACATATAATAAAATAAAAACTTGGTACAAAAGCCAAAAAGGAATACAAAAAAAAGTAAAAGTAAGTTGTGTCTGTACGTAATCAAGAATTTGACAACTTGAACGGTAAGTCAATAAAATAAATCTTAACTATAAATACACAATGACGCAAAATTCAAAAATAACAAAAACAACGAACGGCGGGTTGGACGTGTGTACATAATGGAAACACCGACAGTAACTAAAATATTGCACAAGGGAGAGTTAGAGCATAGTTTTCTTCAGGTCAGATCTAGATCTAAACCTACCTCAATATTCCAGCAGTTTTCAAAAAATTTTATTGAAAATTTGCGAAATTTTTGTTTATTTTTTTTCTCCAAAACTATGAGCTTTAGACCCCATGTTGTATAAGGTTTTCTTGTTTATCTTGTCGTTCCCTACCACCAGTTTTTTTAATGACATGAAACTAATTACACTCTGTATACTGAGTGATGCATATTAAATTTGTCGTTGTCAAGCGACCCCTCATAAAGCCCTACAGGTTTATACTAATAAAGTTTTTTATATGACTATAAAATATTAATATTTTATAGTGAATGTAGAATTCAAGTACTTTAATAAAACTACAAACTATTGTTACAGGGCTATATAGTTCTCTGTATCAGTTTTCTTTTTACCACGCTTTTGTTAGCGTGACTTGTACCTTTGTATGTAAAATACTTTTGTAGCTCAATTTTCAGCAACTTTCAGATATCATATTAACTTGAAATTTTGAATGTGTATATCGTATATCATAATATGATCATCCATTTTGTCAATTTTTGTAGAAGAATTCAAGATGGCGTTTCCAAGATTGCCGACAGTTTATTGCCACTTAACGTCCATTTACTACTTCACTATTTAACTGTAATATCTTTTATTCCTGCACAGACTTCATTGAGAAACTTTAAGTATTTTGCAGACGTCTTTCATACTCACATACAATTTGCTTCATGTTATTAAACTTCCAACATAGAAAGCAACGTATAATTGATCACGCGAGATTCATTTCTTGAAAAATAAGTACTTTAAAATATGTCTGTGAAAGAGATCAATTACCATGTTGTTCTGGTATTAGGCGTGGGCAACATATCTCACACAAGCTTAAAGAGGTAGGTTGGTTAAATATGTCCAGGCGACGTCAACTGCACTCCGCATGTCTTTTTAAAAAAATTGTAGAAAATAAAATACCTGCATATCTTCATAAAAAAATAACATATAGAACAGACGTCCATAACCTAAATTTGCGACATAAAGGTACACTCACCCCTTCCTCTCATCGTACGGAACTATTCAAAGCCTCATTTACTTACCAAATCGCTAATATATACAACTCGATTCCAACGGCCATAAAAAATAAGTCTATTACATCCTTCAAGCGTCATTATAGGCAATTGTTATTAGCAGAGCAGGGTAACTCCTTGAGCTGTTGAATAGAGAAAATAGATCTGAGCATGCCCTGGACCAATGTTATTCCCTTTCCGTGTTACATAATAATACGTTACTTGCAGGTATGTATGTATGTATGTGTGTGTATGTATGTGTAATGGATGTCTGTATGTGTATTTGTGTATGTGCTCATATGGATATGTTTACTAGTGTACAGCTTAAGATGAAAAACAGAAGTCATGCAGCGCATGACTACCTGATCTTCGGGTTTTTCCAATAATTGTATTATTTTTTTTTGCAGAAACTGTATATTATTTAATTTTTTTTTATATTTATATTGGAAATAAAGACCTTTTATTATTATTATTATTATTAAATAAATGCCTTACTTAATTTTAATGCACACAATATATCATTATTTCAAAAAAATACTGAATGAATCCATTTGTAAGATACATGGCAGATATCTTTTATTCGAACGATTTAATCCACTTGATAATCTACAATAGACCTAATTATGCAATTGTTTTAACATCTAGTTCTCATAATATTATCTGTAATTGGCTTTGACTATTGACAAACAATGAGTTGCAGTTTCACAGTCTCTGCCTTCTAAATGAGATTGCGTCTAGTCGGATGTCTAGCCATTGAGTGAATGGGTGTAACAAGTGCCTTTGTTTAGCCACAGGCGCCTACCAATGCGAATGGTAACTGTAATTTAACTCCATACCCCAGTCGACCTTTGTGTGTAAACCTTGGCAAAGAACTCTCGTGCTGAGGTTAAGTTTTGTTTGCAAACGGTGAGAAAGAGGCTTCCTAATGAATAGTTAAAAGTATAAAAAATTGACTTCCTAGTACGATTTATAGAATGATTTGTGAGGTTTCCTCCACGTTAATTATTTTAAATACTGTCAAAACAATCAAGCGGAAGAATTGCCGCAATGCATTAGTAACAAGAACCTTTAAATCAAATCTCATGACTAGAACTGTTTAGAAAAAAAGTGCACTGCAAGGTAGTAATGAAGAAATGCATTTATTTTTACTAATAGTGAATGGGTTTATGTATTTTCGGGGACTTGGAATCATAAAAGCAAGTGATCTGTTGCACCTGAGGAATGGTCTAATTTACAATACTGAACCACTTCTTGGCCATCCCAGATACACGTTATTCACCCCCTGCGTCCCTTCGAAATTCAATTCAATCCGTTCTAACGCAATCTAACGCAATCGTCCAGTTACAAGACAATTTTACAAAATAGAAATAAATTACATAAATGCAAAGTATACAATATAAAATATGAAAAGTATAAAATGTAAAAGTACAAAATATAAAATTATAAAATAATAATTTATTTTACAGTAGCTTAACATTACGGTTATGCACTTAAATGTAGGTTACAATATATTTCTGACATAGAGTTTTATGGTCTTGGAGTGATTATTATCTTAAAAAAGACTATGCCACAATGGTAACCAATAGAGTTATACATTTTCCATCATGAAATAAATGGGCGATTTAGTACGGGTGCCTATTCTTTTGGATGGTAGAGTAAAAGTAAAGTTTTGACGCGAGCCTAAACACGGAATTTTAAAATTAATTTATTTCATACTGTCCGGCAAATGACTATTTCCCGCACTCATTTGCCGCCGGTAAATGGAACATTACAGTATCTGATACCGTAATGGAACACATTACGGCATCAGATACTGTAATGTGTTACCTAGCAACACTGTCATATTATTGTTATTAGTAAGCAATTATTTTTTGTTTTGACTTTTAGTACAGGCAATGAGGGCAAAATTTTGTAAAAGCCTCGCAAAAATTAATAAAAGGATCATCTCCGGGATTTAAGAAGGCAATAACCTGTAAAACGGAATGATACATTCTTTGCACTTCCAAGTTCCGGGAAAATAAAAAAAAAATTAAAAACTTTTTGATTTTCGGTTTTTTTGTTCTAGCGGCTAAAATAATGAAAATACAGAAAAAATTTGTAGCTCGTCTCTTTCTCTACAAAAAAGGCATTTACAAATTTGTGTCTTACTTAAGCCGTTTAGGAGATAAATCCAGTTTTCCACTTATAGTTTTGAGCCGCTCCGCAATGCACGGAAAATGAGAATTCTCTGGGAGTTTCGTACGACCGGACACATCGATCGATAATTCTTACTATTTAGAGCCGCTGAAAAATTGAAAACAACAATATGTAGAGAAAAGTCTCAGCTTTAATGTGGAACTAATCACAAAATTCATACAAATTTTTATCATAGAGAAAAAAGTGTTAGAAGATGGCTTAGTAAACTTTATACAACTGATTTATTCATATCTTTGAGTTTTATGCATCCTGTCTATTTCTCCCGTAGCAGTTGGTGCTTTTTCACTGCATGGATTCAATTCCACGCACTTTAATCTATATTTTGTGAAAATTTCATTGAAGAATGTTAAGAAACAAATAAGTTGTATATGTTTTACTGTATAATTGTGAATTTTCTGAAGGTGAATGAATAATGTAAACAAATTCAAAAAGTACTGTAGGCATTTAAAAAACTCTAATCATTTGAAAGAAATATGTTTTATTATACTTATAATAAAAAAATTAAGACTGCTATTATTATTAATTAAGATATAGCGAATTGAACTCCAAATTTGGTGATTGATCGTTGAGAAATATACCCTCTACTTTGATCGTAAGGCATATTTTTCCAACAAAAGTAATTGCAATAAAATGTTAATTGGATTAATATATCATTATATAAGAATATATATGCACAATGAATTATCATTCCGGCAAAGATATGAATAAATCTGTGGATCAACTGTGCAAGTTTAAGAAGCCATCTTCTGACACTTTTTCTCTACGATAAATTTTTCGATGAATTTTGTGATTAGTGCCATTAGTGACGTTAAAGCTGAGACTTTTCTCTACATTTCATGTTATTTTCATTTTTATAGGAACTCTGAATAGTAAGAATTATCGATCGATGAGCCCGGTCGTACAAACCTCCCGCAGCATTCTCATTTTTCGCGCATTTCGAAGCGGCTTAAAACTATAAGTGGAAAACTCGAATTATCTTCTAAACGGCTTAAGTAAGACAAAAATTTGTAAAAGCTTCTTTTGTGGAAAAAGAGACGAGCTACAACTTTTGTTGGGAAATTTTTTATGGATTTTCATTATTTTGGCCGCTAAAGCACAAAAAACGAAAATCAAAAAGTTTTTCCAAATTTTCTTGAATTTTCCCGAAACTTGGATGCATCATCTCATCTCATTGTCCTACTTAAATCCCAGAGATGATCCTTTTATTAATTTTTGTTACCCTAAATGGCTAATTTGCCTCTACTATTTGGGTTTCCGCTTAAAAATATGAAAAATAAAATATTTATATACACAGTTTTCGCAATTATTTAATACATGAAAAGTTTATTTACAAGATTTACAGATTCTAATGATTGTGAATATTTCTCATAGAAAGGATTCCATATTGCTGAACCATACTCCAATTTCGAACGTACAAAACAAAAATATAATGTTTTTAATGCTTCTGCATTAGTAATTTTTTTTGAATTTCTTATAACAAAACTGAGTCTTTTTAACGCAGAAATAGTAATTGTGTTAATGTGTCCCGTGAATTCCAATCTGGAGTCGAACAGTATAGGTACTCAAGTCTTTAATACTCTCACAATAAGTTAAGGAGATGTCGCTAAAACTGAATGAACATTCAACCAGATTTGCCTTTCGTGAATAAGTCGTAACTTTACATTTTGATACATTCATTGATAATTTATTCACTAGGCACCAACTCTCAATGACGTTTAATTGTTCTTGTAGTCTTGCATGACCCTCTATGGTAGTAATTTCATTAAATAATTTCAGATTATCCGCAAAGAGAAGTTTGTTGCAATTCGATCCCTGACGTAAGTCATTAATAAATGCCGAAAATAAGAGTGGACCCAAGTTTGAATCCTAAAGTACACCAGAGGTTGCGACATATGTATGTGATTTAAAACCATTGTACCGAACATGCTGTAACCGGCTTTGTAAGTGGACTCAAAAAATTTAAGTGTATCAATAAAATCAAAGTTGTCAAGTATATTTATTAAAAGTCTATGGTGGATGCAGTCAAAAGTCTTCGAGAAGTCAGTGTAAATCACGTCCATCTGCCCTCGTCTGCTTCTAGTATATTAGAAATAAATTGAGTTAGACATGCTAAGTTAGATATTGTAGAGCATTTTTCTATTAAGCCATGTTGACATACAGAATTTAAATTTAATACAGCAGGATATGTTACGTTATACACAAACCTTTGCAAAATTGGATAACATGTAAGTACCTCTGTAGTTAAACATATCACTTATGTCACCACTTTTATGTATGGGACACACTCTTGCCAGTTTCCAGAAGAAATGAAAAAAATATGAAAGTATATATATCGAAAATTTTATATTTAGTTTGGTTTATATTCAAATTATCAAATTTTTGTAAATAACAATATAAAAATTTCACCAACATATATAATTTAAATCATTGACAGAACACAAGATTTCAGAAAAGTGAAGCACCATCTTTCAATACTTCAAACTTAAAGTTAAATAACTCTTATTACAACTTAGCCAGAGGTTCGATTTAATGTTACAACTTTTTTTTATTATTATTTTTTATTTGAGTTAGTTAACTCCTGGTTTTGTGAAATATTTTATTTAGTTGATAGGAGAAGCATTTCTTGTCTGCCTGTGTTATGGTATCTTTGGTGAATAGTGGCAACGTCGGGAACATGAGAGTCAACGAGTAAGAAAATGTTGCTACTCCATATTGTAAGCAACTTTACTGTTTTAAAAAAATTGCTGGAATTTCTTGCATTTTCATCTAATAGAATAGATTTCAGTCACTTAGAAATTCCAATGTAGTAAATAATAGTTTGCAGATAACCTCAGATTTTGTATGAACAGAAAAGGAACACTTACCTATAGACGAAAGGACCAATCTCCTGCAGCTTCGGTTTTTCCCCTAAAGCGAGGAAGTTGTCGGGATTTGTGACATTAAATATATAAACTTTCGTTAATCGTATTACGCCTGGCTTCTGCCAATATTGGAAACTTAATGAGCCATCCCTCAATTTTAAATTCTGAAAAAGAATTTGTAGGTAATTAACAAAGAAAAATGTATGTTCGCAAGGTTTTCAAGTGGAACAGGGGAGTTGCTCTTAACATGATTACATGCATGATTGGTGGCCCGTTGGCTCGAGACGCCATATTCGAAAAATGGCTACATGTTGTTCGTGGATATCTCAAAAACTATGGGAGTCATAAAAAGTCAAGCAATCAGGCGAGATCGTTTGTTTTTTAACCCACTTAATTACCACTTAAAAGCCATGTAATTTTGAGCGTAGTATGATACACCCTGTATTTTGAGCCACTGAATCTGATGCCGTGTTTTTTCGTTCAAAACTGAGTTCTTATTTTGCAACTATTTTGCAACCTATTATATAGTAATCTGTCAAGGCCGATTTTTGAAATATGAAAATCTGAAGTTACCGTTTTCACGTCTTCAAGTCTAAACGGCAATGTTTTATAAAAATCTTACAGAATTTTTTATTTTTTTTTTGCTTTAACCAATTTACATAAATCTTGCTACTTGGGGGGTTTTCAAAGTCGCTGATAACGAATCTGATATCAACATTATCGTAAACCAACCTATAAGATGCCAGAACCAATGTAGCGGCTATAAAATGCTAAGGAAATGGCAAAGAAAAGTATTTTCGTTAAAGTTGATACTGACAAGTTTCAAATATTGCTGTTTCTAAATTCAAATCGTCTCAGTATTAAGTTCCAGTAAGAAATTCAAGATGGCGGATTCAAAATATAAATAAAAAAGGTATTTAAATGCATTTGTCTAATAGTTAATAATACTAGCGATATCATAAGCGCCGACCGAGAGTTTTTAGAATAGCTTTTTAAATTATTGTAAATATTGTTTTACTACTTTATATTAATTTATAGGCATGCTGTAAATTATTTATTTATAATGCGTTATTTAGTTATAATACATAATGTTAGTTTAATCAACCACTCCATAAATGCCAGTAGCTATGCTACTGGCAATATTAAAAATGTACGAAATGCAGATGACGGACTTGTAATGGTGAGCTATGTAAACAGTCGACTACTTTCGTTTGAGGCAAGCGCATAACATATCTAGTTAACTATATTCGTACACGGATATCCTTTGCAATATTCAAGTACGCGGAAATACTTTTTTTAATAACTCCGCTATTTCTATTATCAATTTTTCCTACCTGTTTGTGATAGAATAACACCCGAGACCGCGTACTTGAATATTGCAGATGATATCCGTAATGGAATATAGTTAACCAGATATGTTATACGCTTACCTCAAACGAAAGTAGTCGTTTGTTTACCCGGCCCACCATTACATGTCCCTTATCTGCCTTTGGTTAATTGTTAATATTGCCGGTAGCATAGCCGTAGGTAAGTTAAAAGATTTATTTACTTTTATTGAATTATTTATGGAGCTGTTCATTAAATTAGCATAAATAAACTTAAATAAACTTAAAAATTAACATAATTAATAAATAATAGCAAAACAATATTTACAATAATTAAAAAGTTATTCTAAAAATTGTTGGTCGGCGCTTATGTCATTGCTGGTGTTATGAACTATTAGAATAATGCATTTAAATTATTTTTTTATTTTGATTTTGGATCCACCATCTTGAATTTATTACTAGAACTTAAAACAGACTATTTGAATTTAAAAATAGTAATCAGTAATATTTGAAACTTGCCAGCATTAACTTAAGGAAAATATTTTTATTTGTCATTTTTTAGCATTTCATAGCCGTCATATTAATTCCGCCGTCTTGGTTTACAACCCCCGCGTAGCAAGAGTTATGTAAATCGGTTAAAGCAAGAAAAAAAATTCTGTAAGATTTTTATAAAACACGTCAATTTAGACTAATTTACCGTCTTCAGATTTTCATATTTCAGAAATCGGCTATGACAGATTTCTTCGTAAATTAATCACGAATATTTGAAAAAAAATTGTGTCAATCGGTTGCAAAATAAGAGCTCTAGACAATTTTGAACGAGAAAACTTTTTTCTGGGCCACTGTGCGCCATCACAATTGCTTCACCATATCAGGATTTTCCCCTAACCTCAAAAAATTGCTAAGAATCAGTGAAAATCTGACATGTTGATGTAATTCCAACCACAGCATCGGATTCAGCGGTTCAAGATACAGGGGGCTATCATGCTCTACTCAAAAGCACATTGCCATTTTTTGGGTGCCAGTGTTATTAAATAATACACTGTACATAGAAAATTTGGGAACACGGGAACAAGTTCCAATTTTTGTGCGTGTTGTATATTTTGCATAGTTTTTAGATGCTCAGAGTAAAAAGGTGATACCCGTTTTTTATCGCATTACTGTTTCTTCTAATTTTCAAGCAGATGCAAAGAATTCTCTTCTTTAATTATGGCGAAGGCGCAGGTGTCAAAAGTTAAAGATTCAAAATGGCGAATCCAATAGGGCTGCGATAATTGCATAACTTTTGCAGATGTACGTGAAACTGAACCGCTTGAGAATGTGGAGAAAAACTGTTTGAAGAAAATTGAACCGCCTCTAAGAAAACGGTCTCTAAAAGTTGTAAAGTAAAATTTCAATGGCGTCCTTTGGTTAAATGAACCTAGTATCAGTAAGAAAATCGGTAAAGGTATTTACACAGAACTTCCCTCGTTATTTGTGCATGACGGTCACTCTAAAAAATTATTAATTACGAAATGACATTGGGAATAATAATTGGAATATAGTTATTGCTATTATTACAAAGAAAACCTGATAACTTTTGGTAAAAAAAAATCTAGAGTGCTCATCCAACCGCAAAAGTTCAATACTAAATAACAGGTGCCAAATATGGAAGGCTTGCGCAAATACCTTTACAAATGTCCACCATTACTGAATTATTTTTTGGGATGACCACCCTGTACATTTTTCAATAAAAATATAATAGGTGCATATGCCAGATATTATTGCCATCTGTCACTTTTTCAATCCCACATTCACGTAATGGAGTGGAAGTATAGTGGTGGTTAAAAAATTAAATTTTTTTAAAAAATTTCAAAAATATTGTTAAAAAAATTTTCAATATTTTTTTCTTCTGAAATAGGTTTAGAATGTCATGAAACGTAGAAATATTAAATTTGAGCAAAAAGGGAAGTTTCCTTCTATTCTATAGTAGTGGTAAAAAAAGTTTACAAATTTAAAAATTATATATTTCTTTTAAATAGGTTTAGAATGCCATGAAACGTGAAAATTTCAAATTTGAGCAAATAAAAAAATATTTCCATCTATTTGTGATAATTTTTTTTTAAAAATGTTCAATTTTTTTTCCGAAATAGGTTTGGAAAATGGAAATTTTAAATTTGGGAAAAAAAAATGTTTCGTCTATTCTATAGTAGTGATAAATAGATTAAAAATTATTTCAAAATATTTTAAAATTTTTCAAAAACATTTTTAAATTTCTTTGAATAGTTTCTTAGTGGTAATTTTTTTTCAAAAATGGTAAAATAATTTTCTAATATTTTTAAAAATGGATTTAGAACGCTATGAAACGTGGAAATTTTAAATTTGAAGAAAGAAGTGGTAAATTTTTTTTCAAAAATGGTTAAAAAAAATTATTTTTTTAAAAATAGGTTTAGAATTCCATGAAACGTGAAAATTTTAAATTCAAACAAAGAAAACATTTTTTTTCACTTATTTTAGTGGTAAAAATTTTTTCAAAAATAGTAAAAAAAAATCGGTAAAGTTATTTACACAGAACTTCCCTCGTTATTTGTGCATGACAGTCACTCAAAAAATTATTAATTACGAAATGACATTGGGAATAATAATCGGAATATAATTATTGGTATTATTACAAAGAAAACCTGATAACTTTTGGTCGAAAAAATATACAGAGTGTTCATCCAACAGCAAAAGTTCAATATACTAAATAACAGGTGCCACATATGGAAGGCTTGCGCAAATACCTTTATAAATGTCTACCATGACTCAATTATTTCTTGGGATGCCATTATTCAATAAAAGTATATAATAGGATATGCCAAATATTATTGCCATCTCTCACATTCTCAATCCCACATTCACGTAATGGAGTGGAAATATAGTGGTGATTAAAATATAGAACAAATTTTCAAAAATGTTTTCTGTCTATTCTAGTGTTAAATTTTTTTCCAAATTGGTGAAAATATGTTGCAAATTTTTTTTTCCGAAATGGGTTTAGAATGTTATGAAACGTGGAAATTTTAAATTTGAGCAAAAAAAATATTTCGTTTATTCTATAATGGTGATAAATAAATTACATAAACATGTTTTCATTTTTTTAAAATTTTTCTAAAACATTTTTAAATTTGTTTTAATAAATTTGGAATGCCATGGAAACGTGGAAATTTTAAATCTGAAAAAAAAATTCCATCTATTTGTGGTAAAATTTTTTCAAAAATTTATAATTTTTTTTTTATTTTTCTTTAAATAGATTTAGAACGCTATGAAACGTGGAAATTTTAAATTTTGAGAAAAAAAAATTCATCTTTTTGGTGGTAAAAATGTTTTCAAAAATGTTGGTAAAAAATTTTCAATTTTTTTTTTCTTTTAAATAGGTTTAGAATGCCATGAAACGTGGAAATTTTAAATTTGAACAAAGAAAAATTTTTTTTTTAGTGGTAAAATTTTTTTCAAAAATGATTGAAAAAAATTTTCAAAAATTTTTTTTTTCCTGAAATAGGTTTAGCGCGTCATGAAACGTGGAAATTTTAAATTTGAGCAAAAAAAATTTTTTTTCTCTATTTATTCCGTTTAGACGGTCCACCCTGTATATTTTTCAGTGAAAATTCTACCAGTTCTTCGCTGACAGTAGGGTTAACTACCTACCAAATTTGACTGCTCTCCGTCAAGTAGTTTTTTAGTTAATGCACCAACAGACAGACAGACAGACAGACAGACAGACAGACAGACAGACAGACCGACAGACAGACAGACAGACAGACTGACGGAATTGAAAAACCTATATTTTCGTAATCTCCGTTATCTGAAACGTCAGAATCCGTAAAAATCTCGGAGAGTGATTTTTTCTCGAATACAATACTTCCCTTCGGTATGCGAGGGAAGTAAAAAAATGAAAAAAAAATTGTTTTTGAGAGAGGTGTAGAATTCCACGAAACGTGGAAAATTTAAATTCAAACAAAGAAAAAAAAATTCCATCTATCTTAGTGGTAAATTTTTTTTCAAAAATGGTAAAAAAATTTTGAAGAATAAAATTTTTTTGAAATAGGTTTAGAATTACATGAAACGTGGAAATCTTAAATTCAAACAAAGAAATTTTTCATCTATATTAGTGGTAAAAAATTTTTCAAATTTTTTTTTTAATAGGTTTAGCGTGTCATGAAACGTGGAAATTTTAAATTTGAGCAAAACAAAATTTTTTCCACCATTTATTCTGTTTAGACGGTCCACCCTATATATTTTCCAGTGAAAGTTTAACCATTTCTTCGCTGACAGTAGGGTCAACTACCTACCAAATTTGACTGCGTCAAGTAGTTTTTTAGTTAATGCACCAACAGACAGACAGACAGACAGACAGACAGACAGACAGACAGACAGACAGACTGACAGAATTGACAAAAACTATATTTTCGTAATCTACGTGATCTGAAACGTCAGAATCCAAAAAAATCTCGGAGGGTGATTTTTTCTCGAATACAATATTTCCCTTCGGTATGCGAGGGAAGTAAAAAGGAACAAATAACAAAATCGAACTTGACACAAGGCAGTTTGGGGCATAAAGGCCCTATTAGCATCAAGGTATGATAAATGACGTCTTGCTTCCATAACTGTTCAAAACCTCCACAGAATACATCCTAAACACATTTGAACAAAGTGAACTACCGAATGAGAATTGATTGCACCTCTTCGAAAATTAAAAAAAGCAAGAATGCGATAATAAATGTGCATAACTTTTTTACTCAGAACATCTAAAACCTATGCAATACATACAACACGGGAAAAAATTAAGGGACTTGTTCCCGTGTACTATTCGAAATTTCTTGTGCATAGCGGCATCAGATTCATCGGCTCAAAATACAGGAAGGTATCATACTCTGCTCAAAAGTACATGGCCTTTTTTTATTTTGTGTGCTTGTGTTATTTATAATTTGTCTAATATATGTGGTGTTTTACGTTATACTAAAATTCCAGTTCCCAGTTTGACTCATAATAATTTCATTATACTAAGAAAAATCGTCTAACGCGGCTAAGATACTTGAATTTACAGCATTGCTCCAAAAGTCGGATTACGAACACTGATTATGCAGGGAAACGAGAGGTGTCAAAGAGTGGCAAAGACGAGGATAGCTCAGCTCGTATCGCATTTTTATAATTCAAGTATGAATAATTTACCCAAGAGCTGCCTTGTATGGATATTCCGAGGAAACTTTCTCCAAAAATGCAGATAACTCACATAAAATACAGGGGCATTTTAAAAATTATGTAGGTCAGATGAACTTAATCGCGTTTTAAGATATTCAGCTATAATCAGCTTTTAGCTCTTCCTCGTTTCCAAACAGAGATTAGTACACCAAGTAATTCAGTAAAGTGCAATTATATGTAAAGTTCGTTTTAAGGATATAAGAAATATAGAAGCTCTCATGGGATATCGCCTATTGGCAAAAGGAAAGAATGGGCATAATAATTTCCTTTATATAAAATGCAAATAGTGTAACTTTGCTTAAAACCGATAATCATATTGTATCATATTACATCAATAAAATATTGAGCGTGTTATCTAAAACATTAATTCTTCTGATTTGGTCTTTTTCATTTATCCCAATCGTGAAACTAAATTCGAATTCTCCTTGGATACGCAGTTGTTCAGCGCTTTCAATACAAACGAAAAAAGCCATAAATAATTATGATTTTATATAAATACAGGATGAGTCGAGAGGGAAGTGCCTAACTCCGGGAGCGTATACTACGGATATGTGGATTGTTATAAAACCTAATAGTTGTAATCCAGACCTCCAGATATTTTGTGGCTCGATCTCAGCTGCAGCCTTCAAAATACGAAGAATTTTAGCATCGCCATTGCCTACCACTGTTGTACACATTTCAATTTTCATTAATCCTCACAAATCGAAGTCCAACGGTGTGAGGTCTGGGCACTTTGCCAGCCAACTCATCGTCCTGAAAATCTTTTCTTTAAATGCTGCGTGACCAGATGAGCAGAATGTTTAGGAACTCCATCATCCTGATATTGCATGGAATTTCCTTTTTTTAAAGAATATCATCTAATGATGCTTGTAAATCATTTTGCAAAAGTAACAGGTAATTTTCTCCAAATGCGTGAGTCTCAGAAATCAAAGAATGTGTGGATTGATATCAACTATATCATACTACACATTGAGTGGAAAATGATACTATAAATTTGTTTCTACTGTTGAATGTAGAATTTCGTCGGACCATCGATGGGAGTTACGGATATTGTTCACGAATGAATATAGCTTCATTGGCAAAGAGTGTACTAGGAACAAAGAAACGATTAGCATTTATCCATCTGTAAAATTGCATGTATCTAGTATGGTCTCCCGCTTGCAGAGGCTGTACCACCTTAAAGTGGAATGGGTGTAAGCCCTGCTCATGTAGTGTGCGTATCACTCTTGACTAAGGAATTGCAAGTTGAGCAGAAATTCTTCGTGAGATAGTATCATGGTTTCCTTACATTAAATCAAGAATATTTTCCACTTCATCTACATCTATAGGCACATTTAGATGTTAAATGAGCACTGGGAAATTGATGACTATTGCATAATGTGTTAAAGACCATGACAAAAAAATTTCTACTCAGTCTTTTAATGTATGGTAATCGTTGTCAATATTTCTTAACTTCAGCACAAGCATTTTCATTGCAGAAACCATAAACAAACAAAAGCAAAAATGACAAGTTAATGTTTGACAATTTAATAGTGCTATCCAACTTGATTTAAACTTACGAACAGCGATACGAGCTGGTCGCATTTTTTTTTGTTAACTAAAGCTTAAAGAGGCCTAATTAAAAGACAAATAAATTAAATTAAAACTTTTGGATTCTTTTGTTATACACTTATAGTCGGTTCACAAAAAGTGAAAAGTAGATACATGGGCGTGCGGTTGTACAGATTTCCCACATTCCATAATTTGTTTTGGTTGTTATTTATTTATGTTCTGCCATATGCGATCTACGACCGATACGTGTTTCGTCCCTAATATATTTTTTCTGGAAGTTTGGCAATATTTCACTTTTAACAAGTAATTAAAAATCGTATACATAATGTACAACACTATCTAAGAGCAACTGTAAGATAACATGTACTGGCGGAACGCCAATTAAATTTTATAACCTCTGTCGGCTGACCTGCACACTAAGAAGCAAATAATAATTGAAAACCAGTAGTACGTTTTCTCTTCTTTACTAGATGACAAAACCATTTAATATTCATGTATTTTTGTGATAGAACATTGTCAACAGCAGTGTAGTTTGAGTGAAATAAACCTATTATTTCCTTTCAGAAAAATGTTCTTCATTTTTATATCTACTTTTTCAAAGTTTCTTTAGCTCGAAATGTTGTATGTGTGTATGTCTATATGTTCAAATCTGGTGATCACTTCCCGATATCCAATCATGCACACAACTTTGGTTCTGAAGACAATAGAATATAAAGTGTTTCCACGGAAGGCTGAGAGTAATAAGTATGCGTGATTGCCTCGTGATCGCGACGTGTTCCATCCTCATTGGCTGCATTTTTCAGGAGATTGCCAACGGTTTTCTCGACTTCAGTTGTATGTAATTTGCGTAAGAGTGTATTTACATTTGTTCGAAAATTTGAATTATTATAACTCGTAAACAGTTTAGTGAATCCATTTGAACAGTATCCTACATTTTCATTAATATTCAATCGTTCTAAAATCGATCAGGAAACTTCTTGTATTTTTAATAATTTTACGCATGAATGGATCTGGTGAACTAAGCCCACGTGAACAGCGCGTGACAGCCCACAGAGCTTGACAAATATACTATAGTTTATTCAATATTATGGTAGATCCAATATGGTGGCCGCCACAAAATGGCGGATTACCTTTTTCTTGACAACCCCCTCGACATGGGTATCAAATGAAAGGGTATATAAAGTAGAATACAATAGGCTATGTGGTGTTATTCTAAATCCAATATGGTGGCCGACACAAAACGGCGGAATACCTATTTCTTTACAACCCCCTTGATATGGGTATCAAATGAAAGAGTTTGACAAGAATAAATAAAATAATCACATTCGAATAAAAAAAAGAGGCAGACGGACAACTAAAAAGTAATAAATAAATATTTTTTTTAAGAATCGCTTTCTTTTAAAACTGCACAAAAAGTAAAAGATAATCTTTATTCAGTGATTAAATTACATAATAATGATGAAAAAGGAAACCATTGGGCGCTCATAAAGTATTACTGTTGCTGTTATATTACAACATACTATTCATAACGTTTTATCACAATGCTGATTGTTGATAAAGGTAATATAATATATTTTATGAGCGTCCAGTGGTTTTCTTCTTCATCATTTTGTAATTTAATCACCGAATAAAAATTATTTTCTACTTTTTAGTGCAATTCAGTTTAAAAAAAAAAAATTCAAAACTATGGTTTTGAATTTTTTTAAAATTTATTTTTACTCTTTATAAACGTACTATAATATGTGTAGTATATACCCCGAGGTGTGACACTTTCCTCCCAATCCTCTATAACCCTACCGAGTCGATGATTCTATGGTTTAAAACACTTCTTATATTACTAAAATAAACTATATATATGTAACTTACCTTTAAAATAATATAATCTAACCATGGTATCGATGATAAAATTATGCCTATGGCTAATGTGAATATTCCTATCATAATAACAGCCAGTCGACCTGAAAGAAAATAGAAATATACTTTAATAGAGGTGACTAATTATTTTAAATAAATAAAAATTATAATAAATTGTTAAATAAATTGTGATGAAATAGGACGTCTTTTAATTCCACATCCACCTAGTGGAGTGGAAGTATAGTAATCGTAAAAAAAAATTTTTTCTTGTTGGAATGCGTTTAGAATGTCTTGAAACATCGAGATTTTAAATTTGACCGAAAAAAAATTCTGTCTGTCTGTAACTTTTTTGTGCTCACGTTTTCTCTGGAACAGTTTAGTTAAGACATTGACTAGAAATTTAGTATGAATTATAACGAGATCTGGAACTAGATTATTTTGAGCTTGCTCCGGTGAAGGGTTGGGGGTAAACATGGCTAAATAGGAGAAAATAAGTAATGTAAGCTGGTAAGAGCCTGAAACTTGGGATATGGTGTATATACTAGAAACATAGGTTTCAAATTTTTTATAATAATTTCCAACCCCTCCCTCACCATACGTCAAACTTTAATGCCAAGCTATTCTTTTCAGTAATCTACCAATTTCTTGCCTTTGCCGAAGCATATCAAGATTTTTGAATAACAAAATCAGCGTTCGAAAATAACCTTTTGAAATTTGTCTGAGATAGTATCAAAATCCGAAAACCGCAGAGAACTATAATACAAAAAAAGTCATTTGATTTATTTATATCTGTAGCAACAGTATAAATATGAAAAGGTCATCTAAACAAATCTATTGTGGCATGAAAGGTATTTTTCTAATAATCACCAACTACGTGTGATTTTTTTATATTCTTAACTGCAATTAGATGGCCGAGAAGGGTCGTAAAGTTACTATCGAATAATAACGAAAAACAAGAGCTTCGGAATCCAATTATGACATTTTAGTGGTCTGTACAAACTTGGCAACAATTATCTGTACCGTTGCTTTTGTTATAACTATTATGTTGGAGAATTCTGCTGTACCAAAAAGGTACGATTAATATTTTAACCTATCTCGCAAATAATGACTAAAGAGTATAAGAAGTACCCAATTTTTACCTATAATTACTGTTAATAACTTTTTTATCACCAAAAAGGGCGTACATACCTCAAAATAAGCATGGTACCTTAAAACAATTTTTGTCATTTCCGTAGATACCACACAGTTAATATGCTTCGGCTATTATGTTATTAGACACATAATCGTTAAGTCAAGACAATTGAGGCAAAAGACAAATGCAAATATTTGGTTACCCCAGTCTCTAAAAATCGTTTTTTATTTTACTTCAACAGCAGAGTTGCTGCTGTAAATTTTTTTTGTCATAAGCTGCATCAAGTTATAGATGCCACATATTTTACATATTTTTTTGTGTTATTTTAGATTTTAATGGTACGAAAAGCTTTTTCTGGACCAGAGCACGCAAACAAAATTGTTCATGTTTGTGCTCATGTTGCTCTGATCGTGGTAGAGAGCCCGCTGTATATATTTCCTATGAATAAGATACATGAAAATCTTTATGTACACCTAGTACTGATGGATCAGGAGTTAGCTTGTCTCGCAGGAATCTGAAATTCGCGGGTGCTGCATTTATTTTTATTTAACAAGGACTAAAATAAAGAGGAAAAAGATGTGTCAAATTCGGGAAATGTAAGTGATCATTTTTTCAAAGGTGGTAATTTTTTTTAACGATTTGCAAAGAGAATGCCTAAATTTATAATAGTTTGTAAGCCGATCCCAAAACTAAAATCTAAATTTTTGTGCATTTGCTTCCTAAACTAAGATACTTAGGTAAATATTTGACTGGTGATGAAATAAAAAAAAATGAAACATAATTCTTTAAACAAATAAGATCCCTAGCGGTGTTTTTATGACCACTACTTGCAAGTATTTTTATTTTCATGTTTATTTAATATTATAAACTATAAATAACTCTCTCAAGAGCTCAATGGTCAAGTACTCGTAAGTCCATAATAAATCGCTAATAGCCATGACTAATATAGTTTCTTATGCTAATTTAATTATAAAAGACAAATCTTTTTTAGATAAAATGTAAACCTTAAGTTATTTATGTTTCTGTAAATAAAAGGAAAATGTAAGAAAGATAATATTAAATATGTGTGATCCTGTTAGTCATATAAAAACAATTACTAAAAACGTTTCATTTTGCCGGTAAGTATTATATTATTATACCAAAGATTAGACAATTAACAAGACGACAGCCGGCAGAAAACCTTTCATCTTTTAGCAATGGCGCCATTCACCTCGACATTTAAAATGAAGTTTTCACGCAGTTGCCACAATGTAACAATCAGACGGAGCAGGTAACATTAAAAAGAGGAGCCAATAGTGAAAAATGGACCATACTGGCTTGATAGAACGATCGAACTCAGCTGACTGTCAGTATCCAAGGTCACTAAAAAATACAAAGGATAAGCTAACAGCGCATCTTGCAGAAAGAGCTATGTTGCACTCACGCAATATTGAGAAAAGTCTAATCGTAAGCTGGAGGACTGAAGCCAAATCTTCTTTCGGAGGCGACTTAGGTGAACTTGAAAGCAGTCATGAAGAAGCTGCCGTTAAAATAATACTGCACTACCTTTTTGTCTCTCGAAAAGGAGCTACTGCGATTCATTATGTTCGCCTGACACGGACGTATTTCTACTAGCATTGTAGTGGTCAAATTTTTTTTACATGTTCAAGTATGTTTATCACTGGTGTAGGAAATAATCGGCGAATGCTTGACGTTAGCAGAGTTTGCACCGCATTAGGGCCAGAAAAGATAAGAGGATTACTAGATCTGTATGCTCTGTCAGGATGTGATGTCACAGGTTCACATGCAAACAAGGGAAAGCCATCGTTTTGGAAGGTTTGTAAGATAATGACATTTTTGTTGCTCTTGGGAAACTTGGATCCATTGAAGAATTCTGGGATGAAGCTGAAACTATTATCGAAAAATTTATTTGTAAGGTCTGTATATAAGGGACGAAGATTTCAGACATTGGGGAGCTTCGATGGTGGATGTTCTACAAGCACGATAAAGTGAAAATTTTTCTCCTACAAAAGCGTTACTAACTCATTTTATTTGTAGAGCACATTACCAGATTATGGAATGGCGTCTTGCTGACCAGCAGCGCTCTAATCTACCAACACCTTACGGATGGGAAATGAAAGATAATTATTACTATTTTAAAATTAATTCGGTGTTCATGTATAAAAGGGAAATGTGCTGTATTCTGTGACAGTAAATCTCAAAACATTTTATGCACTGAACTTTGTATGTGTGGAGGCGACGAAGACTTATGCGAAAATCATGGTCAACATTTTGGTATCGATGACCTTTCGGATGAAAAATATTAAGCTGAAAACATTTTACGTGTGCAATTCAACATTACAATTAATTTAATAAAAATATTGAAATAAACACTAATTTTTTAACTGGTTATTCTTCAACATTAAAAATTGACTAAGTAGTACACTTTTTAACTGGCTATAACTGATAACCGGTAGGTTTTACGATAAAAACTGTTACAACCTTCTTTGTTTAAAATTTTATTTAGAACAAAAAAAATTCAATACAAAATATTAATAGGATGGATACTTTGGAGTGGCCGCCATCTTGGATGTATGACGTCCTATAGGCCATCTGCCACAAAATCAAGCCAAACACCTAATGAGGTGTGATTATGAAACGCATGAGGGACGTGCTAAAATTCGTCCCATCAATTCATCATGAAATTTCCACGTAACATGTATTTTAACAAGTATGACCTCTGACTATATAGTCAAAGCTCTCATCACCAAATTGAGGGATAATATTCACTCGGGCTATAAAAATATTGGAGAAAATTGAAGATATTATCAGAAAACCCATAACGGTTTTTTTCAGTTTGCCGTTATAATGGCACAGCACACAGTATAACAATAATAATTAATTAAAGTACTGTTAAAAACTTGGTGAATATGCAAATATTTAGTAAATATATCAAAGCAGTAAAAATAGTTTGCTTCTTATAAACTATTTGCTTAAACATTTAACATTAATATTAGAATACATTATCAAAATATTTAAATATATTCTTGCATTTAATATGTTAATTTTTCATTTTCCATATTTTTTAGTCATATAGTAGAAACCGATTAATTTGATATCAAGTTTACAGGGTCACCTAGTTGACGTCATATATTTTTTTTTATTTAATTTATGCATCTGATGGGCATGTACCAAAATTCCTAAGTCAACTAAACAGGTAAAAGTCCGTCGTTGCGGTAATGGGCATTCTTCCTATACAGGATGAGTCACTATGCGTAGACTGTCAGTATCTCCTAAACCCTTTGAAATTTGAAAAATTTCTCAGACAGAAATTATAAGAGACCAAGAGTGGTATGGTTTAAAGTTATTTTTAAATCTACAGGGCGTGTCATGTAGTGGTGGCAAGGTAATTGAAACTTTCACAATTTAGTTTTTATTTCAAATGGAACACTCTGTATCTTTTTACCTAAAATGTATTAGCAATCAATTACCCACACGCTGATACTCCATAACAACTATTTTTTCAGTAATCATTATAATAAAACAACAGGTATCAGTAACAATAACAATTAGTAAATCAAGAGCTATGTTTTGCTTTGCTTTAGCTCTTAATTGTTACTGTTAGAGGCACCTGTTACTTTGTTATTGATGATTAGTGAAAAAGTAGTGATTATGAGGTTTCCCCTCGTAGATCTGGAAGTAAAAATACGACAGATGATATTTGGCATGTAGTGAACACAATTGGCACCTATTATAGTTCTATTGAAAAAATATAAAATAAAATAAAAAGACTAACAATTTAGACAAGTTATGTATAAAAAACAAATTAAAATATCCAATAAAATGTGGTGAGACACCAGGATAGGTCGAAACATATTAAGGCAATATATATGAAGTATTTAAGGCTGTTATGAAGGATCAGGCAGACTCTTCAACTGAGTAAATAGCAAATTTTAGTAGCAAGGATTTCACATCTTTTTTAAACAAGCGAATAATATTTATATTACTTCCACATCCACGTAGTGGAGCGGTTTAAGATATTGACTTGAAATTTTGTACATGTATATATTATAACGAGATCTGGAACTGGATTGTAGTTTGAGGATATCCGGTGAAGGGTTGGGGGTTAAATAGGGGTAAATAGGGGAAAATAAGTAAAGCAAGCTTGTGAGAGTACAGAAACTTGAATTCGGTGTATGTACTAGAAGTTAAGGCCTCATATTTTTTTATAATATTTTTCAACCCCCCACCACCCCTACCCCATTAATGGGGTTGAGTAAAGTTGAGATATTCATTTAAAATTTCGTACACGTATGTATTATAATGACGTCTGGAATTAGATTATATTTTGAGATGATTTCGTTGAAGGGTTGGGGGTTAATTTGGGGTAACTAAGGGAATATAAGTAAAACAAGTTGGTAAGAGTACAGAAACTTGAAATTCAGTGTATATACTAGAAACCAAAGCGTCAGATTTTTTTATAATATTTTTCAACCCCCACCACTCCCACTCCAATATGAAAAGGGTTGATAAAATAAAATTGAGATATTCATTTGAAATCTGGTACACGTATGTATTATAACGACATCGGGAACTAGATTATAATTTGAGGTGATTCCGTTGAAGGGTTGGGGGTTAAATAGGGGAAAATAAGTAAAAGACTACAGAAACTTGAAATTCGGTGTATGTACTAGAAGCCAAAGCGTCAGATTTTTTATAATATTTTTCAACCCCCACCACCCCCACTCCAATATGAAAAGGGTTGATAATATAAAATTGAGATATTCATTTGAAATTTGGTACACGTATGTATTATAACGACATAGGGAACTAGATTATATTTTGAGATGATTCCGTTGAAGGGTTGGGGGTTAAATAGGGGTAAATAGGGGAAAATAAGTAAAGCAAGCTGGTAAGATTACACAAACTTGAAATTCGGTGTATGTAGTGGGAGCCAAGGTCTCAAATTATTTATAATATTTTTCAACCCCCACCACCAATACTTCATTAAGTATTAAAAGGGTTGATAAAATAAAATTGAGACATTCATTTGGAATTTGGTACACGTATGAACTATAACGACATCTGGAACTAGACTATACTTTGAGATGATTCCGTTGAAGGGTTAGCGGTTATTTAGGGGTAAATAGGGGGAAATAAGTAAAGTAAGCTGGTATGAGTACAGAAACTTGAAATTCGGTGTATGTGCTAGAAGCCAAAGCCTTAGATTTTTAATAATATATTTCAGTCCCCCACCACCCCTACTCCATTATTCAAGGGGTTGATAAAATAATATTGAGATATTCACATGAAATTTAGTACGCATATGTATTTAACGACATCTGGAACTAGATTTTATTTTGAGATGATTTCGTTGAAGGGTAGGGGGTTAAATAGGGGTATATAAGGAAAAGTAGTAAAGCAAGCTGGTAAAAGTACAGAAATTTCGGATTTCGTGTATATACTAGAAGAGAAGGTCTCAGTTTTTTTTATTAGTATTTTCCATCCCCCCACCACCCCCACTCCCTTATTAAAAGAGTTGATAAAATTAAATTTAAATTTTCACTTGAAATTTGGTAGATTTATATATTATAACTATATCTGAAACTAGATTATATTTTGACATGATTGCGTTGAAGGAGTGAGGGTAAGTAGAGGCAAATAGGGAAAAATAAGTAAAGCAAGCTGGTAAGAGTACTGCCACTTGAAATTCGGTGTATGTCCTAGAAGCCAAGGCCTCAGATTTTTTAATAATATTTTTTAACCCTTCCACTACCCTTACTACATTATTAAAAGGGTTGATAAAATAATATTGAGATATTCACTCGTAATTTGGTAGACGTATGTATTATAACGACATCTGGAACTAGATTATATTTTGGGATGATTCCGTAGAAGGGTTGGGGTTAATAGAAGTAACTAGGGGAAAATAAGTAAATCAAGCTGGTAAGAGTACAGGAATTTGGGATTAGGTGTATATACTAGAAACCAAGCCCTCAGATTTCTTTCTAATATTTTTCAAGCTCCACCACCTCCGCTTCATTATTAACGGGATTGATAACATAAAATTGAGATATTCACTTGAAAGTTAGTACACGTATGTATTGTAGTGACATCTGATTGAGATGGGTTGTGAGAGGTTGTGAATAGTGAAAAATAAGTAGGGTAAGCTAGAAACTTCATTTTTAACGTATATGGTAGACACCAACTCCTCAAACTTTTCTATGACATCTGCCCCAAATATTATTAAAATTCAATGACCAATAATTTCCACATACTAGAGTGCAAATATAGTCAAGATGTTTCCTTTAAAGTGACTTGGTTGAAGAATCTGGATGTGGAAGTAGTGATTCCTTAGACAGCGGTTTCTTTTATATGTGATGGTAATTTATTAAATAGTTTTATAGGCATTACTTTAAGAATTTTAACTAGTGTAGATAAGGTATGAGGTGGAATACTAAGATAGTACTTTTCTCTGATATTATGACCACTATTGGTAGATGTGTCATTTCTACTACTGAACTTGCTAAAATCATTTTTTATACACAACACGGGGTGTAAAATGTATAATGACGGGGCTGTTAAAATTTTCAATTCACTAAATTTTTTCTTTGCATGAATATTGTGGTAGTTTAAAGAGCATGGGGCGGATAATTCCTTTTTTAGAGGCTCAGAACTTCATTAAAACACGAGCAATTGCCCCAACAGATAGTGCAATAACTTAATTGTGACTGTATACAGGGTGTAATTAGTTTCATGTCATTAAAAAAAAACTGGTGGTGGGGAACGACAAGACAAACAAAAAGAACCTTATATAACATGGGGTCTAAAGCTCATAGTTTTGGAGAAAAAAAAAATAAACAAAAATTTCGCAAATTTTCAATAAATTGTTTTGAGAACTGCTGGAATGTTGGGCTAGGTTTAGATCTAGATCTGATCTGAAGAAAACTATACTCTATCTCTCCCGTGTGCAATATTTTAGTTACTGTTATGTCGGTGTTTCGTTATGTACACACGTCCAACCCGCCGTTCGTTGTTTTTGTTATTTTTGAATTTCGCGTCATTGTGTATTTATAGTTAAGATTTATTTTATTGACTTACCGTTCAAGTTGTCAAATTCTTGATTACGTACAGACACAACTTACTTGTTCGTTCTTTGTGTATTCCTTTTTGGCTTTTGTACCAAGTTTTTATTTTATTTTTCTATATTGACAACGTTAGTTGATAGTTTAGTGTTTAGTGTTGAACGAAGTACGTATGTACTTAATTCGACGTACCGAACTGTGTATTGATACAGGTGCAGAGATTTTGAATCATTTAGGTAGGTAGTAAGCTTTTAACCCAGGACACTCATTTATGTTAAAAATGTTAATAAACCACATTTAAATTTTCTAAATTATAAACAGTCCAACATTTTGTTCCAAATTAAGAAACACATGTAAAGATATGCTCTGTTTAAACCTCTATGGCTATTATTTGCTTGCAATTGTGCACGAAGAGAGAACGAATTATTTACCTCTTTATACTTGCCTCAGTTCAGTTGAGGCGGTACATCAAAGGCGGCCGATGATCCTTTGACACCGCGTGTACCAGCCAGCACTTTTTTATGACAATTTAAAAGTTGTATAATTGGGAAGTACAAGTCCATCGACCAAGAAAAGTAGTGGTTCTCAATTGTTGTCTACCATAATATTAAATTTGTTAACCTAGATCAGTGTTTTTCAAAGTGCCCCTAGAGGGAAAAGTAATAAAGGTTTTTTGTTTGTCTAGTCGGTCCCTATTACCAGTTTTTTTAATGACATGAAACTGATTACACCCTGTATGTGCCAAATAATATATATTTTTTATGTGAATATTAATATATGACTGTAACTGCTAAATAACGAGATATTGGGTGATTATCTTGCTAACTATATGGTCTATGTGATATCCCCAATTCAAATGAGAACTATACGTACGCCAAGAAATTTAACACTACCTACTGCTTTGGGTAACAGAACGGGTGTCAAATTTAACTAACAAACTATAATCCGTTTTCCTAGTTGAAAATGGTATTAATTCTGTATTTAGGGTTTAAAGCTAAACCTATAGATGTACAATAATTATGCATATTTTTGACAGTGCCATTGGCTTTATGGCTCAGTTCATCAGTACAGTTAGAGTAAATAGCAGCAGTAGTATCATCTGCGGAAAGTGATATAAATACATCAGAAGATGTGGGGTGTAATATAGAAAGATTACATCCCATATGGTTTATGAATATATAATAACGGTCCTAAGATACTACCTTGCGGCACTTCTGTAGAGACCGCAAGAGGACTAGATGAAGAGGTGTTGCTAGTGCTATTTATTGCAACCAACTGGGTTCTTCCGGTTAGATATGTCTTATTCCAACTAAGGGCTGTACCACGAACGCGTGTCTAATAATAATGTATGATTAATCATGTCAAAAGCACGACCTAAATCAAGAAACAAACAGGCAGTTTTCGATTTCGCTTCGAAGTTGCCCAGCTCATAATAATAAAGAGACAAGACGGCATCTTTTGTTGATATAACTTTAAAGAGGCCAAATTGATAAGGAGACAGCAGTTTATGCTTCGTTACAAAATCAGTCAATCGCATGTGGTTTGATTTTTCAAAGACTATAGAAAAAGCCGAAAGAAGTGTAGTTCCTCTATATCCTCAATTTCGCGATTCCATAAACCACACCAAACGTCAACTTTTGACACATATTACTTTTTAGTACTGATAAATCAGAGAAGATTTTCGTCAGCCCAGAAACGGCAATTCTAAGAAAATACTATTACATTCGTGTAAATATTGCCCCATTAATAAATATGACGTGTGACAGAAAATTTATATTGTTTAAAAATTCACCCTGGTCTAAAATAAGAAATATAATTTTCTGTCTGTATCACCATCTTCTAGTGTATGTAAACATTTCGTCTTGAATGGTCTTTTTCTATATTTTTTCATCCTGCCTGTTTTCAGAATTTCTTAGACAAAAATAATTTCGACCAAGAATTTCCCTAGATTTTAATATTTTTCTACTTCAGAAAGATCCCAAAATATTCAAGCATATTCTATAGATAAAAACAACCAACTTTTTCTTCAAAGTGCTTCCTTTTCCCGTAAAAAAAATTACAAAAAAAGTAATTTTTTTCTTTATTTTTTTTGTCGGGAGAAGGAAGCACTTTAAAAAAAACACCAAGAGACAAAAATATTTCTCCAAAAAATGAGCCTGAATATTTTAAGAATTTTTATGGAACATTTAAGCAGACCTTCGCAGATGTTCACAGTTTCAATCGCCTCTAGATCAAGAAATCGAATCGGACTGGTGGTGAAAGAGAATTTTAATTAGAGGGCCCAGGAGAACATTTTCTCCAAGTTTCAGAACAATCGACTGAAACTAATATTTACTATAAAAAACTGCGGGATCCTTTTATACTACATCATTGTGAAATTTTATGTGATGAATAAATTAATCATCATAATGGGCTTGTTCCATGATATTCTTTTTATATTGTTTTTATACTTTTTCATATAGTACTCGATATTCTCATTATACACTTAAAATATCTTACTATTAACTTTTTCCGTTCTCGAGATATAAGGAGCTGAAATTAGTAATAGCTGCAAAAACCGAGCGCTCATTTGTGACGTCACTATACGCAAGTGACGTAAGAAAAAATGGCTTTCTGGGACCTTTCAAATTTAATCTGAAAAGTCGAAAAACATGAAATTTTTAAACGCTAGTAACTAAATAATTACGTCGAGTGGAAGTTCGTTCTATGTGTCTACGGAAAGGAGAAGGTCGGCGATGAATTCTAATCGTAAATTGCAGGGTCAAAATCGAAAATTCGTTCTGGCAGGAGCGAGAGAAAATTGTAATTTTTTGACATTTCACCAAATTGTACTCCCCTACTGTCAAGTAGTAAGCAAAACAAACAATACTTCGAAAACACTTATAATTATAACAAGTAAAGAGCATCAAGTCTATTGAGTCTATGCGTATAGTGACGTAGCGCATGGCCACGCCCCATTTTCGCGAGATGGAGATTTGTAATAGTTTTTAAGATACTAAACGTGCGAATAAGATTCTGATTTTTTGCCAATCCATTAATTTATACTTACTTGCACTTTCGATTTATGAAATGAAAAAAAAAAGCCGAACAAGTCCATTACTATTATTATTATTATTATCATTATTATTATTATTATATCAGATGAACTATATATGAGAGTGGCTCTATGAAAAGTGTATAATATATATTTTTGAAATGTCAGAGAATGACATGGTGAAAAAACAGTTAACTGAATTCTATCCGCTCCAAATTATTTGCCGTGTGGTCTTCTAGTTTACAAACAAATTCGTAGAAGCCGCTTAAGGTGGCCATTCCCTAGAAAGAGACATTCGAAAGGGAAATGTTTATTATTTTTGGACATAACTCTTTTTTCTTAGTACGTATATTTTAAAAAACTATAACAGTACCTAAATAGAACCATAACAAGACTTACTGTGAATGTTCACTCAATAGTTTCAGTGGTTTACAAAATAGCTAGATTTAAATTTAAAAATTAGGTTAATCTTCCTATTTCGTAGTTTTAAATGTAGCTATTTTGCAAACCACTGAAATTATTGAGTGAAAATTCATAGTAATAGTCTTGTTATGGTTCTACTTAGGTACTCTTATAGTTTTTTTAAAATATACGTACTAAGAAAAAAAGTTATGGGCAAAAGTAATAAATATTTCCCTTTTGGATCTCTTTCTAGGGAATGGCCACCTTAATATAATCCGAAAGAACAAAAACACAAACACAAATACTTTCTAATCAAATTGAGGATCTCCTTCTTTTTTGAATTTTGAGGTTGGTTAGACATTAAAGATTCAATATTCAAAATTAATCCAACCACAAAATTAAATGAACAATAACTAAATGTTTACATTGATATTGAAAGTTGCAATAATATTTTCACATTCTTATGATAGAACTAAATAAAAGAGTCAATAAATAGTTTGCTCATTAATTCTCAATCCGTGCTAGTTATTGAAAACCCAATGATACATATTAAACAATAAACATATTGTGTCGATGCAGTAATATTCAGAAAAACCCAGCTATAAATCGTATTGGTTCTTGCCTCTAAAATGGCCAGAGGAAAAAGAACACTCATCAAGACGGACCCCTTGACGTGAGATGAGTATCCACTGTCTATTTTTTAGGAAGAAATTAGATGGTTACGAAATGTTTTGTTTTTGTTTTTTTATTGAATTTAGTCTCTTGGCTACAGATGTGTATCAAAAGCCAGCCAGCATTGGTAAAACAAAAACACTGATATAAACAAATCTTTAACACGGCTGTCAAGGAAAAACTTCTATAAAATTATCAATTGAAAGAGGATGGAGGCATTGTAGTTGTAATTAATTCGAAGAAAAATATACAGGGTGGTAATCTAACATACAAAATAATTAATAAATTAAAGATGCGATATAAAGAGGAAAGTTTTGTGTACATGCAAAATTATAGATTTGCTATCCGTAAATTACTAATTAACAGAATTACTTTAAATTAATATTTGGAGAGCATCGTTGAATAATATGTTTATCGGTTCACAATTTATGTCCAGAAACCTTCATGCAAATGTATGTTCTTTATCTTCTCCTTGTTCACAAGGACTTGATAGTGTGTCCACCCCTAGGAAACCTCCCTTAAAAATTCGTGCATTCAAAAATTATAACAAGAGAGAAACACTAACACTTTATTGAATAATTTACTGAAAACTTCACAATACTTTTATTAACTAAAGTACACTTTTACTGACTAAAATAATCTTTAACAATATTTATTACTTGATATTTTCACTCTGCTGTTCACTCTCTATCACTTCGGATTTTACCTAACCTCAATGCATTCAAAACTTCATCTCTCGTCGTCAATCGCGTCTTACATTTCCTACAAAAGACATCTAGAAGATTTCAAGTAAAGTCTGGAACCACCTTCATGCGGCAGTTCAGAACAGTGTAGAAATCTCGATCTTCTATAAGTTTACACCTTCTAGAAAAATGTACTACTAGTGTCTCAGAGATAGCGCGCATTACAGGCTTTGCTGGTATATTACAGTGGCCTATTACCATTGCTACTTAATACCGGCCTTTACTACGGCTATCAGCCTCCAGCCCCTAGCGTAACAATATTTTTCTATTAGCAAAGACATACCGGTGCAAAATTTCACATAACTTATTCCTAGCTAGGGGCCGAGCTAAAGATTTGCAGTGTAAATTGAGGTAGAAGGCTGCTTTTTTTTAGTCGCTAGATATTATGGTTCTAAATAAGTACCTAGACTGGCGATTAGAAATCTCTTCTGCATTTTTTTATAGCCAATGGAATTTTGAAAAAACAGGTCTTTTCGCGATAACATCTTTCCTTAAAGTTACAAAAAAGTGTTTCGGATATAAGTTGTAGACAATGAGTTTGTCTATCGTGCTGCATAAGTCTGATTTCAAAACTAACCTCACAATTTCAAAAAGAACAAAGATACTGGCTTACTCCTTTAAACTCTAATATCTTTTCGAAAAAATAAGTAATTAAGATGAAAAGTTAGTCAATTATAGGTAAAGGTATCCTCGAGAAAGTGATGTGAACCGATTTTCAAAATATAATTTTTTGTGCGACTTAGCCTGAAATTAGTGATAATTCGGAAAATCACCATAACTTTTGTGGTCGGACATCAATGCAGACGTTCTTAGGCTCAAATTATAGGTTTATATACCTGTGTTCATAAAAGCAGCCGTCTATAGTTCTTCGTATCTATATAATGAGTTGAAAAAACGTTTTCGTCTAACCAAGAGTGATAAGGGGCATTTTCTATTACGATGACACTATTTTAGTCC
Organism: Stenurella melanura; assembly: GCA_963583905.1. Lineage (NCBI taxonomy): Eukaryota > Metazoa > Arthropoda > Insecta > Coleoptera > Cerambycidae > Stenurella > Stenurella melanura. The sequence goes on along the minus strand of OY757315.1, from coordinate 43,432,761 downwards.
AATTTTTTCGCCGACATACATTGATATTAATCCACAATTGACTTTTATTAACCTCCCCACAATAGAGTTGTGGGGGGTTACTAAAATTGGTCCAAATTCGAAAATTGGGATAACATCTTTACGTTTTAAGGTCCCAGGAATCCAAAAAAGTGGTTTTTGAAAAATGTCTGTGTGTTTGTATGTATGTGGTAGCACGATAACGGCGAAACTACTGGACGTATTTGGATGAAACTTGGCATGAGGGTTTCTTTAGTGCTCTAGAATATCTGAAAAGGTTTTGGTTGAGATCGGATTACCTTTAGTGCCATTTTGGCACAACAACTTGTTTATTTTATTATTACTTACAATTTGTAATCTAACCATTGGAAATATCACACTTGCACCCTTTTTTATATACTTCGATTTCTTTTATACAAATTATTGTATAGAGAAAAACATAATTCAATGTCTCTATACTATCAACATATGTAAAACTATGTCGTAAGCTTTCAGGGGCCGAGTGGGCTAAAGCGTCGACTTATTTCTACCAAAACTTCTCACTATCACACTCTTTCACCACCATAATATTATTCTGTACCTGTCCCTTTTCTATCTCCAATTGTTTGTATTCTGTTTGCATTTTTGTAATTTTTGTTATTTTGTTAGTTTTTGTTAAAAAATCCTTCTTGACCGAGAAACTTATAAAAATTACAACCTCTTAAAAACTTAAATTTCCTTTCCACAACCACAATTTCCCAACAGCGAGCAGACTGTTGGGGCACAATTGCCTCGAACCGGTTTTTTCATTGAGTTTTTCCCGGCTCAGTAATCCAAATTCTAAGATGTGAAACAGTGCGCGACCAAACGCTTTAAGTGAAATATTTTAATTTTAAGCTTACTGTGTAGGCAAAAACAATGTTAATGGTAATTTTAAGCCGCCACGGGCGGCAGGAGTTTTAACCTTTAAATATAAGTTTTATTGAGCCGAACCGGTCGCGATTCACCCAACCGCACTAACACCACGGTGCTGCGCGACGTGATTGTACGGTTGGCTCCGGGTCTCGATCCGGGGAGGCAATTTAAATATTAAAAGAAGTAAATAAATTTGTTATGATGAAGCGTCGACTTACAAATCAAGAGATCGACGGTTCGATCCCAACACAGTGCGTTTTTTTCTTTCTTTTTATTTCATTATAAACTTTATTAATAATTGCGGAAAATGTTACATGATTAAATATCATCATGTATTAGGTGTTTATAATTATTCAGAGTTTGAGGGTTGGTCACTAGTTTTAAATGAAATATAAATAATTCTATTGCAGTTTTGGCGGTGAACACATACGGAGTCGTAAATTAGATAAATATAGGTGGGTCATATTACAATAATATATTTGATTTAAAGGCATGTCATAACGGCTGATTTGAATTGACTATCAGAGCTCGTAGAATTTACTACTGTTACCAATCAAATTACAAATTACAAAAGTAGCAGACTGCTGTTTAGCAGCCCATCACTAATTTCAACCGGGTGGGGAGTTTCCAGCCGCTTCCAGTAGCTGCCGATTTTTTTTCCATATAATTTCAGGCAATTATCCACCCACCTGTTCACAGAACCTCAGTGTACAATTATTAGCCGGCTTCCTTTATTCAGAAGTATGTGTACCATGCATTCTTTGGACCCATCTTACAATTCTTTTTTAGAAGTGTCATGGGTGCCATACCAGGTCTCGTCCAAATAAAAAATAGTTCTGTTTTCTTCTCTATATGTTATAATATAGCCCAAGTATAAACAGTTAGTACGATTTCTTGCTCTCTTTCGCATAAATATTTTCAACATCTGTTCCTATACTTGTGGATGGTTGGATGGTAAATAAATCACAAATATGAATCACCTCGAATAATACGAAGCCGACTCTGTACTACGCTGGCATGTGCCTGTTTGTAAATTGGCGCGTTGGAAACATAACATTAAATACATAGCGTATTTTACACTATAATGGTAACATACAATGTAATTATTAGTTTTTAAACAATAATATGGCAATTCTGTAATATTTCGTAGCAAACTTAAGGTGCTAACACACTTTTCATGTTTCAAATTACATATGCGAATGTGTCCACTTGCCCCTCATTCAGAGCGTGAGGTGGAGTTTGGGCTTTCTTTGTAATTTTTTTAGCCCATTATATAGATGAGAAGAACTATGCCTCAATTTGACGCAAATAGGTCTTTTTTGTCTCTGGAGCTTGGTATAAAGGCAGCTCCACCGAAGGCGTCAACGACCCATTTCAAAAATTAGAACTTGGCCACATTCATACATATTTATCAATTTAAAAACAAACAAAATGAAATAGCATCCAATACAGCATATTGCGCCACAATTTTCAGAATAAATATAAATAAATTAAAATCACCTATCTACCAATATAACATTTACATAGTATATACTTTGGTACAAACGGCTTGCTGGTACTGAGCAATTTGTTTACATGTTGAAGGTATTTCCCAACGTTGTATAAAGCAGTACTAAAGTCTAGTTACTTGAAATTGGAAAGTCTGCATTTTTCTCTGTTGCGATATTTGCTTTAAAATAAAAGTGTGTTAAATTCCGAGCCTTATTTTCAGCGTTCTTACTCTTAAACTGAGGCTGACATTATGGGTGTTATATAACTTTATGTTAATTTCAAAGTCAATAAGGTTATTGTAAATATTATAACATGTGACAGATATCTTTGTTTATAATTTAAAAGGTGATTTCTATAGCACATTCTGCAAGTAAGTCATGGACCACAAATTTTACTTAGAAATCTAATGAGTACTTGGGATTGGCCAATTTGGCTCTGCTGCATCATTTATGTAATAAAGTACACTTTAATGACTAATACTTGTATTAAAAAGCCAACCATCATACTCTTTGCCTTTTTACCGCACTTTTAAATCATTGTTGCCCATTCTATAGAATAATCTTCGGCATATTTTTGTCAATAATATTAGTTTTAGGTATATAATCTATTTAATTACAAAACTTAATTTTTTTCTAAATTATCTATAACTTTTTTATTTATTGATCAATTTTGTTCAAAAACTATAGGGTGTTTCTTCCAGCTAACATTAAGTTCCTATCCAAATTTCAATACAATTTGACTTTTCATTCTTAATGTAGTGTGCTTACAAGAAACGTGACAGGCGGACATACCTACGAACTGACAGACGGACAGAGGAATATTTTGAAAGTTATTCAGAATGAAAATTTCTTCTTTACCAGCGATATTACCGGTTTTAAAAATTTGCCGATCAAATGCAATATTCTCTTCGTTTTGTTTTTACAATTATAATTATTAACATTATAATAATAATAATACACACAGCAAATATAACTCAAATAAAATTTTGTCTCTAATTATAATACATTTCTTGCTTATATCAATATTATGATTAATGATTAATTGGATGTCCGAATGTCAGAGTGCCAATTCACAATTTATGAGGGTCGTACTCAGACGAATTTGTAGGAATGGTTCTACATTGTGTTTAGGTACGTATTTCATGTACAAAAATTATACACTCATAACTTGCCATTGTAATAATGTTAATAGTGGTGGAATATACATAGTACAACATTTAGGACACCAATACTTTCACTCGTGGTCGCATAATAATAAGTTAGTCTCGTAAATGTCAAATATAGCATTTAATGCAACCACAATAGGAACGCTATTTTTTTCATATTTCCTACGGAGACAATTTTGCATGAGTTTCCTAAAAAATGGAGTGTTCATTTTATCCCAGGGAATACTACAACCGGCCATCATTTTCACTAAATCTGTTTTAGGTGAAAATAAAAAAAATATATTGGTGAAGTGCTTTTTTGCAATAGTTTCTTACTTTATTATTATTTCGATGGCCATTCAGTTTTTCTAATAGATTCAAAGGGAAAGTAATTTCTTCCAATAATTGAATTTATGATCCATTTTTCTTAAGTTATGTGTAGAATCTTTGATGTATTAACTTTGAACTGTTATTGCCACAATTTGGTCTAACTGTTCTCAATTTAAAGTTTAGACATGTGACTTTAAAAAATCAAATATTGTAAAATTGTAAAATTTGATACTGAACTGTCAGAATATCTTTGAGTTTCTCTATATGTATCATCAACAAATATATCGTACTGGCAGCTCGAAAAAATATATTTTTTCATAAATCTCATCTGTGATTTATTTATTCGACGATATTCGATGATATTTCAGTAAAGTTTCTATAAAAGTCGCTCGGACATTTTTACCTGAAAAAAGCGCAAGTCATTTTATTGTACAAGACAATTTTTCATTCTTGAGCGTAAACAACACATCTTCATTTGCTCAAATTAAATGATTTAGAGACAGTTAAACATCAAATCTGCCAGTCAAACAATTTCTCTTAGTATTGGAAACTTAATTTTTAAATTAAATTAATTGTTACAAAAAAAATCAGCTTGATATTTACTAGTCATGCCTTAAAAGAAGATGCAGGTTCAAAATAGCTAACTCTGGATCTCCACTAACCGACATGTATGTTTGCCTCTGAACCTCCACTAATCGGGATATATGTCGATCGTATTTTTGTATTCACTAAGTGGTAAGTAACCGATGAAAAAATATTCGCTTGGTACAAATACTTGCAACAATTATAAAATAGATATCGAGTTATGCAATGATAATGATAAGTGTTCAGTATAACAATCAGGGGATCATCCACAAAAGTAAAACAAGTGGATATGTACTTTCAGTATAGTATTTTTCATCTAATTCCAAAATAAAAAAAAAATCTTATAATCCTTATATGAAGAAAATTTCATAATTTCAATTTAACCATTAATAAAATACGTTTATAAATATTATTCCTTTTAATTAAGCTTTGCGTTGGATCATCAAGGCTGAATTCCTTTGAAGGTCTCGAATATTTCTAGCAAGACTAAGCAGATTATTAAATATTATTACGTAGTAAAAGAGATAATTGGAACATTCAATGACAAGTGCAACCCAAAACTGAAAACTGACAAACAGTTATTGACGGAAACTGTTAAGAAATAATTCATAAACATTGATAATAAACAGTGAAACCATAACAGACGCATAGTCTTTTAAATAATTCAATTACAGATGAGATCAAACAGTATATAATTAATAAAGATTAATCGTTTATGTTATTTGTCATCCAAGAAATAGTGTTGTCATATTACTGAACTTTTTTGGTGGCAAATATTTAATTTGATTTTTCTTATATCTATGTCAATTGATTTTGCAATATTATGTACTGTAAAACATATTAGTTTCCATTTCCTTGCTTGTTGTCATTATAATCTTAGCTCAGTCCGAGGAGAATCATTACTTGACGAAATATCTTATTTTGGCTTCCCTGCAATCATGGAGCACATATAAACTATGTTATGTAGTCACTACCCGCAACCTAAACATGTTTTAAAAAAATTAACCTATATAGGTATGTAAAATAAATATGCAGGCAATGTAAATAAACTAAAGAAGGCTTATATTTAACTACTACTAAAATTAATTAAAATGTGCGTATTAGAAAATACTTTTGTTTTCCAAAAATACTAAATGTTCGTCTTTTAGACCATACATAATCTTAAAGTATAAACCAGAAAATGACTATTTGTTACTCTTTTATATTATTTATCACCAAAAATACTTTTCGTCTTCCAAAGCAGTATATATTCACCAAATGTTAGACCACATAATCTAGAAAAATAAGACTCCTCTATTCTACAAAAATTCCAATTTTTGTTGTAATTTTAAACGCTTTATTTTATTGTATTAAACGATATATTAAAAATCGATTGTGACATCTTGCTATCGCGTCGGCGCACAGTTGGGTGAGAATAAGCAATTTTCGGCAGAAATTGTGAAATCTAGGAAACTACACCCAAATAATCTCATGATTACAGGAAAAATATTGAAAAAATATGACTGACAAATTGGGATGGTGGGAATTGAGATAACTGAGTAAAATTCTGAAATAGGCAAAGAAAATAATAAATATATTCAGTGATGAACAAAATTAAATACTTCACATGTTTAATTATATAGAAGCTGTCATCAGAATTCTATGATTGCTCGTCTCCATAATTATCATCATCGTCATCATCATCACCTTGGCATTCGGAGACACGAGGTGGCACTAACAAATCTAAAGCGTCCTTTGGCAAGTGTTAGAGTTTCTTTTTGGGCAGCTTCCAGTAGACCATATAAAAAACTTGTTTCAAATTATTTGAATTTAAATAAAAAATCATATTTTCCTAATTTTTGAGTACCCTGTATGAAAACCTTAAAAACCTTAAGATTGACGGTCACATTTATTTGACCACCTCTTTATGACACAGTAATTCAGTCTAGGGTCACACAGGATAGTGAAAACATTAATTTCTAACGAAAATCGCAAAAAATCGCAATAAACTTAAATTCATTATTCAGTTTTTTTTTTCATTATTATTCAGTTTATTAATATTTAAGTACAATTTTACGACACTATATTTATGTAAAATTTTATATTAAGTTTTAATATGTATTATTTTAACGTACAATACTAATTTTCCCTCTATGACCTGCCTAAACTATAAAAGTTTGTTTGCAGTATCCTAGAGGAAAAAAGGAACAATTTAATAATTTATTAGTTTCTTTTTTTTTTTTGAGGGTATTGAGGACTGTTTAAGATATTGTAATGGATGCAATAATTATATTTATTTACTTTCCTGATAAAAAAAGGGGAGATTTTATGTTTTTCTCTCATTTTCAGTATAGTGACAGACTAAGAGAAACGTAGTTGTTGTGACAGTAGATTTATTTAGAGGTTGGGTATATTGCACTAGTAGTACATTTTTTTAATGATTTCAAAGTTTTCAGTAATAAATTTTTTTATGTTATTCTGCAATTTAGTTTTATTTTTAATTTCCTTTAAATTTTTTGGAAGCATATTATATAACTTTGGTCCGTAGTAAAATATAAATCGTTGGGTATGGCTTTTTATACACAATGGTAAAGTGACAGAAATGTTATCTTTCGTTCTTGTTGCATAATTATGGGGTAGCTTTGACATCTTTGAAGTGTTATGTGCCCTAAATCTGCGATAATTACCCATTTTAACCATGTAAACAAAATTACTCGATATGGATCGATACACAACTAAAAATTTACCTATTTTTACGAACGTAGTATTTATAAATAGAATTTCAAATTATGATTTATAAATGTTTTTATTTAACAGTGTTGCTATTTTTTATTTAAAAAATATTGAAGATATAACACGTATCTAAAGTAGACGGCTCCATAAACAAATTGTAGAATTTAGAAGAATTAACAACAAAACGCGAGGATCAAAGTTCATTTAACAAATTGGCTTAATACAAGGTGCGTACGAATCTCTAGAGGTAGTCAACTGAAGTTTGGAATCAAGACGAGAAGGTTGTCCATCCCAAATATTCGCTGCCATAATGCGTTTGAGTGTTGTCTACAATGACGTTATAAAAGCGAAGGCATTCACTGCACTTTGGTTTTGCCATTAATATCAGATTTTGGGGTCTTTCAACCCACTGTGCGGCGTTAAAAACTATTAAGGTTAGAATATGTCACTTCCTATGGTGATCAATTAAGGTTGTTATAAAAATAAAAGCTCGTCAAATTTCCGACAGAAAAAATCATATTAATTTTATACGTACAACGAACCGTTTATAAAAGAACGTGCTACGAAGTGTTTGCGCAAGGCCCTAGACCCTATAGCCTATGTTTGGAATGAGTGTTCTAAATCGAAAAATTCAGCATTATTTATTCATTAGTTCGAATAATGATGGTTTTTCTCATATTGAACGCAGTCATTTACAGTAACAATTATTTTTCATGGAACTAGGCAAGGGAAAGGTTAAAACTTATTTCCATAGTTTTTCAAGCTTGAACAAATATCCTCATTATAAGCAACATATTTCTATACGCTACAACTGGATGCATACCACTTTTGCTTTATTTAATAAAAGAAAACTTAATACTATGGAAAATGGTCCTGATTTGCATATATTGCAATTGTTTTTCAACAATAAAATTGATTTCAACAATTTATATTTGAGAAAGAATTACGTATAATTGTAGCGAAGTCGGGCAATTTACCTGATAACTTGGTACTTAAGTTTTACGAAGTGGACTAGATTCAATACAGCCGTGAAATTAACATCTCTTCCATCTACAACTGGAGCGTCCCAACAACATCTATGCCCTGTATATTAGTTGCCAGGTCCAAACCTGGCTGGGGAAGATATATTATGTCCACAATAATAGTGAGGTAGATCTCGAATAACAATTTCTGGGGCCCGTCGCGATATTATTACCACCTGCACCTGGCAATATTCTTAATACACTTTTATGTAATTGTACAAAAGATTGCTGAGCAAACTACATATGTAGAAAAATTGGACAATCATGTCTTAATGCTGCGCCTGAAGCTTCTGCCATTGATTCTTCCGATAATCATTATAAAATGATAACAATTCTATTGATCTATCGGTGGCAAATATAAGTGAAGATGATAATAATGGTAAAGATGAAGATCTGAAAGAGAATAACGACGAAATACGGATACGTGATATTGACAAGACGAAGCCGAGACATATTTTTTCCTAGTAAACATGAATAGGGCCTACTGGGGAAATCATGTGAAAAACTAACGTGCTTAGTATTCTACCTCTAAGGTGATGCGGACTAGGCCCGGTAAACTTATGATCTTGGGGACTCCTACTATCGTCGGCCTTTGGTCTCCGCGAGTCTTCGAGTTAGGAGGAAACGTAATTTTTTTATGAAAACACCTACTCTTTATGAAAAGTTCGAAAACAACACTATTTTCCAAAATATGTACACAGGGCGATAAATATTTGCAAAAATGTGAAAAGATTGAAGTAGCTTTATTTGTGAACATTTTGAAAAAAGGTATTGAAAACCGCTTGAATGATCGAAAACAAAAATAGGAAAATAATTTAGAAGTAGGAGGTCAAGATATCATAATTTACTATAACGTTTAGTCCTTAACATTTCTCTTTAATACCTTTTTTTAAAACGGTCACAAATGAAGGCATTTCACTTTTTGCAATTTTTCGCATATTTAGCGCCCTGTATATGAATTTCCGACAATGGTATCATATAATTTTCGTACCTTTCATGAAAACCAGGCGTTTTTATAAAGGATGACTTTTCCTCGCAAAATTACAATCCGTTGCAATGATAAAATATTGGAAACCCTGTTGCCCTCTTATCAGTGAATAAGATTGACAATTGGGTTAAACGGATCTTAAAACCCTTGGATATACCTTTTCACATTAAAATTCTCAATAATGGATCATCTGGGCCCGTTCTAGAGTTATCTATTATCATTAAAAAGGACTGCCAACTGTCGTTATCGTGAATCGGACCCTGGATTCGGGTTCAGCAGGTCTTAAAAACCCTCGGAGATACCGTTTTCATATATGAATAATTGGCCATCTGGACCCATTCTAGAGTTATCTGTTATCAGTAATCAGAGCTGCCAACTGTCGCTATCATGAATCAGACCTCAGATTTAGGTTCAGCGGGTCAGAAATCCCTTCGGTATGGTATTCTTAAATACTTGCCTCTTAATAAATTAAATAGAGTTGAATTTAATTTTAAAATATAAGCATTCATGTTCAGACATTGGAATCAAATCACTCGGGAACGGCCCATTATTGGTCTTTGGGCCTATCGAGACTTGATCGGGACGTTGAGGAGAATATTTTCCCAAAGTTTCAAAACAGATTGACCGAGAACCAAAATCCTTAAGGATTGTGCGGGGTCTTTTGTTGGCTATTAAACGTCGATTGATACATGATAATGCAGTTTTTGCCTAACTAAAGAGGTAGTGGGAAGTGGTAGGGGGTGGAAGATTCAAACTTTCAATAACATCATATACACTCATTACTTTACAAGAGAAAAGAATTATCTATTAACAGTCAATATATGAAAGAAAATCTAATTTTTGCCGTTTTTATAAGAGGGTGCGGTAGAGGGAAACTGACACAATAAAAAAATATAGTGTCCAGAATTGGCTTCAGCGTGACTAAATACTTCAGAAAAATTACATAACACAACAAGACTTTTTTTCTAGGCCTGTGATTAAAGATTTTTGTCCGTCTAATATACCAGTTTAACCACATTAATTAGGAGTAATAAATGCAGCGCAATTAAATACGACGACGGTCATGGCCTCCTTGGCGCACGATTCAAATGTCGTGGTATGTTTCATTTTTGTAATAATTTAGAAACTGAATCACCTTCGTAGCTATGTGGCCATGACTACTAGCGATCTCGCGTCGGCCGGTGCGATCATAATTATAGACAAACATAAATACGGCCGAATTATTGCCAAATTAATTTAGAATATATCGTAATATAATGTATTGCTCTTTAGTATTTTGTATAGTATACAATGTGGCCATAGACAGTTTTTTATATTACAATTTTCATATCAGTTATCCCATTCAACCAGGAATTTGGAATTTGGTGTATATACTAGAGGCAATGGTCTCATATTTTACTTCCATATCCACGTAGTGAGGTGGATGTATAGCAGGTAATTGTAAAAAAAATCAAAAATTGTTTTGCTTGAAATAAGTTTAAAATGTCATGAAACGTCGAGATGTTAAATTTGAACGAAAAAAATTCTGTCTGTAACTTATTTGGTGCGCACGTTTTCTCTGCAACGGTTTAAGATATTCACTTGAAATCTGCTACAAGTATGTATCATAACGACATCTGGAACTAGATTATATTGTGAGATTACTTCTGTGAAAGATTGGAGGGTTAATAAGGGCAAATAGGGGAAAATAAGTAAAGCAAGCTGGTAAGAGTCCAGAAATTTTTGATTTGGTGTGTATACTAGAAACCAAGGACTAAAATATGTTCATGACATTTGACGACAGTTTTACAACGAAGAGGAAGTCGAATCGTGTTGTAACTGATATGAGTAAGAACAAACGATCAAATTAGGAGATATACAAGTGTTAGATAATAGTGCTCTAGAGTTACTTGAGTTTGTCTCAGACTGACTTATTTAAACATAGTTTATAGAAATACATTAATTTTTTAAATGAATATGTGCTGATTATTTCTATTTCATATATCAAAAGTTCATTACCCCACTTTTTCGGTCCCTAGTCGCTGCTATCCACTGAGATTGTTAGGTTTCTTATATCCGAGAAATTAACCCTAATAGCCCAGTGTTTGATGGTTTTCCGGTCAGAATTCTTTCAGATTAACGTGAAATTTGGACAGTAAGTAGGAAATGGCTCAAGGAACAAAAGCTGTATAGTGCCGATGTGTGCTTTTACCCTGAGGGTGAATGCCACCCATTCTCGGAGGTGGAAATTAGTACACTAAAAATAACCACACCGATAGAGTGATAAATTCTAAGCAAAAATTGTTCTATGGAGTTTTTTCGATAAATCAATATTTTTCGAGTTATTCGCGATTGAAGATGTAGATTTTTCATCTAAAGAATGCATGTTTTAGAGCAATTTTTCACGAATAATTCGAATAACTCTAGTTCCAGATGTCGTTAGTATGTGTATCATTTCATGTGAATATCTCAATTTTATTTTTTCAACTCCTTTAATAATGGAGTGCGGGTGGTGGGGGGATGGAAAATATTATAAGAAAATCTGAGTTTGGCTTCTAGTACATATACCAAATTCCAAATTTCTGTACTATTACCAGCTTGCTTTATTTATTTTCCCCTATTTGCTCCCATTTACTCCCGTTTACTCACATTACTCATCCAAACTTTAACAGGGCAAGTTCAAAAACCACTCCAGTTCAGATTTAGTTATAATACATACGTGTACAAAATCTTAAGTTAATATATTAAACAGTTCCAAAGAAAACGTGCGCACAAAAAAAACACACCGACAGACAGAGTGACAGACATACCGATAGGCAGACAGACAGACATTTTTTTCGCTCATGTTTAAAATATCGACGATTCATGACATTTTAGACCCATTTTAACAAGAAATTTTTTTTACGATATACTTTCACTTCACTACGCGGATGTGGAAGTAATAATCGCAGTTCACAGCCTTTTCGTTTTGTGATACTTATATTCAAATTCTGCGGATAAAAGAACTTAAAATACATGGGTTTTGGTACTTTAGATTTTGTTACACACAAAATAGGACCCGAAAAATATCAATATTGGCAAAAAATGGCAATTTCTAAAATGATTTGTATTACTAGGTTTCAGAATCACGAATTTGGAATCCTATTTCTATAAAAAAAAATCGGTAAAGTTATTTACACAGAACTTCCCTCGTTATTTGTGCATGGCGGTCACTCTAAAAATTATTAATTACGAAATGACATTGAGAATACAGATCGGAATATAGTTATTGCTATTATTACAAAAAAACCTGATAACTTTTGGTCAAAAAAATATACAGAGTGCTCATCCAACAGCAAAAGTTCAATACTAAATAACAGGTGCCAAATATGGAAGGCTTGCGCAAATATCTTTACAAATGTCCACCATGACTGAATTATTTCTTGGGATGCCATTATTCAATAAAAGTATATAACAGGTGCATATGCCAAATATTATTGCCATCTGTCACATTTTCAATTCCACATTCACGTAATGGAGTGGAAGTATAGTGGTGGTTAAAAAATATAAAACATTTTCAAAACTTTTTTTTGAATAGGTTTAGAATGTCACGAAACGCGAAAATTTTAAATTTGAGCAAAAAAAATTTTTCCCTCTATTCTAGTGTTAAATTTTTTTCCAAAATGGTGAAAGGATGTAGCAATTTATTTTTTCCGAAATAGGTTTTAAATGTCATGAAACGTGGAAATTTTAAATTTGAGCAAAAAAAATATTTCGTCTATTCTATAATAGTGATAAATAGATTACCTAAACATGTTTTCAATTTTTTTTTTAATTTTTCAAAAACATTTTTAAATTTGTTTGAATAATTTTAGAATGCCATGGAAACGTGGAAATTTTAAATCTGAACAAAGAAAAAAAAATTCCATCTATTTTAGTGGTAAAATTTTTTTCAAAATTTTTAGAAAATTTTAATTTTTTTTTAAAATAGATTTAGAGCGCTATGAAACGTGGAAATTTAAAATTTTAAGAAAAAAAATCCATCTATTTTAGTGGTAAATTTTTTTTTTTTAATTTTCAAACATTTTTTTCTTCTAAATAGGTTTAGAACGCCATGAAACGTGGACATTTTAAATTTGAACAAAGAAAAAAATTTTTTTTAGTGGTAAAAATTTTTTCAAAAATGTTGGTGAAAAAAATGTAAAAAAATTTTTTTTTTCAGAAATAGGTTTAGCGTGTCATGAAACGTAAAAATTTTAAATTTGAGCAAAAAAAAATTTTTTTCATGGTAAAAATTTTTTCAAAAATTTTTTTCCCGAAATAGGATTAGCGCGTCATGAAACGTGGAAATTTAAAATTTGAGCGAAAAAAAAATTTTTTCAGACAGACAGACTGACGGAATTGAAAAACCTATATTTTCGTAATCTCCGTGATCTGAAACGTCAGAATCCGAAAAAATCTCGGAGGGTGATTTTTTCTCGAATACAATACTTCTCTTCGGTATGCGAGGGAAGTAAAAATTACAGAATGTAACATACATGGATACTTATTTAGTTCGCGCACAAGTAACCATTCATCAGCAGACAAATGATTAAAAAATTACCAAAAATAACCAATAAATGTTCGTAGTTCGTAGCCCTTTGACCTTTTCGTTTGTGATATTTATATACAAATTCTGCGAATAAAAAAATTTAAAATAAAAGGATATTTGGTGCTTTAGATTTTGTTACATACGTAAAAAGGCCCAAAAATTACCAATTTCGACAAAAAAATGGTCACATCTAATATTATTTAGGTATATGGTTTCGGACCCTTGAAATTCGGATTCTGCAAGTCAAAGACCATCATAAAATTTGATACGTATCGAGTATGGCTCGTTGGAGGTGATTGTTTATTTGCAGAATACTGAATTCGAACCTTTCAACTTTAAATAAGGGAAAAGCGACGAATTTGTGAAGGAAAACTTGTTAGACATTCTTTAAAGTACTCGAAAAGAGTTTTAAAATGAGCTTTAGTAAAAGTTGCTAGCGTAAGAACTTACGGAGTTATGGCGAAAATAAAATGGTTGTCTTGTTTTTTTCGGAGGAAAAATCAGCAATGAAACCAATGGCCTCACTGCAAGAATTGAAATTAAACGTAATCCATTTACAATTTACTTTATTTAGGCACTAACAATATGTTCTAGAAGTTTGAACGGTTTAGAATGGCTACGTTTGAAAAAAGATGGCATCAATTCTGAAACGATTTTTGAAATTATTGAAAAAATTTTCCTTTTTTCACAATAACATCAAAACTAAAGAAGACACGTAAAAAATGCAATAGTATAAAAATTTAGGGTATTTTTAACAATTTTTTAATTTTTTTTGTTATTTCACTAGGAGGAAAATTAATTGAGATATCACCGTTTTAATTTCGCATTTGCATTTGACTGCGGCGAGGACCACCTTCCCCGAGCCATTTAAACTTATAAATCTCAAAAACAAAGAGTTCAAGAAAGTTCAACTTTACAGGCCTTGTAGCCCTTGAAATTCTCTGCAAAATTATTTTTGGGGCGATTGTATATCTTAACAATTCAGGAACTCATCGTTAAAAAACCAATCGCGTTTTTCAATGAAATTTTCGGAGCATGTAAATTGTTTTATTCTCGACAATTTTGGAGCATTTCTAATTATTTGTTTCTGCATAGTGCTATTATTGTAATAATTAATTTTTTCGTACGATTAGTGTAAGAAATTGTTAACGGGTTTTTAAATAATACAGCCACCCAAAAAAAAATTCGTTCTGTCCTGGGATCTGACCATGCTTACTATATGTTTTTGGGGTCGCTGAATCCGAATTCGTGGTCTATTCAACTCTATCACGTCAGGATTTTGCCATAACCTCAAAAAAAACATAATTTAAGATTTTGACATCTCTTCACATAAATCGCTGTAACTTTCTCTAGACAAAAATGATCCAATCTTTTTTTACTAGATTGATTGCAAATTAAATTTCCAATCCGATGGTGTGGGACACGATATTCTTCCGGCGCTTTTTAAGCGAGATATTGGCCGCCAAAGTGAGAGGTCCGAGGATTTCTCTTCTGGAGCGATACGGCTCAGCTTCGAGGATTATTTCTGCCAAACGAAAGTTAGCAAAAATCTGAAAAAATTCAGGAGTACGTAGAAAGATGTAAGAAATCGTTTGGCGCCGATTTGAGGCCGATGCGTGCCTTAGTTTTCGAGATATGGCCGCTCGAAGTCACCTGAAGGTGAAAACTGAATTTTCTTACCGCTTCCCGAGGCTATATTTCCAAAACAAAACGAAATACAGGGTTGCGCTTTATGCTATTCGATTTCTCTCGCTTTCCTACATACCCTTGAATTTATTCAGATTTTTATTCGCACTTTAATTTTTTTCAAAATCTAAGCATCTAAAAAATTAAAAAAGTAAACCGCAGCTCTGCATCTCGTTTCCCTTTGGAGATATAGCATTGCGAAGCGGTAAAAAAATTCGATTTCCACCATCCGGTGGCTCCGAGCGGCCATATCTCGAAAACCAAGGCACGCATCGACCTCAGATTAAATGATTTCTGACATCTTTTTACGTACCCCTGAATTTTTTCAGATTTTTGCTAACTTTCGTTTGGCATAAATGGCCCTCGAAGCTGGGCCGAATCGGTCGAGAAGCAAAATTCTCGGACCTCTCACTTTGGCGGCAGATATCTCACTTAACAAGTGCCGGAAGGATATCGTGGCCCACATCATCGGATTGGAAATTTAACTTGCAATCGATCTAATACAAAAAAAGACGAGGTCATTTTTATCTAGAAAAAGCTACAGCGATGTATGTGAAGAGATGTCGAAATCGCTTGAATTATGTGTTTTTTGAGGTTATGGCAAAATGATGGAGTTAAATAATACATCTGGGATTCGAATCTAGTGACTCCAAAAACATATAGTGAGCATGGTCAGATCTCCAGGCCAGATAGTATTTTATTTGTATGGCTGTGTAATCCATTTTAGTTGCTAATTTGTAGTTAAATTGTTGCTGATTTGTTGCTAAATTGCTTATAATAATATTTTATAAATTTTCAACGTCATGTGTGATATATCTGGATTTGAAAGCCCCCTGAAGGCCGCTTCTAAGTGGAATTCAAAATTTTATCTCATTAATTCATTTCTGTTGCTGAGTCGTTGCTAGTTTGTTACTTAAAATTAAAAGCACATTTTGGGACCATGTAGACTTTGCAATACTATCAATTATTATGAATCGAAAGGCATTTATTTGTGAAAATCGATCTTTCCTAACTGTAGTCCATTTGATAACACCTCCTTTAACTCCATCATTAGAACTGCAAGAGAGCGTGGCATCGAGGACACCTGCTGCAGGTGGATCGATGGCATTCTCAGAGGCAGGATGGTATTCACCACTATGATGGGTGAAAACCTAGGCGCGTCAGTTGCAGGAGGCTGCCCGCAGGGGGGTGTTCTGTCCCCTCTGCTATGGAATCTTGTAGTTGACAGCCTACTACAGAAGCTCACAGTTGAGGGATTCGAAGCTCAAGGATATGCTGACGACATAGTCATCATAGTTAGGGGAAAGTTTAACACCACAGTCAGGGATCGATTACAGATGGCACTGAATATGGTTAAAAAATGGACCGATGATGAAGGGCTGAAAGTCAGCCCTTCAAAAACCCACATCGTCCCATTTACCAGAAGGAGAAGTCTGGAGGGCCTAGGTCCTTTAGTTCTTCAAAACACACAACTGCAGATGTCGGGAGAGGTTAAATACCTTGGAGTCACTATAGACTCCAAGATTACCTGGAACCAATACCTAGACAGGATAATACATAGGTCGGTAGCCACATTGGCAACCTGCAGGCGATCATATGGCAAAACATGGGGGCTCAGGCCTAGTGTATTGCACTGGCTTTACACTAGTGTTGTAAGACCCACCATTACGTACTCTGCTCTAGTCTGGTGGTCAAAGACAACTCAGACTACTGCGGCGAATAAGCTGAGCCGGGTACAAAGACTGGCCTGCTTAGGAATCACAGGTGCTATGAAGAGCACCTCCACGGCAGCCTTGGAGACCCTATTAAACCTCCCCCCACTTAGCATAGTGATCCAGGGAGAGGCCAGAATGGGGGCATATAGGCTGCAAAACTCAAATACCCCGAATCTAAGATCGGGAGAACATTTGAGGATAATAAACACTGTAGAAGACCCTCTATTGAATATAAGGTCAGACTACATGGTACCAAAAATCACCTTTAACAAGCCCTTCAATATCACCATTGGAGATAGGAAGGACTGGTCAACAGAAGCTCCTGACATACTACGAAAGGGCCTAACCTGGTATACTGACGGGTCTAGGACAAACACAGGAGCTGGAGCTGGAATACATGGTGAAAAACCCAGGGCAAGTATAAGTCTTTCCCTTGGGCAACACGCCACTGTATTCCAGTCAGAAATTCTGGCTATACTTGAATGTGTACGCGAGAATGCAAACCGACAATATGTGAATCAGCAGATCTCCATTGCATCAGACAGTCAGGCAGCACTTAGAGCACTAGCCTCTAACAGAGTGTCATCCCGACTGGTATGGGACTGCCATGAAGAGCTGAAAATTCTGGGCGAGCAGAACAGAGTCAAACTACTCTGGGTGCCAGGACACTCCAGAATTGACGGCAATGAAAAAGCTGATGAACTTGCTAAACAAGGGGCAGCTAACATATTCTATGGCCCAGAACCCGTGCTGGGCATTTCTAAAAGCTCAGCCAGAGGGGCGATTAAAGACTGGGTCAAGAGTAAACACAAGAATCACTGGAGGAACATTCCAGGAAATCGACATGGAAAAACACTTATTAAAGGTCCATGTGCAAAACAAACTGAAGAACTGCTCACAATGAACAGGACGCAGTTAAGACTAGTAACAGCACTTCTGACGGGACACTTTCCTGTAAAGAAGTACCTGAATAAAATCGGCAAATTCGACGGCAACCTAGACTGCAGGCTATGCAGCAAGGAGCCGGAAACGGTCGACCACATCATTTTTTACTGCGAGGCATTGGCTCGCAGAAGATATGGCATCTACGGGCAAACACGAACAGACCCGGAACTTATCAGCACCCGTCCGACCATAGACCTGTATCATCTGATTAGAGGTACAGGGGTACTGGAGTGGGCGGAGTGAAGCATGGCAGAGAGAGCACAATAAGCCCAGGAGGCTGCAGTGCCCTCGGAGTTTTCTACTAACAGACGAGCCCTGAAAAAAAAAAAACTGTAGTCCGAAGTTTTGCACTCTTTTTGTCTTTACTTACTGGGCTATAACTACAGTAATGAAAATGAGTAAATCAAACAATAAATGATGAAAGCATAGTACACCGAATATGAACTTGAAATGTTATATAATGTTATATAAGTCATAAGAATGCCATTTAACGTTTTCGTTTGTTTCTATAATTTCTTTGTTCACGCTATATTTGTTTTTGTTTCTATTTTAATTGGTTGTTAAATTTTAAATCACGGAAGTAACAAATTTTGGAAATTAATATTTGTCGATATTGCTTTCACTATGAGCAGCATGATGAAGCAAAAATTATTTTCTCTGATGTAACAAGTACTAAATGATTTGTAGTTAATTGGAAATGCAGTGTTTGAAACGCTATAGGCTAGGCATCGGAGACATCTTACCGTGAGATATGGCAAAAAACCATTCAATTGACCCATCTCAGAAAATATTGCGATCTACACTAAGAACTGGACTTGAAGGATTGTCTTGCTTTAATATTATTACTATAAGATAATTTTATTACAGCCATTTGTACGGTTTTCATTTTAAGCGATGAATAAGTAATCCAGGTTTTGATATTCCTTGTTATCCACTTTATCCAAAACTGCAGAAAAAGTTATATTCGCTAGAATTACAAATTTTATTTAAAAATTCGACATATTTTCACCTTGTCAGTTAGGTTTTCAAAAAGATAAAAGTACGGAAGTTAGTTTTCTAATGTCTGTTCATGAAAGTATTGGTATAATTTTAGACTAGGTAACTAAAGCATTTGGCCTTGTTAATCATGAACTTCTGCTTGATAAGTTGAGTACGTATGGTTTACGAGGTAAAGCATATGGATGAATCAGTTCGTCTCTCTCAAAGGAGTCAAGCTGTTAAGGTTCACAAATCAAATAATCAAATACTGAATGCGGTGTACCTCAAGGTTCAGTCCTTGGGCCTATATCATTCATTCTTTACATTAATGATTTAGCAGATATCGAAACCGAGAATAAAGTGATAAAAATTGATGGAGCATCTATAAAACAAGCTAACCATTATACTTTTCGACGATTTACTACACTTTTTATATAATTGTTACATATTCTCAGCAGTTTTTTTTGTAAATAGTATTAGTTTCAGACATTTTTAGTTTAATTACAAAACAATAAAAAATGTATTTTTTTATTTAAAAAATTAATAACTTTTTTATTTATTAACAGATTTTGTTAAAAAACAATAGGGTTCTTCTTCTAGCTAACAGTAAGTCACTGCCCAAATTTCAATACAATCGGACTTTTAGTTCTTAAGTTATCGTGCTTGCAAGAAACGTGACGGACGGACAGACAGACAGACAGACGGACAGACAGATGGACAGACAGGTGGACAGACAGACAGACAAATAGACTGACAGACGGACGGACGGACATTTTGAAAGTTGTTCAGAATTCGATCACCACCACAGTGATATGAGAATTTTTTTCTCTACGAGCAATATTACCAGTTTTAGAAATGTGCCGATCGAATGCAATATACTCTTCGTCTTGTATTTGGGAAGAGTATAACAAGCAGGCACTGTAAAATTTTTGGGTATAAATATTAATCAGTTTTTAAATTGGGATGACCACATACGAGATTTGTGCTCAAAGGTGTCATCAGTTTTTTATCTACTAGATCTTACTATTTATGCACATTTTTATTCTAGAATAACTTATAGCATTTTATTTTGGGGATCTTCATATTTATGAATAAAAGTTTTTAGAATGCAAGAAATGGCACTATGTAATATAGCAGATGCAAACAAATTTCATTCTTGCGAAAAATTTGTTCAATAAATATAAACAATTAACGGAACCATGTATATAGGTATATTTATGAAATACTAAATTATGTTAAATCTAATTATTCTTCATCGGAATTTCTAGTGTCATAATTATGACACTCTAAATTCCAATGCCTTGATTATACCACAGCATAATTTTTTAGCATTATATGAAACGAATCCACCATATATGTAGGTGTTAAACTCTTTAATAAACTTCCTAATTATATAAAAATATTAGAAGCATTCAAAAACAGTTCATATTGTTTCTTAAATTCACTCTTTTTATGATTTTAACGAATACATGAATATATAAATATTTTGGAGTCATGTATGTCTTGGTAACTTTTAGTTTATATTTTTTGTATGTATCTTTTTGACTAGTCCTGCACCATATCGTCGCTCTGGAAGAAAACTCAAAAAACACAGTTTTGGAGAAAAGAGAATTTAAAATAGTTAACATTTTAAAAGCTTTGCTGAATAAGCTGTAATGAGAGAGATATAGCTATTAGTTTTTTTTATATCACTGCTATTAAAACGCAAATTATTGATATATTGATATATATTGATTTAATGTAGTGCATTCAGTTCAGACACATGACTCGACTAAACTTACGACGCAATAAGATTGACAACGACGCACGTAAGTAGCGAAATTAAGGCATTTTATTTACGATCTTTCCTAGGGACATCTTTATCGTATTTGTGAACTTTTTGTGCCAGAAGCCAAAACATTCAAATTTTGAATTATGACACTTTTCTTCCGGAGCGGCGATATGTACATTTTGGTATAGTTTTGGGACAATAGATATTATTATTATTACTATTATTATTCTGATAACTTCTCTTTATTTATTTTTATTTATAAAATTATAACCTTATTTTTCTAATGTCAAATATTTGTTTTGTTCAGAGACAACTCTATTTCTGTATATGTGTGTATTTACTGCTATTTACCTTTTTACAAGATTCTTAGAAATACATCATCAGTGTTTCACTTACATACTTCTGTACATTTTAACGGGTTCACTGCTTATATGCAATAGTTTGTATTTCATTTTATTTTTTTACAAATGTAACTAAATATATCTCCAGGACAGCGCAGACTTCTGTGCAAAAAATGGATTGTAGGTGGCCGTCCCTTTTTTCTACCACTGAAAATCAGTGGATTCAACATGAAGGTTTCAGTAATAGGCTATTATTTCCAAATAAAAATTTGTGATATTGCTCATTGGAAAACAAGATACAAACTGTCTTTGGTAGGTGGTAAATGATCGCCATGCTGTTGCATTTTAATAAAACACCACCACCCTAACTCAACTAACGAATTAACATTAGAAAAATTTAAATGTACTTTCTAAAATGTTACTTTATCTACAAAGTGAAAATAATATTTAAAGTGCCTTCCACTTGGCCGCAAATACAAAGACACGTCTGTATGGGCGGTCGGAAGAAGTCCACAAAAAAAGTGTCCATAGTTCCCATCAATTTCATGTGTACGATTAAATTCGATTAGACAGGTTACCGTAATCGGAGGTATTATCACTTCAGTTACATATCTGATATCACGTGTTGCTTTAATCACTTATTCTGTTGTAGACTATAGCAAGCTTACACATGATTATACCTAAGTGGAGCTAAAGACATGGGCAAGAATTTTTGTGTAATGGATATCCGGGTATAATATTTACATTTTACACTTAATGAAGGTTTAAAAGTGAATAATTTATTATTTGTTTGCTTATAGTAATGAAACATTTTCTTTATAGGATTTTGCAAACTGTGGAAAGAAAAGCTATCTATGAGAACTAAAGGAAAAATTATATATATAAAAATATTAATGAAATCTTTGCATTCTTTCGATAACCTGACTTCTGGTTATGCTAGCAAGTAAAATTCTGATTTGCCATTCTCATTTTAACACTAGCATCCAACCTAGTCCCCTACGGCTAAGCAGGCTAAACTAGTATCTACATGATCCCCTACGATATGTAAATTCAGTTAAAAATGAGAACAAAGGCCTGAAATTAATTTATTTACGTACCTTGTCTTTAAACATTTTTTCATTCAAATGAATTACATTTTCATAAAATCTCATTCAGTTTCTTGGAAATGCTTAGCCTTTGAAACGTTTTTCGTCCTTATTGGGTACTCTTCAGAAAAGCCTAAAGCCACTCATAACGATGTTCCATGCAAAACTAAGACATTTTCCATGAATGGTATAAAATAATTATAAATGACATTGACTGATAAAAAACAACACATCTTCACCTATCTATTAGCTAACTAGTATTGGAGCCTATATACTCTATGCATGTTTAAAAGTGAATTATTTATTATTTGTTTGCTTATAGTAATGAAACATTTTCTTTATAGGATTTTGCAAACAGTGGAAAGAAAAGCTATCTATGAGAACTAAAGGAAAAACTATATATATAAAAATATTAATGAAATCTTTGCATTCTTTCGATAACCTGACTTCTGGTTATGCTAGCAAGTAAAATTCTGATTTGCCATTCTCATTTTAACACTAACATCCAACCTAGTCCCCTACGGCTAAGCAGGCTAAACTAGTATCTACATGATCCCCTACGATATGTAAATTCAGTTAAAAATGAGAACAAAGGCCTGAAATTAATTTATTTACGTACCTTGTCTTTAAAAATTTTTTCATTCAAATGAATTACATTTTCATAAAATCTCATTCAGTTTCTTGGAAATGCAGGGCCTTTGAAACGTTTTTCGTCCTTATTGGGTACTCTTCAGAAAAGCCTAAAGCCACTCTTATGAGTGGCTTTAGTTTTGTATGGAACATCGTTATCGACGTTCCATGCAACACTAAGACATTTTCCATGAATGGTATAAAATAATTATAATTGACATTGACTGATAAAAACAACACATCTTCACCTATCTATTAGCTAACTAGTATTGGAGCCTATATACTCTATGCATGTTTAAAAGTGAATTATTTATTATTTGTTTGCTTATAGTAATGAAACATTTTCTTTATAGGATTTTGCAAACAGTGGAAAGAAAAGCTATCTATGAGAACTAAAGGAAAAACTATATATATATAAAAATATTAATGAAATCTTTGCATTCTTTCGATAACCTGACTTCTGGTTATGCTAGCAAGTAAAATTCTGATTTGCCATTTCAGGTCAGGTTATCGAAAGAATGCAAAGATTTCATTAATATTTTTATATATATATAGTTTTTCCTTTAGTTCTCATAGATAGCTTTTCTTTCCACTGTTTACAAAATCCTATAAAGAAAATGTTTCACTTAATGAAGGTGTTAAAAAAAATCCACTTTTTCAAAATACCGCGGTAAATTTACCGCATTTTCTAGCAATTTGTTAAGACGCTTGTAAGGGCAAGCTCTCTTTAAAATCATATAATAATATAGCGAGCATATTAGTGTTAAAAAGGCTGAGCTATTTTAACATAAAAATAGCAAACTCACTTTTTGCAATCCTATTCTACACAGTCATATAACACCTTTTGTATTTAAGTGAAAATAATAGTTACGAAATTTTTTTCAAACACATGGTATACTTCTTTGTCGATTTTATTAATTGTTTTTATTGACGGCAAAATATTATAGAAGCGAATTATAATAGAATTTATTATCAAGACAGCATCAGGTTAACAGGTCTTTCACGTTTTCCGCATAACATATAAAATATTTCAGGTCGCGTTGTTAGTCCGGTAATTTGATATTATAATAAGGCCAGTTTGTGCACTTCTTATACCAGACAGCAGCCGTTAACTATAAATAATCTGAACATGTTCACCAATAATGCCATTAACCTAAAAAGGTGATGAAAATAGCATCCATTATGCAAATACAATTAGCATTTTTTGTGTGATAGATAAAATTGTGGTAAAATTTTTATATCATAAACGTAAACACACCACATATAGGGTGTCGTACCTTAGTTCAAAAGTTAATAGTAACCGAGACACAGGATATTAAAGTGAATTTTCTATTTTTCTTTTTCTTAATTGAATCATTGTTTGAAAATGACCTAAAAAGGGTCGAAACTGCAGTCACGTTTTTGTGCAAATATAGTGGTAAAAAACATAGTAGTGTTTTACTCAATTTCGTTATTATAAAGAACTTCTAATAGAATTTAAATATTCTAAAAAAAAATTAGCGATCGGAGTTTTTGAGGCGTGGAATTCAAATCTATTCATACTATTGCTGTTATTTGAAGAGAGCGACATTGTAGGTACATGTGTTTAAAACGTCATAACTTTGTTGCGTCCAAGCCCGCTTCTAGACAAAATTCGGAACATGGCAAAACTAGTATTTTGTATTACCAATTCATTGCCATAATTTTTCTCGAGCAGCTCGTAGGCAAAAATATAAAAGATTAAAATCGGGAGTCCGCGCAGGCCGAAGCACCTGGCTCCCCTAACCTATCCAATTTAAAACGAGTATTTAACTAGTTTCCAACCGATCGATGTGGCAAAATACACTGAAGCGCCATCTTACATGGGAAACATATTGTGTCTTAAATTCAGTGCCAACCAAGCCTCGAGAATTTTATCTTGTCGCCAGACACGGCTTTCATACAGACATAATATTATATTGCAAACATCTACTGAAACAGTCAGGAAAACGACGAAGTGGTGAAATGTTCAGTATTGCTAGCTGTAAATGTGTATATATTTTTCTTTCGGTGAATAATATCAAGAGAGCAAAGTTGTAGAGCATAAAATTTTCTACAAGTTTTGTCTACGTTTTTGTCCGAATTCCGCATAGTTTCGCCACTAGAGGGCGCGAAAAAATATATGTATTTTTCTTTTGCGCTCTCCAACGGCGAAACTATGCGGAATTCGGACAAGAACCTAGCGACAAAATTTGTAGAAATTTTATGCTCTACAACTTTGCTCTCCTGATATTTTTCACCAAAATGCATGGTTTTTCATCAAAATTAAAAACAGCGACAAAGTGCTAAAATTCATAAATGTATATACAGTGTGTCCCAGGATAGATGTAACAAGAGGTGTAATGGACCAAAAATTTTGGAAGTTTGGAATGGTATTTGGTGATTGAGTCCTGCTTGTTGCAAAACTAAAGTATACCAAAAATGACTTGATTTGGTGTTCTGTTGGGTGTTTTATAAGCAAAGTTGTAAAAATCACCACCGATAAAGTATCTTTATTTTTCAAAATATGAAAGAATTCCACTAAGAAAAGTTATTTAGAATGCAAATTTATACCTCTACCAAACTTCAGTAATATAAAATTATTTTTTTGAAACTTCCCATTTTTTGAGAATTAAGAGTTGAATTCACATTTAAAGTTGTGTAGGAGCAAATGTTAATCATCTCAAAAAGTAGGTAGGCTATTAGTAAAGAAAAAAATTGAATATACGAGATATAAGAAGGTATAATGTTAATCGAACTAATTGTAAAACAAGAAACAATTAATAACAGAAGATTCATGAGGTTTAAAAATTATAACAAGTAATAAAGGTCAGAAAGATAACAGATTCACAAATTAATTATTGACCAATACAAAACAATGTTTACAATGTTTTTATTATTCGACGTAGCTATCACCCACATCCACACACATTTCGATCCTTCGCCTGAAGTCCTTAAAACTGTTTCGAATATGATCTAACGGTATGGAGTTTACGGCATTTGTAATTCTCTGCTTCAATACTGCTACATCGTTAGGAAGTGGTTCAGCGTAAACCAACTGCTTGAGGCGACCCCATAAAAAGAAATCCAATATTGATAGGTCTGGGGATCTCGTCGGCCACTTGATCGGTCCATTCCTGGCAGTGCAATTTTCTCCAAAATTTAAATTCAACCACCGATTAACCATTTCTGTGGAGTGGCCAGGGCAACCATCATGTTGAAAATGAACTAAAGGCATCTCTCTTAAAATATTTAAATGTTCTTCAGAAAATCTTTCAAGAAGCTGTAAATAAGTGTGCTGGTTTAACCTTCGCTCAATGAAATAAAGTCCAATAACTCCAACGTGATAAGGAACGGCACACCACACATTCACTTTTTTATAATATTCTCTTCTGCAATGAATTCTAAAATTTGGATTTTCAGAAGCGCAAAACCGACAATTCTGAGATGAAACAACATCATTGGTTGTGAATGTGGATTCATCTGAGAAAATTATGAAATGATGAAAAAATCTCTCTTCCATGATTTTTTCTCCAATGGTCAAACAAAAATCTAACCTACGGCCGTCATCCTCCTCTTCAAGCGTATGTTTATAATTTGCTTTATATGCCCTAATTTTTTTTGCTTTGTAAATTCTTTGGAGTTCAGATTTGCTAATATTAATAAGCTGACCTCTCTCTTAGTGGCATCCTAGGATTTTCTATAACAGAGGCATGAGCTATAGTAGCCCCAACATTATCTTCCTTATATGCTTTTAATTTTCTTTTCATGTTAAGAACACTACCAGTAGCCAGAAACTTTTAAATTATTCTCATAGCCTGAGTACGTGACAAAGCAGTGTTTGGAAATTAAATTGGCTTACCACTTCTCTTAGCGAGTTTTCACCGCCAATTCCGTAGCATTGCACAATATAAATTCTTTCACGCACTGTGAGTACCTTTTTCACTTAAGTTTTTATGCTTGGTTCGTTCATTTGAAACAGAAATTAAGGATAATATTGACTGCGTTTGACAGATATGTTAACAATAAATGATAAATGTGTATCCACTGCTTTTCTCATAGCCTAATTTTAGCTTCTACATAACTTAATTCACAAAAAATAATTTGTATGCAGTTTTAATTGAATAGTTCAAAATAACACTAATTTATTGAAAAAATGGGAAGTTTCAAAAAAATAATTTTATATTCCTAAAATTTGGTATAGAAATACAAAATTGCATTCTAAATAACTCTTTTTAGTGGAATTCTTTCATATTTTGAAAAATAAGGGTACTTTATTAGTAATGATTTTTACAACTTTGCTTATAAAACACCCTGTAGAACAACAAATCAAGTCAATTTTGGTATACTTTAGTTTTACAACAAGCAAGACTCAATACCCAAATACCATTCCAAAATTCCAAAATATTTGGTTCATTACACTTCTTGTTACATCTATCCTGGGACACACTGTATATTTCTCAAAAACAACCCTTTTTATCACTGCGTGGATGAGAATCATGTTTAGACAACCCAATTGCTTCACTTTTTACAGGTCTGATAGCTGTGGGAAGTTATTCCATAAATCACCGATTTCTTGACTAAATTGAAGGGACTGTGGGATAGAATTATTCATTGACAGAATAATTTTGAACCTTCTTTCTATAAAATGAAGAAAAGACGACCACATCCCTCCATCGATACGTGCCGATTCTAATGAGCCAACCTGGCTTTTAGTAATCTTGGTCATTCATTTAATGTGTACCTGACAAATCCCGAAACTGTTTCCACTGGATACCGTTTTCCTTTAATTTGGAGTTAACAATGATCTTCATATATTTCGTATTCTCTATCTGACAGTCTTATCTTATTAATTTTCTAATCTTTGCTAACATTTTAGAAAAGTATTTCGACGCTTCTATGTCAAATATGTTAGAATAAGGCAGACAGAGAATGTTTACACTTTGCTTTGTAAATTGAATCACCTCCATGCTTTCCAGATTCAGTTAATGCAAGTCTTGAAGAAAATAGACGGCACACATTTGACAATGAAAGCCGCCATTCATTCGAAATTCTTCTAAAAAGTCTTCTATGAAATATTGCCAGCATTAATCAACCACACTCCAGCATGAGAATTTTACGCCTTAAGAAAATAGTGTTGCTAAATTCTGAACATACAAATTCCAAATTAACAGTAATCCGTATAATCCATACTTTGTATGCCTGTTTTTTAAACACTCGTTACATAAAATAGTACATTTGACAAAGTCGGATATTTCAGCCATTCAAGTAGGTACGCTAATGAAATAAATGACCTTATTTTGTATAAAATTACGGAAACAAAAGTTTACAAAGTAGTAATTTATTTTTAAATGGAATATCTTAGTGTTCTTACTATTATACTCCAGCTATTTTCGTGGGATTTTCCTGTTATTTTAGTTAACTGCATTCCAGAAGTAATGTCTTTGCCCTTGGTTGTCAACACCAGTCATTCTTTAAACCTCCGACATGTATCCTGGTTTTTACGCATCTATTTTTTATATCAAAGGTTATGTTTACACTAAGAGTAATCTAACCGGGCTACGTCATCTCTACGTAGTTGTACAAAATGCATGACACTTTCATTATCGTTGGAATAAGTCGGCCGTTGGACGTCCTTGTGAACGCCATTAGAACTTTTTCTTCTATTTGTACGATGGCTATCGTAGAGTTCCATCTAGTCTCGGATACCAAGTAGCATGCTGTCGTAATGGTTTTCTCTAACATAAGTATTTGGTAAACGTTATACCGGAGGAAAACAAGAATAGGATGAATAAGGCATGTCTGTGAAATGGTGTCTTGTTATGTTTTAATAAGAAGACTAGCGTGTTTTTAACATTAAATTAAATTAATTGTGTACCATGACCTGATGCATTTCTTCGACCGTAAACGTTTTTTGCGGTATAATATACTTTAGACCTCGTGACAATTTCTTTTAAACAATGTGATTATCCGGCAGGCATTAATAATTTTGATTAATAGGTTGTAGAGAGGAATAGAGACAATGAGACGTCTGCCAGTATGGCATCGTAGCGTTGTTAATTGACAACGCTCTAAAGTAGATCTGCCTCTGATCCAAATCAGTATATACGTAATAAAAACCAAGATTGTATAGTATATATGATCTCAATTGGGAGAGCATAAAAACGAAAACTCGGAGTAAAGTCGGGGCATCTCCTTTATGGGACATATGCGGCGGTAGAAATGTAAAAATGATTTAAATACTAAATAGGTAATTATTTTTTAATTGTTAAAGAAAGAGATTTCTATAATACCTTTATTCAATAGAAGTGGTTAATGAAAAAATATGTTCATCACATTTGATGAGTCACATAAATGATATATTAAGGCTACGTCTATTTTCTAGTGACCTACCTCTTGTTCTATCTTCTAGCGGCAAAGTTATGTAATCTTAGTCGGGAGTTGGATATATGGTATATAATCCTTCCGAAGTACAGTACATTAGTTGTAAATGTCGCTTGATCTGAGAATAAATATTTGAAAAAAAATTAGGGTTGTTCAAATACTCTCCCTGACACCATGAAACGTTAAACTTTCTTAAGTGGAAATAAAACGAATCACTGAATTTAACTTACTTTAATAGTTTACTGAAAAATACACAAGCAAAGGTAAGAGCAATTGACATCAGGGTGTGGGTAAACTTCAAAAACTTTCGCCAGAATAATAACATGAAATAAAATCATCCAAAGTTCATCTGACACATAGCAAAATAAAAAGCAAAATTGTACACAATAAGGATCCGTATTGGAAATAATTAAACTGAACTAAACACGATCTGGCCAGAGCGGTAAAACAAAGAATTCTTACGTTAACATAAAAGCTTAATTAATTTACACGAAAACACACAAAAGGAAATACTACAGACTGTACGTAAAATTAATAACAAAAATGTCCCGACAATTAATAATTTCGACATAAACTGGTTCGGTTGTTGAACACTATGTTTTTATGCCCAAAACACACTGGAGATGTCATAATAACGGGACGGTATAGCTACGCCACCAGAACGAAGTTGTTTCCGCACTATAATCATCTCATGGGGTACGAGAAGTCTTAATCGAACACTGGATACAATAAGAAATATGACTGGCCAAACGTGGAATGAGGTATTGAAGCAATCAATAATTCTACATTGTCGCAAGTGGCTTCAAACAGCAACATTTGCATCACAAGGAGGCATACATAATAGTTCGATGAAAACATTGCCTTGCTGTAGCTATGGGCAATGGTACACAATAACACAGAAGATAATATAACATAATATAGCTGATTCTATTAGCAGTTATTAATCACTATAGGTATACAGATATTTACAATTATATTGCGGCTTTAATTCTTATGGCCTACACGGGACCAACCGCCTCTACTCCATCTTTTTAGAGTCTTCTCGTTTCAGAGTTGGCGTATGCTCGTTTACGTACGGTCGTACAAGCTACCAAGTTATTGGTAAAGCATTTGTCATGATTAGCCGATAAGATTTAAACGCGTATAATTTAAATTTAAATAAGAAATAGAATATTGGCGCTCTTTATCGTATTGGCACACGTAATTGAAATTTGTAAATTAACCTATAGTGTTTCAAAAGTGAGCGTTACAACCAAAAGCAATATTCCAGCCGCCGTTCTTCGTCTTCTTATTCTAATGTGTGTAAGAAAACAGGCTTAAAGGTTACGTCCCTTCAAGTCTGTTTATTTCGACAGAGGCATCACCTAATTGTGTCCTTGGGTACATTTAAAATTGTGGACATTCTGCTTAGGCTGCACCTTTAATTTTCTCTCACAAACTGAAGAATGTCTGCATCCCTCGCACGCTGTTCATGTTTGTTGCACATTTTGCCAGTTTGAATAAATTATTAATTCGTCAAACTTTTACATGGTCTATTGGGATTCGACTTGGATACCGGTTATTAAATTCTGTAGCAGCTTCCCTTAATGTACGAGAATTATCACCAACGAATCTAACAATTTCTGCTCTTTCCGCAGTTGTAAGCATTTTAATTGAAATAAAATATGAAATCAGACAAAATGCCAACATATTTACTTGACAACTAATCTGACATTTACAAAATTGTCTCAGTAAGTAACAAAGTAGTCAGAGCATGCTTATGAAAACGAAAAATTGAGACTGGAATTTATTTCATCAAGACCTCATTATTTTTAGAATTTAACTAAATTTCGAGTACGGGGTTTTTGAATTCGAATAAGTTTTGTTAACAACATTTTTTTATTAAAAAATGCCTACTATGATTTTTTTATTCTTGTCATATAATTTAATATCGTAGATAGTCTTGGATTTAAAGATGGAAAGTGATAATGTGGTCTTAAATTGATCTTAAATAGATCTTATAAGATCAGTTTGATTCAAATCGCACAAAGAACAAAAGAATTATTACTCTCCTACACTCTTAAGTGAAACACACTATGTAATAATGTCCTGGCGGACTTCCCACCATTCAACTAAGACAGGTACACATAAACATTAACCCACAAATACTACTCCCTGCAATATTGCCATGTGCATCAGCTGAGACTCGAACTCAGAACTCAGGAGAGATATCAGCGACTTTGCAATTTGTGCCACTCAACAGCAGTCTAGTCAACTGCTACCATCTCGGTAACACATTGAAAGTGCTACTAAACATCCATAGTGTGATGGCCATTTGAACCCGAAACTTCGACAATTTAAAAGCCGAATCATCAAAATGATCATATTTTCTCAGTTTTCAAGGCCTCTCGTCACTTTAGATCCAAATAAATAGTAAGTATTTTTAAAAAATCATATCATCTAATATTTATTTATTATACTCAGTGTGTAGTTATGCATATTTCTTAAGTGACTAATGTGCAATTACACACGTGTGCAATAAAAAATTTTATCCAACACACTCTTGTGATGAAATATTATTTGAATATTTAAAATTTGACAAATTAATTTTTGAATTTGTAAAAATTGTAAATGGGAAGGGTGGAATAGTTGCCATGGTGTCGATTGTTATTTGTGTTTACTAGTTTGTACACATAAACAACAAATAAAGGCAAGAAATGAAACTAGTTGTGAAAAATTGATGAAAATTGATATGTCTCGAAAGAAATTTCTAATTTTTATAAGATCAGTTTGATTTAAATCGCACAAAGAACAAAAGAATTATTACTCTCCTACATTCTTAAGTGAAACACACTGTGTAATAACGTCCTGGCGGACTTCCCACCATTCAACTAAGACAGGTACACATAAACATTAACCCACAATAACTACTCCCTGCAAGAAACAAATAAAGTTTGTTTAAACCTACTATCTAAGAAATCCCAAGCTTTGTATGAGAAGGAATTCAGCGAATATAACGATTGGTCAAAGCGCAGAGGTGTTACAGGTGTAAATGAAGATATAATTCTGGTTTATTTTCTTAGCGCACATAAAAAGTGTGCAGCTTCTTTAATTTTTGTTTGTGTGTTTCCAATACGGAAAAAGCATTCAATGCTGAAGGCCACTTTAAAGGTTTATAAAAATACTGTTATTTCTAAATATAGAAACTTGATTGCTTATTTAAAAAGTGAGCCAGAAGCTATTTTTATATTCTCTCACTAGTGACTTTTTGAATATTCTCTCATTAGTGTGTAATACATCACATTCGTAAAATCACCATGGTAATAGCCATATTCTATGCCTGTGCTGGATGTATAAATGTTAATACATCACCCTATATCCCAACTGCCTCGTTTCAAATAATAAATATCTTTAATTTAACGCTGTTTACGTTCTAACTATACAAGACCTCACTAACAAATATTGGATACTCAAACCATCTCCTTCACTGACAAATGCATTTGTTGAAGCGGCGAAATATAGGGACATAATAATTGACCACACATGGTCACAAAATCAATTAGATTTAAAATGGTTTCTCTATCAAATTCCGACGGTTATACCACCTTTTGTTGAAAACAGTGTAATTAATAAAAGCATTTTTTTTTAACATTTACAAAATTTCGACGATTACGTCAAAATTTATACCGATGTATCAAAAAGTCAGCAAGGTGTAGGCTGTGCATTCTTTGTGCCACTATTAAACCATGAAGAAAAAATCAAGCTTTCGAGATATGCCTCAATTTTCGCTGCCAAAGCTTATGCTATAATAGAAGCCTTTAAGCATGTGCTAAACAATAAGATAAAGAAAGCACTTCTTATTCTTACAGACTCAAAGTCCATCGTAGAGTCTTTGAAGAACGTAGACATTATTAAATCACCCCTCATCGGGGAGATTTTCAAAGTATACCAGCAGACAGTAAACACTAACTTAATTATTAAAATTATGTGGATAAAGGCACATTGTGGCTTAGAATATAATGAAAAAGTAGACTATCTGGCTAAGCAATCAATCATAAATAGCACAAGGGAAATTAAGGAAATACGTTACAGTGACTTAATCCCAATATACAAACAGAAGGCAAGAAAAGAGTGGGAACTCAAATTTAACCATGGTCGGTTCGCATCACATCTTTTCAAAATAAAAATATATACGCATAATCTTTGTACATGTGGACAATATGGGGATATAAATCATATATTTTTTAATTGTGTACTTGACCAAAATCACACGTCTTAATAGACAAATTAATAGAACTTAAATTTCATCTTCCACTAAATATTAATAATATAAGAAAATTTCGAGGCTTTCACAGCATTATTTAATTTCCTTAAAGCAACAAATACAAGGTTATAAATAAAGTAGTTTTAGGTTAGATTTACTAGATCCTCAGTGTTAACTATCACTGTGTTATTTTTACACCTTATCATACCGTGGTCCCATACCTTTGTCTATGTCTTTATAAAGTCGTCAAGATGGACCCCTTGACGTGAAACGTGTGGCCCTGTGTATGTCCCGCTGGTGGATAGATTTGTACTCTTAAGGTGTATGTATGTGTGCATTTACACGTATGTGTGGTACGCATATACATTGGTATATAGTCTGTTTTAGGGTAGTGGAGAGAGAAAAATCAAGGATTAAAAATTAGAACCAATTAGTCTTGTTTGCATGTGCATCAGTATATTATAAATCTAGAGCTACTGGCTGATGGTTCATCCAAAGCCAAGGGGAGGAAAAAAAAAATTAAAGTTTCATAATTATCCATATTAAAGGTAAAATCAGCGGCGTATAGACTGCCTGTGAAATTTTGGTATTCAGAGAATCATAATCGACAAAATTAATCGAAGTTGCAAGAGGATCAAATGACTGAACACAGTTGAATTTTTAGTCGAGTGCAATTAGACACGAGTATGAAATGACGGAACCCATCAGTTACCACGAATGGAGTTTTATGATTTTTTTTTCATTGAGTTTCTAATACTGAGTACAAAAAAGTTTACCCTTAAAACATTGCCGCCTTTTACTTGAGGGTGGTTCTCACACCCTTAAGAGAGGTCGGCAATAAGGTAAAATAGTAACCACTGAATCTGATATAGAATCATATTGTAAGAGAAAAGTGGTGTACAATTTTTCATGAAAATTTATATTTTCCACTTTGAAGATTACGATTTTCGCTCTAAGAAATTGGTATAGTAGATTCCATAGATAATTCAGCGATACAAAAAAGCCCGCAAAAAATTCTAAAGGAGACCGACCGCTTCTGTTTGGTATGTCGCCGGACAATAGTGTGAAAAATTTAATAAATTTATTCTTAAAGTTTTATGACAAAGAAACAGTTACTCCACCCCTGGAAGTCCACGTTGACTAGATCGCTTATTTTAACAAATCATCTATTTGGTAGGACAACTTTCAACCAATTATATTTAGTGGGATTGGTCCACGTTCTTAACTCGCTAGGAAATATTTATGACAATTCTTTGTGATGATAGTAAAAGAAGCCAAACACCTTCTTTATGATCTTTTTTGTACGTAAATTGAAAACTAATTGCGGCCGGTCTCCTTTAGACTTTTTTGCAAGTTTTTTATATGGCTGAATTATCTATGGAAACTACTATACATTTAGAATGATCTTCGTAAATAACTCAACCGTCTTACATTTATGGAAAAAGTGGTATGGTACAAAAAATATCATTATGAAATTACTGTTTTATTTTTTGTTTATTTCTGTACGATGATGAGTTCTAAAAATAATGATAATTTAAAAATGACTGTTGAACATTTATCAGTCGAGAGATAATGTTTAAATTTCAAATATGTCAAAACAATCAGTATGATGTTAAGAATACATATAATAGAAATTAAAGGACCTAAGTACTCTTTTATAGATTTTTTTTTATATCCGTACAGCTTGAAAAATAACAATGTTATGTGCAAAAACATATGAATGAAAACACATTTTTGCCTGTCGGTTTGTCTGTAAATTTTTCTTTGCGCGGATGATTACTCTGACTCAATGACTCAATACTTTGTACGCACTGTATATTACCTAAGACAGAACAAACAGTTCTTTTAGTCCAAGAACTAGATAGCTATTTCGAGATTTATGAAGAAATTAGATGAAAGTCGTGAGATTAAAAAAAAAAAAATAAAAAGATTGAAGATTTTATCACAATACTCTTGGTAATTTTTGTATCAGTCTTAAGATATCGTCTAGATTGTTGAATTTTGATTGCGTCCTCCTCATGATGATGTCCGCTGCGAATTTTGGTCGGTGACAGTGTTATTGAACTCAGTAAAATCCCTTTGAAAAAATATCCAATTTACTAAGAAATTAAAGTTGGACAAAAATCATATTTGAAACATTTAAAAGACTTATAACCAGCTTTGGCATTATCTTTCATCGAAGTCTGTATAAAAAATTATTTCACTAAAAATGACCAAAAAATGGACTGAAAATTGAAAAATTGTCCATCTCGAGAACGACGGTCAATCGCCTTTGGGATCCGTCGTTCGAATTTTCAAAAGTACTACAAAAATTGGCTTAAAATATTTCAAGTTGCACGGGGCGGAAAACCGCTCCGCCCG
Source organism: Stenurella melanura (assembly GCA_963583905.1). Taxonomy (NCBI): domain Eukaryota; kingdom Metazoa; phylum Arthropoda; class Insecta; order Coleoptera; family Cerambycidae; genus Stenurella; species Stenurella melanura. The sequence goes on along the minus strand of OY757315.1, from coordinate 43,396,913 downwards.
ACAAACTTTTCGAAAATACTACGAAGAGAAGTGCACAGGGGCCCAATTCTCGAAACTAGACGAACCCGATTCGTGCACGAATAGCGTTGAAATTCGCACACGAACGTACTTTTTCTATTCTCGAACTATCGACTAACACATGAACGAACAGATTCGTACACGGGAAGTATTCGATCGGTGTTTCGGTGCCGAAAAGCATATTCGCATGTCAACATAACCTTTAAGTTAACGTCAACCTTCAGTCAGGCGGCTTTATTTTGGTTGGAAATTGTGTTAGAGTCTTGTAATGGCTGCTTTGGATGAGCTGAATCTTTTAATAGCAAGTAATAACTTGGAAGAAATGGAGCCAGCTGCAGAAGTCAGAAGGGAATATAATAATCGCGTTTACGATGCCTTTGATGAATATGTCCAATATAAAATTCGTAAGAATGTTTCGACTAAGTAAGGACCTAGCACGGGATCTAATCAATTTACTATCTGAATTTCTGATCCAACCAATCAGTTAGAATTCATTAGATTTCAACTTACGTATTTATTTTCTTGCGCAACAACGAGTATTTTGACTTTGACATTTCTCAACTGTTGCACCACGTCCGCAACGAAAGGTTCCCAGATTTACACGGTCTGCTATTGGTTGACATATATTTATATAGGAACCAAGATACGATGTACGTTATTCGGTCGACGAATGTGTTCGCCTCGTGTACCGCTTTTCGACTATCACTGGAGAATTAGATTTTTATAAAAACTGCGTTCGCATGCGAACCAGACTGCACGAGTTGGTTCATGCACGATCAATTCGTTCGGGATTCCAGAATTGGGCCCCAGGGCGGAAAACTGCTCTGTCGGACAAATTTTTCGAAAGTACAACAAATGTTATTTTTCGAAGGTGCCACGAATTTGATTTTTCGAAAGTACAACGAATAAAATCGCACAAGGCGGAAAACTGCTCCATCCAACAAATTTTTCGAAAGTACAACGAATCTAATTTTTTGAAAATACCAAAAATTTAGTTTGTCGAAAGTACAATAAAGAGACTTGCATAGAGTGGAAAACCGTTTCTCGAGATGAATTTTTCGAAAGTACCACGAATTTGGGTTATCGAAAGTACCACGAATTTGGTGGTTCACAGGTCGAAATCGAGTAGCCATTTTAAACGTCAATTTAGGAAAAAAGCAATGGGACGGTTTTTCGAATAAAAACCAAAATCCTCATTTAATTATCCTCAAAGTGGGAGAACATAATCTTTATCCAAACCACTAAAACGTACAAAAAATTAGTCAAAAAATTTAAACTCGGAGAGTCGATTCCGACGAACCCAAAGTACTTTTAATTCAGGCTCAGGCGGGCATCGCTATAGTAGTCGCTCGAATGCGAGTCGGCGGGTGTCTCAATCTTTTTGTACAGTCGATTGTCATAGTCTTCTCGACGCTGTATGAGTTACACTCCTACGGGAGGTAACGGCTTGCCGAGTGGTGGTGCTCGTTGATGTTTGCCTCATATAAATTAGCTAAATATTGAATATTTATATTTTTTATATTTTATGAATTATTTCAATAAATGAAAATATATTTTAAATTCGATCCACAAATTATAAGATTTGTGACCGACGTGCGATTCTGTGGCGTGAGTCGGACAACTACTTACCGCAGGTCACCTTTGATCCCGTCACGTCTGTGTACTTGTCCGAGTACTCATAGAATCCATCCACGGTCTTAATTATTAAGAAGTGTTTCTAAGAAAGTACTAATTATAAGATATAACCATTAAAAGTGCACCGCCCGACATAAAATTTCGACGGAGGGAGCAGACTATAGCAATCCCAGTAAGTATAATTTTGTCTATTTTCGTCTTGAGGAGTCTGAAGGATAACTTGAATCTCCCTTGTGAGTAGAGTTGATAAGTATCGTAGCGGCGACACGGCTCTGGCCTAAATTATATAAAATCCTTGTCGTGTCCATCAGACCATACAATACTATGTACATCTACAACAGCATGATTTCTTATTTGTTATACTTTGAAATTCTTGCAATATTCTTTGGATATCTTTTGAGTAAACAGGTTATCTTTTTTAAATTTGCTTACAGCAATGATATTCGAGAAAATTTCGTCTAAAAAAGACGTTACGACCCTCTAATTATGTTGTTATAATGTGCGCAAATTTATTTTTATCGCCCTGTATAAGCAACTGGAAGCAAGCGAAATAATGTAGATAATAAAATATCTAACGTTTTATGGGTTATTTCGCAAAGGAGAATTGTATTTTCATAACCATTTAAGTCCACAAGGTGTTATAATTAAGAAAAATTCCTAATTGCATTCTAGGCATTTAAAAAGCCGGTTTATTAACAATAATGTGATAATATTTATTTGGTTATAAACCTACTTACGGAGTAAAACATTTCGAATGTCTTCATTAATAGTCTATTTTTAGTCGTTTGTTCGTCACATTGATACTTAACTTATTGTGGAAATTTTCAATCATTATGAAATTAGTAAAATTTACGTTCATACGTTGATGAGTACTGACATCTAATGTCAATTAACTTTTTGTCTATATAATTCAGTCAAAGTAGACAAAAGAAAGTTCGTAATAATTCGTATCGAGCTGAAAATTGGTACAGACCTTGAATGCATTATTACAAATGAACTGTGAAAGGTCCCCACCGATCTTATTATATTTCAGGTCAAAGGTCACAAATATCGGTTCTTCGCAAGTTTCTTTAAAACGGTAAGTGTTATCGTAAAGATAGGTCATAGAAAGTGTAGATTATGCAATGGGCTTGTTCCATGATATTCTTTTTATATGATTTTTATACTTTTTCATATAGTACTCGATATTCTCATTATACACTTAAAATTTTGTATTATTAACTTTTTCCGTTCTCGAGATATAAGGAGTTGAATTTAGTAATAGTTGCAAAAACCGAGCGCTCATTTGTGACGTCACTATACGCAAGTGACGTAAGAAAAATGGCTTTCTGGGACCTTTCAAATTTAACCTGAAAAGTCGAAAAACATGGAATTTTTAAACGCTGGTAACTAAATAAATACGTCGAGTGGAAGTTCGTTCTATGTGTCTACGGAAAGGGGAAGGTCGGCGATGAATTATAATCGTAAATTGCAGGGTCGAAATCGAAAATTCGTTCTGGCAGGAGCGATAGAAAATTGTAATTTTTTGACATTTCACCAAATTGTACTCCTCTACTGTCAAGTAGTAAGCAAAACAAACAATACTTCGAAAACACTTATAATTATGACCAATAAGGAGCATCAACTCTATTGAGATCGCCGAGTCTATGCGTATAATGACGTAGCGCCTGGCCACGCCCCATTTTCGGGAGATGGAAATTTGTAATAGTTTTTAAGATACTAAACGTGCGAATAAGATTCTGATATTTTGCAGATCCATTAATTTATACTTGCACTTTCGATTTGTGAAATAAAAAAAAAATGCTGAACAAGCCCATTATCTACAGAGACTGTTTCAATAGCTTTTCTTTCCTACGCATCATCAATCATGAGATATCGCGATATCAAACATTGAAAATATAATGTAAATGTTCAAGATCAGTAAAAATATGGAAATATTGTATCGGTGTGTGTGATTCACACACTAACAGCCGGTTTTACAATCGCTAGTTAACTTCCAGTCAGAGTTAACTTTCAGGTTATTATAGAAATTGGGTTTTACAATTCGCGAAAATCAAACAAATGAACCCAAGAGGGATTTACCTTCGATACAGAGGAATTCACCTATAAGGAAAAGTTTGTATAGTAACAGTGTAAAGTCGTAATATCTAAATCGCTCTCACGTATTGGTGAATTTGTATGTATCGACGGTAAATCCCTCTTGGGTTCATTTGTTTGAATTTCGCGAATAGCTGGTCATTTTCGATGTTGTAGTTATCTAGTAGTTAACTTTACTAGCAGATGAGCTGTGAGTAAACTAGAAGTTGGCAGTTTACTGGCAATTTATAACCTATAAAACAACTGTCACAAAATAATTTTTTGATATATTGCCTAAAAATGGATATGTACGAAGTAAATGCACATAGCAGTGATGAGGAGCCAAGGTAATCCTGTATAGATCTAACTTTTTCGAAGAATACGATGGAAGAGATTTTTTAAATATATCGAGACTAAATACTACCTACTTACTTAGTAATAGACCACTAACTCATAAATTGCTTCTGACATTTATATTTGATAGCAGGTGACGTGACTTTGACCAAAATTCATACATTTTATGTATATTACCCATTTTTCCAGTACCATCATTATAAATTTTATTCACAACCTCTCGTTTACAAATCATCACTTAACTTTATATTGAAAAACGCATGTGTCGGTAAAGTTATAGTTAACCTGCAAGTAAAAGTCAACTAACATGAAAGTTAACTTGCGATTGTAAAACCGGCTGTAAAATACATACAAATTATACGATTGTGCTATGCTTTACTTTTTAAAATCTTGGAAAGCTCAAATACAAACAAAATTCATCAAAAAGTTTAACTTCATATCCAAAATGTCAAGCTCATATTTTATTTATACATGCAATAACTGGCTGCGATACTACATCAGCATTTTCAAAAGGGGTAAAACAGCAGCATTTAACGTGATGATTTGTTTGATTGCGCAGAAGTTTTTATAAAGATTGACTTATTTCCATATGTCATCATCTCACATGGAATACCCTTTCTTGTTGCTATGTATGGAGCTCCAAGATAAATTGATTCTATAGACAAGTAAAGATATTTAAGAAGAAGGCGAAGAAAAAGAAAGCGAAGAAGACATGACTGGTAAAGTGAAATTCGAAGATTATTAGTCATACGACGATTTTTGAAAGTCAACAATAATCCGTTCTACTTTGACTTTGATAATTACCAACAGTACCATTTTTTTAATCAATAGGAAACTGATCAGACTTGCTTAATCATAATCGATCGTGGATTATGTCTACTGGAGAAACCACCTTAAAAAAATGCGCCAAGTATACTACCTCATAAGTGGCGCGGAAATGTGTGCATCTTATGCAGATTACGACCTTTCCAACTTTGGAAATAGCGATATCTCATGAATGATGATTCATAAAAAAACAAGTATTGAAACAGCTTCTGCAGATAATTGTATGATCTACTAATTTTGTATGACCTATTTTCACATTAACACTTATCGTTTACAAGAAATATGCAAAACACTGATATTTGTGACCTTTGACCTTGAATAATATTTTTATCCAACATGTGATCGGTGGAGACTTTTCACATCTAATTTGTAATAGTGTATTCAAGGTCTGTACCAAGTTCTATGTGAATTATTACGACATAACATAAACATCTGGCAATATAATACAATATATCCACCATGAAGTTATCTTCTCAGTGAAGGGCAACGGGCTGGTTTCTGATGAGTGGAAGTAGTACAAAACTACTTGATGAAGAAAAATAATATTTGACAGGTCGTTGCTATTGCCAGCGAACCAATGGGATGTATTTTAAATGATAAATATATAGTGAACAATTTCTGCGGAGGGCTTTTACTACCTAGGATATGCTGACGATATAGTAATAGTTGTCAGGGGGTGACAAAGAGCCCTAAGTATTGTCGACAGGTGGTGTAATGAGTAAGGACTCTCCAAAAATCCCCACAAAACCACATTCGTAACTTTCACACGAAAAAGAGTCTTGGAAGGCCTAAAGCCCCTAGCGCATGGTAGAAGTCCTAGAGAAGAGAGCCAACGTAGGCAGTGGATGAAGAGATAAGTTCTATTTAAGTTCTATTTATTGATTTATTAATCCGTGTTACATGGTCCATACATTGAACTTATTTACGAGTGCAAGGGTGTTTCTCAGGTCGGAACAGTCGACGTCTGCTTGATATACAGAGTGCTCAAATACAAATGTTCTACTAGATCTCTTTTATTATTTATTGGAGATTTTACTCTTTATTTATCTTCGCGGATCGGTATACAGGGTGTCTCTTCGGGGCTTTTCCTTGCATTTCCACTATAAATGGTTATTTACCTGTGGAACGGTTAATAAATAAAGGCTTTTTGCGGCGAGCTAATGGATGTCTTGGCAGACAAACGAAGTGGAAGCACTGATGCATGACGTTGAAACGAAAACACAGATCTCTGGGAAACATGAAACCATACATGAATACAAGCGGGCAGGGGGAGGTGCACACTTCTAGATTCAGAAACAGAAGACTCAGACGAAGGAAAAAAATAAGGAGATGTTGATAAATCGAAGCTTGAAAGAAGCATGGAAACTTACAAGAAGCATCTCACAAACGCCTACGCTTCTCACCCAATGATAACAGATGGAAACTTACAAGAAGAATGGAGACTTAAAAGAAGCATCTCACAAACACCTACACTTCCCATCCTATACTCCTACCCCATGCGTCTTGTGGCTGTCGCTGCTGGCAACAAGTATGTCCCATATCCAATCCGGCATGTGGCCGGTCTGGCGGAATATAAAAACATCCAGACTGGATATCCGGACATGGCAGCAATGCCTACCTAGACTCGATATTTGGAAGTGGCAACACTGCCTCCCATACGCTGGCCAATCAATCAATCAATCAACATTAAGTTACATTAGTTTGTAAAATTTTTCTACGTAAGACCTTTATTTTTATCTATAGGCAAGGTTGTATAAGCTTTTTTTTATGAACCTAGAACACTTTTTCTCGACTTACTACTTTTCTCAAGTTCAATAATTGAAGTGAAAAAGTAATTGCTTATTTTTTTTAAATTTCCGCTATTTTGAAACTGGAAGCCATTTTGAATTTGCCGCTACTACTAAAAATAGTCTTTGCAACCATATAGAAGTCAGGGTGCAATTACTTGGCATGTATGTATTAGTTAAAGACATAATTAATCCTTTGCCTTCGAGCATGGCAGACAACAAAAGTGATTGAAAATATAATTTATAAATTAAATTAATTAATAAAAGAAATATTTACTAGTCATGGCTTAAAGTAAACACCTTGCAGATGCAAAATGTAAGCGGTAATTTATCGATAAAAATAAATCAGCTTTATAGTACCGGAGCCCATCGACAAAAGTAGCTTCGGGCACCGCAGTTGCCGCCGTTTGGTGGAGATGTTGTAGGCATTTATAGCTACCATTCCCTGCCCCCCCCCCCCCAACGGCAGGTCACGTGACCTCGCTCTTTCCGAGAGAGGCAAAAAACAAAGGGCAGCTTAAATGTTGCCAAAAAATTCTGAAAAAATTCTGGCACATTTTTTGGGCGAAAATAAGCATCTTTTGTTTCTTTCCAAAGTGCTGCTTTCTTTCAAGAAAAATTACGGAGTGGAATCACAACTTTTTTAGTATTTTTTTGCGGGAGAATGAGGCATTTTGGAGAAAAAGCTTAAGAGGCAAAAGCTGTTTATTTTTGTCTAAAGAATATGGTTGAAGTGTTTGGAATTTTTCTGAAGAGAAAAAAATCTACGGAAATTCTTGACCGAAATTATTTTTGTCTAAAAAAACCTGAAATCCGGTAGGCGTGTTCTTTGGAGAAAGATAAGCAACTTTTGGCTCCTGGATTTGTTTTCTAAAATGCTTCCTTCACCCTAAACTACTTAATAAAGGTCTATAAAATTTTTCTCCTGGAAAAGGAAGCACTTTGGAAAAAACACCAAGAGACAAGAGATGCTTATTCTTACCCAAAAAGTGTGCTTGAATTTTTTCAAAATTCTTTGGCAACGTTGAAGCGGCCCTTTGTTTCTTGCCTCTCTCTCTCTCTCTCGAAAAGAGTAAGATCACGTGACCTGCTTCAGTGGGAAATGGTAGCTACAGATACCTACAACCTCTCTACCAAGCAGCGGCAATTGCGGTGCACTAGGCCACTTTTGTCAATGGACTCCCTTACTATTATATTTGTTTGTCATGCCCAGTGATATAGCTTGCAGGTTTAAAATGTAGGACCTTTGTTAACTGGAATGTGTTCCAGACATATTTCTGCATTCACTGAGTGGCGAGTAATCGATAAAAAGGTTTATGCTCTCTTCGATTACTGACTGGCAGTTGATAGCTTTTCGTCGTCGATTTTGCACGCCATTTCATAGACTAGTAAGTTTACGATTGATTTTATCTTAAAAATATCGATACTTGCTAGTATGGATACTTTTCTTCCAATATAATACCAATAAAAAAAAATTTATGTCACTGCGTCGAAGAGGATGATTACAACCAAATGTATAATAGTGTCTTACGTACGTACAATATAGTTTTTGATTCACAAAAGAATAGACATTTAAATAAATTTAGAAATTTATATAGTGAAAGACAACATATTGAATTGCAAAACTTTCAAAATAATCCTTTAATTGACAAAACTGTCATCAACCTGTCAAACCGCAAACTAAATATATCCGAGAAACTAGTATTAACTAAAGGCTTAAATTATGCGTTAACACCAAAGGCTATTCCTAAATTTGATATAATAACTGCAATTGAACAGGCTGCACAGAAGCTTCCATTAGATGATGCTAATGAATACCGAATTCGGTCTAAAATTGAATTAGAGAAACAATATAAGACTAAAGATAATTTATCATCCGATGAAAAACGTTCCATTTCATCTCTAAAAAATGATCATAGCATTAAAATTTTACCAGCTGATAAAGGCAATGCCACGGTAATCTTAGATACAGCTATATATGATACAAAAATTACGAACTTGATAAATGATGGAAATTATTCCAAATTAAATAAAGATCCTACAAAATATATAGAATCTTATTTAAACACAAAAACGAATTTACAGATATTGAACGAAAGATGTTAACTCCACATCACAGCAAGCCTCCTCATTTCTATGGTTTGCTAAAAATTCATAAACCTGACATCCCCTTAAGACCAATTGTGAGTTCAATTAATTCTCCATGTAGTAAACTCTCAAAATATTTATTAAAAATCCTAAATCCTTTATCAGGTTCCTCCGAGTCTTATATTAAAAATAGCAAACATTTTTTGGAAAAGCTGTCAGAAAATCACTTTAACAATAATCATCTAATGGTCAGTTTTGATGTAGTAAGCCTATTTACAAATGTTCCTGTAGATAAAACATTACTAATAATTAAAAACAAATTGCAACAAGATGGGAATTTGGCGAATAGAACTAAGTTAAGCATTGAAACTATAATGGAATTACTTACACTTTGCATTAAAACAACATACTTTCAATTAAATAATGACTTCTATCAACAAGACTTTGGGATAGCCATGGGTTCTTCATTATCTCCAATATTAAGTAACATTTTCATGGAAAATTTCGAGGAAAGTAATATTAATAATCTAGCTTATAAACCCATTGTATGGTGGAGATATGTAGATGACATTTTTGCTATATGGCCTTATAGTAAAGAATGTTTAAGTAATTTTTTGAATCAGATTAACGAAAAAGAACCTTCAATTAAATTTACAATAGAAATAGAGAATAATAATGAATTACCTTTCTTAGATATTTTAATTAAAAAATTAGATAACACATACCAAACCAGTGTGTATAGAAAACAAACACACACAAACAGATACTTAAATTTCAATTCAAATCAACATATTAGTGTTAAGAAAGGTGTTGTTAAGTGTTTGTACGACAGGGCCAAAATTATTTCTTCAAATTATGTAATATTAAGGAACGAAAAACAATTTATAAAAACTGTCTTATTAAATAATCAATATCCTGAGAGTTTTGTTGATAGTCAGTTATTGAACATTGATAGTAGAGAGAATATACTATCACAACCTGAGGTATTTAGGTCAATGGCAGTAATTCCATATATACATGGTTTATCGGATAAATTACGAAAAATTGGGAACAGGTTTTCCGTACGAACAGTTTTTCAAACGGGCTCCACGCTAAGATCGGTTTTATCAAGAACCAAACCTCCAAATATTGTTCAAAGTTCAAAAAATTGTATTTATAGTGTTCCGTGTGAGTGCGGAAAACATTACGTAGGTGAATCATCTAGACCTTTCAACGTAAGGCTTGGTGAACATAGAAATTACGCTAGAAGGGGAGAATTTGAAAAATCCAAAATTTGTGAACACGCGTGGGATAATAATCATAGAATTAAATGGGACTCGGCGAAGATTTTGGAAAAAAAAAAAGAGAGCAACGGAACTAAAAGAAAACTTAAAGAATCCGCGATTATTTTATTAAACGAAGATAGATGCGTTTCTAATTATTCAATAGATTTTTGTACTAGTTGGTTGCCCATCCTTAGAGACGAAGTAAGTAAAAATAAGATAAATATAATTTAATGTCTCACGTGACTATGGAAATACATAAACAAAGAACTGTCATGGTTGATGGCCAAAAAAGTTTTGGGAACGGAAGTAGATTCTCTTCCGAAACGTTAACTACCTCTAGCTTTGATTTTCAGTTTTTAGTTTATAACATTGTTCTAGTTTATATATTTTTAGGTGTGAGACTTTTTGAAACAGTCAAGTGCTCAAAAACCAACCTCTGTCTGATCCGTTTGGCGCAGAGGTTTTTTCATTAATTTTTTTAATATTTTTCAGTGGCAAAATACCCAATAAAAAGTAAGAAAATAATACCGGTATTGATACTTTTGAGGTATCGGAACATTCCTAATAATTGGGTTTTTGTTTCAGAGAAAAGTACTTACTGTGACTGAAATGTTGAGATATAAGCATTTGTACTGGCACGCCATCTCTCTGCGTTTTATTGGGATCAACTCCAAGAAACTGATTTTTAGCATATTGTGATAACCTGAAGTACTGTTTATAAAGTCCCATCGTATTGTACCCGGTCTGGGTATCCTGAAAGCAAAAAGAAAATTATGTTAAATATCGTCTAAATATTACGAAGAAGTACGTCGTAAATTTTTATTTTATTTTATTTGTTTGACGTCAGCTTCTTTCCGAGACTAAGGCAATCACTCACGCCAAGAGAGTAGCTAAATTTTGCTCTCCTCTTCTTTACTACCTTTACTTGCCTAACGTCTAACAGATAAGGGACCAACATCCCTCCTCACCCAAGGATACTGTATCTACTACGCAATTATCGCCTAAGATATAATAATTTCTGTGTTTAGGCCTGTATGTAAGTTGTTAGAAAGAGGAGCGGGTATAAGTGTAAATTCCTTTAACAATATTTCCTTCAAAAATAATATAAAACATAATTTTGAAATCATTCATTGGAGGGCACTCAATACGTACTACATATTGATTATATATGTTGCAAGAAATCTGATGTCAATTATTCATGTGAAAGCTCTGCTACACATACTTGATGGTGCATTACTAGTGATTTGTATTTGTTTATATAACAACTCTTTGCCAATAATTGATCCATCGCAGATTATTTTCTGTTATTTTTTCACCTACTTCTGCAAACACATCCTTACAAGTGATCTTTTGGAATTAGTTATAATTATTATTTATTATTATTGCTAATGTACATCCATCACGCATGCATATACTTTCTATTTCAATGATGAGCCAGCAATATGAGTGGGTAATTTCTTTATAGCCGGAAGAAAACGGTTAGAAGGCATTTATTAATGTAATAAGCAGTTTTTTTGCTTCATTATTCCGTTTATTATTAAATCCGTGACATCTGTTGAACAGTGGCGTAGGAGATAGGTTTTGCCGTTATTTCATGAATGCTTCTAAATGCTATTTGGTTCCTTTCATTCAACTGAATATATACAGTCTACACATTGTGTGTTGACGATTACACTAGTGTCTTAACAAGAATAGTTTCTCCACGGTCGCGGCCGTTAAAATCTACTTTACTCATTATTTGTTGTGCGTAAGGCATATAAGTTAATGATAATAGAGAAACAAATAAAAAATGTGAAAAAAAGTGCCATTATTTCATTTGACGTATGGCCGAATCACTGAAAATTGTTAAAGTTGTGTGGCTATCTTTAGATTTGGCACCGATGGATGATGAACCACAAGAATATTGTTACGCATTTCGCCCCCAGGCAACCAAGAAAACTTGTAATGCACGCCATATGTGAGACGCCAGTGGTAATACGTTTTCTGGAAGCCTAGATTTTCTACATTATTCTAGATTATGCTCGAAAATGTTATTAGTCTATGCTACATTTTTCCGGATGATTTTGTTGGATATATATGGTGAGCTTTACAACGGGAAGAGAGTTTTGAATGACAAGTGAGAGGTTAGAAATCCCAAGAAAATACAAAGTAAAAATATCAAGCAATAAACGTTAAAGATTATTTTAGTCAGTAAAAGTATATTTAGTTTAATAAAAGTATTGTTAAGTTCCAGTAAGTGATTAAATAAATAGTGTTTATCCCTTGTTATAATTATTTGGAACCCACGGTGTTTTCTGGGGATGGAAATATAATATCATAGCAATTAAGATTATTTCTAGAACAATCTACCCAAGAGAAAATTCAAGAGCAAATAGAAATCATGGATAATAATGATGAAAGTGTAGTTTGATATTGTATTATTTAATTTTTTTGTCACAATATATAGATATGAGAACAATCTTAATTTTAAAAATATAATATGCCTTGAACCTTAAAATTATAATAGTTAACGTCACAACAACCTAAAGTTATTTTGTGATTATAATTATGGTTTTTAAAATTTGTAAACAATATTTTCCTTAATTGGTGGTTTCATATTTCTTTGTACGTTAACTGAATTTCAAAAATAATAATGAGGCGATCTTTGAACTGATATATGAGACAAACAGTCCGTCACGGTTTACCTTGCGATGTTTTTTTATTTACAGGAATTACCTTTAATTACATACTCAATTAGTGGCATAATTTTCAATTTAAAAACGTTTTTTATAATTATATATCATGCATATATTAGTAGACAACTATTTAAAGGGGAATGGTTGTAATTTTATACTTGATAATTACATAAATTTGTTAGAAAATATAGAGAATGGTTCATAATAAGTCGTATAGTTTTTAATTTAAAATATAATTGACAGAATTTAAAAAAGTAGGTATTCTCAAATAATGTTTAATTAGGAAATTAAACATAGTCATTGTTTGCGTATTTTCCACAGTGTACGGAGTGGATCCATGTGGTTAGGAAATTAGAAAATGAAGTAAATCGAAGGCAAATAAAATACAGAGCATTTTTACATAATATAGCATTTTACATGATATAATAGAATGTGGGACGGCCAAGATTTACTGACATTTTGCAATTTATTTTAAATTATAATATCCAATGAGACTAGGGCCCAATTGCAAGATAAGAGCGAGAGCAGTTAATACATACACAAAGGATAATACTATAGTAGCATAAAACATAATTTTAGGGAAGTAAACTGTGTAAGAAAATTGGTCTGATGGCACAGCAGAGACGGAGTTGGGTAAAAGTTAAAGCGGAAATATGGTTCATTCTGTGAATAGGCAAAGTCTATTTGAAAATATCAGGAGAAATTGTCCACTGTTTGATTCTTACATCGATGTAAAAAAATAATAAACATGGTCAGAGCTTAGCTGTCACAAGAGTGTTTAGCAGGGCCGGGTTTCAATAACTTCGAGATGATACAATGTAAATACATATATCGGAAAGTTTTTTGTCGCTAAAAATATACTATATATTATATTAGGAACCTAACAAAGTAAACTAAGGGGCGAGCGTAGATTCGTATTGATTATACTCATATTTCGATATTAAATGTTAAACTACGCCTATTGCGGTTAGTACTTGAATATGTGTACCTCCAGGGAAACACAGTGGTCTTTCCCCATCTTCTAATGGCTTGTATATCAGCCCATATATAGAAGCTATATAATTTTAGGCGGGATTTGCATAGTAGATATACCATCCTTCGGAGGGATGTAAAGCAGTTGGCCTCTTGTCTGTTAAAAGTTAAGCAAATATAAGATCCCTAGTCTTGTTCTGAATAAATGAAATATAATATTTAATTGTTAGCAGTAATAATCAAACAGTGAACAAATAATTTTCAATCTTCATTTATATGGAAACAAACGTGGTCAGAAGGACGGAGTTCGGTTTTGGATGGTGTCGGAGGTAGGGACGTTTGTGTTGCTCCTACGAAACCTCGAATAAACTCTGTTACACCTGTGAGAAATCGTATGAAACTGTGTTGAATTAAAGCGTGGACAATTCTACATCAATTGATATAAATTATCATCAGTCTGCTATTTAATACAGCATAACCTAAAAGCATATATAAACAATTTGAAAAAGGGACACAAACATCTGGCAATATAATATGAACTATGCACAATAAAGTTACCGTCAGTGACTGGCAACAGGCTGGTATCTAAGAAGGGTGAAGCAACAAGTGCAAGTAGTATGGAAATCCTACAGTACAGAGAGGGGTGCTGCCAACATATGCACACGGACGAAAAATATAAGTTCTATTAGCAGTATTAGTTTATTAATCCTTATTAATTGTTAAACCTAAATGAATTTCTTAAAATTGAAAATGTATTAAACATAGGGCGGGTCCCACAACAGAAAGGTTTCGACTGGCAGCTGTCACATGGTCCAAATATTGCGCTTTTGCGCGAATAAAAAAATGTCTCTTGGGTCAAAGTTGGGGTCTGCCTGATATACAGAGAGTCCCAAATGATCCACTGGATATCTTTTTTCTTTTTTGCGTATTTCACTTTTTATTTTGCTTTACCTTGGCGGATCGGTATACAGGGTGTCTCAGATATTATCTCGGGGCTTTTCCTTGCACTTCCACTGTAAATGGATATTTATCTGTGGAACGCTTAATAAACAAAAGCTTCTTACGGCGAGTTGATATATGTCTTGACAACCAAACGAAGTGAACGCACTGATACAGGACGTTGAAACGAAAACACAGATTTCTGGGAAACACGAAACCATATACGGACGCAAGTGGGCAGGAAGAGATGATAGATGGAAACTTAAAAGAAGCATGGAAACTTAAAGGAGGCATATCACAAGTGCCTACACTTCCCATCCGGTGATGTAGATGAAAACTTAGAAGAAGCGGCATCTCACAAACACCTACACTTCCCATCCGATGATGATAAATGGAAACTTAGAAGAAGCATAGAAGTTTAAACATCTGCACTTTCCATCCTATATTCCTACCCCATGCGTCCAGGTATGATACCGGCCATGCGGTATATAAAAATATTCAGATTTGATATCCGCAAGTGGCAGCAATGCTTACCTTATGCTGGCAAATCAATCAATCAACAAACTTGGTCAGGAAGAATAAAGGAATCACATAACTGCATGTCATTGGCGTATAAGTGTAACCGATAATTAGTAAGATATTTAATAAACTGAATGGTATACAGGGTGTTGCATCATGAGAGGGACATAGCTTAATAGGAGGTAGAGAACATCAGTGGTAACCGGAACCTCCCATAGAAATGTCTCATTGGGCCTTCACTACGAAATTACAGGGTGTTAAATAAATTTTGGCCAAACCTGTTTTTTGTCATAACTTTGACAGGAAATGAAATAACGGATTCATATTTGGTACGGCTAATGTACAAACGAGCCTCAAGAGGTACATGTATAAAAAAATATATATCCAGGTCCGGACTCACTATAATTTATGTTTCTTCTTTGCATCAATAAAACATCACCCTGTATATATTTTTTTGAAATTTCGATACGATATTCGAAAAGAGCAAGAAAAAACAAACAAAATGGCCTATTTCATTTTTTTGTTACACCTTCGTGGTTATTTAAATACGTTGTTAAATGTGCAAGAAAATGGATTACAGAACCCTATTAAATGAGAGGCACGTGAAATAAATAGTTTTATAACTAAAATTTGCAAAAATTCTATTGAGCCTAGGTGGTCTGGGTGAATCCTAATTCCGGCACGTTTTAAAGGTCCATTTTGGTAAAAAACTGTGGTCCTAATAAGTAATCGGGTATGAAATAACAAAATTTTTAATCAATCACAGTAGGCTTGTTCAAAGTGACAGATAATAAAAAGAAATCTCCTAAACAGTTGAATAATTGTTTGTTAGTAATTTAATGTGTCAATAATCCGCATTTAGTTAGTGAAAACTTGTGAAAATATTTTAAATATGCCAGTAAAATTTACAAACGGGGAATATGCTGACATAATATTCATCTATGGTTTCTGTAATGGAAATGGCGGCGGAAAGAGAATATCGGCTGCGTTTTCCTGGTCGTCGATGCCCTAATCATAAAACCTTTAGTACGGTGTTCCAGTATGCAAGACAACACGGAAAGTTTCCTACTTCTGCAGTTGTGGAGCGTGTTTTACAACAAGGTGTGCCGGAACAAAACAATATTATAAACGTAGTTCAAGAAAACCCAAATATGAGCACTAGACGAATCAGTTTGGCAACTGGTATTCCTCATTGGCGAGTATGGAGAACCCTAAAAAGAGAACGTTACCATCCATATCATATCCAGCAGGTACAGCGTCTTCAACAAGGCGACGATATCCCCCGCCTGGCATTTTGTCGTTGGTTGTCTAATCATCGCCCAGTCATTTACAGAACCTCATCATAAATGGGCACAGGAAAACCCACATGCGGTACGCCAACGCCGTTCGCAACACAGGTTTTCTGTAAATGTTTGGGTCGGACTTGTGAATAGACATTTGATAGGGCCACATTTTTTTGAACAAAGATTGAATGGTGAAATTTTCTTTGATTTTCTTCAAAACATTTTACCGAATATGTTAGAAAATATCGGTATAAGAGGCATGTTGTTTCAGCATGATGGGGCCCCACCACATTTTAACCTTCAAGTAAGAGAACACTTAAACAATGTGTATCCTAATAGATGGATTGGACGCGGGGGTCCATATGAATGGCCACCAATATCTCCTGATTGTAACCCTTGTGATTACTTTTTATGGGGCCACTTAAAAAACGAGGTTTATAGCATTGAAATTGAAAGTAGACAACATTTAATCCAGCGCATCGTTACAACCTGCAACGAAATACGGAATAATCCAGAAATGATACGTCGAGCAATTGGTGACCTTTCTAAACGCGCAAGAAAATGCACAGAATTTGGGGGAGGACATTTTGAAAATTTACTTTAGTGTCAATTACGTTTTATTTTTAAACACATTTAGTTATTGTTTTGTTATTTATTGTTAATTGAATAGAAAATATTTTATTTATTTAGATTTTAGTTTGTTCTCTTCCAATTTTTATTAAGTATAAAATGTTGATGATTTTCTTGATCAAAGTAACTGGTTGCTTAGGCCTAAATGGTTTAACTTATCTGTCACTTTTATTCTTTGAACAAGCCTACTGTGATTGATTAAAAATTTTGTTATTTCATACCCGATTACTTATTAGGACCACAGTTTTTTACCAAAATGGACCTTTAAAACGTGCCGGAATTAGGATTCACCCAGACCACCTAGGCTCAATAGAATTTTTGCAAATTTTAGTTATAAAACTATTTATTTCACGTGCCTCTCATTTAATAGGGTTCTGTAATCCATTTTCTTGCACATTTAACAACGTATTTAAATAACCACGAAGGTGTAACAAAAAAATGAAATAGGCCATTTTGTTTGTTTTTTCTTGCTCTTTTCGAATATCGTATCGAAATTTCAAAAAAATATATACAGGATGATGTTTTATTGATGCAAAGAAGAAACATAAATTATAGTGAGTCCGGACCTGGATATATTTTTTTTTATACATGTACCTCTTGGGGCTCGTTTGTACATTAGCCGTACCAAATATAAATCCGTTATTTCATTTCCTGTCAAAGTTATGACAAAAAACAGGTTTGGCCAAAAATTATTTAACACCCTGTAATTTCGTAGTGAAGGCCCAATGAGACATTTCTATGGGAGGTTCCGGTTACCACTGATGTTCTCTACCTCCTATTAAGCTATGTCCCTCTCATGATGCAACACCCTGTATATTGGAATGAACAGTGGTTCCAGAATGAGACCTTGTGGTGCTTCGGATTTTAAAGTAATGTAATTCGTAGAACTGTTATTCAGTAAAGTTATCTGTTGTTTTTCTTTTAAGTAATTATTAAAGTTGGTTATACAGTAATATAAAAGGCTCAGGGTCACAGATATAATTATAGAAAGCAGTTAAATGGATACACCAAAACATAAACAGTTTAAAGGGTGGACCATTAATAACCAGTGATCGGAATTTGGGTTTAATTCCAGTGGCGCACAGATATGAAATTTTACATCAAAATATTAAATGTAAGTTTGTTGTTTCTTACAAAATTAAACGTAATACGAACCTACCTTATGAGTTTATGATGTATTTTGCCATAATAAATGTATGTAAGTAGGTACACATATTTCACACATAAATCGTTATAAATCCGCACAGTACTTCCAAGTTTTAAATTTTATACTTTTAGTGAGTGTTCATAGTCTCAAAGTATACAGTAAGTATTTTTTCTAAAATTTTCATGTGAGAGACGATTTCTTTTGACAGTAAATATCTAAAGATATTCATAGGCACCTGATCAAGGAAGGCATCTAGTTCTATTACAATTTTTTTGCTAATGGCAAATACAACCGCCAAGTCTGGACTCCCTTGTAAAACACCAACCCACTTTTTTTAATATAACCTCACCAGTTGCACCTGGAATTTCATTATATAATTATTCAGTTGTTTTTTGAACAGTATCTAGTTTGTTAAATGTTTCTTCCAAGGACAAATTTGGACATTGAAGGTTTTCTGTAATTCTTGTTATGTTTTAAAAACATTGGAAAATATATTTCAAGTAATTTTTATAATTTGGAACATTCATTAAATCCTTTTGATGCTTAATCGCAGTAGCATCTTCATTTAAGGTTTCTACAACTCCCTTTACTGAGTTGAAGTTAAAATGGTAGTAACATGCCGCGTTTATCCATGTTCCCAAACGTGTGATCACTGGTTTCGGAGGAATCGGCAAATTAGGACATTTTTCTTGGAAATGCTTTATCCTACTGGGAGCTTTTAGAAATATTTTCTTTATATTAGCAATAAGTTTGTCAACAATCTCGCACTTTTTCGCATAAGCGGTGTAACGCATGCGCTAAACAAGTAACATGTAACACTTGTGGGTATTTCCTTTTAATTTTTTTTTCCAGCACTTAACATATACGACACTGAATCACTAGTAATAACAACAAATTTTTTAAAATTTTGTTCAGCCAAGTCTTGCCAAAGCCCTTTTAAAGTGTTTTCAAGAAAATTAAACACTGACTAGCCATTAACTGTTTCTAATACCTTGGAAGCTATTAAATGGCACTTGCCAGAACCATATGTAATTTAGTAACAACTAATAAATTGGCAACTTTATTTCCCAAAAACTCTGCCGTTTCGTCTACTGTAACCCAAAATCAGCCATTTTGAAGATCACTCCGAATGCCTTCCAGTTTTTCTTCATATAATTCGCTGACAATTTTTTTACGAAGCAGGTTTTCACTTGGAACATGTTGCCCCACGCGATATTTGTTTAGAAAATGTGTAAAATGGACGTTAGCGTACTAACGCTCCATGGAAGATTTAAACATATTAACAAAAGAGCCAAATCGAAATATAACTCGTTTTTTGAAAATTTCTTATCCTTTTTTGTATTACACTCGTGTGTGTAGCTATTTACATGTTTTAAAACAACATTTTTCTGTATACTCCTTATTATGACATCACAAATATTACAAATTATTTTTTCGCCATCAAAATATAGTGCTTTATAAGGCTTAATCCATTTTTCGATCGTACGTTTCCTCGGACTAAAACGCGGCATATTAATTGACAACAACTCGTTCTTTCACAAAACAGAAATATAAACTAGGCCCTGCCAAGTCCATGCAATTTCCAGTCATGTCGGCCACGTGTTGCAGGTGTGCACTGTTTACGCGCTTTGTTTCTTTAACTAATATAGTGTTTTTTGTACAAATAGATTATATAATTTATATTACACGAAAAATAAATGAAAGTTTATTTATTTTTCAGTGAACTAAACATCTGTGGTTATTTATTTTATTTATTATATTTCAACAAGTCCTTGTAACGACGCACCTGAAAATTACACCAAAATAACAGGCCATAATTCAAGGATACACTCTTTGGACCAAAATATGAGGATATAATAACCAAACATGCTTTAGTAAATTGGAAGAAGATGCAGTGTGTCAAAGTTTTATTTTTTTCTGTAATATTTCAACTACCTCTTGGCTGATCTTAAAATTTGGCAAGGAAACATTTTTTGAGCTAATAAATAATGATTTCTGTATCATATCACTCTAGCCCGTGAAAGACCACTCATGAGCTACACCTGATGATGACTTTTTTCTCTCCTTTTTACAGTTGATGAATTCTGCAGTCAATTTTATTTGTAGGTAAGATTCAATTTCAAAATTATCTACTTCATTTAAACCAGACGTAAAAGAATTGACACTTCGTAATAATTCGCAGAGCTGAAATTAGGCCCAGACCTTTAATAAACTATTTGCAAATGAAATGTGAAAATTCCCTATAGATCCCATGTCGGCTAAAAATTTTATTCCAGGTCAAAGGTCACAAATATCAGTTTTTCGCGTATTTTTCGTAAACAATAAGTGTTATCGTAAACATAGATCATACAAAGTTTGTAGATCATACAATTACCTAAAAGAACTGTTTCAATACTTTTTTTCCTACGATTCATGAGATATCGCGATGTCAAACATTTAAAATGCTAACTAATGTGCACTTATACACGGTCTGTATAGGTGATAGGGCGTTCAATATAAATAAAAATATGGAAATATTGGTTTGTGTGTAACTCACACGCTAAATATACGATTCTGATTATGCTACTTGTCCCTATCTCTCTATAGACAAGTATAGATATTTAAGTTTTGTAAAGAATACACTCAACAATAAAAGAGACACATATGATAGACGGAACCGCAGTTACTCAAAACTACAAATGGCACCTAAGCAGAGGGGACAAAGAAAAAAACAGCAGAGGTGTCGCATGGGCAGTAAAACGGAACACCCCTATCCAGATAAAGACAAGAAAAGTAGACGAAAACATAACCACGGCAGACTTACACATTGGAAAGGAAAGCATATGCATCGTAGGAGTACATGTGCCCTCCGGCAAACGGACAGAACGAGTATTCAGACAGATCACTCGAGACTGGAAGAAATAGGAATACAAGAATGAACATAATAATACCAGGAGACTTCAGCGCGCATATAGGAAAAGACGACCAAGCATATGAAGACAATAATATCATAGGAAAAACCTCACTCCACACATGGACAAACGATAATGGAAGCGCGCTAAAAACCTTGGCACATCTGTTCCATTTAACAGTTAGAAACACATGTAGCAAGAACCTAACCTGCCTTAGTACATGGAGTAAAGGAAACCTCAACTCTCAAATAGTCCATATCCCAGTGGATAGAAAAATAAGGAACAGGGTTAAAAACATTAAGGCAAATCAAGCAACAAATGTCAAAACAGATCACAAAATATTATATGAAACACTAGTAATAAAGAAACAAGAAGCAGAAAAAAGATATAACAAAACAACCAATGACACATGGAACATCTCTGCTACAGAACGAAGAACTCAAAAAGAAATACCAGAAGGAAATAGAAAAACTACTAACAGGAGAGGAACTAAATTGGTCAACAATGAGTTTAAAAATATAAATAGCGGCGAGAAAAAAGGTTGAAAGGTAACAAATCCCCTATGAGCCTAAAAAGAAAAGAAACGAACGAGAAAATTACGAAAAACTAAAGAAAATAAAGGCCACAGGAAAACAACATACACCAAACATAGACAAAAAGATAAAAGAAGCGGGATAGGAGAAAAGAGACGCAGAGAGAAGGCACGAAGAGAAAAAAAGCAGGGAATTCTTCGAAAACATAGAATCCACTCCAGAGGAACAGAGATTAAACCAAACTTTCAGACACCTCAAAAAATACAGGAGAAACAACAATACGCAGCCAAGAAAATACCACTCCAGCATTGAGTCAGGAAGCTAAAAGAAGAAGGAAATGCAGAGAGAAGTCAAATAGAACCAATGCAAGAAATGGATCGCTGGCTTTTGGGCAAACCACCGTCAAAGAACGAACTACTAGAAATAATGGCCAGAACTAAGAGAAACACGGCCACGAGAATAGATAAAATAAATAACGAACGATAAACGATAAAGCCCCCATCGTGCTTGCATACGCCGACGATATTATCATCGTCACCGAGGAAGAACGAGACATCGTTAAATTTCTAAGCATGACACCACATCTGGGGCCAACAGAAGAAACCTGAGAAGAGCTGAAAGGGACATTATCCAACTGCTAGCAAAAACAGAAAAACTACAAATAATGAAGACAGATGGAAACCAAGAAGAAGCATCTCACAAACACCTACACGCTCCATCCTATATTCCTACCCAATGCGTCATGAGGCTCTCGCGGCTAACAACAAGCATGTCCAATGTCCAATCCAGCGTATGCAGCCGGTGGTATATAAAAGCATAGGGGGTTTGTTCCGACACACGGTTGGATCGTCCGTTGGTCGGTCGGGTGGAGCCGCCCTGCCATCGCAATGCCCACCGCACGCTGGCAAATCAATAAATCAATCAATCAATCAATACACACAACAATAAAAGAGTACAGTTATCCTGTGTTCCTTTAGCATCTGCTGCTGCTTATCAACATTTATATCTTGTCTACGATCAAATTCAAGTATGGCTAGGCAACGAACTGGACCCAGAAGACTGAGGACGGAAATTAATAGACAATAGTTTGGAGCCAATTCAAACTCCTCTCCTGCCTGCTTCAGAAAAACTTCTTCATACTATTTCTTGTAATTGCAATAAGGGTTGTAGTAATAACTGTGGCTATAAAGCAGTCGGATTATTTTGTTCACCAGTATGTACCAATTGCCAAGGCCAGTCTTGCTCTAATGTTGAACCAGATACAACAGATGAGAATACTTATAATATTAATGAGGAGATAACTGATACATCTTTTCTCCCACAACAATTTACAAAAATCCAGCAAGGAGAGGAAGAAGAAGGCGAAGAAGACGACTGTTGAAGTTGAATTCCAAGATTATCAAACATACGACGATTTCCAAAAGTCAACAAAAAATCCATTCCACTTTGATAATTACCAACAGTACCATTTTTTTAAATCAATAGGAAACTGTCTGATCAGACTTGCTTAATATTAATCGATCGCGGATTATGCCTACTGGGGAATCACGTTAAAATAATTCGCCAAGTACACTACCTTATATGTGCATATTAAGCAAAATACGACGTTTCTAATTTCTGAATGATGATTCGTAGGAAAAATGTATTGAAACAGTAGTAGATACAAACTTTGTATGACCTATTTTAACGATAATGCTGATCGTTTACGAGAAATAGGCAAAAATCTGATATGTGTGACCTTTGGCCTTGAACGAAATTGGTGGGGACTTTTGACATTCCATTTGTAACAGTGTATTCAAGGTCTATGCAGTTGCAGAGACACTGCGCAGATCGCAATCCCTAATAGATCCATTTGACTTTTTTTACACGTTTCATCTACTATTAACTTAGAACCTTATTCAATATAATATGATCCGTCGGGTAATATTATTATCACAGGCACCGTCAAAAGTTTCCACGGATCATTTCTCTCGATTTCTATGTCTATTGGATAAGTAATTGAAAATAAAATGAAACTATTATTTTCCCGTTTAACTAGTTCTAGTTGTGTCAAAACGCGAAAAATAATTGGTCTCAAATTGTTACCGTATTGTCACTACATATATGTTAACGAAATGTATTTGCATGAAGATCAAGTTATAGTAACCTGCAGAAAATTAATATTGTTTCTAAGGTCATGTCGATAAAATGTGAGAAGTGGTAGATTATAGCAAGCTAGAATTTCTTTAACTTTCGAAGTAAATATTAAGTATATTGAGAGTTAACAGAGATGAAAGATGAAGGTTTCATTTTTATTTAAAACTCTTCTAGAATTAGTAGTTATCGAGTTCTCCCATAGTGCCGCTCCTTCACTATTAATATATTGTTAAGTTTTAAAAAATAGCAATTTAAACAAAAAACTAATAATAAACGCATAACAATTGGGGTGGGATAGGCACTTTTGATTCTACCAAATTTTTCTTGATGCATTACCAACGACCGTTATAACAAGATGCGGACCGCAGCGACGAGACAAGGTCCAAATTACGCAATAAAGTTATTTCTAAGTATTGCCAGTTTAGTGGCGGAACCATGCTGCTCCCTATACCAGACATAACATGCTTTAATGATTCAAGTTTTTATTTAAAATGACTAATTTACAACCGAAAATTACAATATCGAACCAGTTTCTCTATCAATGAATGGTCCAGGAACAAGAATATTAGCATATTACCATGGTATGTGTGAAGTTACGATTAGGATTTCCAGGTGTCTAAAAATATGTTTGGCATAACCTTCATTTTACGTCAAATATTTGATTTCAACTTAATGTATGTGCTAATTTTAATACCGCTTAAATACAATGTGAAATATTATCTTCGGCTAATGTAAAACAATCAGGAAGTCTTAATAGAAAAAATAAACAGACGTACATAAGAATCACCTTTTTGCGGTTTATGTATTTAAAAGTGAATATGTGTAAAAACAAAAATATATGCATATTTATATGGCGGATCTACTAATTTAAAAACAAATTTTAATACACGAATAACTACATTTTATAAACGTCCTTGTTGTAACAGTAAGTGTTTAAATATTTAAAACTTAAAGAGGCAGTAGCAGAAGGTCTGTACTTGGATACATTGGATAATTCCACGGGTAGTTATTAGATCTAAGAAAAAAGAACCACCTTCAAAAAGACGATTACTAAAAATTATGCATTAATATTTCACCGACGGTCGTCACCCTGTTAATTAAATCTTATTCCCTTAATATCGACATCTCTAAGAGAAAAAATGATCAGTTTTCGGAGCACTACGGAGTGCCTACAAAACGACGTTCTCTCCCACCATCTGTGGTGACTCCTTGTGGATAAACTGCTTGCCACTATCACTCCGTGTTAAGTCAAGATTCAAGCATATGCGGACGATTTAATCATTCGGGAAAATCTGAACACGTACTTTCTAATACTCTTCAAGATATGCTAAACTGATGTGATGTGAGAGGGAGCCTATGTCTCTCAACCCACCAAGATGCTAAGTATACCCTTCGTCAGAAGAAAGAAGCCAAATAACTTGGGTGAGACCATTCCATTTGCGTAGGAAGTGAAATGCCCAGGGGTGACACTAGATAATTCCCACTTGGGAAAGTTAGTCCACAAAGTAAGACTGTCCCTATTGACATATCAAAAAATGTGTGGAAAATCTTGGGACATTGGCCACCAACAAATATACTGGATAGATATTACGGTTATAAGACCACCTATAGCATATGCTTCAATAGTTTGGTAGCCGAAAAGGTTACAACAAAGCATCAAAGCCAAATTACCTGGATTACAGAGACAAATATGACAATGTTATGGCAATAACAGATGCAGTAAGCACCAAAGAGCCAACTGCTCTTGAAATTCTCCTGGAACTATTTTCTCTCTATATTTACCTAGAAAGAAAGGCCAGATGGGCAACATGCAAAATTCAAAATGGGTGATTAACATACCGCAGACTAGTATCGCGGAGCACAACAGTTTGCTGGGTGACATAAACTGTATGCATTCTGGGATTGTCCTCAGATTCCTACCTTGATCAACCATGAAGCTCCCTTTAAAGTCCTCTTTCCTGGAATAAAACCAACCTATTAAGGACAGATATTTGTTGATTCACTGGCAGCTCCAGACCAAAACTCCTGATAATCCTGTCAGATTATACGTAAAAAAAATTGAAACTTCGTAACAATTCGCATAGAGCTGAAAATTGGTATAGACCTTGATTGCACTATTATAAATGAAATGCCACAAAAGTCTCCACCGATCCCATGTCAGCTAAAAATTTTGTTCAAGGTCAAAAGTCACAAATATCGTATTTCTTGTATACGATAAGTGTTATCGTAAAACTACATCATACAAAGTTTGTAGATCATGCAATTATCTATAAAAACTGTTATAATACTTTTTTTCCTACGAATCGTCATTCATGAAATATCACAATTTCAAACATTGAAAATGCTAATACGCACTTATTCGCAGCCTGTATACTGTATACGTCATCGGACGTTCAATATAAGTAAAAATATGGAAATATTGGTTTGTGTGTTACTCACACACTAAAATATATATAAATTATACGATTCTGAATGTGCTATTTGTCCCTAACTCCGAAGCTCCAAATAAAATTGATTTTATTAACAAGTATAGATATTTAAGTTTTGTCTTCCTTCAACATCTGCTGCTGCCTATCAATATTTATATCGTGTCTACTATCAAATTCAAGTATGGCTAGGCAACGAATTGGACCCAGAAGGCTGAGGATGGAAATTAATAGACAATAGTGTGGAGCCAATTCAAACTCTTCTTCCGCCTGTCCCACAAAAACTTCTTAATACTGTTTCTTGTAATTGTAAAAAGGATTGTAGTAATAACTGTGGCTGTAAAAAAGTCGGATTATTTTGTTCACCAGTATGTACCAATTGCCAAGGTCAGTCTTGCTCATTGAATCAAATACAACAGATGATAATACTTATGATATCAATGAGGAGATAACTGATCCATCTTTTTTCTTACAACAATATACAGAAATCCAGCAAGGAGAGGAAGAAGGCGAAGATTAAGAAGGCGAAGAAGAAGACATGACTGTTGAAGTGGAATTTGAAGATTATTGATTGTTTAAAGTCAACAATAATCCAGTCCACTTTGATAATGACCAACAGTACCGTTTTTAATCAATAGGAAACTGTCTGACGAGACTTGCGTAATCATAGTCGATGGCGGATTACGCCTATTGGAGAAACCATGTTAAAAAAATACGCCAAGTACACTACCTCATATGTGGTGCGGAAATGTGTGCATATTAAGCAAAATACGAAATTTCCAACTTCTGAAATCGCGATATCTAATGAATAATGATTCGTATGAAAAAAGGCATTGAAACAGCTTTTATAGATAATTTCAATATCTACAAACTTTGCATGGCCTATTTTTACGATAACGCTAATCGTTTCGGGAAATACGTGAAAAAATGATATTTGTGACCTTTCACCTTAAATAAAATTTTTAGCCGACATGGAATCCGTGGCATTTAATTTGCAATAGTGTAATTCTAAAGCGGTTTGGAATTATTAGAAAACTCTGACCGAACTAGGAAGGAAAAACAAATAGACTCTGGCGTTGATACCTGGCCACGCTAGCATGGAAAGCTACAGTTGCCGATTCTTTGGGACCAGAGAAGTCGGTCAAAAGCTAGTTAAGACATTGCAAAAAAAAGTAAATAGAAGTTTGGCACC
This sequence comes from Stenurella melanura, assembly GCA_963583905.1. Taxonomy (NCBI): domain Eukaryota; kingdom Metazoa; phylum Arthropoda; class Insecta; order Coleoptera; family Cerambycidae; genus Stenurella; species Stenurella melanura. Next base: position 43,369,522 of record OY757315.1, on the reverse strand, counting down.
CTATATCTTTTTTACAGGGACAAATTACCAAATCCTATTTAGTTAAATCCTCATATTTTGGTCCAAAGAATATATCCTTGAATTGTGGCGTATTATTAATGGTTCACCCTGTATAATACACACTGTTTACATTAAAAAATCTGTTACAAATAATTGTACTTTTGTGAATATACTACCCCTAAATACACTCCATAATCCTGAACTATTAAATTCCGTTTCAAATTGTCCACGAATAATTGTAAATATTGAATAGTTGAAAATAGTTATACCTTTTAGCTAAGTCCCAAATGCAAATATATCCTGTAAAGACTATCTGCAGTTCGTGTAATCCCTTTCAATATTTTTTTCATATTGCACAAATAACTATTATTATTATTTACGCAAAATTATTAGCTACCACAGAGTAACGGCTCCTTCAATCAATTTTTTCATAATATATACGTTTTTCTAAAATCATTATATGTAAAATACCATCAGGTCTAGGAAGGTTATTCAGTTCTCGACACCATCCGAGACAGCTTGAAGGACTAAGGAGAACATCTAAACTATCAATATCTCCAGTAAGAGCTTCAAGTACTGTACCCTGACCCGGTCAAAACGGTAATTCCAATAATTTAACGGTACCCTTGAAGGGATGACGCCTACGCTGGAATTAACAACATGCTGATTTGCCCTAGAAGCAGCCAGTTTTACTATTTCATTGAACGAGAATATGTTCTTAGTGTGTGTCAGTATAGATTTGAGATTATAAAATAATGTTTGCTAAACAATGAACATAATTTGAAATTATCACATCATTCTTTTCGTGGGTTTAAAAATCCAATTTTTCCGAACGAATATTCTGAAAACATTTCTCATGTTGGGGTTGTTTCTAAACATCGAACTATTCTTCTGTCTTGTAACAGTTAATTTAATATGAAGTTTAACAATGTATCATTTGCCAATACGTTATAACCTACAGGCGGGTTGGCGTAAAACCAAACAAGTTTGAAAGTATTTCTTGAATTGATTTGACGATAACGTGAAACGTAAATTTGTAAAAATAATGTAATATCTAAGTCATGAAAGTTTAGCATTCCTTTTTCATAGATTTGGATACATTATGACTATTATTTTTTAAATAAATGAGTAATAAATAAACTTATACTATTAATTTGTTGATATCTAATAATAATTATTGAGATGACGTGATATATTTGTTACGTATAGATGTCGATGTTTTGGTGATGACGGAGTTGTCGGAGATGCTATAGATACTAATACGGATAGCATATATTTGCTCATCAAAGCTGTGAAGTTTCAATAACCCATCGGGTAGTAGCCTCCCCTTTCACTTATATCTGGCGGCAAACTCACGTTTTTCAACTTGTTTTCTTTGCGAATTTTAAAAATGTTTGCATTTAATTTTGGCTGTGCAGGAGATCGACCGCTTTACATCTCTTCCGAAGCTATGTAATACCCACCTAAAATTGCATATCCTCCACGTATAGGCTAATACAGTGGGAACCTAAAGAAACGCACAAAATTCATATCTTTGGTATGTGTCATTTGTGAAAAAAATACTCGAATAGGTCGATTATAGTTTTGTAAATGCTACATTTTGTCACTATACCAAAATTTATGACGTCATTGGTTTTTTACTTAGGACGTCATCATACATTTTTTTAAATGGAAACAGGCATTTTTGTTTACTGTTTTTGGTGGTATATTCCTTTAGCTTTCTTGTAATATGAAATAAAATTGATATTACCCAAGCCATTCTTTTGGAAAAAAATGTCCTCCACGTATAGGCTAATACAGTGGGAACCTAAAGAAACGCACAAAATTCATATCTTTGGTATGTGTCATTTGTGAAAAAATACTCGAATAGGTCGATTATAGTTTTGTAAATGCTACATTTTGTCACTATACCAAAATTTATGACGTCATTGGTTTTTTACTTAGGACGTCATTATACATTTTTTTAAATGGAAACAGGCATTTTTGTTTACTGTTTTTGGTGGTATATTCCTTTAGCTTTCTTGTAATATGAAATAAAATTGATATTACCTAAGCCATTCTTTTGGAAAAAAATGTTTTTATTCATTGATACATTACAGAAGTAATTGTCAGAAATAATCATCTCCATTGCTCAAATTGGGACCCTCCAACCATTAGGCATTGACCAAGACGGGTGTAGGCACTTTGCATGCTGTTCTGAAGCTAAGGCTGGCATTAACTCAACTCGCAAAAACGGGAAATATCTTGTGGCCGTAAGATTTTCTTAAAAAAGAAGGCCCCAAAAAACGATCACCAATCATACATGCCCACACGTTTACTTTGGCTCGTCGCTGTGTATGGGCTTCTTGAGTCCAATGAGGATTTTCGCGTGACCAATACCTACAGATATGCCGATGTACAGTCCCCTTTAAAGAAAATGTAGCTTTATCGGAAACAACAATGTTCTTTAAAAAATTTGGGTTTTCATCGCACAAGGTCATCAACTGTTCACAGAACTGTAAGCGCCGATCTGAATCGTCCTCCCTACCCATAAACAGTCGTTTATCTAGTCGTCTTTATTTTTATTTTATTCATATCCTTCTTCTAAGTTATGGTTAAAATGTGGTTTGTATGGAAGTACTTTATTTTCTTTTAAAATTTTTGGAATGCAACTTTTTAAACGCCTAATGTTTCTCAACGAAAGTTTGTGATTTTCGGCAACAGATGCCAACACTAATAATGACGCCGCCAGCGTCATTTTGGTCATATTCTTTTTCTTTATATCAAGCACTGAACCAGCTTTTAATTTTTTTTTTACCAATTTATGAACTGCCATTCTTGACACATACACACTGGGAAATCTCTCACTGAATTTTTGAATAACCTAACGCTCTGAACTTTTACCGTCTCCATAACACTGTACCAAAAGAATTCTTTGCTCGACAGTTAACATTTTAAAAATTATTCTTTAATTCAGATATGTTATATATAGACGTAACTAGGTAACAACGCACCTAACTATCAAATATAACATTAGAGGAATTATAAAAGATGTTCCTAAAATAGGATTCCAAATTTCTACAGCGTGCAGTATTTGAGGAATATAAAATAAAATAAAAAAATAAATAAATAAAAATTTGACAAAAACCGTATTTTATTAAAAATTTCGGAAACAATGGAACATTCAAATGAAATTTTGGATTTGGACATACCATATAAAACAACTGTTTTATTTCACATGTTGTTCCAAAATAAAAAACAGAACCAGTTTACTATTACGCAATTTTAAGTTTTTGTAATTTTTGATCAACCCGCATAAAAAATATAATTTTTGTCAACGTCATTACTATTTTCTTGGCAAGCAAAAACTTTAATAAAGAATAACATTTTCTCGATAAAGCCATTACCCCTATTGTAAACTCCATCCGCGGACATACTGTACACAGTGAAACTTTTTTTTTTTGGGGCTGTGTTATCTTATCTTTAGATTCTATAGTAGATATATCATGCTCGCAAAATCAATAGGAATTAGTAAAAACGCGATAAATCATTTCGGAGCAAGATTCTTGACGGTGGTATTATTGCCAAATGTTGGCATAGTCTCCCACCTCGGGGACTATTAAGATGTTATTCAGGACATCAAGATATACCTAAAACACACTTATACCTTAATAGAGAATTATTTCGTATCAAAATTCTAATTTCCCTGGATTATAATCAGAAATCACTAATTAACAAATTGGCGCCAGGTTAAAAAATAAGGATAAGAAATAATATCCCCAAATGTGAAATCGGGTGATCCTCGAGGTCAACCATTTATTATCATTATTATTACCAAGAGTATTATATAAAAATTTGGCAACTATAATTAGCGGTGAACAATATTTTCTGAAATCGTAAATTACTCGTGCCAATCAATTGTTTATGAAACACCTATTCGCAACATGCTTCGTCAGTTTTCGATCAAGGATGCCTTCAATTAAGAGTGTAATGTCATGATTTTTTAAGTGTTCTCCGATGAAATGTGGTCAGGCGGATAGTCAAGTGCAAGGTGGTCATTTCCTGGAGCAAGCAGTTAATTTGAACAATTGCGATAGTAATTGCCATGCTGAATGAATTTACACGTCGGATATCCAAGAATTTGAATTTTGTGCTGTTTTATGTTATAAATAGAATTTTTCAAAATGAATCTGGAATAATTTTGAGGAACACATTCTTCTCCTTTTTTACAACATCTTGACTTATGTATTAGGATCCATTCTAGTTGGTCTCTCTTCTTCAATATGATTAAGACGCGTCAGATCCACTCAAAAGTAGCCCTAAGTGGAAACCCTGGGGAATGCCGGGTGACAGACAAAATGGCATAGATTTTGCAGGGTCCTCTTATACAAAATTAGTGAAAATGGTACACTGGCACAAAAGTGTTTTTACTCTTGCTTATTTGGGGAGATAATTAACCCTCACTTGCGGGCGGCAGACTTTTAACGGTAGAGCGTCGTAGGTAAGGAAGTATTGTTTGCGTAACATTAAAACATAACGGTATAAGGACGCCATGAAACTTAAAAAAAATATGTAAATTGTGTATGTAGTTTTATGTTTCGCGAAGTTGCGGAACGCAAAACATAATAAAGTTAACGAATATAAAATGTATCCATCACATTCAATACTTTGGACAAACGAGCAAAAGAAAATCATATGACATTTGACAAAACACACATTTAATAACTAATCTATTATATGCAGACGTATATGTACAAAAAAAATATAGAATTGTTATTAAAATTACTCTTGATCTTTGGATATTATCCAACAAATAATGGGCCTTAAGGGACTGCCCCTAAGGCCCACAATATACAGTTGGAAAAATACTTTGTGCAATAAGAAAAATATGGAAAATAAATTAGTACTTACACCCTTCTATTTAGATCTAATGATATTCACACCTCCATAGTACTATGCTGTTATGCGTTACATAGATATCAGTTTATAGTAGCGCATACATGCAAAATATTAAAATGTTTATAATTAATTAGTAATTATGTAAATGCCAAAAGAAAAAAATATGTAATAACAATAAAAATACGGCCTGTACATAAGTGGTGTTGATCCAGGAATCGTGTGGTGATAATAATGATGGAGCTCTTCGCCTGAAAGATGGTGGCTCCCTTTTGACGTCACTGACAGGGTACTAAGTTTGTACGTGGAGTGTAGTACGCGACCAAACTTCTGAAATATAGAATCCTAGCTGGTCCCACGTTGAGTAAAGTCCAGAACCCCAAAAAATAAACGAATAACCAACTCTATCTATAATCATAGGAATTTCTAAAAATCCTAAAAGGAAACAAATACTAAGTACGCTGAATATAAAAAGAATAACGCAACTAACCTTCTTCAGCAGGGTTTTTTTGGACAAGACGGCAGGGCGAGAAATATGTCGATTATATTAATCGCGAAAAAACTGAAATTAACGAAGAAATGTGTGAATATTACGAAATAAACAGAGAAAGGTTTACTTGCAATGGAAGCAAAACATCTCAGACTTGAGAGTCAGGTGTACTAAGTTTGCTTCATGTTATAAAACGGAAAAATGTGAATAACCACTATCGTACGGAATTTTGACACCCACCAAGAGTCAAGTCTCGAAAGCTCCTGAGGTTCGAAGAAAACGGAAGTCGTCCTGCGTTTCTTTAAGCAACCAGTAATACACCTAGGCTAATAAATTAGGATATTTATTCCTTTAATCAGGTACCAACCTAATTTTTACATAAAAGAAGCGTATTGAAATGTTACAACTCATAATGTTCTATTTTACCAATGAGAACTGTATCCTTTGAATTACTACGAAACTATTGAAGGAGGGACCCACTTACGTTTATATTTTTACGTTTATTTAATAAAATAATATGAAAATAAGTATACACTCAGTCTACTGGCTTTCCTTCGATAGCTGTCATAATGTAATTACTGTAAACAGCTAAATTTGAAAACGTTTTTCCACTGAGGACGTAGAATCAAAAAATTCACATAGTGTTTATTTTTTTATAGCTGTATACAGCACTAATTTCGGATATATGGTTCTCATATTTCGATTCGAAATGTAAAGCTATGTGAATTGTCTATCAGTGCATAATAAAAGCTATACAATTTTAGGCGCGGAGTGTTGCTTAGTAAATATTCCACCCCTCGGAAGGGCTGTAAAGCAGAAGGTTCCTTGTCTATTAAATATAAAAAATGTCTACTCTTCGATAGGGAAACGGAAAAATTTACAGGTCAGGGGTAGCTGGTTTCCTGGCGACGGTGATTAGTCTTAGAAGCGTTAATTAAGCGAATAAGAAGAAAGGTCATAGCAACATAGCTTGTACTATACCGGGTGTCCAGTTAGTGCTCCCTCGGATAATTGTACCAAACGGCTAACTGTATAAAAAAATATTTCTTAACAAAACTTTCAATGTTTCATTTCTACTACAAAGTCAACTTATTACGAGTTACACGAGGAAATATAATTTTTTTAATGGAACACCCTGTATTTTTAGATACCAGTTACGCTTCCAAGAGCCTAAAGTATTTTGCCAATTGAATGCAGCGTTGCCAAGTTATGATTTTCCTCCTGTTTGTTTTGACAATTAAACATCTTATTGACTGCCATATCTCCGCGATTTATTAATTGTATTTTCTGAAAATGTAGGATGTTATTTGATAACGATGTATTTATTGAAAAAGATTTTTGTAATAAATTATTGTTGAACCGGATGTCCAAAATATTTGTTTATATTTTTCTTATATAATTAAATATTATTTTTCTCATTTTTTTAACGGAATGTCTGTAATTACTTCCACATCCACGTAGTGAATTACAAGTACAGTAATCGTAAAAAAAATAGAATTTTTTTTTTCTTGAAATAGGTTTAGAATGTCATGAAACGTCGAGATTTGAAATTTGAGCAAAAAAAATAAAAATTAATTCTGTCTGTCGGTCTGTCTGTTTGTCAGTTTGTCTGTCTGTCTGTCTGTCTGTCTGTCTGTCAGTCTGTCTGTAACTCTTTTTGTCCGCACGCTTTGTCCGGAACGGTTTGAGATATTGATTTGAAATTTTGTATATGTATATATTATAACGAGATCTGGAACTGGATTGTTTTTTGAAGATATCCGGTCAAGAATTGGGGGGTAAATAGAGGTAAATATGGGGAAATATGTAAATCAACCTGGTAAGAGTACAGAAATTTGAAATCGTATGTCCTAGAAGATTTTTTAATAATATTTTTCAATCCCCCACCACCAGTAATCCATTATTAAAGGGGTTGATAAAATGAAATTGAGATATTCACTTGAAATTTGGGACACGTATGTATTGCAACGACATCTGGAACTAGATTATATTTTGTGATGATTCCGTTGAAGGGTTGAGGGTTAAAAAGGAGTAAACAGGGAAAATAAGTAAATCAAGCTGGTAAGAGTACAGAAATGTGGGATTTGGTGTATATACTAGAAACCAAGGCCTCAGATTTCTTTCTAATATTTTTCAAACACCACCATCTCCGCTCCATTATTAATGGGTTTGATAACATAAAATTGAGATATTTACTTGAAAGTTAGTACACGTATGTATTGTAATGACATCTAATTGAGATGATTCTATTGAAGGGGTGGGACGTGGTAGGTTGTGAATAGGGGAAAATAAGTAGGGTAAACTAAAAACTTAATTTTTAACGTATATGGTAGTAACCAACGCCTCAAACTTTTCTATGACACCTGTTCCAAATATTATTAAAATTCTATGACCAATAATTTCCACATACTAGAGTACAAATCTAGTCAAGGTGTTTCCTTTAAAGTGACTTGGATGAAAAATCTGGATGTGGAGGTAGTGATTCCTTAGACAGCGATTTTTTCTTTATTTTAGCATTAAAATCTAGTATGGCTTGGTCTTTGAACTAACTGAACACATGGTATATTAAAAAAAAAAGAATTTATGGGTAAGTATTAAATTTAATTAATTCTCTTGATGGTAAACATAAATTTCCCTAACATCGTTCTTTGTGTTTGAGGCAATGAAATACTGAATTTAAGCAATTTAAAATTATTGTTTAGACCTTCCCAAAAATGTGGTTTTGTACATTCCGGGGTTGTATCATGGTCACGGTCTAAATATACTTAGCATCGCAATAATACCCACCAGTAACAATGAGTACGTGGCTTGGAAATGGTACTTAAAAATTTTAGGCAGTCATATTTATTCTGATGTGTTACGATATAATTCAATGCCTTAGTTAACCACAAAAAGGTGTTTTATTTTATGCGTCTACAGGATGCTAATCAAACGTATAATTATTCGCCGTTGTGAAATGTTTATTTGTTTCATGTTGGTCATGGATTCATAATCATAACCGATTTGTAATAATAATTGAAATATTGTTAGGGGATCGAGAGTTCTGCGTGTTCGCGTGTTAATTTTTGCGACTATAATTGATAGTTATGAATAATTTATTATTTTTTAAAGGCATTTATGCAACACTTTCCAAGTTACTTCACACTCCTTAATCCTTGTGCAATTCGTCTATGATATAAGATTCCAATAAAATAATTACTTCCGAATGAATTCAATATGAATGAGAACAAGTATCGATAGATTTGCGTAAACTTGAATTGATTTCTATCTTTAAATTGGAAATAATTACAACATCTTAATTTTTATGTACTGGCAGGACAATAATATATTAATTGTAGTAGTAGGCGAGTCTGCCTGGGATAAGAAAGAGGTGACTTTACAAATTTTGTATACCATTTGAGTTAGCAACGGATTCTTACAGGAAAAATTCCGCTGAACGAGATTTTCTTATGACAAATTTTCCTAAACCGCGAGCTTCATGGTCAAATAACTGTTTAAACAAATTTTTTTTCGATTCTATTTAATAAAATGAAAATGATTTGACGAAAAAATCTTGATTCAATCGAAAGATATATTCACTACGCATCGTTTGGCGCGAGGCACAAATCATTTTGTCAACCCGTTCATTTGTTATAGCCAAAATTAATTTCTTAATTAACAAATTGATTACTTCGAAACTAATGAGGTCAGTTGATGGTTTTTTTTTAATACTTGCCTTTTATACCATAGAATATGCTATATTTTGGCTCCGATATCTTCAATACTTTTTTATTGTTTAAACAATTGACATAATTTTTTAATTAGCAAATAACTTTTTTTTCGATAGTTTGATCGACTTCAAACCAACTTTAAACGATAAATATTGATGTCGGGCATAACCTCCATAGAAGTCTGCACGAATGCAACTTTTTGCTTTTGTTTATTTAAAGTTTAAATTAATTTTGCAAATTAACAAATGGAATATTTTAGCTCTGGGTAAGCGTATCGAAATGGGGTTTTGTGCATATGAAAGTACTTGGAAAAAGGAACATTTTGAGATCAGAAAGAACTTGATCGGATAACCGGAACATGAAATAAAAGTGATATTGCGTGAGAGGTTCTAATTTGTTTATTGACAACTTTTTGGACACGAGGTTTAGTACAAATGAAAGCTAACAAGTTTTTCCATCATTCACAGAAAGTTCTACAAAAATATATTCAATCCATCAAGAGTTATATGCATTTTTGACTCTTAAAAAAATCTCTCCAGCAACGTGAAAAGATTTGACGCGCAATGGGATAGCGGGTTCGATCCTCGGTGTGGGCAATTTTTTTTTCGTAAAATTTGCTTTTTTTTCATGTAACCAAGCATTTTTCATGATATGAATGATTTCACTTTTTTAAAAACGTCGTAAATATTTTTTTTGCAATTTTCATTAATTAAATGGCTATCTTGTAACAAACAAATTATTGTTCTTGTCCAACGGAGGTTTGTCGGTATTTTTTGTTTTTTTTACTACTTTTTGTGAAAGAGAAGGCTTGTTTAACTTTATTTGAGGCAGGTGCCTGTCGAAAAAATTACAAAAATAAATAAGAAACAAATTTGTTTTTCACTTTTTTCTTATAGTGAAAGAAAGTTCACATCTCATGAAAAAAACACACATTGTTATTGTAAATGAGAAATAATCAAAAGATTTAACTATTTTCATGGCATTTTTATTTTATTTTTGGTCTTTCAATAAACAAAAGCAAAAAGTTGCATTCGTGCAGACTTCTATGGGGGTTACGCCCAACATCAATATTTATCGTTTAAATAATTGTTAATTATAAATTCAACACTGCTTTTAGATGAAACAATCAATATATCATAAATACTGTACATATGTTTCGGCTTATTAGGCCTTTATCAAGAGTATTACATAGTGCATACTAAAGTTTCCGACGTGCTTATTCTAATTTATACCTAAAAGTATTTAACATCTTTAATTATGGGAGTGTTTGGAATGGACCTAAACTGATTATATAAATCAATGGATAGCTCTTATCAATTTGTTTATAATAGGGGTATTCAAGAATTTCTTGAATACCCCTATAATAAACAAATTGATAAGAACTATCCATTGATTTATATAACTAACTTTAAGACGTAATTAGGAGTTAATTCATCTGGAGGAGGACAGGCTTTCCATTTATAATTAATCACGTGACGCCAGTCGGTTTACTTAATACTCAAAATCAAAAATAATTGCCTTGGAAATAAAAAAAGTTCAATTTTAGGCAATTTGATTCATGAACAGTTCAATAAATAATAAAATATACATAGATAACTAAATCAGTTTGTTCAACATATCACATGATTAATTCTAAATTTATGACTAATAATTGGTACTTTAAAAAAGAAAATTGTAGTTTCTCGTCTTATTGAAATTCGATATTAGTGGCTCTTTTTGATAACGAATAAGATTATGAGATTGTTTTTCAGCTAAAACATTGCCTAATATCTTTTTTTCAAAAATTAGTTCCATTTTTCTTCATAACGACGAACGCCACTGACGGATTTTTAAATATTTTACCATGACATAATCTCTTGATGGGTAAGTACTTTCCATCCTAATTTAAAAAAAATCGTATTGTTAATAAAGACTCTGTCATATGAGAGTCATGAAAAATGAGATATACTGTATATAGAAATGCCAAATTATACTCCTCTCGCCGTGGATCTCTATGACGGATATAATCTAGTTTGAATAAGAAGTATTTTACCGTATTATTTTACAAATATTCCAAATTTGGAAAAAGAATGTCTTGTTGAAGTGTTTAATATTTGTATAATCTTCATGATGGTAGGGGGTTATGTAGATACTAGTTTAATCTGCATGGCCGTAGGGGACTGTGTGGATGCTAGTGTTAGAATGAGAATTGTCAAATAGGAAATTAGACAAATTCATTTTAGGATTTTAATTTGCTAGCATAACCAGAATTCAGGTTATCGAAAGAATGGAAAGGTTTCATTAATATTTTTACACAAAGTTTTTCTTTTAGTTATAGATAGTTATTTTTTCTGCTGTTTGCAAAATCCTATAAAGAATATGTTTCAATATTTGTATAAGGTTTGGTGACACATTGTCACGTACACAGTCAGTATCTCATTTTGAAATTAGAAAAAAATATCTGAAGGAAAAATTGTAGGGGAGAGATCAAAGATGACATATTTAATAAAAAATCTATAGACTGTTTCACATAGTGGTGAGAAGCTAATACTTGAGTTTTCTAAGTGGAACACCCAACATTTGTTGTATATTTATAGTTGATTCTTCATTCTCTATCTAGGCCTATATTATTATTGGACTTTCACTACGGTGATGCAACGTTATTCCACTTTTTCCGATAAACAATGCATTTGGCGCGCTCAAGAGTAAGATCTACAAAAAACCCATTTATATTTTGGACCGTCTCGCGTCATTTCACTTTGAATGTTAGTCAAGAGCATATACTAATTTTCAGGCGTCTCAATGTCGAACCTAATTCTACAGACAGTTGTTTTATTATCACTGCAATATTAAACAACATAATGATAAACATTATTTAGTAAAAAGAAATCATATGTACAGTACAAGAAAAAGGGAAAATATAATAATATTAATTATTTAATTTAATTTAACTATACACCTTACTGTTAATAATATGTATAATAATTAGTTACCACATTGGAGTAACGGGGACAGGGATAATTGCAATAGCAAAGAACAATACCTATTTCTAGCTATTTTATCCCCAACAATATTCATAAGAACCAACAAGATATAAGATAATCGAGGAAAATCTATTTTAACCGTAATGTTTGCAATATGGCGACCATAGCGGCAACAATACTACTGTGGAAAACTTAATGTTTAAAAGTGAATTATTATTTGTTTGCTTATTATTGTAATAAAACATAGGTATTCAGGGTGGCCACTTTTCTGGAAAACAGGGAAAACCGGGAAAAGTCAGAGAATTTCATGTTGGTCAGGGAAATCAGGGAAAGGTCATGGAATTTTAAGAAAATTTAAAAAAAGTCAGGGAAAACGCATTCATTTTAATATATTTTTATTTTTACTTGCAACTAAAAATTTTTTATTCATTGAGAATTTTATGCAAGTCAATAGAAGTTCTTTTCTCTGAAAAATTACACAATTAGGCAATATAAATGTTTATTAGGGTGATTTTAATTATTTTAACTTAAAATCTGATTATCCCATCCGCTCAATTTATTATAAGATAAAATATTTACACCAAGTTTAGGGTGACTCGCTAAAACCCTTCCTATGCTTGTAAGTGTAAGTGTAAGTTTTCATAAAATCCCTAATATTCAGTTTTCTTTATTTATTTGAATCATTAAAATGTATCCAAGATGCATTTTTGTGTTAAATAAAGTGACTATTAAAAGTATTTTTATAAACGAAGTGAAAATTATAGCTTTATGCATTTTTTTACGAATTCGTAAATTTTACAATAAAAATTCGTTAAACCATTTTTATAGATCATTAATTGGGGTAGTATAAATTATTCTACACATTTTTTACTTTTTTAGAATTTTAAATTTCGTCAAGATTTACCCCTGGGAGGGGTTGAGCTAAACACTTAAAATTTTAGTGATTTTATTTTTTTATATTATAATACAATGAGAAGGAGAACCGAATTAAAAAAATCTCTATATGTAACGACCTCCCTAATTTTGATAGAATTTATTTCATTTGTTTTTTTTTTCAAGTTTCAAGTTTTCTTATCGAGTGATGTGTATTGTGTTATGTTTTTTTAAACATTTTTATGTGTTTTTGTTATCCAATTTACTTTGTTAATTTTTATGTTCAATCACAATCTTTATTAATAAAATGTAAAAATCAGTTGAAATTAACTTTTGGGTTATAAAAAGGCAGGCCCGACGAGAGGGGGAAGATAATAGGATGATTCCCCCCAGGGCTCGTTTGAGGAGGCGCGAAATCGTTTGAAGGTCCGGTGCAGAAATTTTTTTCTAGTCCATTTTACGCCCTCCGCTCCTCTTCCCCTCGCTCATCCAAAAATGTTCCACTGCCTTAGTTATAAAAAATAGTCAGGGAAGACTGAAGTGTATTAGTCAGGGAAATCAGGGAGCAGTCAGGGAATTTGAGAAGAAATATTAAGTGGCCACCCTGATATTCTTTATAGGATTTTGCAAACAGCAGAAAAAACTATGTGTAAGAACTAAAAGAAAAACTGTTTGTAAAATTATTGATATACAATCTTTGCGTTCTTTCGATAACCTGAATTCTGGTTATGCTAGCAACTAAAATCTTAAAATAAATTTGTTTTTCTTATTGGATAATTCTGATTTTACCATTTTAATTGCTAGCATAACCAGAATTCAGGTTATCGAAAGAATGCATAAATTGTAAGTCAATAATTTTACAAATTATTTTTCTTTTAGTTCTCATAGATAGTTTCTTCTGCTGTTTGCAAAATCCTATAAAGAATAGGTTTCATTAAATTGATGATTGTAATAACCTCCCTAAATCACATATAAAAAGACTGTTGCAGGAATAATTCATAGGTACACCTTTTTTTCACTATTTGTACTGTTACATACTTGTAGTATTATTTTTATAAACCTCATAGGTGTCTAATTAAAATCTAGGTTAATTTGAAACTTGTTCGTAAATTCTGATACACAAATCTGAATCTTAAAATGAGGATACCAGCGTGACATAACACCATTATAACATCCATGCGGTTTTCACCTCTGTTATACATAAACAGACATCCAAAATCCACTTTCGATTATATAATAATAACCGGTATTTCAACGGTTAAGGAAAGTATTCACATTATCCTATTTTATATAATGCAGTAATTGTGTTTAACTTTAGTTGGAAAAGTCGATGTTATTTCAATATTAATACAAGGTGTCCTAAATTAGTAGCGTAAATTTAACATGTATACGAGGCGTTAACATACAATGAGTTAACTAGATACCAAACATTTTTGAAAAAAGTTGATTCATCCGCCTTTGAAAATGGACGTTAAGAATTATGTAAAAGCCGCTGTACAGTCTGCAATTTTCTTGCAAGTGCAAGAAATCTTGATCAAAGGCATGCGCATTTAAGAGCCAGCTGATCATGTTTGGCAAGTTACTTGCACATTTCAACATCTTGCAGATAATCGGTTCTGCTCGATTTTTCTTGCAACTTTGGTGCAAGTCTGGTGGATTATTTAGTGATTTCAATGTTACCAATACAGACAGAAAGTTCCTAGAAGCACTAGAATATTCTCGGCGATTTAAAACATGCAGAATATGTTAGGTTAATGTTAATTGTTTACTTTGTTTGACAGTACAATTTATTTCTGCAAAGTTGGCAAATCTTGCGCAATATTATTGCAATTACATAAATTTCCAGCTGTAAAGCTTACCGTCAAGAAATATTACCTGCAAGAAATTGCCTTTGCAACATCTTGCTAGCAAGAAAATTGCAGACTGCAAAGCGGCTTTGATCAAATTTTGCCTCAGTGTTGACATTAGGCACTAAGGGTCAATTAACTGGGCGAAGATAGAATTTGGTTTCATAGATCTTGCATGATAGCCATTTTTTTAAAAACGCAGTTTGCTTACAGAAATTTCTTCCGCCCTTTTTAATGGTCCCTTATAGTCCCGGTGTTAGGTGGCTTTATCGGAAACTCATCGTTACACGAATTTTGTGCTAGTTAATTAATTCAATCAAACACAATTTACGACAAAATGAACTTTTGTTAGTACATTTTCTCGTTTTTAAATATTGTGATATCAAGAATGGTCAAAGATGGTCATAGAATTAAATATCGGGTTGATATAAGCTAAGAGCTGATGTCACCTTTCCATAATGATTGAGTCATCTGGGGTGCCACAGGGATCAATTCTAGAACCGCTCTTATATACGTTATATACATCAGGCATCGAAAAAGAAGCTGAGCATTGTCAGCATTTCTATGCTGACGACACTCAGCTCTACCTTTAATTTGATCCAGAGGTATGCGGCGAAGCGATGGTTGCTATTAATAGAGACTTAAGCTCGTTAATACAAAAGTCTAGAAACCACGCCTTAAATGTTAAAGCCAGTAAAACATCGGCTCTTGTTTCTTGTTTTTGGTCATCATAACAGCAGGTCAGTTATAATGGAAAATCTTTAGATAGATATAGATGGACATCTCCTACCTTTCACAGAAAAGGCAAAAAATTTATGGGTAACATTTGATACAAATCTAAGATATAAACAGCATATTATCAGTTTTTTGAATTTTCGTAATGAGTTTCCCAATTATAAACGGAATTTACAAAAAATAGCACAATTGTTAACTAAGGATAAAAAAAATAGATCGTTAATTACTCAAAAAGTAATACACTGATTTTTGTAAACTGAATTTTGCTATTAATAGAATTCAGTTTACAATGGAATCGGAGCAAAATAGTCAATTAAACTTTCTAGATATGAATATCAAAAAACATAACAATCAGTTGAAATTTAGCATCTACCGCAAACCTACTACTACAGATACAGTAATACATTATAATTCGCAGCAATCATGGCAAATTAAGATTTCACCCTTTCATAGTCTAATCCATAGACTGACGAATTTTCCTTTAGATCAAAGTGATTTTGATAGAGAATTAAATATAATTAAACAAATTGCAAGAAATAACGGATACAACGAGTCACTAATAGATAACATGGTCAAAAACAAACAACGCAAAATGCTTCAAAAAGAATTTTTCACTGTGCCTAACAAACCTACAAAATATAGTTTTATTAATTATGTTCCGAAATATAGTAACAAAATTTCTAAAAAATTGAATAATTTGGGTATCTCTACAATAGGTGTGAACAAAACAAATATAGGAAACAGTTTGGTTAATAACAAAGAAAAACTAAATAAAATCGATAAATCAGGTGTATATAAAATTAATTGTAAGGATTGCGATGCTGTCTATATCGGTCAGAGTGGTAGAAGCGTTGTCAACCGGGTAAAAGAACACAAAAAATCAATCTTAAATAACAATAAAAATACAGGAATGTCAACACACTGTATTGAAAACAACCATTTCATAGATACTGATAACATAAATTTACTTCATTCAGAAAGAAAAGGTAAACGTTTAGATCTGCTAGAACAACTAGAAATCAAAAAATCTTTCAAGTACAACCCTTGTACCACAAATGACCAGCAGAATTTCCTAAACACCCCTATAATAAACCAATTGTTAAGAAATATCCTTTGATTTATATAATAGTAGAGTGCTCGCGTTGACAAAAGTCGCTTAGTTTTCGATCCCGTTGGCACTTTTAGAGTAAAATGTATGACCTTGTCAGATATGTTACTTATGCCCTGTGGATTACGAATCCACTTGTCGTCAAAGAATCGTCATGAATATAAGGGCGCAAATCAAAATTTTCTAATTAACTACACCACGCGATAGAGTCAATCATGAAGCGTATTTTATCCAAAAATCATTAAATTCTCTGTAGAATTTCTATTTTTAAAATAAATAAAGAAACGAACTTTTACATAGGCTTATATGGCAGTAAAAATAAAAAATCCTCATTTTCTCTGTTCGACTACAGCTGAAAATTAATTATTTTTCGTCTACTTTTCCATTCCCACGACGATATCTCCCAAACTATTATATTTATCAAAAAAATATATTCTTTATAAAATATTTGCCATATATTCCAGATTACAATGGTTTTTAAATCAGATTTTTTGAGAATTTAATAACCAAAATATTTAATAATGTGTAACGTGACATCAATTTTCGAAGCTTATCAGCGGCATTGCGTTCGTTGCAAATTCTCGCTCTCCCACTCTTTAAAACTGTTTCAACACACCCCACTTCGCACCCGCTCTGGCCTGCAGTTAGATAGATTGGCGCATAGTAGCTCTCGTGGTTCATAATATTTTGAAATTTATATCTTGAAAATGATTATTACTACGAAATAAATGTAAGTATATTTGTAGAATATTAATTCAGTGTTACATGGACTTACATAAAAATTGTGGCCTGCCTAAAATTATTGTGTAATAGATTAACACATTATAAAAAACTTCCTATAGTTCACTGTTTGCAAGATACTTTCAGCTGGTATGTTTTTTAAATTTTCTACCATATAGGTAACTGATGTATATGCTTTTTAGAAGAAATTAAAATGAAAAGTACTACTGATAGCACAAGTTCTGAAAGTGAGATTGAGAAAAATATAATTGAATGTAAAACAGATTCGTAACATATTAGCTTAATTTGTATGAAACCGGGCCCTGTAATCAAAGGATTTGAGAAATCGTTTGCAACATTTACTGATTGTTTAAAAATCTATAAAAAAATAAGTAACCAAGGAGAAGATGATCTATATCCTAAAATTATGTCATTCAAAAAAACAAACGATTTTGACTGGTTTGGCACCGAAATTGCTATTCTAGTTTTACTAGCCAAAGAAATATAGAACATTTAAGAAGATAAATAGAGAAAGAAACTGAAAAGAGTTCAGATGGATTCAATGCCTGTCCATCAACTTTTTCCTATGTGTACTTTCGTAAAATAATTTTTTTAAATAGAGAAATGTACTTTTGTCAGAAGTACAACAATAAAGTTTTCTCAAGTAATAATCACGGAACCAGAAAGAAAAGTAAGACTACTAGCCCACCAGAATCCCATAACTTTCGAAAAAATTTGTGCTAACGATTTAATACCTATGGAAATTGAATATCATATTTCATGTTTCTAAAGTCGCTATATAAAATGCAGAGGTCTAACAATAAAAATAAAAGTGGAAAACGGACAGACAGCGAACGGAGTTCTACTAAAATATGTAAAATTCTTAGGAAATGGTTTTTAAAGCAAAAAGGGTATGGTATGTCGTCAATTTATGATGAGAAGTATCTAGAATGGATAGATATAGGTCTAAAAGAGAGATCAGTAGACTACTTACAAATACATTTACCGGCAAAGGAGTAAAATTGTTAAATCTACAAAGACAAACGAAAAATATGTTAATTCAGAAAACGAGGCATGAAACTTTGCATTTTCTATTGTGACTTTAGAAATATTAAACACGATATTTAGTTTCTATAGCATTTAAATCGTTAGCACAAATTCTTTAGAAAATTATGGGATTTTGGTGGGCTAATAGTCTTATTTTTCTTTCTGTGTTCCTGGTCATTACTTGAGAAAGCTATTTTATTGAAAAAAAATCATTTTACGCAAAGACACGCCTGAAGAAGTTATTGGACATGCACTCCATCCATCTGAACTGTTTTTAATTTTTTTCTCTTTCTTCATTTTTCTCCTTCAATGTTCCATATTTCTTTTGCCAGTAAAACTAGAACAGCAATTTCGGTGCCAAACCAAACAGCCAAAATGATTTGTTTTTCGAAATCGCATAGTTCTAGAATATACATCATCTTCTCTTTGGTTACTTATTTTTTCACGGAGTTTTAAACAATCAATAAATATTGCAAACGATTTATCAAAACATTTGTTTACAGGGCCCGGTTTCATACAATTCAAGCATAATATTTTACGAATCTGTTTTTCTTTAAATTTTATTTTTGTCTCAATCTCACTTTCCGAACTTGCGCTATCAGTAGTACTTTCCATTTTCGTTTCTTCTTCAGTTACCTATATGGTAGAAAATTCTGTTAAAATACATACCAGCTGAAAGAATCTTGCTAACATCGAACTGCCGAGTTTCTTATAACGTGTTAATACATTACACAAAAATTTTATGTAAGGCGAAATAACACTGAATTAATTATTAATTAAACAAATATACCTACTTATATTATTCATTCCATAGTAATCATTTTCAAGATATAAATTTCATTAATATGAACCACGAGAGTTACAATGCCCTAATCTATCTTACGATAGGCCATTGCGGGTGCGAAGTGAAGTGTGTTGAAACAGTTTTAAAGAGTGGGAGAGCGAGAATCTTTAACGAACGCATGCCGCTGATAAGCTTCGAAAATTGATATCACGCTACACATTATTAAATATCATGGTTATTAAATTCTCAAAAAATCTGATTTAAAAACCATTGTAATCTGAAATATATGGCAAATATTTTATAAAGAATATATTTTTTTGATAAATATAATAGTTTGGGAGATATCGTCGTGGGAATGGAAAAGTAGACGAAAATTAATTAATTTTCAGCCGTAGTCGAACAGAGGATTTTTGATTTTTACTGCCATATAAGCCTATGTAAAAGTTCGTTTCTTTGTTTATTTTAAAAATAGAAATTCTACAGAGAATTTAATGATTTTTGGATAAAATACGCTTCATGATTGACTCTATCGCGTGGTGTGGTTAGTTAGAAAATTTTGATTTGTGTCCTTATATTCGTGACGATTTTTTGACGACAAGTGGATTCATAATCTACAGGATATAAGTAACATATCTCGTAAGGTCATATATTTTACTCTAAAAGTGCCAACGGGGGGAAAGATAGAAATTAATTTGCACTCTACTATAATCAGCTTAGGTCCACTCCAAACATTCAAATAATTAAAGATGTTAAATTAAATCTTAAATAGTTCAAGTCATAAATAGATTAAGACATAAATACTTTTAGATATAAATTGAATAAGCACGTCGGAAACTTTAGTATTCACTATGTAATACTCTTGATAAAGGCCTAATAAGCCGAAACATATGTAGAGTATTTATAATATGTTGATTGATTCATCTAAAAGCAGTGTTTAATTTATTAACAGTTATTTTCAAGATGTTTCACAAGGTACCTACCACAAGTTCAGTTCAGTGTGTTAAATATGCATCTAAAAGTTACAGTTTATCTGGAAATCGGTTTATTTCATTTAATAAACAATGAGTATTGGTTTTCAAATGTTCATACAATGTACTAAGAATGTATGGAAAATTATACCCTTTTGTCAATAATCAGCGTCTATTTAGTTAAAACATTTTCTGTCTCGTATTATTGCTACATGGACAAATTCATGGTTTTAATTTACTTAAACACAGTATTATCCACTAAAGTATACGTTAGATATTTACCTCTAGATTTTTTCTATACATCATGCATTTTATTCACTTTCTTGTATTACCAATAATTACTTTTGCAAATAGAGCACTACTGCAACTTTTATTAAACATATGTTGTTTTTATATATCGCATCGTCTTGTGAAGTTTCTTTTTCGTTCCCCATAAGTTCATATTTTAAATTAAAATTTAAACGAACAAAGCTGCGATACAGATACATTTTTAATACGCTTTTATTATAGGCTATTGAATATGTTTTTTAATAATGAACAATTGCATTAAAAGATTTTTATTGTTTAATATGTTTGTTAGTTTAACACCTAATAACGATAAAACCACAAAGTGCTACTAAATTCCATGGTGTTTTTTTGAGAGCCATCCGAAGAAGTCCATTTTTTTGTCTTATCAAAATAACTCAAAAACAATGCAAATTTGGAGAATTTTACGAGAACACTTTTTTATTGAAAATGAAATTTCTCATCCAAGCACGTTGAAATAAACATACTTTTCTATCTGCTCCGTACGACCAACGGTAACCGAGATATCACCATTCAAAGTTGACCATTTTTGGCCATATTTTACCGCATTTTCTCTCATAGGTTCCGAGGACGGTTTCGTTGAGGATGATTTGCTATGTTTCCAATCAAAGAAAACAGGAGACTGACATGAAGAAATGAATGCTGATGTTTCGAAAACTAGTTTTCACAAATTCTGGAGCGCTTGGCCAAAGATTCTGTGACTGTGATGGACAACGCATCTTATCACAGTAGAAAAATGAAGAAGATTCCGAATTCTGGCACGAAAAAAGCAGACATACAAGCCTGGTTGACAAGTAAGTCGGTTTGTTACAGCGAAGATATGGTAAAAGCTGAACTCCTACATCTTGTCAAGCAGTCTCTTGTTATGCCAAAATATGTGGTTGACGAAATTGCAAAAGAACAAGGTCATACGATTTTGCGATTGCCTCCATATCATTGTGAATTCAACCCGATTGAATTAATATGGGGCCAAATAAAAGGAGAAGTAGCGAGGAACAGTACTACGTTTAAAATGAAAGAGCTTCACCAATTATTTCAGCAAGCCATTGGAAACGTTTCTGCCGAAAATTGGAAGAATGCCATTCGTCATGCGCAAAGTAAAGAGAAAAAAATATGGCAAGTTGATATCACAATGGACACTGTAGTAGAGTCACTGATAATTCATGTGGGGGGTGACACTTCATCGTCTGAATCGGAAATGGATTAAAAGCCGTATGACACAGAATAAAATTCAGGAGGTGATAAACAACCTACGCTGCTCCCTCTACTGCGCATGCGCCTGCACAGTGTCCAACACAAACATCTTCAGCAGCCAACCTGCCATCTCTCCAGGAGCTACGAAGTTCCTATGTTCAAAGGACCCTCACGGAGGGGCAGAGCGACCCGACGCCGACGGTCCAGGCTGGGAATATCGCTGCTGCCCCCCTCCAGAACCAATTCAGACTGACAAACTAACAAAGTGTGCCGTAAACATCAACATTAGTGATTTTTTTTTGTGTGTGATTTTATTTATTACTTCGAATACAATTATCAAATTTTCCATTCCATTAAATAAGTTTCACTTTTAAATACATAACTTTTAAGTTTATTAATTAATAACGGTGTATGTATAATATGTAATATTTATTTTTATACATTATTGTTATAGCGTTAGCACTTAGTTTTCGTAGATATTTATACAGATAGGTACCTCTCGTAAGTTTTTCTTGGTTCTTCTCACGAGTAGTAATCGAACCTTGTGATTATAAAAAGTGTATGTAGTAGGTAACATTTTGTTTTATTTATTTACACTTGATTCACACAATCAGTGTTATTCAAAAGTGAA
The DNA here is from genome assembly GCA_963583905.1 of Stenurella melanura. Lineage (NCBI taxonomy): Eukaryota > Metazoa > Arthropoda > Insecta > Coleoptera > Cerambycidae > Stenurella > Stenurella melanura. Next base: position 43,347,271 of record OY757315.1, on the reverse strand, counting down.
TTTGTTGAATAGCAACTGCTCCTCGCTGGTTCTCAGTTGTAACAATATAAAAGAATATATACAATCTATTATACCATTCAACAATTTTTGAATTTTGCCGCTTTTACAAATTTGTAGCGTCTGAAGCTGGTTGTTGTCCTCAATGGTCTAAGCAAAATGGGGAGCGGCCTTACTGCATCTCTTGAGCGAACGGATTATAGTGTTTTTTTTTCTAGTAGGAATTACATTTAGAAATGTTCCTACTTTGATTGGTCTAATAGTCAATAGAGGTGTGCAACCCGAGTGAATTTAATGATCCGACTGACCGGATCTGGGTCACTTAACTGAACCGATTCAATGAACCGGCTCAATTGAGCTGATCAACGCGCAGGCAAAGATTAGGGAATTAACAAGATAGGACAGCCGGCGGAAAACCTTTCATCTTTTAGCAATGGTGCCATTGACATCGACATTTAAAATGGATATCTCGCACAGTGGCCACAATGTTATAGTCAGGCGGAGAAGATAACATTAGAAGAAGAGACCAACAGTGAAAAATGGACAAAGCTGTCCTGATAGAACGACCGAACTAAACTGACTGTCAGTAAAAAAACAGGTTACTTTGTAATATATGTCACATGAATTTGTAAGGCATCTATTTGGTTAGGATAGAATTGTACATTGAAAGAATAATTTTGACACTTTTTTCTATAAAATAGGGAAAAAACAGCCACACGTAGCTGTCATCGAGGTCTATACGTGACGTAGCACTTGCCGATTCTAATGAGCTAACCCATCTTTTAGTAAGATTGGTCAAATTTATTTAATGCGTATGCGACAAATCCCGAAACCATTTCCCGTTAAATTGGAGTGTCCCTTTAAACTAGAGTTCACAACGGTCTTCGTCAATTTCGTCTTCTCCGTCTGACTGTCCTATCTTGTTAATCCTCTAGTCTTTGGCGCAGGCATAATTAGTTCTGTTCTACTCAAAGAATTTATATAAATAGAAGCAGATACACATTTACAAGTGTGTTGACAACATAGTTCAGACATTACATTTTATAATCATCTCTTTCTTTATGACCAAAATTACTATAGCCCCATCTTTGTTGCAGCCACCGTCATTTTGACACGACAAATACATGTAAATATAACCTTAAACGCCCAATTTGTGAAGCGTATTGATCTGTAAATAAACTATTTTCAAGTGCTGAGGAGACAAAATATGACTTAAAATTGCCTCAAATAACGCTTATATGCTGTTTCTCTGATACGATGACAGTTTAAAGACAAAATGTGTCAGTTATCAACCTATTTTGAGCTGTATCTTTACATTTATTTTCCTAAAATTAACACTTTTATTTACCGTCAAACTACAGCAATATAATTAATTTTAAGGGGCCGTGGATTCGGAAAAAGATGTGTACTAGAGTCAAATTAAGTAGAGGTTGTTTCATTTAATAAGCCGATTCATAAATTTTTTTGTATCCCTTACGAATCAGAAAAGAAATACCTAACTAATTTACAGGAAATCATGTGGCAGTTCATTTATATTTTGAAAATTGACCTAGACTTTTTTATTTAAAAAAAATAATATACCTCCTGTGACAAAAATAAAACTACTTACCAACTGTTTTTAATTCCTACAAGGCTACAAGTAGTGGATTGTCTAGTAAAATGGAATTCTACCCGGCCACAAATTGGACTGTGAATTTGAGCATCCGTAAGGAATGTTAAGGGGCAAGGAAATAAAACAATCGTTTACAATACTTATATATTTTTGTACAGAAATATTTGCACTAAACATGAAAATAATTTAAAGGTTATATAAAGCTGTAATTAAATAACTAGATTTAGACATATGTCTATGCTACACTCATATGCCACGGCCTTGAACAGGCCGCAACAGAGATAGCGTTAAGGGCAATGTTGTATCTTGGAAAAAGGTATGTTGGACATGTTGGCAACAGTATCGTATGACTTTTATGCTTTATCTCTGCTTCTATTTATATAAATTCTTTGGTTCTACTTCTCTTCCCTCTCGAGTGGCTGTCGGTCTCCAGTCTTGCCACCGTTTTCAACTAAAATTAACCAACTATATTTATTGAAATGAAATAAAATTAAATTCGCCGTTCGCTTCAATGGAGTGAGCGATGTACTCGTACCTAGTAGCGTATTTTAATTTTATTAAAATTCATTTTCTTTTATAAAATAGGTAATTGTTTGAGAATAAATAATTCTAATATTCATCGACAAATAATTATAATTAAACTTTGTCTTGTCTGGCTGCCAACCAAAGTAAATTCATTATTTGTTCGTTACGTTCAAGCGGTTCAACTCGTACTAGAATCATAGATTACTGGGAGGGATAGATTGGTAACTTCTGTGTTAAAACTTGACGGTTTGTGAAAACGTCAACTCGCCATCTATTGTTTTGTTCTGGTACTAAATAATATTCTGCGCGTGAGCGCGCCATTTGAATATTTGGCGCGTTCCATTCCTGTATTTTTGTGACAGTATATTATTAAACTGTGATCATGTACAGAACTACGGACCAGTAAGATAGTAAAACTGTATTAAAAATACTAAACAATGGGTCAACAAATACGATACAATTTGAAGATTAAAACGTAAATATTTATAAGATTTTTTAATGTAAAATACTGTAAAAAAGGAATATTATAATAGTGCATTTCTTTGTTAAGTATAACTCGCTTCATTATTCAACAAGTTTTCTTTTTCTTAATTTAACTTCTTACAATATTGTATGTTTATTATATGGCCTATCAGAGATATAAACTTTTTTATTATATCATCCTCTAAGAACTTGGTATGTTCACACTCGTCAAAATTAAATTGTACATATTTTGTACAAATAATTTCAACAGAATGTTTTTTGTATAGCATTTCACAGACAATATTTGTATAACTCTGAGGCAAATATCAGCCAAACCAAGAATTAATTTTGGTGTACAATATTTCAATTTATTACTGATTCAATGATTATACTCCTAAGCTCAACTGATAATGCCACTCGTTTATTTTGTTACTACAGATAAAAGTTTTTTTTACAAACAATAGTTTTTTATAGTTTTAACATTTCTGTCAATAACTCCACTTACGTGGCCAATAGGCGGGTTCGGTCATAAAAGAAAAAAACATTTTTATTGACAGATGTGAAGTTAAATAGTCAACAAAACACGTATGTGCAAAAAAAATGAGAAAAAAAATTGCAGCGCCTGCAATTGCCAAATTAAAATTCCGTGATAATGGTGGAGCCCACAACGGGATTGACGTCAGTGGCCCGATAAAAGCTCCGGCTCCACCCTACGCGCACGTATCCCGCATAGCGCAAGCAGCGAATCACTATAATATTTAAGTTTTGTGACATTTGTCGGTGGTGTTTCTTAAAGTCCTAGTCGTACAATGCAACCGGGGGTACCAGAAAGCCGATTCCCGAAACTTACTACATTTCAATGTGCAGATTGTGGCATATTTTTTATTTGTATTGTATTTGTATTTATTATTTAGTGAAGTTTCGGTAAAGTTTAAACAAACTAACATTTGAATACGTATATAAAACAAACAATCTGCTAGACAGGTAACTTTCACCGTTTGTCTGTAAACTATTTTGTTTCCTGGCAATAAATTATTATTATTTATTTATTTATGTATTTATTTATATTTGTTAGAATGAAAATAGGCAAAGGTACAAGCAACTGACAAATATACGTCGACGATTTCACGCTCTAACGTCTATAAGTTTACCTTGTACTTACTAGGGATAAAAATAAAAAACACCGCATGTACAAAGCAGATTTAATGGAACCGCCGGCGTCGCAGGGACTCCATTGATGGGGAATTTTCTATGACAAGTAAATATAAGGTAAACTATACCGATTTCAAACTTTAAACTTATATGAAAAGCATTAATTGCTAACAGTAGGTATATTATATATCATATAGTGTGAGCTGCAAAAGCCCTTTGAATAATTTCAAATAAATTTACACTACGTACCCACTTTTTACAGATCAGGAAGAGAAGATTAAGGAGAGCGCTCAGCGCTGTCGGGCCACTGACGTCACCGCAGTAGCCTCACGCACAGGTATGTTTCTAGCCTCGCGGCGACGGGAAGATTTTCAAGTACCAATAAAACCTTTATTTTTGGACATTTAATTTTTAAATTTTATATGGTTGTTCTTTTCTATGGTTCCTATCGATTTAAGAAAAAATTGAAAATTGCCGAACCCGCCTATTGCCGCTTTATCTATCAACGAAAAATTTTGTTCTGTGATATTAATATTTTCATTATCACTAATGTCTATATTTTCTTTATCGACCTATTCCTGTACCCCTTGTGTTACCAGATGTCTCACTCCATTTTAAATTATTTTTGAATTAACAACTTCACCTTCACAGTTTGAGACAGAGCGACTGTTCGCCATATTATTATTATTTAAGTATAGTAATAAAGTCTTAAAATAATTTTTAAACGTTTTTAAACACTGGGGTTAATATTTCTACCTTTATGCTGACGGAGTTGGCCGAAAAAGTTTTCCATGAGGTCTTAATTGATGGCTCGAGGCCTAAAAAATGATTTTGTACTTCTTCCAGAAACGTTTACTCAAATGCTCCAATCCACTTAAGGTAACTGCTGAATTGCCAAGGGATGGTAGTCTGGCTAGTTTACGATTTATTTCCTTGTATTGTATATTTCGCATATAGTGTCTGACTCTACTCCAGAAAGTTAAATGTCCACTGTTATTACTAATGGCACATTTCAGAACTTTTCCAGCTACTGGATACAAAGTGTACCCATTTGCACTATCAAATAACTTGTTCCTTTTCCTGTATGTTCTAATTTTATTTTTTTCATAATTTAACTCTAACCTCCTCTCGTTCAGTCAACTAAAAATGGACGCTTGTTTGTTGATAATTTATTTTGACATTTTGTCAATCAGCGCTCCTAGTGTCTTGTTCTGGAACCTAAGAGACAAAAAGGGAAGGTGTGTCTATCTCCCTCACAGTAGTATCCTATCCAATATAACAGGCCCTGACTAGAATACTAGTTCAGCTAAATAACATATCCAACTGACCCGAAGATCCGATTCACTTAATTGTAGTGAACCGGTTCATGTCGTTCAGTACTGTGATCCCAATCTTCTGAACGGGTCGTTCGCGAACGACACAGCTCTAATAGTCAACAATTGAATATTATTTCTTGCATCCATAACATAGTGTACAACCTCGTAAGCACATTGTAATAATTAATTATTTTGCAAAATCAGTTGAATACGTTTGCACCTATATAAATGAACGACCTTGCTAAGCATTTCAAGAATTATGAATTATTGTGTAAATGTATTTCTCTCGCTACAGGTTTTGGTGCACTGAAAGTGACCATAAAATTTCTCTCTGGCGATTGCATATGAGATTTTATTCTGTTATGTAAGAGAACGTGTTCTAGTTTCTTACGTACCGCTGGGCACATGCATAGCTAAAACTGCATATAAAATTGGATTAGTCATCAGGAAATAAAAATAATAATTAAACATATTTTGGGGTCGATGACAATAATACAATTATTATTACATAGTTGGCAAATACAACAGTAAATATATGTTATCTGCACCTGCAAAGGTTATTTACTCTATCTAGGAGGTTAATTTAAATTTTATAACATGTTGGAAATGATCACGAAACCAGCAAATTTGTTTATAATTTCATTGTTCTACGATTATTCTGATGTATTATTGTTATTTTATTAATGCTTCTAAATGCCGATTGATTATATTAGAGTTCCAGAAAATACAATTTTGTTGTCTGCAACTGAACTATTTTATAAATTTATCATTAAAACGTTTCTGCAGCAAAATTGTAAAATATCTTATAATGGAGTTAAAAAATTATTTTATAAATGTTTTCGTGACCAAGTTATAAAATATTTCAGCTTATGAAACTAAATCATTTTATAACAATTTTTTAATATCGTTCAGCAGCATTTTAGCACCGTTGTAAATATACATTCGAATTATTTTATAGTTATTTCTTATCATCTTACAAAACTGTTATATTAAAGATCTGTTTGTGACAATTTTACTTTTAAGAATAAGTGTTGTTCCAGAACATGTTACATAATTATTAAATAGCATTATATTTGCTGTAATATGGAAACATCAACAAAGTCATTACAAAACAAAATTGTTTACTTAAACATAAAGATGTGGTGGCTAACGATACAATAAAACATATTTGAGAAAATTGATTTCCTGCGTTAGCTGTGTATTTATATTTAGTCATAATTAAAGCCTGTCTTTTAATGAAAATTTGTCCTAATTATAGTACACGAGTTTATAATAAAATTATTCTCCCAAAATTTTGGTTACCAACATTGACAAGAGCGATGCAGATCTTAACAGATTATATAACGGCGAAACTAAAAACGTCAGATTTAGGATAATGGAGAAACTTAAAAAGTGGTTGTAAAAATATTAGGTACATGGCACTAAGACACCGTTTATACTGCTGTAAAATGAAACGACGCATTTCTCACACTACAATGTTAACTTATCAGGTCATATGCCAAAGTACTGTTGCTTCCACTAGTAAAAGTATCTTGTAGTTAATGTTTTTGGCAATAAATAAATCACTAATAAACAGCTCTGTAAATAAGGTGAATTACTGCTACTAATTTCTAGGTTATGTTTATGCATATTAAACCAACTCTCTTTTCATGGTTGCACTTACAACTCAGTCCCAACAGATTTATCATAAGAGTTACAAAAGTATCGCGAAAGTGAGTGATCTATTTTATAATATTCACGAAAGAGTTACACTAAGGCGCATTATTTTATAGAAGTTTTATAGGAATATGTGTATAAAGCAGTATTTCAAAAAACTAATGGCTGTTTAAAAGCTCTTATAAAACAGTTGTTAGGTTGGTTTATAGCAGTAATTTAACAAACAGTGAAGTCTGTTTTATAGTACAATTAAACGAATCTTTAATAAAACTGCTATATAGTGATGGTACTAATTTTCATAAGACTTCTGAAAATGTTTATACAATTATTTTGTAATATTTCCAATAGGCATTACAAAATATCAACAGCGACTGAAATATTTTATAAGATGGTGCCAATTTTGCATTTATAGCTGCTGTGAAAACGTTATGAAAGTGATTCTGAGAGCAACATTGTTTTGTAAAATTTGTGTCAGAAACATTCCTACAACTTTTATAAAATATCAAATTGTTAGTTGGGCAGTTTCGTGTTAATCATAGTTTCACTTACATATTCTCAGAGGTACTAAATACTATAAGTACTTTGATATTATCGGGTTATACAGTAGGATGGAGCGCTACTGTAGTAGGGAATTTTTATTTTTACTATTGAAAATTGTAATGGTAAAAAAAGTGTTATAGTTGATTGTAAATGTTATTCCAAAACCGTTTTGCAAACAAACCATATCTTCTGCCCTCTAGTACCGCTCAAAGGGGATTAAAGATTTAATAATTATTATCGATGCATAATAGCGAAGAGTAGTTGTTATTATATGTAAATAGTAACATCCTAAAATATTTTTTAAGTATATTAATAACTTTTGCCCTCTAGCGGCTTAGTAGATGGTTCATATACTCCACTGAGACAATATGCATGTTGAGGCAACACCGAGGGCGTTACAAAAGCAATGGAATAATTTTAACTTAGACGGTTCGTTAGCAGTTAGTAGATCTGATGGGAAAGTAGTAAATACTTGATAAAAAAAGTGGAGCCATATCTCAAATGAAGACACAATTAACACGTAGATCCAGTGATACAAAGCATTAATTTTTCATTCACCCCGAAAATCTATCAATGGTTTGCTTCCAAATGACAGAATACATGTCCAAGAACTGGTATTAAGACGTATATTAAAGGTCAGAATGACTTGTGTGATACGCAAAGACAACCCCGAAGAGAATATCCATCATTGTAAAAATAAATGTTGAAGCAAGCGATTATATCGAACTTTATCGATTAGCAAGCTACTAAATTAACAACCCCAATCATTCTCACCTAATCTTCCCGATGACAAAATTAAAAGCTCAATCGATTGTAAAAGATTGGTAGAAATCATCCCCTTTCCCTGTAATACCCAGGCGGTGGAAACATATGGCTCAACGGTTTGTGAAAATGCGATTGGCTTCGACGCTCGAGATGGTTTTATTAGAGTTACTTTTAAATCTAGAGTGGTAAAGCGGTTAGGGGGTGGGTGGGATGAAGCTCATTTAGAAGACACCGTTTCGTGGTGAATTCTGGGTTGATTATTTACCTGATAAAACAAAGAGCTGCTTACTGAACTCGTTTCGCATCGGTTGGTGCCAAATTATTTTTCTCAGTTTTACCTGTATTTTAAGGGCGCATAAAGGGCAAAAGATATTATCGGATTTTTCAGAAAAAGAGCATGGTAATAACTGAACGATATTAACAACTTTTTTCCACTATTAGAACAAAAAATACAAAAATTGTTTTTTTCGCTCCAACCTATTATACAGCGAGGTCCACAAGTAACGAATAAATTCATTCATAATTTACACTTGTTGAATAAAATCCTAAAATACGTCATTTCTTAATTCTACAATGAATTATTTTGAGCATCATTTTATACCTTCCGCTTCAACCCCCTTGGAGTGACAACTACCCCTTTATGGTTTTTAAATGGAACGAGGGTGCATGTGATAGCTCATTTGAAGGAATTTTAATTCTCTATCCAGTAGTACAAGATTTTTTGAATTTTTTAAATTTTCTCATTAAAAAATATTACATTTTTAATGACACTAAGTAAACAAAAGCACATGAAACAGTTTAAATCAAATGTTGAAAACCGTTGTCTCTTGCTGAAATTCTTCTAAAACATTTTGTATCGTTTCCAGGGTGATTTAATACATTTATTGCCTTATTCTGTCTTTTAATTCATCGACGTTATTTGGTCTGTTGAAGTATACTTTCGATTTTAAGAAACCCCCATAAAAAATATTCGAGCGGGGTCAAATCGGGGAAACGGGCTGGCCACTCAATTTCACCGCATCTACCGATCCACCTATTGAGATAGGCTCTTACTTCCAATGCAAAATGTGGTGTAGCTCCGTTCTGCTGATACCAAATACGTCTAGCAATTTCACTAGGGTTTGAAACTTTCACAGTGTTAAAATAAATAGTGTTAAAAATTAGCAGTAAAACTCAAATTTAGGAGAAAACACAATTATTTAGAAAGAAAGAAGACATCATGATACGATCAACTTAAACGGTGATGAAGCAGGTTTAAATTACGCAGTGAAAATGCTCGAGTAACTTAAAATACCTTGTGAAAATTTTCGTTTCGACACACTGCTTTTTTAAATTGTTATTTTTTTTTATGGACTTTTGATATACCAGGTGTAACAGGATCATGATATACCCCCCTTTCTCCTTTAGTTTTGAAGATAATTGATTGAAATTTAGGATAAACTACATACATAATAAGCGACACTTCTTGACATAAAATTGATTTTTTTGTCACTTCCGGTTTCGCATACTTTTCTGAATCCAACGATGCCAAATAAGTGACATTTCAAACATCAATTTTTTTTTATAATGTAATTTTTAGTTTTCTATTTAAGTGTGCCATGACGATTCCGATTTATTCTAAATGACCCGTGTAATGCTACAAAAACTACGTGATTTATGAGGAAATAACATTCATCAAAATTGTTTTTGGGGCAAAACTCAATTTTTTCAAATGAAACCATATCAGTACCGTGGTACCATTTATTAGTACTATTAATAAGGAATTTATTCATATGACGAATTAGAATGTGCGATAAATACAGACAAAGTTACAGCTAGACCTGATGTGATAAAGCTAATACGGAACTACCGCCTAGGCAGACGTGGAGGCAGAAAAATTGGAAATGCTATAAAATGAGAAGCATTTTTGTCTCTTTTCTCCTTTTTGCTCTAGCTCGGAAGGGGTGCATTTTTGGAAAAAACTTTATAGATGACGAAAGTCTTATTTTGACCCGAATGTTTGGCGGTTTAACTGTGGATACCCTGTACACTGAAGGCATTTGTTACGCAAAATTGTAAAAAATTTTGGACTACATGCACTCGAGATATAACTCCCATTTATTCACAGGAAATCATTTCTAATTACAAGAACCCCAAAACTGATACAATGCCTTTTAGGCATATTTAATTCTTCTCGTCCCTATTTCTCAGATATCGTCAGCGGTGCATAGTCCGTGAGAATTCTAATTAGATAAATAATTAGATTAAAAATCAGTGACAGTTATTCCAAAATAAACTACCTGTCTGTTTAATTCAACATATTTAACTTGACTTCAAGGTCAATGTAAATGTAGGGAAAACCACTGATTTTTACATGTTGATTAACAGGTAGGTGCCTCAAATTCTTAAAACACGTGCAGAGCAAGTACAGCAGACCCCGAGTTAAGAATTCAAGCACAAGAAATTACTAAGTTATGCCAAACAATGACATCATTTCCGAAAAACCATCAAGAAGTAGATAATATTCTTCCGAATCGACCTTCTAAACGTACTTTGCCAGTTATAGTAGAAGAGAATCTTATGGAATTGTTTTTCGTATTTCTGTAATCCAATGAAGGTTAGCGGTAAATCCATGCATCTAAACAAAATGGAATACCACTTCCTTGAACCCTGAGGAGACCTTGTACAAATATCAAAAATGTACACACTGAGTAATCATAGGAAAAATCAAGTTATATGAATCATGTTTTGTTTGCTTATAGTCTAGTAACGATATGATTTCAATTGCAACAGAAATGATTTCTTCATTGTGGTGCATCTTTAACCTTTGGAAACAACATATTAAAAGTGTAGAAAACACAAAACCTTCAAATGCTAGATTGAACTGGTATTGCAACAACAAAATATTACTAAAAATTTGGGTGATACTTGGGTACGTAATGGGGAAATAAAGAATACGTGTCTTTTTATTTTTCTCAAACATTCGGTAGAAGCTCGTAAACAAATCTTAACATGATCTAATAATTTATACACGCCATGATTTAATCATCACTAAAGTATTTAACAATTTCCAGTTTCAAAATTATTTAAATTGTTTATTAAAGTTATCACATATAAATAATACAAGAAAAGGGCATCTAAATGTAGTAGTTTCTCGTATGCCCTATGATACAATAACAGTGTCAAGTAACAATAGGGATGACGATAACAATTATTGAGAAGATAATTGAGAGCGGCTGAAAAGAAAAGAAATAAATAACTAATTCAAAAGCAATAATTTGTTGTGGTACAACAAACGAATAAGTAATCGAATAGAATGAGACTAAGATTGTACATGGATGGTTAACTGTAATCTATTATTAAATTTATTAGTTTACTAACAATATTTCTTAATATACTCTCTGGCAGGGCAAACATTTCTTTTACAATGACTGTGGATCTTATAGAGACTGGAAGTTTTGATCCTATAAAAGATATTAGATATACGTACATTAAATGCCAAGCAATTAATTAGGACACACAGGGCCTTGGTGGAGTGTATCTTAAAATATGTTATTATATTATGAGGGAGGAGGGAGAATTTACGACAATGCATTAAAACATTTAGGAACATGTCAAAACCGAGTTATAAAAGTAATGTTGAAAAGGTCGAAAGGACCTCCCAAAAAAAACTTTATGTGCATTACAAAGCTGTATTTTCTTCACACTATGAGAAGTAATACGTTCAACATTCAGACCAAACATGACCATATCAAAGTCCTTTATTGAACGTATGAAACGTTAGCAAATACTTTTTATAAAGAATTCTTTGTGTCATCGTTATAATTTCACATTGAGTGTCAGTAAGCTTTAATATTTTCCCCTCAATTCCATTATTTCATGAACTAGGCACTGTTGGCATGCAAAATATTTTTATAGAACTCAGGAAATGTTCTCTGATATCAAATTTTGAAAGTGCGATGATATCGGTCATGGAAAATGTATTAATAGTGTAAAGAACGTAAAAACGCCTAAAGCAAATTTTCTAAAAGTGTTATAAAAATCAAACTCTACAATGAATACTTTGGAAACTACCATGAAAATTGATAGGACGATTTTGACATTTACAAAGAGCCGAGTTTCTTCGCAGCCCCAAGTCTTGGGGAAAAGAATTCGATGTCAGCTGAGAACAGCTTTCCTCGTACTAAATGGCTGATTTTCAGTATTTAAAGCACATGTCGCTAAATCATAAATTTCTTCAAAAAGGATCTTGGGGACATCTTCATGGGGGTGAAAGCATGAAGCGGCGCTTCGTCTCGTACATTTGAGGTTATACACCATCAGTACATTTAAATAAGCAGGAAAGCTGCATATACCTACACGTTTCTTGAAGCAATTAATGTTCTAAGCGCAGGTAATATTTTCGTTATTCGATCACATTTGTCTCTTTGATCACGAATTACATTCGAGACATTGTCAATGGCTTGTTGTAACTATTATAGGGAGTCTATTGACAGCGTACGCCAAAGTCTTCATGCAACCCCACAAAAAAAATTCATAGGGGTGATATCTGGGCTCCATGTTCTTTCATTTGGCACACGCCCGCCAGGAAATTTTCTCTCATATTCTCGTACAACGGCTGCAAGATTTTCATTCACTGCACTATAAGTTAAAATCATATCGCAGTATTCATGCGAAGTAAACGCTGGCATAATGACCGGTATCGATTTACGAAAACAATTTTCAAAACATAAAAATCCAAACAGAAGCAGAAAAGAAACTGACCATACGTAAACAACTTCTGATCGCTTGAAAAAGACACGAAGCGGCGCACGCGTAAACACGCGTAAACAATTGAAGCATTAAGGGTAACCGAATTTCATTGTTCAGTAAGGTATCATTACAAGTTTTAATGCAAAAAAATGTACTAAATTAATTAGGATCACTCTAAAATTTTGCAGGGGGTTTCCCACATAAAAAACTCTAAAGCCAAATTGCTGAAAACATATTTAACTTGTAACGGAATTCAGTACTTTGAAAAGGTGGTTGATGCAATGATTTATTTGTCAGCGTAAGATGAGCAATGCTGCCGATTTCTGGCATTCATTGTGGAGATTTGCTCCAATACGTAGCTCGATCGCCTGCTGAACGGCCAAATGCAGCCACCCATTACATATTCATGCCATGACTGGGCGGCTCCACTCGACCACCCAACTGACGACCAAACCGCGTGCTGGAACGAACTTTGGACGCCTTTATATACCGCCGGACTGGCTGCATGCGCTGGATGAACATGGGACATGCTTGTTGCAAGCAGCAGAGCCACATGACGCATGGGGTAGGAATATAGGATGGGAAGTGTAGGTGTTTGTGAGATGATTCTTTCAAGTTTCATGCTTTTTTTTAGTTTTGGTCTGTCATCATCGGATGGGAATTGTATGCATTTGCGAGATGCTACCTTTTAGTTTCCATGCTTCTTTTAAGTTTCCATCTATCATCATCTCCTTATGCCCACTTGCGTTCATATATGGTTTCATGCCTGGAAATCTGTGTTTTCATTTGTCTGCCAGGACATACATTAGCACGCCGTAAGGAGCCTTTAATTATTGAAGATTCCACAAGTAAATATCCATTTACGGTGAAAGTGCGGTAAAAAAAGAGCAATTTTGAGCGGGTTATGAGAAAGAGGTTCGAGGGAATATTTTGTGCACCCTGTATATTGGTTTGTTTTTGAAGCAATCAGTTTTAATTTCCGTTTTTCAATTTCGGCTAATTTTTCTATTCCATAAAAAAATTATTACTTCTATTGTTAGATAGCTTTGCACCAGCTATAGATATAGCTTTATTTTAGCACATTATCTCAGTTATAAACTGTTTACGTATTAATGTTAAAGTTCACAAAAAGTAGTTCTCTTCTCCTGATTATTTAAAAAATCCAGTCTATTGGAATTTCTATTGAATAATTCAAACAAAATATTATTGTCAATAAATTAACTATTAATGAGATCTTGATTACCGGTGTTCAGGGGCGGGCCATGGTAAGTGATAATAAAGAGATTAAGGTCAGCGTTTTGCAATAATTTTTATAACCTGCCATGTAATTTCCATTTTACAAATTTGAAGTTCTGGGTGTGGAAAAAATGTTCATACATAGATTCTCTACGCTCGAACTCGAGACAGTGTTATCCAAATTAGAATGCGCAATTAGTCAAGAACGGTGGAGATACAATGTGGGATTTTATAAATAGATAAGTACATGGATAATTTATTTAGTGTCAAGATATAGACATTGTTTACACTTTTCATAATAATTATAACTAAAAATAAAATAAAGTAATAAAGAAACGTTGGGGTAACCCTAAAATTCAAATTTAATTTTTTCTTGTCTCGCCCGATAGTTTATTTATTTATTAATTTATTTTGAATTGCCATATCCAAGGCACCTAACTTACAGGATAAGGTTATCCATATAAAGGAAATATGTGTAACATGAGAGTGTCACAAAGATTTTATACAAATAAATATATAATATACAATTATGTACAGTGTGTTCCCGGATGGGGTAAATTATAACTTTCTTATTGTTGGTCTTTCGAGAAAATATTATTCTTAATAAAAAGTTTTGCTTATCCTGGCTGGAAAACTATGAACAGTAATATTTATAATTTGCTTTTAATATTTTGAAAACTTTTATCAACACAATTGTTTAAAATATCAAGTAGTGCTTAAATACGAGGTTTAGACAACAATGTCAATAATCACAGTTCACAGACAAGATTTTACGGAAGATTCTGTAACAATTCATGAACACAAAAATTATAGAAAACAATTTAACTCTTACATTGCATTTAATTGGATTAGTTAAACATGGTTTAATCAACAAGAAAATACACATTAAGAAGTAGAAAAATAAATAATAAAGCCGATGATTTTGTTGGGGGAAAAATCGTCCAGGCTCCCTGACTCCAGTTGCCCTTTGCCAAACAGTGACAACAGTGGCTCTTTCTGCAGCAGGACATTTACACAAAACGTGCTCTGCCGTTTCATCATCCTCCAGGCAGAGACTGTATTCGGCGTTTTTCACCAGTCCAATTCTGTGTAGGTGATGATTTAATCTGCAGTGCCCTGTGTATAGGCCTATTAGAGTCCTTAGGTGTAACCTATTTAGCTCTAGTAGTCTTTTAGTTCTGGATTTCAAGGAGTATGTAATAAACTCCTTAGAGAGAACTGATCCTAGTAGTTCCTGCCAGTGCTGGATTGTTTTCAATTCAGCCCAGGCTAGGATAGCAGCCTTGGCAGAGTTTGCAGATATGTTAAGTGCCGGTTCTGGTCCTATAACGCAGAGCAGTTCGCAGAATAACTAACAATTAGATACCACTGGTAATGTTAATAACATGAAGAAGTTAAAGAAGGAATACAAAGATAATTGTGCAGCTACTCTTATAGTTAAGAACTCTGTAAAAAAAAGATTTTGCCTCGGAAAAGATATCAAAACTGATTCTTTCATCGAAATATTCTACTTAGTGATGAATCAACATTCTCAACTAATAGGGTGGTTTCCTCACAAAATTGTAGAACTGGTCCAAGGAGAATCCAAATTTTCGGTTAATAACTAATAGTGAACAATTTGAAAAAGTGAATCCTGACTTTTCGAAACAATCAAGTTCCAGGGACATTCAAAAAAATTAGGAAAAATTTTATGATTTTCGGTTTTTTGCTCTAGCGGCTAAAATAATGAAAGTACATAAAAATGTTTCCAACAAAATTTGTAGCTCGTCTCTTTCTCTACAAAAAAGGTTTTTCCAAATTTTCGTCTTACTTAAGCCGTTTAGGAGATAAATCCAGTTTTCCACTTGTAGTTTTGAGCCGCTCAGAAATGCGCGGAAAATGAGAATTCTCTGGAAATTTCGTAGGACCGGACACATCGATCGATAATTCTTACTATTTAGAGTCGCTAAAAAACTGAAAACAACATAAAATATAGAGACAAGTCTCAGCTTTAATGTGGAACTAATCACAAAATTCATAAAAAAATTTATCATAGAGAAAAAAGTGTTAGAAGATGGCTTAGTAAACTTTATGCAGTTGATTTATTCATATCTTTGAGTTTTATGCACCCTGTCTATTTCTCCCGTAACAATGGGTGCTTCTTCACTGCATTGATTCGATTCCACGCGCTTTAGCCTATATTTTGTGAAAATTTCATTGAAGAATGTTAAGAAACAAATAAGTTGTATATGTTTTACTGTATGATTGTGCATTTTCTGAACGGATATGAATAATGGAGACAAATTCAAAAAGATTAGGTTGCCTAGCCGTAGGGGACTATGTTGGATGCTAGTGTTAAAATGAGAATGGCAAATAAGAATTTCTACTTGTTAGCATAACCAGCAGTCAGGTTATCGAAAGAATGCAAAGATTTCATTAATATTTTTATATATAGTTTTTCCTTTAGTTCTCATTGATAGTTTTTCTTTCCGCTGTTTGCAAACTCCTATAAAGAATATGTTTCATATTAATATTTGTTTAGTAAAACGATACGCTCTGCGCTTTTTTACTAATAATATATGAAAAATTATGCACTCCTATAATTACGAAAACCAAATTAACGTCAAAACTAAACCCAGCCATACATAAAGAGATTTACCAGGTTAAGGTTGTTTAAAAATAATTATAATCTTTTAAGTAGCAATGTTTGTAAGGTCTAAATTGGATAGATACTAAATCACATTTTGCAACATACATTAAAACTGAATGATAATTACTATCAACGAGAAATTAAGTAAGTATTTGTGGTTTGTAGTGAAGTAAAAGTTTTTAGAATAACACAGAATTCGTAATAATTAAATAAGTTTATTATACATAACATCATTAGGGAAATATTGATCTTAATATAGTCTAAACAGTTGTGGCGTTCTTTTACTTGTTGATTAGCGATTTTGTCTTGCTTAAAATTGATCTCAAAATGGGCAAAATTCTGGGCAATGGACAAAAAACTGCATCTACAGTATTCTGTGTAAGTGTAATAAACGTTATTGTTCGTTTTTCAAAGAATAAAATTCATAAAAATCTGAATTAATTAGCTAATCAAACTATTTACTGTTTTCAACTAGTACTTAATTCAATAGAATAGGAAAAAGTTTGTCATGATAGGGTTGCCGCTTTGAGCTGAATATTTATAATAATGAAGTATACAGCAGTTTTCGTGAATATCTTTTAAACTTAGTGTATTTTGGAAACAAATTTTAAAAGATCATTAAAAATAACAAAACATGAAATTTATTATATCTGTATATTGTAATAAAAAAAAAAACAATTTAAATAATACAATATTAAACTAGGCTTTCTCATTATCATCGACGATATCTGCTTGATCTTGATTTATCTCATGTTTAGATTTTTCTTGAAAAAATCTACATTGCTATCGTTTTCTTGTGATTCATCTACAATAGGCGGCAAATCTAAAATTTGACATTTTTAAAGTGACGATAACGAGACTCCGAGAAAACTTCAATGGTTTTCAATGATTCGGCTATACGCTAGAATGAAATAATGGCACTTGTTTTCACATTTTTCACTACTTTTCGCTATTACCATAAACCTATGTTCTACACACAATTAAATTGTGTATACCGTAGTTTGTTTAATACAGTCTTATAAAAAGTATTTTATTTACATTGTACTTTTGCAAATATTGATGATGATTCCAAAACTGTACGAATTATGTTTAAGATAATAGTATAGTATTGTCTGTAATTGGTTATTTGTGGCATATTCAGATTTTCTTACTTTTTATTGGGTATTTTGACACTGAAAAATATTTAAAAATTTGGATGAACATGCGTGGGATAATAATCACAGGATTTAATGGGACTCGGCGAAGATTTTGGAAAAAGAGAGCAACGGAACTAAAAGAAAACTTAAAGAATCCGCGATTATTTTATTAAACAAAGATAGATGCGTTTCGAATTATTCAATAGATTTTTATACTAGTTGGTTGCCCATCCTTAGAGACGAAGTAAGTAAAAGTAAGATAAATATAATTTAATGTCTCACGTGACTATGGAAATACATAAACAAAGAACTGCCATGGTTGACGGCCAAAAAAGTTTTGAGAACGGAAGTAGATTCTCTTCCGAAACGTTAACTACCTATAGCTTTCATTTTCAGTTTTTAGTTTATTACATTGTTCTAGTTTATATATTTTTAGGTGTGAGACTTTTTGAAACAGTCCAGTATTCAAGAACCAACCTCTGTCTGATCCGTTTGGCGCAGAGGTTTTTTCATTAAAATTTTTAAATATTTTTCAGTGGCAAAATACCCAATAAAAAGTAAGAAAATAATAGTATAGTCTTTAACAAACACGTACAATACTGAGTTTATATTTAATTGATTTTCAGACACTTACACATACTTAATTATGTACGTCATACCTAATTTTTAAACAGAGCAGGACTTTAGCAAGTAAACGAGAGGCGCTTGCTCCAACATTTTTTCTCTTGTTAAAAACCGTTTTCCATTATGCCAAAAGAATTGGTACAAAGCCATAATTACATATTGAAATTTTATACATTCATCTTTATTTCTCTAGAGTTATAAGTCTTTAAATACTTTACATGAGAAAATGCACTGTAAAATGAAAAAACTTCGTGGAATGCATAAATGACCCCATTATTTAGTGATTTTTGGTACAAAGCGGCAAACCTGTTACTGCTAATTTTTAGAAATTCGATTTTGTATATAAAATACTACTTCAGTGCACAAAATTTGTTTAATTAACGAACTGCTTTTGGGGCAAAACCTATAGAAAATGGGCTGTTATGTGAATTAATCGTTCAGACTTTTCATTTTAAACTTGAGTGAACATAACAATTTTCAATAGGAAGGGTGAAATTTAAAGATATTATTATAACCTTTACAAATACGTTTGAGAGAACGGACATAGGTTTTACAGACACTTTGCTAAAATGTTAACAAAAGTGCGCCTTTTCTAAAGCACCTAATACTCTTTTCTGTAATAATCGACTATAAAAATCGCGATACAGGATGCCATGTTGATATTTAATTTCATAAAACTATTACTTTCTATTTATATTATACTAGAGTATATTGCTTAATATAGATTTGTTCTTTATTTCCATAAATCCATCACTAATAATTCCTGTTTTATCAGTAAAGGAATAGATATATAATTTAAAAACTACAAATGAATATTTGAAACTAAGTACCAGTTTTTTCCAGAAATAATTGCCAACATAATTTTTTTAAATTATCGTGTGTCTTGTAGTTTCACGTCATACGTTGTTTATCATTCCAATTGCCAATGTTAAGCTGTCATATTGTCTCATTATGTGTAATTTTGCAACAATTTGTTCGTGGGAATAGCAATAATTGCCTTAAGAAGAAAGCCATCTTAGGGAAAGTTTTTTTGTAAATCTAGAGATGCCGTTTTAAATTAAAGTAATATATCTGACAATAATGTCTTTTATTTCTCCTTTAGTATTATTCAAAAATGTTTTTTTGAATAATTATCAGAATAATTAGATATTGATTGTATGAAACTTTACAGTTAATATCTAACTGATTTGAACAAAGAAATGATCTATTCTTAACATAAACTGTTGGTCTAATTCCTTTCACCTCCTTGCGTTAATAAAATTAAATCAACCACAATACTCTGAAAATCTAAGAATATATCCTCATCTAGAAAATATGTTCAAAATGTTTGCCTTTACTAAAGTCACTATCGATTTTATCGATAAGTGTCTGGGAATGATTCAGAAAAAATATACTTTTAAATATACATTAATAAAAATAAAACTTTGTGAATATTAAAATGGTATGTACGTATATAAATCAAGTAAATATATTCACAGTTTCCAAAGTGACTGAATCTAGCCGAGCCAATAAAGGTTTTTACTTCTAAACCCTCAAAAACAAAGCTGATTTTGATGATGTTTTTAAAATGTTTGTTAAATTCAATTAATCAAAATCAAAAATATTCCAGCCGTGGCACTCAAGCAGTTACATTGTTTAAACAATAAAAGAGAAATAAAGAAACAATTTTAATTGTTCGCTGTAATTTTAAGTAGAATTGACTAGGTATATCTGAACATTTAGTATAAAAAGTAATTGAGTACATGCCCTTAAAAACTACCAACCCAACGAACAATTTTTGGCCAATAGAAAAGATAAAAACAGATACATTAATCTCCGTTACAAGAAGATGGTCGATAATAAATTTGAGTGTAGTCAAGCAATAAGGGATGCTTGACTACACCGGTGATTGACTGTGCAATCACATCTAAATTGTACGATTGAAAAAAGCAACGTGAACACTTTTCGTCATATAGTTGTGGCAGAAGATATTGACGTTCTAGTCTTATTAACGTCTTTATCATCAGATAATGAGGAAATTCTATCAATAAATAATGTGTTACAGGATTTTCTCGACTAGGTTTAAGTTGAGACATTTCCAAGCGTGAGAAAATCTTTTGTTTATTCACGCATTCATCAGCTGCTTCTTGTAGGAGAATAAAAGTAAATTTGTGAACGTTTTTAACGGTGGCAAGAAGTTACATGCAACAGCAGCAACTTTTATGACCGAAAATCAAGATGAAGAACAACTTTAAAATGTTGGTATGAAATGTATTCTTGCACTCTTTCTTGTCCAATGATTTATATGAATTAGAGTCAAGCGATTTATCAGTTCAGTCTTAAGATATAAATGCGCATTACTTTGCTTGCTACCACCAACAGAAGATGGGGCGAAACTAGTGTATTTGCAAGTACCGCAGTGAAAAAGTAATTAGTTAATATCACCCAAGCAACGGGGGTGGAGGAGAGACAATTTTTTATTGCTAGCGTGAAGCAGAGCGCAGCACCAAACAGAATCTTGAAAATTATTTTCTACTCTTGTAAAACTGGATACGGTTTGGCATGTGGCTAAAGAACGAGTGGTCTTTATTACTCACATGCATGTATTGCTTTGGGTGGAAACGACTGTAGCAACCAGTTACTAATAGATGAAAATGAACACTCTCAAATCACAAATATAAATGAAGATTGGAACCAATTTGTTTTCTGTTCTAAATCGTTTTTAAAGTAATTGATTGAGGAAGCTGTTATTCTGTGGTAATCCATAATTATAACAAAATCGAGTAAAACACTAATATGTTTTTTACCACTATATATAGTGGTAAAAATCATCAAGTAGTGTTTTACTTGATTTCGTTATTTTTAAAGTTCATTTGTACGTAAGGAAGCATCTACAATCATTAAAAAATATATTGTTTGTATGATGAATCTCCTGAATTTGAGATTCAAACCCTAAAAATTATCTAGATTTGGTTTTCTTGTAAAAAAAATCGGTAAAGGTATTTACACAGAAATTCCCCCGTTATTTATATGGGGCGTCACTCTAAAAAATTATTAATTACGAAACGACATATGAGAATAATAATCGGAGTGTAGTTATCACTATTATTACAAACAGAACGTAATAACTTTTGGTCAGATATACAGGGTGGCTATCCGATAGCAAAAATTTAGTATTAAATAAAAGACCACATATGGAAGACGTGCGTAAATACCTTCACAAATTTCTGCTATGGTTGAATTATTTCTTAGGGTGACCACCATGTATATTTTCCCACGTAGTTGAGTGGTCAAAAAATTATTATATATTATTTTTGAAATAGGTGTGGAAATTGTAAATTTGACGGAAGATGAAATTTTTTACATCCATTTTATAGATACTTACTAAAAAAAAATTCACAAAATTTCTTTTAAATTGTAATTTGTTGAAATAGGTCTAGAATGTCATGAAACGTGAACATTTTTAATTTGCAAAAAAAATTGTCCCATCTAATCTAGTAGTGGTGAAAGATGTAAAAAAAAAATTTTGAACATTTTTAAAAATTTTTAATAGGTTTAGAATGTCATGAATCGTGGAAATTTTAAATTCGAGCAAAATATTTTTTCCATTCTATAATAGTAGTAAAAAAATGGCGAAAAAAAATTTCTGTCAAAAAATGTTGATAGAATTTTTTTTTATTTAATACATTTAGAATGCCATAAAACGTGGAAGTTTTAAATTTGAGCAAAAAGAAAATGTCGTCTCCATCTATTCTAGTTGTAAATTATTTTTCCAAATTGTTAGTAAAAAAATTTCCAAATTTCTCTTTTTTTGAAATAGGTTTAGAATACCATGAAACGTGGAAATTTTAAATTTGAGCAAAAACAAATTTTTTCCGTCTATTCTAATGGCAACATTTTTTTCAAAAATGTTAGTAAAAAAAACGTGACAATTTTAAATTTGAGCAAAAAAAATTTCTTTCCAGCATCCACTTTATATAAAAATTTCAAAATTTCAAAATATTTTTCTTTAAAAAAACAACTTTTTGTTAATAGGTTTAAATTGTCATGAAACGTGTAAATTTCAAATTCGAGCAAAATTATTTTTTCCACTCTATAATAGTGGTAAAAAAAAATTAGATTTTTAAAAAATATATTTAGAATGCCGTGAAATTCGAGCAAAAAGGAACGTTTCCTTCTATTCTATAGTAGCGGTGAATTTTTTTTTAATAGGTTTAGATTGCCATGAAACGTGAAAATTTTAAATTTAAGCAAAGAAATTTCAAGAAAATCCTATTTTTGATATATTCGTAATCAGTGACCCCGAAAACTCATCCATATTGCATAAAAAAACACCCTTAAATTTCACAAAATTATTATAAACATTTAAAATTTGGGTTTGAAAAAATAATTTGCCCCATCACTCATACTTCTGATTTTAAATAATTGAATATAACATTTTTTTTAATTTCTCAAAATCGGATCTGTTTTTGAGGGTCAGAAGATTTAATAATATTTCCACTTCATTGACTAGGCTAATCCGCCATATCCTTTTGTAAATTATAATTTTAACGATACGGTGTAGAGTTTATCTCAAGTCAGTTTGAAAATCATAAAAAAGACCGACAAAGGAATAGTTGATATACCGAGCGATATCATGAAAGTCGACCAACAATATTTAGATTCACTTTTTAATTATTGTAAATATTGTTTTACTACTTTATATTAATTCATGGCATGGTGTAAATTATTGATATATAATAAATAATGTTGGTCTAATGAACAATTTCATAAATGATTCAATAAAATTAAATAAATATCACTTAACTTACGGCTTTGCTACCGGCAATATTAGGAACGAACCAAGAGTTTACAAGAGACTTGTAATGGTGAGCCAAGTAAACAATCGACTACTTTCGTTTGAGGTAAGCGCATAATACAGGGTGTAATCAGTTTCATGTCATTAAAAAAAACTGGTAATGGGGACCGGCTAGAGAAACAAAAAACCTTTATGACTATTCCCTCTAGGGGCACTTTGAAAAACACCGATCTAGGTTAACATATTTAATATTATGGTAGACAACTATTGAGAACCACTGCTCTTCTTGGTCGATGGACTTGTACTTCCCAATTATACAACCTTTAAATTGTCATAAAAAAAGTGCTGGCCGGCACACGCGGTGTCAAAGGATCATCGACCGCCTTTGATGTACCACCTCAACTGAACTGGGGCAAGTATAAGGAGGTAAATAATTCGTTCTCTCTTCGTGCACAATTACAAGCAAATAATGGCCATGGAGGTTTAAACAGAGCATTTCTTTACATGTGTGTTTTTTAATTTGGAACAAAATATTGGATTGTTTATAATTTAGAAAATTTAAATGTGGTTTATTAACATTTGTAACATAAATGAGTGTCCTACCTAAATGATGCAAAATCTCTGCATCCGTATCAATACACAGTTCGGTACGTCGAATTAAGTACATACGCACTTCGTTCAACACTAAACACTAAACTATCAACTAACGTTGTCAATAAAGAAAAATAAAATAAAAACTTGGTACAAAAGCCAAAAAGGAATACAAAAAGAACGAACAAGTAAGTTGTGTCTGTACGTAATCAAGAATTTGACAACTTGAACGGTAAGTCAATAAAATAAATCTTAACTATAAATACACAATGACGCGAAATTCAAAAATAACAAAAACAACGAAGGCGGGTTGAACGTGTGTACATAACGAAACACGGACAGTAACTAAAATATTGCGCAAGGGAGAGTTAGAGTATAGTTTTCTTCAGATCAGATCTAGATCTAAACCTACCTGAATATTCCAGCAGTTCTCAAAAAATTTTATTGAAAATTTGCGCAATTTGTGTCTATTTTTTTTCTTCGAAACTATGAACTTTAGACCCCATATTATATAAGGTTTTTTTGTTTGTCTTGTCGTTCCCCACCACCAGTTTTTTTAATAACATGAAACTAATTACACCCTGTATATCTGGTTAACTATATTCGTATACAGATATCATTTGTAATATTCAAGTGCGCGGTCTCGGGTGTTATTATATCACAAACTGGCTTTGTAATGACTTATCCTGGTAGCAGCGCTTTAGATTGCATTTTTAAATTTGCGATAGAAAAACTATAAAACAATTTATATAATGCAGGATTACAGCATTAAATCCTCAGTATGTTTTAAATTGCAATATTTACACCTATGTCCATTTTACTTCTGGCGACTGCGATTGTAATAATATGCAACTGCTCCCAAGAAGGATATTTAGAACAAGGGTTATGTCATTTACTACTCCGTCTGCGGTTAAAACTTGTACAAATCATACTATAGTCACCGTTATCCTTACTATTCGCGTAGTCATTTTTATAGCCTATATTTATCGAAATAACACATGCATAAATATTCATAGTAATGCAAATGTTTTAATGATTAATTAAACTTTAAGATGTTACTGAATTCAAATTTATGTTCTCAGATGTGTTTACAATAGTTGTTAATGTTTCGCTAACAGTTATTAGAAATTGCACATAGAATTATTTGTTGATGGTTTTCCGTAGAAAAATCCATATAAATTATGTTGTAAGTGTCTCAGATTAATTAATGTAGTCAAAGTAATGTAATAATAATTATGGAACTGTATTACATATCGTTAGTACAACACTTAATACAATTAAAGGTACATGAAATTATATGAATACAAAGTAATAAAAATAATTAGAATATTAGCACGTGGTATTTTGACTAAACAAAAAAAAAAGATTTGCCTGAAGAAAATTATTTTCATAATGAGTAAAATACTGCAAATTGCAACTATAATTTGTTTTTGTACAACTGTCATTAAAAATTATTTCTTTGTGACAGTCGTCGGTGTTAAGAATTTTATAAGGAAGCGTATTAGAGAATTTGTAGCATTAGTGTTAAAAATATTGTTAACACTAGTTTGAAAAATCGGTAAAGATATTTATACAGACCTTCTCCTTTTATTTGCCACCTTTTTTAATTATTGTTTCTGTTGGATGATTGATTTGTATTTTTTTTTTCACACACATTTTGTCAAATTTCATCACTGATACATCACAGTATCAACTATATTCCAAATATTATTTTTCACCAATGGCGCTGGAAAAACAGAACATTTTACTCATCAGGCGCCCCACGTTTTTACGTTTATTTACATAATTAATATTATTATTGCCATTTCTTCTTTTTAGTGCATTTTTAAACAGTTTCAGCTTGTATTTTAAAGCGTGTTTTTTATTTATTTTTTAAATTATTTATTTATTTTCTTCTTTTTAGTTTTATTCCAATTAGAATGGTGTTTTTTAAATAAAATTCCTTCCCTATAATTGATGCTATCATGAAGCCGTCATTTCGAATTCTTGAATTTTGACTAAATATTTATAATCTGTTATTTCGAAAATTCCCAGATATCGATTTCACACGAATCAAACAATGAATTGCAAAACTTATCCGCCATTTTGACGCCGCCATTTTTAATTGTTAATTTTGGACGAGATAATTGTAATCTGCATTATCGATAATACACAGATACCGATTTTCAGTCGACGATAATTAATAAAACCAATCCACCATGTTGATGAAGCCATTCTGAATTTTTAAGTTTTGATCACATATTTGTTTTCTACTTGTCAAACTCTTTCCTTTGATACCCATATCAAGGGGTTATAGAGAATATGATATTCCGCCATCTTGGGACGGCGGCCATTTTGAACATATAATATTGAGTATACTATATTGTATTGTCATTAGAGCTACACATAATTGCCAAGTTTCATGATGACAGTGAACTCTATACTAAGTATAGAGTTCACTGCATGATGATGCAACAATTAGAAGTGGATGAAATTCAGTTACTTAGACGTTATTACTTACCTACATGCAGGGTGTAATTAATTTCAAGTCATTAAAAAAAAACTGGTGGTAGGGAATGACAAGACAAACAAAAAAACGTTATATAACATGGGGTCTAATGCTCATAGTTTTGGAGAAAAAAAAATAAACAAAAATTTCCAAAATACTTAATAACATAGTTTAGAACTGCTGGCATATTGGGGTAGGATTTAATGCCTCGCGTCTTATCGCACATGATACTCTGACATTCGTGCAAATAAGTATGGTGAGCCTAAGAGATAATTAGGCCGCGACAGGGGTCATCGAAGAGCATGCCGACAAAGCAGTTAATAGCGACCGACAGAGGACACCGTCATGTTTTTTGCTTCTTCGCGGCCAAATTATCTTATTACGCATGCTATACTCTCCCTTGTAATATTCTACTCGTTCCTTGCTTTTGTCTGTTGCTTTTGTTCTTTTTGAATTTTGTGCCACTTATGTTAAGATTTATTTTATTGACTTATCGTTCAAGTCGTTAGTACTTGGTTACGTAAGACACTACTTCTCGTTCGTGCTTTTTGTGTTACTTTTTGGATTTTAGACCAAGTTTTTCTCTTTGTTTTCTTTATTGATAACGTTAATTCACAGTTTAGTGAGGTGATTTAAAATGCAGATTTTGGACATTATGGGAGATTACACTTACCCAGTGCTCGCGGATATGCACTTTGTGTATGGAGATTGTGGTGGAAATGCAGCTGGTGCGGAAGATTTATCGTTCAAGGTTCAATAATCGACGTCATCCTTGCGCTCCATTTGCTAGTATTGACCAGCGTCTTCGAGAAACAGGTCGTCTCGATGGACATGGAGGAGAACGAGGTCCACAACGCGAAGAAGCGGTAATCGACGCAGAGGTTCAAATTTTGGAACTTGTAGAAGAGGATCCAACTTTAAGCACCCGCGATATCGCCAACAGTGTGGGAGCATCCCATTCTGTGGTATAGAATAGAGGACACTGAGAGATATGAACTTACATCCTTATCACTATCAACGTGTCCAAGCACTAGAACCTCAAGATTTTGCAGAGCGAATGCAATTTTGTAGGTGGATTTTAAGAAAACCCGCGGCAAATGAGGATTTTTTAAACGTCCTGTATTTCTTCGATGAGTCGTGTTTTACCAGAAATGGAGTGTTTAATTTTACAAATATGCACTATTGGGCAGACGAAAATCCACGTGTAATAGGAAGGACGCATTTTCAACGACTGTTCAGCGTTAATTTGTGGGCAGGAATTTGTGGTAATGAAATAATTGGACCTATACAATTACCCGCTAGATTAAATGGTGATGTATACTTAATTTTTTTGCAACAAACAATTCTTATAAACGACAATAAAAGCTATAATAACTTTGTTCCAAATTAAAAAACACATGTAAACAAATCCTATTTAAACCCCTGCGGCCATGCTATGCTTGCGCTGTGCCGAAAGAGAAGGAATTATTTACATTAACATAGTTAGTGGTATAGAAAGTTCGGTACAAGTAATCCCATCAAAGTGCCGCACTTCTTCCGGCGGGAACACAAGTCGGGTATTACAGTTTTTTATTATTTCTAATATTCGGAGCTATCACATCCATTGAGCTTGAAAAAGAGTGGTTCTCAAATGTTTCCTACCTTAACATTAAATTTTCAAACCTAGGTCAGTTTTTTCAAAGTGACCCTAAAGAAAAAAAGTCATATAGGTTTCTTGTTTGTCTAGTCGATCCCTTTTACCACATTTTTAATGATATGAAAGTAATTACACCATGTGTATCATAGAACAACATACTTATACGTCGACCTAATAAAAGCGTGTTAATTAGGATATCTCTCAGGTGAATAGACCGCTTACTTTCATCACTCCAAATACACGAAATTAAATAAATCTTACCACTAAATATTACATACTGGCCACCTTAGATATTTTTCTACATAAAAGTCGGCGTGATTGAATCATTACAGATTATGCTTTATTAAATCACTTGTCGATTCTGAAACCTTATACACATATATTGACATTTTTAGAATACCCCGAGGCACGCCGTGTATTGTTGTAAAATGTCAAGTGTTGTTAACTTTATTACAAATAGGCCAACACGCGAAGATCTTGACAATTGCGTTATACACATAATTCTCACTGTTTAATTATTATTTCTTAATTTGAATGTAATTGCAAAAGTTATTTGTTTAATAATTATTGAAATCTTGACCATTTGTTAGAATTAATTAAAATTTACAACTTATATTTGCAAAACTTATTAATCAATACCTCAGCTGTTAACCTACAAATGATATGAAGCGATTTTTTTTAACAATGCGTTATATAACTTAATAGAATGCATGCTGTGCTGATAATTCTGCAATTAGTTTTTCAGATCATGGGTTTGATAATACGAATGCTAGTATCCATTCACTAGTGTAACCCGGGTTTAGGAGATGAGGTACTGTCATCAAGATGAACAAAGCACTGTATATTATATATTATTATGATCTCAATTGGGACAGCACATACACGAAAACTCAGAGTAAAGTCGGCAACTCCTTTATGCGACATAGGCAGCGGAGGTAGAAATGTAAAAATGCTTTAAATACTAAATAATTATTTTTTAATTGTTAAAGAAAGGGATTTCTATAATACCTTTATTCAATAGAAGTGGTTAATGAAAAAATATGTTTATCACATTTGATAAGTCATATAAATGATGTCTTCTAGCGGCCAAGTTATGTAATCTTAGGTGGGAGTTGCATAGATAGCACATAATCCTTCTGAAGGGGCGTAAAGCAGCGACTGTCTTGTTTATTAAATGTTAGGCCATGATACTATGAACTTTGCAGTATCATGATGTTAGGCAAGTAGAACATTTCTACTATTCTAAAAAGGATAGACTCGGCAAAATTTTAAAGGAGAAACTCGTTTCCTGGCATCGGTAATTGGTCTCAGTAGCGGAAATAGGTCGACGTTAAATAAACAAATTTCAAAAAAGCTTTGTCTATGAACTTTAAATAAACAATATTTCATTCGTCACTATCCGAGTTTTCAGAACCTGAATCGGTATTTACATTAATAATTGGATTAATAGGTGGTAATATAGAATATTAATTTTCCTTTTTTAACACATGAGATACACACTTCCTCTGTTAAGTACATAAGAACTCTTCGATTCTTATTTATTTTGTGGACTGTAATTCTGCTTCATCTTGGATGTATATTATGATATTAAAACTTACATCTGCTTTAATATGATTTTATTATATACACTATACACAGATGAACTAATAATAATTTACAATAGATTGCCTGTGTGGCAAACAACCACTTATGGCGCCTGCTTAACTTATACTGCCTTATGGTGGCGTCTGTTTCCACCCGCACCCCTTATGACCTAATTAGCCCAGGGTGCGCGTAGATAAACATTTTTTATGCCACATACATAACTTTGTTGGAGTGTTGTCTCCAACATCCTCCATATATCGCTTTTGCCTATTTCGTCTACTATTATCTTTATATTCTTTAAGACAGACTCACTTAATTGTGGGGATTGATTATATTGACGTAGTCTTGCTTTTACGTCAGCCGACACTATTTCAATTTAGTTGAAAATGCAATAATATGGAGGCAGACGTAAAATAGTATGATCGTGTACTTCAAAAATTTTTTCAACGGCATATTCGTTTTTAAAATTTTGCCTTCCAATCAATTCTAATAAAGTCTTTTTTGTGTTTTTTTCTGGTATTTCCAAGCCTTTACCTTTCATAAATTCAATGATATCGCCTTCTCTTGTGTTGGTGTTCGGAGTTTTTGTGTGTTGCCGCGAATGATATGACGCATTGTCCATAACAATTACAGAATTTGGTGGGATATTTGGTAACCGTTGTTCCATTGCCCAGTTCTCAAATAATTCGGCTGTCATATCCTCGTGGTAGTCAGTAGAGGATTGCTTGATATTTTTAGCAGACAACGACGCATTTGGAATAAAACCGTTTTTACTTCCAGAATGTAGAATTATAATTCTTTTTCCCCTAGAACATGTAGCACTTAAATTACACTTTTTGGTGTTATCTACCCAACCGTATTGAACTACATCACGGGTGTCAAACCATGTTTCATCAAGATAAATTATGTCTCTATTTGCATCTCGATATTCTTTTCTTTTACACAGGTACTCGTGTTGATGATCAACGATGTGTGCTGATTCCATAAGTACTAGTACCTAATGTGGGCACTTTCTGTTCATTGTAAAAGTCATACACAAATCGACGAATGACATCTTTGGACGCGTTATCAAGTTTTTAAGTTTTTGTCCAAGTCTTTTTCGTTTAATAGAATGATCAACTACATCCCCGGCTCTAATAACCCTTTAAATTTTAGTACGGCTAAATTTGGTTAATTCACAAATCCTCTTCACAATTTGATTATATGAAGAATCAATATTTTCGCCTTTTAAACACTAGTAAATATTAAAAATAACCCCTTCAGTTTAAACGGGTAAGTCTTTATTTTCAAATTCCACTTGTATAGGCTCTGTATCAAAATCATCCGTTTCATTGTCACTACTATCTAAAGATCTCCAAAATGCCATTTTAAACAATTAATTGCAAAAAATCACTCAAACAAAGTAATAAAACTAATAATTTGTTCAAATATTCACTAGAAATAAGTAATTTATAACGCTGCCTGGCTGTAGGGCAGTGCCTCGTACAGATCATACGATACAAATAATTTGTACGTATTTTTTGTTTTATATATTATGGCATGCAATAACTCTGAACAAGGTTAGTGTTGACAAATCAAATTCGCTAAGTATCTAATCCCACCTATATTTCTATGTGACAGGCGGATCAAGTCCACATGGACTGTAGACCAAAGAGTTTAACAAATAGAGGAGACAAGCTCCATAAGCGTAATGTATAAGCAGCGGTAGGCTGTAGGCTTCTCATCCTTCTCACATAGTTCCTTCTCTCTTTGTCACACAGTACATGAGGTGACGATTGCAATACAATGACAGCATGACAGATGACAATACGTGTATACCAACCTGAGACTTACGGGTGACTTAGTTTTTCTACAAACTTTACAAGTATAAACCATTGTCACAAAGAAATAATTAATTAATATACAAATTAAACGTGATAAACAGATTAAACGTTGTAAATAGAAGAAAAATTTGAGAAAACACGTGTAATTGTAAATAAAGCAGAACGCTTTTCAAAACAAAGATTCAAAATTGACGGTATTTGTGAAATCAAAGCGCGCCGGGTACTGCTGTGTTGCTTTGTAAAACCGAGTGGAGAGAGAGGGTACGAGGTGTGCGACAAGGACGAAGAGCCTACCGTCTCCAAGGCAACCAAATCGCGACTACCGACAAATCGACGGCTTGTCTTCTATATGTATTAAACTCTTTGCTGTAGACGAGGAGTGGTGAATATAAATCTGTAAAATTATGTGCTCTCACATTCAATGTGAAGCGATATATTGATAATACCCCGTAAGATCCTCTAGTTCCGTGCTGTTACAATTGAGTTCGTAAATACTATACGTCCATTATAATTTAAGTTCACAATAAATAAGAAACATCTCTAATATCTGAATTTGAACAAGTATTTCTCCTCGGAATGCTTTGATTTTCATTAATTAACTGATATTAATCAAGACCAGATAAATAAAATCGGAAAAAGTTATTAATTGTCAACACTGTTGGCATGGACACCTACTACGTTGATATTTCTTATAATAAATTGTGCGGCCGATTGATAAAATGCAATTTTCTCTAAAACGTAAATTTCTAACGCTAACGATAAGTACACCTACGTTCCGCCAAAATGAGGTGGGATTAGATAAACGAAGAAAGTAATAGACTGGAAAATACCAGACACCAAATTATTATACAGAATTGAATAATTTAATAGTAACTTTAGAAATATCACCCACCAGTTCAGAAGACTCTCTACTTGCTCTTTTGATAGTTTAGTTCCTACTGCAACGTAACGCAATTGATATAAAATAACGTGAGCGTTATACAATCATTCTGAGAATAGAGAGATATTGCATTGTCACATAGCGGCATTCGCTATTACAAAATCGCGTTATTTGACATTTAAGCATGCGCACATTTCATCTGCGTTAAGACATGCGGTAATAACTTAGCGCCTGGCGTAATTTCCGTACATTTAACGAACGTCGAGTAAATGACGTTATCCTCACCTCGGTTAAAATCGGGAACAACCAAAATCAGCCGATCTGTATTTATGAATTCTATATTACCACCAGCCAATATGTCTGCTTCCAACATTTCTTCCATTAAAGACTAAATTTATATAAATATTATATCATATCAAGTACAGAAATTCATCTTTATTTTGGCTTACAAACGACTCCAAAAATTTTTTTTTGAAAGGTCTTTTTGAGTAAATTGGAGCCCCCTTTTTAGACAATAAGACAAGTTTGATTTTAAAATTTACATATTTAAAATAATTTTGTAATATTTGACAACAGTAATATGTAATATATTTCTAAAATTGACGCCTACATGACATAAAAAGTGACGTTTTACATAACCTAGTTACGCACGAATGGAACTGCAATGCAATAAGTCTAAAACGAAGCTTAGTTATTTGCGTTAATAACGTAACGTGATTAGCGAGCGTCGTGCGGTATCACTGGCTGCAATATCTCTCTAATAATAGAGAGATATTGCATTGTCACATAACGGCATCCGCTATTACAGGATCGCGTTATTTGACATCTAAGCATGCGCATATTTAATCTGCGTTAAGACATGCGGTAATAACTTAGCGCCTGACGTAATTTCCGTACGTTTAGCGAGCGTCGTATGAACGACGTTATCCTCACTTCGGTGAAAATCGGGAACAACCAGAATCAACTGATCTGTATTTGTGTATTCTATATTACCACCAGCCAATATACCTGCTTCCAACATGGAGGAATCTCCATTATAAGCCTAAATATATGTAAATATTTTATCATATGAATCATATCATACCAAAATTCATCTTTGTTTTGTCTACAATCGACTCCAAAAAAAATTTGTTTGAAAGGTCTTTTTGAGTAAATTGGAGCCCCCTTTTTAAAAAATAAGAACAGTTTGATTTTAAAATTAACTTACTTAAAATTTACCTTTCATAATTTTAATATTTTACAACAGGAATAATATATTTCTAAATTTGACGACTATTTGACATAAAAAGTGACGTTTTACATAACCTACTTACGCAAGAATGTAACTGCAATGCAATAAATGAATGGAAAGATGCCATTTTTATTTGTGATGATTGCTTAGAGTTCTTGTGAATGACTGTGTCTGTGCAAGTTGGTTTACGGTAAATGTCAAACTCTAAGCTGTTGTTTCTATTTTTCAAGTTAACGTCCAAGAAGTTTAAACCTAGAATAGAAAACGAGGAAGGTTTAAACTTCTTGGACGTTAACTTAAAAAATAGAAACAACAGCTTAGAGTTTGACATTTACCGTAAACCAACTTGCACAGACACAGTCATTCACAAGAACTCTAAGCAATCATCACAAATAAAAATGGCATCTTTCCATTCATTTATCCACCGTCTGCTAACCTTCCCTTTAAATAAGAATAATTTTATAAAAGAAGTGAACACCATTAAAGAAATAGCTAGAAACAACGGTTATAGGAAAACCTCATAGATAAATTAATAAAACATAAACAAAAGAAAAAGTTACTTAGAGAATTCTATGCTGATACTCCACAAAGAACTGACATATATAAATGTATTAATTATAGGCCTAAGATTAGTGATAAAATTAGTCATAAACTGAAAAAACTAGGATGTAAAACTATTTCTGTTAATAAAAATAATCTAGGGAAAATGTTAGTTAATAATAAAGACAAAAGAGATTTATTAGAAAAAACAGGTGTATATCAATTAAAATGTAATGACTGCGATGCTATATATATCGGTCAAACTGGTCGTAAATTAAAAAATCGTCTCGCTGAACACAAAAAATCAATAACGAATGGTATACATAGCACCGGTATGTCAACACACTGCATAGAAAATAATCATTTTGTTAATTTTAATGAAGTCGAATTACTCCATACAGAAAATAAAGGAAAGAAGTTAGATTTACTAGAGCAATTTGAGATCATGAAAGCTGTAAAAAAGCATAAAAATGTAACTAATGATCAAACATTATTTATGGGTCATAATATTCTAGAAAAAATAATTTAACATTAAGAACTTATTTGTAGTATATTTACATAGGATAGGAATCATATAACTAGTTGCATGTAATAAATAGATTAAAAGCTTTGAATAATTTATACCTTCCATTAGGTATAAATAAGTAAGGAACACATTTTAAATTTAGTATTATCTTGTACTCTTGATAAAGGCCTAATAAGCCGAAACACGTGTAGAGTTTTAATAAAATTTTTTGAAACATTAAAAAGCATAAATTTTCCTGTATGTTTAAAAATATACAACTTATTTGTTTCTCAACATTCTTCAATGAAATTTTCACATTTTTGTAGAGAAAGAGACGAGCTATAAATTTTGTTGAAAACTTTTTTCTGCACTTTCATTATTTTAGCCGCTAGAGCAAAAAAACGAAAATCATAAAGTTTTTCCAAATTTTTTGAATTTTCCGGGAACTTGAAGTGCAAAGAATGCATCATTTCATTCTACAGGTTAAATGCCGGGGATGATCCTTTTATTAATTTTTGTGAGGTGTTTACAAAATGTTGCCTTCATTGCCCGTACTAACTCAGTAAAGCAAGTTTCAATTTTTTTGAAGTTTAATTTATTTATATATTGTGGATATTGTCGTTGTTGTGCGTTGTGTACATTAACGACTATTATTCAGCACAAAATCGTATAAAAACTTACGCAATCACAGTTGCTGTTTTCTCAGAAAAGGTGTAGTCTCCAAATATGCAGCATATTTTATTTTATACTGAATATGTATTGTGAATTTAATTTCAAGGAAATGTGGCACAATTTTCAGGTTTTTAAATTATTCACAACCTCTTAAAGAATTTGGGTTACGGTCAACATCCTGATAAATTTTGATACATTAAAGTAAATACGTTTTCCTAGGTCTATGTTACTGTCCTCTGATATTTTGCTGACGCATGTCACTAATTGGAAGTAGTGACAAGATAAAATTTCAGGGTGAGCGTAGATGGGTCTTGGCTATACTCGTATTTCCATACGAATAGCCAACTGTGGTTACTACTTGGATAAATGGGAAATACAGCATTATAGCCCCATCTAATAACTTGTATATCAATGCACACGTAGAAGCTATGGCATTTTTGGCGAGATTTGCATAGTAGATATACCATCCTTCGGATTAAAATGATTCCTAAAGAGCTGCAGTCCCCCAAAATCTAAATGCAATAATACTGCTTTTCATTGGTATTCTTAATACCGGCTCAATGCCTGTGGTGTTAAACTTGAGACCACAGTGTCTTGGATAGGTCTCTGGCTAGGGCATGGATGTTGAGTGGCGTTTTTCAATGTGTTATTGAGAGATAGCAGTGAGTTAGACTGCGGTTGAGTAGCACAACACAACTTATCGCTTTTATCTCTCCTGAGTTTGAGTTTCAGTTGCGATAGATGACAATGTCGTAATATGGTTGTTGTGTAGTTGTGTCCTAGTTGAGTGGTGATATAGTTATGGCTAAACTACCCCATAATAAAATAATTGAAGAGATTTAATTATCTATCGATCTGGCTAAACCCGATGTGAAGAAAATGAAAACTAACTTGAGAAGAAACCAACTTACTTATTTCAAATTTTTTCGAAAAAATGTGCCATTGAGTTTTAAAATTTAACCTATTTAAATAAACACCACAGGTAATACAACCCCCTTTATACCTGAAAGCTCTGAAAGAGCCTTGTGCGGGAGAGGGCTACACATTTAGAGACAAGGGACACACATCCAATATCCGAGTATACTAGGATTAATTTCTTTCGGAAAAAATCCCAGTGCCACGACCGGGAATCGAACCCAGAACTCCTGGCTGAGAGTCAAGCGCGCTTGCCACTCATCCAAACAGTCATATAGATAGATTATAGCTAAAGAGTGAACATTCTTTTGAAATTACTACTAATGAATACGTTCTTAGACTCAAATTGTAGATGCCTATCTCTACTTTCATCGTCCAGAGAGAAAATATTTATTTTGATTTTCTCACTCTTTATTTTCACTTTTCGAAAATTTCTAAATCACTACAATTTATACATTTTTCCAAAATTTAGTTGATTTTCCAATGGTTTACTAAATTTTAATGAAAGTGATATTTTAAGGTAGGCATGTGTTTTTGAGTTTAAGGAAGTCAGTTGATTTTCTCGTTTTTTAATTTTGAGGTTAGATTCATTATCTTAACGTCAAATTTAAACAGATCGATAATACTTTTTTATATTTTGTTGTTTTTTATATGAAATATTTTTTTATCTTTTGAAGAAAAAAGTTGTGATAAAATTTGCTTTTTCAAAATCCCCGAGGCTGTAAAAAATAAACATTGTTCAGAATATTGAAACATATTCTTTATAGAATTTTGCAAACAACAGAAAAAAATAACTATCTATGAGAACTAAAAGAAAAGCTATGTGTAAAAATATTAATGAAATC
Organism: Stenurella melanura; assembly: GCA_963583905.1. Taxonomy (NCBI): domain Eukaryota; kingdom Metazoa; phylum Arthropoda; class Insecta; order Coleoptera; family Cerambycidae; genus Stenurella; species Stenurella melanura. The sequence goes on along the minus strand of OY757315.1, from coordinate 43,310,403 downwards.
CGTTCATTCTTTCGATAACCGGAATTCTGGTTATGAAAGCAAATTAAAATCCTAAAATGAATTTATCTTATTTCTTATTTGAAAATTCTCATTCTAACACTAGCATTTACACAGTCCCTTACGGCCATGCAGATTAAACTAGTATCTACATAACCCCCTACGGTCATGAAGATTCAGTTAAAAATGAGAGCAAGGGCCTAAAATGAATTTATTTACTTACCTTGTCTTAAAAAAATTTCGTTCTAATGGATTATATTTTCATGAAATCTATCATTTTGTTTCTTGGAAATGCTTAGCCTTTGAAATGTTTTTCGCCCTTATTCTGAAGCTCATCAGAAAGACACAAAGCCAATCATAAAGATTTTTCATGCAAAACCAAACCAATTTGATGAACTCCAGAATAAGGGCGAAAAACGTTTCAAAGGCTAAGCATTTCCAAGAAACAGACTGATAGATTTCATGAAAATGTAATTCATTAGAATAAAAAAATTTTAAGACAAGGTTGGTAAATAAATTCATTTTAGGTTTTTGTTCTCATTTTTAACTGAATCTTCATGACCGTATGGGGTTATGTAGATACTAGTTTAATCTGCATAACCGTAGGTGACTGTATAGATGCTCGTGTTAGAATGAGAATTTTCAAATAAGAAATTAGATAAATTTATTTTAGGATTTCAATTTGCTAGCATAACCAGATTTCAGGTTATCGAAAGAATGCAAAGATTTCATTAATATTTTTACACATAGTTTTTATTTTAGTTTTCATAGATAGTTTTTTTTTCTGCTATTTGCAAAATCCTATAAAGAATATGTTTCAATACAATTATAAGTAAAAATAAACAAATAATAATTCACTTTTAAACAATATTGAGAATAGTAAAATCTAGCGATTTAAAAATACAGATCTCTTACCTCAGTTGAAACATGGTCTATTACATCCACATCCACGAAGTGGAATGGAAGTATTCGTAAAAAGAATACAATTTTTTTTTTTAGAATGTGGTGAAAGGAAGAGAAACTCTGCTACCCCACTCCCTTACTACCCCCACTCCATGATTAAAGGGATTAACAAAATAAAATTGAGATATTTTCTTAAAATTTGAAACACACATGTATTATAACGACATCTGGAACTAATTAGATTATATTTTGTGATAATTCCTTTGAAGAGGTGGGCGGTAACTAGGGATAAAAATGGTAAATAAGTAAAGCACGCTAGTAAGAGTCCAGGAACGTGAGGTTTGGTGTAAGTACTAGAAGTCAAGGTCTTAAATTTTTTTGTGACATCTGCCACACCCACCACCACCTCTACTTCATTACTAAAGGGGTTAACAAAATAAAATTGGATATTGACTTGAAATTTGGTACACGTATGTATTATAAAGAGAGCTAAACCTAGATTATATTATGAGCTGATTCCGTTGAAAAGTTGGGGTGGTAAATAGGGGCAAATAAGTAAAGCAAGCTAGTAACAGTCGAGAAACTTGACACTTGGTGTACTACTAGTCAAGGTCTGAAATATTTTTTGTGACATCAGCCAGCACCTCTTATTAAATGTGTTAACAAAATAAAATATTATATTATAAAAATTCTATTTCCGCATGCTGGAGTGCAATATTGTAAGACGTTTTCGTTCAAAGAGACTTGGCTGGGAAATCTGGATGTGGAAGTAGTGATTCCTTAGGCAGCGGCTTATTATATGTATCTGTTAGTGTGTCTTCAACGGGTGATCAGATTTTGATGCAGTTTTCTTAGTTGAAAGGGTATTTTGTTAAGAGAGGTGTTATTATCTCGGTAAATTTTCAGGGAGCTGCACACCATCAATTAAAATCTATGCGGTGACCGGCGCGACCCTGTTAAAACCTGTACTATTATAAATACACGCGAGGCTAAACTGCAGTTTCGCCCACTAAGCCGGCAACATCACTTAAAAACTAGAATGAACCTCCAAGGAAGATATATGGAATTTTGAAATTTATGTTCTCGAGATTTAATTTCTTATACGCATGAATATGTCTGAGGTTGCTAGAAGAGTTAACAAACAAAGGTCCTGTAGATACATATGAAAATAGAACAGAGTTTTTAAATGGTAACATTTATAACTGGAGCCCTCAACATATTCAACCGTATAATGAGGCAAATACCGAGAACATAATACAATGTAAACTTGGTTTAAATCGTACAAGTTCATATATAGAATCAGAACAAATTATATTGAATCGATTAAATAAAACCAAATTCTTGTTCAAGTTAGGCATAACATTCCGTATTATTTCTATACCTTTTAGAATTTTATTTATCTATTTCGCCAGTTTGGTCTCGGGGGTTTTTAAAATTTGCTGTTTAATTTATTTGTTTCTGACGCTTGGTCTAACACTTAACTAATTTAAACTATTACGCGGATATTGCAGACAGACAGATAAATATCACAAGTGGTTACATATTAATTACCAAATACTAGACAGAACATCATTTTCAAGATATCAGAAATAATAAGTAATTAAAAGTAAATTTATGGCATTAAATTTTAATAACTACTCTTTAAGACACGCTTGTTAATTATTTAAATTTATTTAAATATTAAATTGTGTATGTTAACAGCTGTTTTAATTATAAAGGTAATAAAGAATTACCTAATATTTCGTGAATGCGAACTAGACGAATGTTTAGCGCACATTACTTGTTGTGTGGAGAGGAGAGGGGAATTAGGTATAGGGCAAAATCATGCAATTTGAGGAAGAAGGTTTCCGGGTTTGTCGTAAATATAAAATCAATATATAATTTCAACGTTAAATACATGTTATGACACAACTACACAATTTGTTATAATCATATGAGTGTAAAATAATACAGTTTGGAGGAAATTGTAATTTCGTGACAGAAGCAGCATAAATTTATGAAAATATTTATAAATGCGTAAATTATATACAGGATGTCTCAGCCTCAGCGTCAGATGGAAATCAGTGAGACATAGAAAGAAATGTTAAATGGAAAAGTTATTCTGTTGGAAAAGATGCATTTAATCATATTATTTTCAAATGTACAAGGCGCTGTAAAAAGGAGGCGGCAGGTTATACAACATTTACCATTGTTGAGATATTAGTAGTTACATTTTTGGAGAACATTTTTTACTTCCCTCGCTTACCGAAGGGAAGTATTGTATTCGAGAAAAAAATCACCCTCCGAGATTTTTCAGATTTTCACGTTTCAGATCATGTAGATTACGAAAATATAGTGTTATGAATTACATCCCCTTGGAACTGGAGATGATACGCCTATGCCTACCAATAGTGACTGGAAAGATTCTAGAAAGAGCCATGGACTTGTCTAGAATGTGGTGGAAGAAGATTCTGGTTCAATCTAGAGGTAATTTCAGAGTATATAAGGCGCGATTACCGGCGCAGAAGAGGAAGTTTTATTAAGAAAGCAGTTTATAAAAGTGAACAAGTTGAAAAGTGAAAAGTGAGGTTAAATAAGTAAATAAAGTTTATTTTGAAGTATTGTATAGTCAGTAAATTGTTAAATAAAGTGTTAGTAGTGTTTATCTCTTGTTGAAATTATTTAGAACCCACGGATTCACACAGGGTGTTTCCTAAAAGGTGGAAAAGTCGCAACTATAAGTTTTTCAATTCCGTCAGTCTGCCTGTCTGTCTGTCTGTCGGTCTATCTGTCTGTTGGTCTGTTGGTGCATTAACTAAAAACACTACTTGAGAACAATCAAATTTGGTAGGTGGCAGTGGTGTCAGCTACCTTTACCTAAATTTTGAAATAAAAATGGGTGAAGGAAAGAAATTTTCTTTTGCTCAAATTTAAAATTTCCACTTTTCGTGATATTCTAAACATATTTCAAAAAAAAAAAAATTTTTGAAAATAAAAAAAATGGGTTCTCTATAAAATGCATGACGGAAAAAGATTTTTTGTTGCTCAAGTTTAAAATTTCCTCGTATCATGACATATTTCAAAAGAAAAGCTTGTTCTAAAAATTTTGAAAGATTTTTTTTTTAAATTTTACTTCCACATCCACGTAGTGGATTGGAAGTATAGTAATCGCAAAAAAATTTTCAAAAATTTTTATTCGTGAAATAGGTTTAGAATGTCATGAAACGTCGAGATTTTAAATTTGAGCGAAAAAAAATTTTCTGTCTGTCTGTCGGTCTGTCGGTCTGTCGGTCTGTCTGTCGGTCTGTCTGTGTGTAACTTTTTTTTGTCCGCACGCTTTCTCCGGAACGGTTTAAGATATTGACCTGAAATTTTGTATACGTATATATTATAACGAGATCTGGAACTGGATTGTTTTTTGAGGAAATCCGGTGAAGGGTTGGGGGTTAAATAGGGGTAAATAGGGGGAAATAAGTAAAGCAAGCTTGTAAGAGTACAGAAACTTGAAATTCAGTGTATGTACTAGAAGTTAAGGCCTCAGATTTTTTTATAATATTTTTATAATATTTTTTATAATATTTTTCAACCCCCCACCACCCTACCACCCCTACTTACCCCATTAAAGGGGTTGATAAAATAAAGTTGAGATATTCATTTCAAATTTCGTACACGTATGTATTATAACGATGTCTAGAATTAGATTATATTTTGGGATGATTCCGTTGAAGGGTTGGGGGTTAATTTGGGGTAAACAGAGGAATATAAGTAAAACAAGTTGGTAAGAGTACAGAAACTTGAAATTCGTTGTATGTACTAGAAGCCAAAGCGTCAGATTTTTTAATAATATTTTTCAACCCCCACCACCCCTACTCCAATTTGAAAAGGGTTGATAAAATAAAATTGAGATATTCATTTGAAATTTTCTACACGTATGTATTATAACGACATCTGGAACTATATTATATTTTGAGATAATTCCGTTGAAGGGTTGGGGGTTAAATAGGGGTAAATAGGGGAAAATAAATAAAGCAAGCTGGTAAGACTACAGAAACTTGAAATTCGGTGTATGTACTAGAAGCCAAGGTCTCAGATTATTTATATTTTTCAACCCCCACCACCCCTACTTCACGCTTCGCTTCGCGAGGCGAGGTACGGTGCCAGTTTAGGTGCCGAGAACTCGATCGGCGAAGTTAAGCTACGCCGGGAGCGTCCGTTACTAGGATGGGTGACCGTATCTCATTTCGCCGTCCTGGTTAAGTGGTGGAATAGCCTTAGCTAAACTTCGCCAGGACGTTAAAATAAATAAGACGTTAAAATAAAAAAAATAAAAAAAAAATTATTAAAAGGGTTGATAAAATAAAATCGAGATATTCATTTGAAATTTGGTACACGTATGAATTATAACGACATCTGGAACTAGATTATACTTTGAGATGATTCCGTTGAAGGGTTGGGGGTTATTTAGGGGTCAATAGGGGGAAATAAGTAAGGCAAGCTGGTATGAGTACAAAAACTTGAAATTCGGTGTATGTACAAGAAGTTAAGGCCTCAGATTTTTTTATAATATTTTTCAACCCCCCCACCACCCCTACACCATTAATGGGGTTGACAAAATAAAGTTGAGATATTCATTTGAAATTTCGTACACGTATGTATTATAACGACGTCTGGAATTAGTTTATATTTTGAGATGATTCCGTCGAAGGGTTGGGGGTTAATTTGGGGTAAATAGAGGAATATAAGTAAAACGTTGGTAAGACTACAGAAACTTGAAATTCGGTGTATGTACTAGAAGCCACAGCGTCAGATTTTCTTATAATATTTTTCAACCCAACCACCCCTACTCCAATATGAAAAGGGTTGATAAAATAAAATTGAGATATTCATTTGAAATTTGGTACACGTATGTATTATAACGACGTCTGAAACTAGATCATAATTTGAGATGATGCCGTTGAAGGGTTGGGGGTTAAATAGGGGCAAATAGGGGAAAATAAGTAAAGCAAGCTGGTAAGACTACAGAAATTTGGGATTCGGTGTATATACTAGAAACCGATTTCTTTCTAATATTTTTCAAATTCTACCACCTCCGCTTCATTATTAATGGGATTGATAACATCAAATTGAGATATTCACTTGAAAGTTAGTACACGTATGTATTGTAGTGACATCTGATTGAGATGACTCCATTGAGGTGGTAGGTTGTAAATAGTGGAAAATAAGTACGGTAAACTAGAAACTTCATTGTTAACGTATATGGTAGAAACCAACTCCTTAAACTTTTCTATGACATCTACCCCAAATATTATTAAAATTCTATGACCAATAATGTCCACATACTAGAGTGCAAATATAGTCAAGATGTTTCTTTTAAAGTGACTTGAACGAATAATCTGGATGTGGAAGTAGTGATTCCTTAGGCAGCGGTTTTACCACTACAATAGATTATGGAAACAATTTTCTTTCTTCAAACTTAAAATTTTCACGTTTCGTGACATTCTAAACATACCTAAAAAAATTTTTTTTTGAAAATTTAAAAAGAAAAATTTTGAGTTTTTATAAAATGCATAACGGAAAAAAATGCTTTGTGCTCAAATTTAAAATTTCCTTGTTGCATGCCATTCTAACCATATTTCAAAAGAAAAAATTGTTTTGGAAATTTTAAAAGAATATATTTTTTTAATTTTTCAATAGAATAGATAGAGAAAAAAATTTTTTGTCTTCAAATTTGAGATTTCCACGCTTTATTACATTATAAATCTATTTAAAAGTGAATTATTTATTATTTGTTTGCTTATAGTAATGAAACATATTCTTTATAGGATTTTGCAAACAGCGGAAAAAAAAATATCTATGAAAACTAAAAGAAAAACTGTATGTAAAAAATATTAATGAAATCTTTGCATTTTTTCGATAACCTGACTTCTTGTTATGCAACTCAAAATTTTAAAATAAATTTGTCCAATTTCTTATTTGATATTCTCATTATAACACTAGCATCCAACATAGTCCCCTACGGCTAAGCAGATTAAACTAGGATTTACATGACCCCCTACGGTATGAAGATTCAGTTGAAAAGAGAACAAAGGTCTAAAAAAATTTATTTACCTACCTTCTCTTAAAAAACTTTTTATTCTAATGGATTACATTTTCGTAAAATCTGTCATTCAGTTTCCTGGAAATGCTTAGCCTTTGAAACGTTCTTCGCCCTTATTCTGAGCTCATCAGAAAGGCACAAAGCCACTCATAACGATGTTTCATTCAAAACCAAGGCAATATCCCTGAATAAGTATGAAATATCGATATTTGACATTGACTGATAAAAACAACAGATCTTCATACCGTAGGGGGTCATGTAAATCCTAGTTTAATCTGCTTTGCCGTATGGGACTATGCTAGATGCTAGTGTTATAATGTGAATGTCAAATAAGAAATTGGACAAATTTATTTTAGGATTTTGAGTTGCTAACATAACAAGAAGTCTGGTTATATAGTATAGTTTTTCTTTTGATTCTCATAGATAATTTTTTTTCCGCTGTTTGCAAAATCCTGTAAAGAATAAGTTTCATTCTGAACCTATTTCAACAATAAAAATTTTTGAAAATTAGAGTAATGGTGTTATCAGGTTTTCTCTGTAATATTAAGGCTAACTACATTACGATTATTATTTTCATGTTATTTCTTAATTAATAATTTCTTTAAGTGACCGTCCCGGATAAACAAAGAAGGAAGTTCTGTGTAAATACGTTTACCGATTTTTTACTAACGTAATCATAAGGAATAATACAATACAAAAAACAGTAACTATTATGATTATTATAAAAGATGCTCAAATTATTGCCCATATTCTGTGACACTACTCATACCTTCTTACAAGTTTTCGTGTAAAAAAAATCCTTATAAATCTTGGAGTTATTTGGCGGTAAGCATGAGCTATTCTATTCTTTAAATCATTCAGTTTGTTGGTTCCTCAGCGTATGTAACCTGATTTAAATGACCCCATCAGAAAAAATCGAGGAGGGACATATCAGGTGACCGTGGAGGTCACAACAGATTCTTGATCACCAATTCAGTTACCGCCAAATCTCACAGTCAGGATAAGTGTTGCAATGTTCGAATTATGCAGTGGTGCTCCATCTTGCTGCCACCATGTAGCGAGGCGCTCATTTATTGGAATTGGAACATGGCGGAGTCAAGATTAAACCGTTGATGATAGGTATAGGATATTGTTAATATTTGTTCAGAAATAAAAGAGGAATCCAAAAATATAAAAACATACAGGGTGTAAAGTGAAGTTGCTTAACCTACCACCTTTTTAAGGCGCCCTGTACATTTGACAATAAAATGAGTAAATGCATCTCTTTAAACAAAATAACGTTTCCATTAAACATTCCTTTTTATGTCTTACTGTTTTCCAGATAATAGTCTAAATACAGCTGGGACACCCTATATAGCTGTCCCCAGGGGGTTTTGAGCTGACAATAAATAAGCCTTATGGGAAATTGTGCATAGAAGTGGGTATTTTCTGGTGGAAAAGTATAAGAAAAAGTTCCCAAGGCCTCCCACCATGGTCGGAACTTAAACAAGACTACGGTAAATTCCAGAAGCATTTTTGTCTGAAGTAATTAACGCAAGAAGGAAAATTAAGGAGCACAAAATTCTACATAAAAATTGTACTTCAAAGAATTTTGCATAATGAACCGTTTTCGCGTAAAATACTAATCAAAGTTATGGGGTTCACAACCAGCGCGCGAACCCCAAAAGTAGCTTTTTCCGTATATATCGGCAAAAAATGATTGGATCGTAAAACAATTTAAGCATTCACTGCAAAATGACTAAAAAACAAAGCCCGTGCTCTGTTGCAATTTGAATTCTATCCAAGTTTCCATCGGAAGTTTTGTACCTGCTCATTATATGTCTTGACCCCTACAAAAAATTTCACTATATGCAATCTCGAAGTAATGAATACTTGTCTTTCGTTCACAGTAGGTGACAATTGGATAACATGTGAGTATTCAATATTGAAAGTATATTCGATTTTAAGGCACATGCATTATGTTACACAAAAAATATATTAGGCAAAGTTTTAACTGTAAAACGATCTCATAATCTTATTCTGAACTTGAACTTCTGAATTGACCTTTTTTTATTTTCAAGTCAATTATTTTTTATTTAGACTGTTAAGTAAACTGACTGACGTTACGTGATTAATGCTAAATGGAAAGCCTGTCTTCCTGCAGCTTAATTAACTCTTCATTACGTTCGAGAAATTAAAGTTACGACTAATAATAATTGGAACATTAAAAGGGAAAATTTTATTTTCTTATTACATGAACACCAAGTACACTATCTTATTGAAATTCGGTATTACTGAGTTTTTGATAACAACAAATAGGATTATGAGATGAGCCTAATATTTGTTTTTTTTAGAAAATTAGGTTAATTTTTCTTCATAAAATTACAATCTCCACTGGTGGATTTTAAAATATTTTACCGTGAAACAATCTGATGAGTAAGTATCTTCCACATTTATTCTTTAAATCGCATTGTTGATATGGGAGTCATGAAAAGTGAGATATACTGTATATTATGACATAGCTGCACTATTGTCCTTTAAAATATTTTTTTCTTTATTACTGTCCGATTACTTTTCCAAAAATGAAAAAAATTTTGTGCCGAAGCGCTAGGAAAAGGCGTTGGCTTGTAACGCCAATGCAATGGACGTACAGGTAGCGACGGATATAGGCAGGTTATTTTAGCAAGCTTGAGAATGCGTAAGAAAATCCTCGCAAAGGTATTGAATATAGAATGACAGGACCTACATTCGAGTAAAGCCGGATGTAGTACGCCCTTATGCTCGAAGAAGGGAAAAATATGACTCACTTAATGTATGTCAACGAGTTATTGACATGGCAATAATACATTTATTTCATATCATTAAAAAAAATTGACAGACAAAATGGTCGCTGGTAACTTATTATAGGACGATTATATAATTCCAAAAAAATAGTTGCATTTAAGATGTAGCAGCAAAACTGATGATTTCCGATAATTAACGTGCAAACGCCGGCTATCTCATTATTGGAAACTGACAGAAACTTTCATATTGGAAAACGAAACCGGCAAACGTCAAAGTGGAAATAAGAATTAATACACATACCTAAAATGGAATTCTTCTGTGTGTTAATTAATGTTGTTTTAATTGAATGAAATTAAAAAAATATACAGAAATCACAAAAACCACAAAATATAATGGTGTATAAGATGTGACGTCACAGTGGTGGGTGGAGGGGGGAAGGTTCACACGAGTGTGACCACTTATAACAGTGAAGTGGGGATAAAAAACACCAAATTTTGCATAGCGTAATTAATGGATATATCAAAGTTATGTAAAGGATCAAATGTATCCTTTGTATCAGAACTCGAACAAGGATAAAGGTTGACTTTAGTAAGCAGCCCTATTTATATTTCGCACTGCTGTTTTCTCGAAAATTGATCATGGTCTGAAAGCAGTGCATATGGATAATATCAAATAATTAAATAGTAAAGATGCCTCAGTGGGTTAGCGCGCTTAGCTTACAACCTTTCGTGCCTAGCGAAGCGGATTCAAGCCCTACTTAGTGCGAAATAATTATAAAATTATTCCCAATAAGTCACTTGGACTCATTTATAAGCTATATAGTCTACTTTCTCTTTACCTAACACAAAATTATCCTGGATTTTCAAGGAGTTACGGAGAATTGAGAAGCCGCTAAGAAAGCATTTAGGTACTCCTCCTTTACAAAACACGGCTATATCAACTTACTTTAGACAATAATTTTGTGCGTTATTACAAATGCTAAAAAAACATATTTCATAATTTGTTTAAGTTTTCCGTTTTTTATTAACCCGAAGGTATAAATAATTCCAGATCATAATATTATTTCAATCACCATTCTCGATCAGGTATAATATCTTGCAGTCTCCGTAGCATTTTGGAATTTCCAACCCCCCAGATCGAGTAGTCTATAGTTGTATTACAGTAACCTAACTTGTTTCAAGCATGTGGAAATGTTTTGTTATTACACTGACCTCGGTATACACTGTCTTGTCTGGTTATGTTATGCACAATAATATCAAGTAATATCAACTATAGCCCAATAAAATTAAACTTTGAATATACAAAAATTATGACGCAAGGTTTTTGTGTGGAGTTTTACTTTTATGTTTTAAACAAGACCTCAAAGATTTCCTTCGATAGCACCCCTGCAAATATTTCTGTAGAGGTGAAAGAGGGTAAAATTCAGTTCTTCGACATTATCTCGGAAACCGAAAATTTCTTGAGAATAATGGTTATTATTAAATAATTTGTACCTCGTAAAATTGGCTATAAGAAAAGTTCATTGCCTTTTCTTTCGTTGAATCAACCGTTTCAAAGATATAGGCTGAATTAAGTTTGAAGGATAATGTGCATTGCATTATAGTAGTATGTATGACTATAACTCGTACAGAAGTTATATTATAAATAATTTTTTTGTCAAAAAAGGTATTCGAAGTGTTAACTTAAAGTATATTCATCCAAAAGTTTTAAGAACTTTGAAAACAGTAAAATATCACATTTTATTCCTCTATGCTATTAGTTAAATGAAAGAGATAGAATATCTGCCCTATTTCAGATTGGATACAGTACAGAATCGTAGAGCCCTTTATAGTGCTACAAAGACCATACTAAATAAGGCAGCGAAATGATCAAATGTATCGTCCACATTCCATTCATCACAACACCTTTTGTGTAGAGTTCAGATGGAAGTTTAAAAATGGGCTAGCTAAGGACCTAAATTCTGACTAATGGGTATGGAAGGCTATCGACAATTTGGAGCTGATTCAAACCCTTTTGCTACCTTTATTACCCAATACCATATTTAGCAATTGCACTAAATGCTGCAATGCGAGCTGTAGTTGCAGAAAGATGGATTGTCACCGCTCTGTAGTATGAGCGCACTGCCATGGAAAATCTTATCTAAACGAAAAATGAAACCTGATAGGACTGACAGTAAATTGAATGATTACGATGATATATCGAGTGCCAACGAGCACCTTCATTTTTCTTTAATTTTCAAAATAAAAATTTGAAATTAGTACGTATTGAAATAGATTTTTAAACATAACCAGCGAGGGAACTAACAGACGATTTTGGGCAACTTTTTCTAAATGACACCCTGTATAGTATTTTTTTGGTAAAGGTTTAATTAGCTGTCTAATGCAATTTTGAAATTTACTATCGATGAAACTACAAAGTTAGAGATGACACAATTGAGGATTTAGCATTTTCGTCAGTAATTAACAACTAGCCTAGTACTTTAGAAGGTCTTTTCTGATTCGATTTTGACTTTGAAAAAACATTATGAAGGTAATTCAAATATCTATTAAATAAGATAAAAAATATATAGAATGCTATTTGAAAAAAGGTAATAGCACTTCCTGTTAAACCGAAGGTAATTTCTTGGGCGTCCGGTATATCCTATAACTTTGTTAGTACAAGAAATGGAAGAATCCGAAAAAGAAGAACGCATTGAGGAAACCCCTGAGAAAACTAATGAAACTCTAGAACAAATAGAGGCTTCTTCAGAAGTTGAGGATTCTAAATTCATTTAATATTAATAATATCAATATTAACAACAATAGCACGAATATACTATTTAATGTAGATTAGACATAGTGCGAATACCACATAGAAACAGAGTGCGAATAGCACTTCATTCACGCGGTGGTGTGGAAAAAAGGGAATTTTCTCTACTACAGGCACACGGCAAATTTGGCACACGTTTTACTCGAGAACGATTAGTTATAAGGAAGAGATGAGTACACCTTTTTTGTAGTAAATTTTACCAGTTTCAATTATTGTCAAAATAATCGATAGTTTGCGAGATAATAGCGAGAACTAAATTTTACCACTTTCACAGCTATAACAATTTTTATGGGGGTGATATTGTTGATGTAAAATGATCCATTTTAAAATAACAGAATATTTCAGAAAAATTAAATTCAGACCAAATTCCCATGAAAAAATCGACTTTGAAACATTGTCACTTCCCGAAAGATCGAAAAACGCCTTTGGCATAGTCTTTCGTCGAAATCCGAATAAAAAATTATTTTCGAAAAAAGGTACTTTGGGTTCAATGCCGCTAGTACGTTTTTTCAAATTGGGAAACCATAGAATTCATACAGCTTCTCGAAGCATTTTGACAAAGATTACAAGCAATTTGAAAATTTCAGTGCAAAATTAAAAGAGAATCATTTTTTAAAAGGTTAGACATACGTCTTATCATCATAATTGACTGGGACTGAATTTTTTGTACAGTCGATTGTTATAGTTCTCTCGACGCTGGATGAGTTTCGATTCTTCGGGACGTAACGTCTTGCCAAGCGGTGGTGTTCTCTGAACAAATTGTCTTATATACAATTCGCTAAGTATTGAATATTTGTATTTTTTGTATTTGATGAATTTTATTTCAATAGATGAAAATATATTTTGAATTCGATTCCTTATTGATCCACTAGATCTAAGATTGACGACCTACGTGTGAGTCTGTGGCGTAAATCTAATAACTGCTTACCACGAGTCACCTTTGTTCTCGTGAAGTTTGTGTAGCGATCCGAATACTCACAGAATCTATCGCCGGTCTTAATAGTCTAAGAAGTTTTTCTAAAAAAGTACTAGTTTATAAGATATAATCAGACGTACATCGCTCGACATCAGATTACGACGGAGAGAGCAGACTAGCAATTACAGTAAGTATAATTTTATTTATTTTCGTCTTTGGGGAATCTTAAGAGTCAGTAGAATCACCCTTGAGAGTAGATATTACTAGATATCGTTGCGACGGCGCGGCTGGCGCCTCACCATTATAAATTTCTGTCGTGTCCCTCAGACGAGCGATACTAAGTTCATCTACAATATCAACGGGGAGATTTGAGGTTTTGTTTAAAACAAAAATAAAAGTTCACGCAAAAATCCAGCTTTCTGACAATTTTCCATTTATATGGTCTTATTTTACTAGACTATTTAGTTGTTAAGTAGGTTTCGAGTACGATGATTTTGGCTACAACTGTATCTGACACGGAATAAGAATTTGTAACTATTTTACTAAACTATCACTACCTAATTTACATAGGAAATAAATTTTGCTAAATGCGATTCCTGGTTTTTGATTTGTTTCACACAGGTGTAACAGTTCCGTGTAGAAGATACGAGATTTCAAGAACATATATGGTAATAAACGAGATATGTAGGTATTATATAAACTGGTGTCATAGCAACAGCATTTTTTACGTCAGATACAAAATCTACATTCATGTAATTGATGTGCTATGATGCCATGGGCAAGAAAAGGTTGGGCGGCCAAAGTAAAACTAGAAATATTGAAAGATAATATAGTCCGGCCATCATAACTTTTTTTGGTCAAAAATTTAAAACAGCAAATTTAGTAAGTTTTGTTATAGAAAAAATTGTGCTGAACCCGATGGTGACATTAAAAAATTTATAAAACGCAGACTTCACTGTTAAAGCCAACGGTTTTTAGCGAAAATTCTCATTTTTTTATGTTCTTTGGCTTTTTGACGAAAACGGATAAAAAGAAGTCAATATACTTATAAAAAATAACAATTTTATCAATACGCGTATTCTGTCTTGGTGACTCCGAATCCGGTGTCAGTTTTGCCCCACCAAGTCGCAATTCGTTTCTGTCCCTGTAAAGTAGTTTGAAAAGTACAAAAATGCAAAATTGTATTTTTCTGTTATCTTAGGATAGAAAAAAATTGTAACGTGGTGGGGCAAAACTGACACCGGATTCGGATTCAGCAAGTACCCCCGGAAATGATTAGTCTGATCCGTGGAATCGATGACTTTTTTTGTGTGTGTGCCTGTGTAGTTAGTTTCAATTTGAATTTAATTGTTTTAATCAAGAACTGTGCATCTGACGAGAAAAACGCAAGAGACCATTTTCATGTAGAATTGACCAGACCGATCAGGAAAAACATCCGCATGGAAAGATGTCAGTGGCGTACCGTTCTTTTGGTAAAAAATATCGGAGGACATGTTCGCAGGGACGCCACTGGTGGAGCGAAGAAATAACTTTTCTAATTAAAATAAGTGGTTTTATATCCTATTGACACATACCAAAATTGAAAATATTAACCAAAGTTGAGATATTAAAAAATAACGATAAAAAAAAAATCAACACCCTGTAGCAAAAAATTTAAGCCGTTGTGGACATATGCTCATATGAACTTTTCTTCATAAAATCACACCCTGAAATATTCGCTCGTCATTAAGAAAACAACTAAACTTAAAAAATAGAAAAATAACATAAAAATACCTTTAAGAGTAGTTTATGTCACAAGGGCGAAAAATCTGGTTTTTTGGGCGACTACGAAATATTTCGTAGGAGTCCGAAAAACAGTTTTTCGGAATTGTGTCATATAATATTTTTTATTCGAATGTACTTATGGTTATTAAAATCATAGGGAAAATTAAAATATTATTTTTCTAAGATTTACTTGCTACTCCGCGAATGATACAATTTTCAAACTATTTTTGTAACAGACGGCTGTGAATTAAGGCCAGATATAATAAATAACAACTGCACAACTGCTGTTATATCAGTTTGTTTGAAATTAGTATTGAATTCACTCAATTTATATATTATAATATCGAATTTAATATCTCTTATTTTATTCAATTAAAATTGCCTAAATTGAAATATATTTGCATGTGCAATACCATTTTATAGTAGAAAAGAAGGGCCAGTCAATTTTCCGGCCTAGTTCGGAAAAATCTTTTCAGGCCGAAGTAGAAAAGAAAAGAAAAGTTCTACCTTTCGCTTTTGTTTTCTAACCGAGATACGTAATTTTTTGACACATTCGAATAAAAATGATTGTTTGAACCACTCACAGCGTATTTAAAACTAAACCCGCTTTGAATTTTACATTACAGAGACGTTACTGCGCAAGTTACTCGGAGTGTAAACACTGAAAAACGTTGTACGGCGTTCATAAATTAGTTGTTATAAAAGCAAAAAATCAATGGATTTTGCTGTCAATTGAAAACTAGTTAGCTTAATATATTAACTTCATGTTGTCACAAGATTTTTTCAAATAATTAATTAATAAACAATTGACAGGCCGAAACGCAAAATGGTTTATATCTTCGGTTCTAGTTAACGAATTGAGGTCTATCTAGGCTTAAAATTTTCCTTTTTTTATTTTCTTTCATTTGCCGGCAATTGTTTTTCGATAAGACGTCCCTGAGCCATGATATTTTCATCTGTTTAATAACAATTTTGTTTAAAAACGTTGGCGGGGGTAATAAAAACAAAAAATATATAGTACCAGGTTACCAGGTAGAAATAGTAGTTTTTATCAATATTTATAGCTTGCCGGGGATGGACAGTGCAGAAAATGCCATGGAAAGTCGTAAATCCTTAATAAACGAACTAGCTTATTTATTTAATCAGTTGCAACATACGCGAGATATCTACACAAAGAACCTGTAAATACCATGAGCAAAATGCAACATTTTCCATAATATTATATTGTATCAAACGCGTATTGATGAAACCTTCATTTATAATATCAAGACTTTTTTGTCCGACGCACCGTTTTCATTAAAAAGTCAAGAATCGTGAAAACATTTTCACTATAAACCATTGTTTTTAACAATGAAGTCTGTATTTTATAAATTGTTTTGATGTCACCTCGTGTTCAGCGCAATTTTTCCTACAAGAAAGGTCAATAAAATTACTGTTTTAAATATCTGACCAAAATCGATGATTTTGACTTTACAACGACCGGACTAATAGTGAAAATAAGAGTGAAACCCCTTCTAATAAATGTGAAACGTAATTTGTGTGTTTGTATGTTATTCAATCACTCAAGCATCAAGTGAGGGATGCACTTGAAATTTTGCATATAGGTAGACAATGGATAAAATTAAGTATTTCAAATTCAAGTACCCGATAAACTGTGTAAATAAAATTACCGCAGTGATCAACCTATAATGTTGAAACGGCTTCTTCCGTATTTAGTGTATGTAATAAACTGATATCTAATCTGGCAATATTTAAAAATTCAAAGTGATGATTCCACAATGGGATGTTAGGAGGTAATATTGAATCTGATGGTAAACCTTACGAAACACAATAGGGCGAATATTTCCTTTTACTGTGTATTAACTAAAATGAGTAAAAAAATATGTAACTAAAACCGTTTTCAGAAAATGATCACTGAAAAATATGGGATAAAACATCATTGTTAACTAAATTATTATTTAAAGTCTATACTGAAGTGTAAAAATTAACAATTAACGAAATAGTGTAGGTTATTTAGACGAAAATCGACCTAAACTTGAAAAAGTTAAACGAATGCATAGATTTTGACAAAACTTTCTAGATTTTGTTGGTATTGATGTCTAGATCAAACTGCGCAAAAAAAATATTGCCTCTAATTCCCCGCAATTTTTTTAAACAATGATTTTTTTGCTGTTTTGTTAATTATCAATATTGAGGTAAATTTAAAAAACAAAATGTATTTTTAGATAACTTGACGAAAAATTACAACTTTTTACTGATTTTCGAAAAAATGCGTATTTTTCGAGATATGGGGGTTCGAATTTTTCCAAAAAGAGAGGAGGGGGATTAAATAGTGACGAGAAAAAATCCAGGAAAATTCTGGTGAATGTATTATTAAAACACAAGACTTTTTCCTTTGTAACTTTTTTCTAAAGTTCACTCTGTCAAAGTTCTCCCGGAGAGACATGAAAGAAGACCCTTATCGTAAAATAGAAAATCTCGTAAACTTTAAAATATGAAAATCTGTAAAAAATCAGGTATATAGATTAAGATATTCTTCAAAATTTTGATATCTTGTAATTTTATTGTAACGTGCATATTTTCCGAATTTTCAACAGATTTTCACGATCATGAAAAACTGTTGAAAACTCGGAAAATATGCACGTTACAACAAAATTACAACAGACCAAAGTTTTAAAGAATATCTTAGCGTATAGGTCTGAATTTCTCCAGATTTTTAAATTTTATAGTTTTCCGGATTTTCTATTTTCCTATAAATGTCTACTTTTCATGTTTTTCCGGAGAAACTTAGACAGAGTGCACTTTAGGAAAAAGTCATAAAGGAAAAAGTCTTGTATTCTAATGATACATTCACCAGAATTTTTGTGGATTTTTTCTCGTTTCTCGTTCTTTGTCTGAATTTTACTCCTTAAAATCGTAGGGAGATGTGAGCACACTAGTGTCTATCGCACTCAATTTACAAATATTTTATTTCGTTCACTTAGGATAAGACCTTTCAATTTATGAAACTTTTGAACTCATTAAATGTGATGTAGGTGTGGTTTTAATTTTATTTTATTTGTCATCTTGTTTTCAGTTCTCTGTTTAGTTCAGCTATGTAGCTATTTACGCACCAGTACTTCTCGCTATTTTGACCTTATCATCAATGATCATGTCAGTACAGTGATTAATTGTAAAAAATAAACATGGATTTGACCATATTACGAATCCTTGAGGGACACTGCATTTCATAAGGTACCATTCCATTATGTTTTGTTCAAATTCTACTGGGTATGTCTGTTTGTTAGGTGGACTAACTGAATTACAAAAAAACATTGAAAGAAAATAGGGCCCATATGAACAAGTGGTTAGCAAATTATACTAAATATTCTAACGTCGACTCTTAGCATAATGAACTCAATTTATGGTACTTTCCTCTCACTCATTCAGTCTCATGGATCAATTTCCACAACTCGATTGTTTAAATCTTGATAAGCGAAGCATTTTCGAAATCTTACTTTCGCATAGAAGTAAATGTCTTCGGTAGCCATCTACTTAAACCACCCATTCTTCTATTGTCAAAATTTATAATTAAATGTTTTTGTGAAACTCGATACTCTGTAGAAAATACAGTTAATGTGCATCGCATAACTGTAAGTAATAAACTAAACCTGGTTTAGTGAATGAATGGATTTGATTGGGTCACCATCTTTCGAAATAGATGTTAGGTTTGTTGGATAGGTTAGGAGTTCCATTTTTAACATAACCACTGAGTTTGTGACCTTGTGCCGGCGATTGGCTTTGGTAAAGCAAATATAGGCCCAATAGAAACAAGACATTGAAAAATACTGACACCATTTTCGCTGAAGCCCGAAGTGCTAGAATAACGACTCATGTTACTTTGCAAAAATTTGACATTTGCATATTTTTAAATCTGTAAAACTCCTCTCTAAATTTAATACCTTTTACTTACTTACTTTGGGTAACCACCCAGTATTTTATTCACTAGTCAGGTTTTCATCCTTAACAAGTGTCAACTACATTTCAAGTATTATGTTTCCTTCTATTCTATGCGTGTTTCTTAAATAATTTATTTTTTATGGTGACCATATTTAGTCATAAAATTGGGTTATTATTTTTAACTAAAAGTAAATCAGGTTTCTTCCTTTGTAATAGCATCAAATATTAGTTTTTCTGTTTATAATGTCAAGACGGCAAATGGCCTTATAGGCCAAATTGAAAGCCCATGAGTCTTGTAATCCACATAATTCTCAACGTAAATATCTGAAGAACTATCTGTCACATTGGTAAATAAGATAAATAAATATGAAAATATAAATGAGTGCTCCTGATTTTTCTTATCGCCGGTGGGGTCGTTCCAATGAATCTGCGCAATTGTTATAGTGCCCGTGATTTGGTTTTTGTTTAGGCAAAAGTATACGGATAAGGGCTTCATTTAAAAAAATATTTATCAACATTCCTTTGTATATACTCTATGTACAATATCAATGCGTTAATAATTATTAAGATGATTAAGACATATGAAGACATGAAGGTCAGCACGTAACCAAATCCAGTTTAAGAACAAATATATGAGCACGTCTTCAAGCAAAGTAAATCAAAATACTTTATACTTTCAAGGTCGTTGCCATTTATAGACTAGTTGGTTTAATAAGGGCACATTTTTTAAATATAATTATGATAATAAAAGAAGCTTTCGTTACCGAAAAATTAAAAACTGTTTTACATTTATTTGAGTAATAGATATATTACAATTATTGAAACCTGTTAAATATGATAATCAGAAGTTAATAATAAATGAATGAACTATATTCGGTGTTATATGAAAATAAAAATTATACGTTACCACTATCGGATATGGATGGAAAATAATAATTCCTTCCTTGATTGTTACTTACTTAGTATCTGGAAAAAAAGAAAATTATTTAGAGATAAGGTTACAAATACTATGTACAAAGCTTTATTAACACTGGCTATACTAAAGCATAAGTCTTAAGCCTTTCCCAGACTATGCAATCTATCGCTGTAACAAAATTGCGGCGATTTGTCGCCGCGACAAACATAATATTTGAAGTAGTTATCAGACTTTGCAATGCAGTTACTGCAATCTTTAGTTATTTAGCTGTCATTGCCAACGTTATCAGTTAATACCTAAAATTACTACAATAATAAGTAAACCTGGTTTTACTCATTTTTGTAAGAAAATAAATGAAAATTGGAAAATAAATAATATACTACACAAAACACAATAACTCAGACACAATAAGGTTGTACCGTTGACTGAGGAGATGTGATATGAGCTGTTAGTCAACTACCTAATTGATGCCAATAGAAAAATATATGTTGGCAATACCAAGGTTCCTATAAAAATCACTAAGTCGCGGCGATTTCTTGTGGAAGAATAGAATATGTTTAATTTGTACAATTCTATCGCAGAGACAGAATCGTATAGTGTGATAATTAAAATTGCGGGGATATTGTTGCAGCAACCGAAGCACGGCGACTGAACTGCATAGTTTGGGGATGGCCTCTGTAATATTTTTTTAGAACTATGTAGAATAATAAAAAAAAAAGAATGTCAGCTCATGCTCTCGGGGGATAGGAACCATCTTTAAATGCATGAAAATTAATAATAGTTATAACATCGACAATTTCTCGCTGAGATTTTCTATACTTTATACTATCTATGGTTTTAAAGTCTTTAGTTAGAAATATGAGGCCCAAAGTTATATAAAATATGGCGGAATCGAAAGGGCCCCATGAAATAGCAAGAATGTATGTAATCGTCTAGCAATGTTTCTTGATGTGTATGGGGGAGTCGGTGTGAGTATAAAAGTCGATTATTGGGGCTGAACGCCCCCCCCCATTCCACCATTTTGCCAACATCTTGAAAAAGGAAGTGTAAACAGTTTATCCGCGACATCTTGAGAACCGTAACTCTCACAAAAAAAAAATTAAAACTTTCTGTAGAGGTTTGAATCCTTTACAGTCTATTTACCAAATAGAGGTGGTTTTAATGCTCTCTGATTATCCCTAATCATATAATTTGGCTATATTTGGTATAAATCAAACACCTTTGCAAATGAATATTAAAGAAAGTGGATTTCATAGGATCCATTTTGATTTTTATTGAAATTATCGCGAAAACCCCTCTAAATGGGGTGTTTCGGGCGTTTCTAGGGATGTTCCCGAACTTTTAGGATTGCGGAACCCCGATTTTCCTAATCAGAAACCCAACAAACGTATAGCCAAAGCAGTTTCAGACCGGTGTTCTTTTATGTACCCTTCACGCCTTTTGAATGAAGTACTTGGTTTGATCCCTTTGCAGCGTCCCAACACCTTTTAAAAGAGAAGAAATTTAAAAAATGAGTGAAAATTGTTCACAATAAAATGATCTACATTCGAGTATCTACAAAATGGCCTTAAAAAATTTTTTTGTTAGACCAACGTTCTCAAGATATCGCCGAGAAACTGTTTACGCCCCCTTTTTCAATATGGCGGCCAAATTGAGGGACTTTCAACCCCTAAAACCGAGTTTCTTACTCACACTGAAAAAAATCTTGTCTTACTCAAAATGCAAGGTTCGGCCTAAATTTTGTAGCATTACAATGGACTATATATAAATAACTATATAGTACTATAACTATATGGACTATATATAAATAAATAATAATTAGATCATATAAAATTAAGAAATGAAATTCATTAGTGGAATAATATTTATTACCATTTTTAACATGACATCGTCATCACTATCATTTTTTTTCTCAATGTCTTTAGTTTGAATAGTTGAAGTGTTACAATCATTTACGTCACGAAGAAGATGGAGTACGATATAATCCGCTTTTTATGCAAACGGAAGTCGATCTGCAACCTGCTTTACATGCGCATAGGATTATTTTTAACAAATTCTCTAGGAAGGATATGATAACTATCATACTAACTGGCCTTATCACGTTTCCAAGCCCAGTTTTCTTTTGATGGATGAATGTGATTGTAAAGTAAACTCTTCTTATATGTCCCGATAATGCATCATGTATTTCGGTTCCTTATATTGTCTTGGTTTTTGCATGGAACATCGTATGAGTGGCTTTGTGCCTTTCTGATGAGCTCCAGAATAAGGGCAAAGAACGTTTCAAAGGTTAAGCATTTCCAAGAAGCAGACTGATAGATTTCATGAAAATGAAAAATTTTCCAAAAGACCAGGTATGTAAATAAATTCATTTTAGGCCTTTGTTCTTATATTAACTGAATCTTCATAACCGTGGATACTGGTTTACTCTACATAGCCGTAGGGGATTATGTGAAAAGTGTTAGCATGACAATTGTCCAATAAGAAAGACAAATTCATTTTACGGTTTTAATTGCTAGCATAACCAGAATTCAGGTTATCGAAAGAATACAAAGATTGTAAATCAGTAATTTTACAAACAGTTTTTATTTTATTCCTCATAGATAGTTTTTTCTGCTGTTTGCAAAATCCTATAAAGAATATATTTTATTACAAGTATAAGCAAACAAAAAATAATTCACTTTTAAACTTATATTTTCTCATTTACCAGATGACATTGAATGAAGGGTGAAACTCAAAAGTCAATAAACCCATAGTAAGCTTGTATCGGTACAATATATGTCGCAGAATTTGCATTTACATACTGCGCGCTACATTGTTTGCGCAGACAGTACCTACTATGTTTTTAGAAACATAAATAGTGCTTTAAAAAGAAAACATAAATGAAGGTTAATCATGAGTCTATTTTGACTTAAGATATATTTTCTTAAATCATAGATACACAATTTACTACTAATTACAATGTGCCGTGTTATTAAGGCTAATATTTTTCCAAATAATAAAACGTAAAAACCAAAATTGATATGTTTCTTCTGTTTTCCATTTGTGCAAATCTCGTATTTGTTATGGTCTATTTATAAACGGTTACGGTAGACACAGGCATTTCAGACTATTTTATATGTAATTTTTAGACCGCATATCCACATAATAATGGAAAATATAATGAGGGTACAGTCAGAGGAAAACGAAAGGAAATATTTAATCCAGAAGGAGTGCATAATAATACATTAAAACTTCGTATATAAGTGGGTATAGATATGCAGGTCAAATTAAATAATTTTATTTAGACATTTTGCTATGAGCGCCACTTTCTACTATTGCCTATAAGAGTATTTAAAAATTATAGTTAGCTGATGTGGCGTGGTCGTTAATTAAAAAGGATGATGGATTAGGTCAGTAGTAAAATTTATTTCTGGTCTAAATAACAAATATTTTGTGTTTGTTCCGCAAAAAAATAAATATCCTTTTACAACATATGTTAATTTTTCTGTAATAAATGCAATTTGGTAGGTATTAGATATACATTTCACAACACAAAAACCTGTTAAAATATTGTAGACAAATAAAAACCGAAAGCGTTATGGTATAATAAACCTAATAATAAAGAAATATTTATTTTTTAAGTAGGTCTTGACTGATGATTTCGTAACACTTTCACGAGATGTTATATAGTCGATATTTGTGCTCGTTCGGCTTATGTAATTACTGTTGCTCGTTTATGGAAGCATTTAATAATTATCTCAGTTAATTCAACTAGGATATTGTGCTTAAGAATTTATTATTTATTTTGTTTATAACGGATAATTATTTGAAAACCCAGTTCACATTTGTGCTATGAACAAATTGCTGATTATGGGGAAGTCTAGTTGTCGATTGATTTTTTAGTTTAATGGAAAGATGGATAATAATTTGGAACTGAGTTTTGTTTTTTGACCCCCGACGCAAAAGGGGGGGTGTTATATAGTAGGAGATTCAGAGACCGTTTACTTTCAGTCCTATGCATCTCTTGGACATACTTTTAAAATTACATTTTCTCATGTTTATTGTGATCCACCTAGCGCTATGAATTCTAAGCATGTGTAATACATCTATTGTAAATTTATAGTAATTTAAGTTAAATAAATAAATTATATTATTCATGGTTTCAAGTAAAAAATATGATAGAGCAAATATACAAAATAAATAGATTTAAATAGCTAGCTGCAGCTAAATTTTTTTATTAATTAATAGAATTTTGTCAAATAAGTATATGTAACCTTAAAATAAATTATGTACTTAATACTAATTATGTTGAACCCTATATTAAACAAATATGGCAGTAAAATTAAATAGCCAGTATAAGACAAATAAATAAATTTCGTTTTCTTCGTCAGTGTCTAATTCTTCTGAGGGTCATCGTCGCTTTCATTATTAACACTTATAATGAGTGGCATAACTTCTTCACTATGAACCTTTCGATCATATGTCTCTAAAATCAATTTATTTGTGTGATTTACACACTTGGACCAAATTAAGCTCGACACATTTCACACGGCAAGAACGGCTTCGTCACTAAAAGCATCTTTCCCGATGTGTTTGTCGTAATAGGAGTATTACAAATTCCCCAAAGAAGTCCTATTGGGTTGAACTGACAGTGAAATAGTGGAAGCCGCAGTACTTCAAGTCCATGTTCCCTAATGGGCTTGTTCCATGATATTATTTTTATATGGTTTTTATACTTTTTCATATAGTACTCGATATTCTCATTATACACTTAAAAGTTCGTATTATTAACTTTTTCCGTTCTCGAGATATAAGGAGTTGAAATTGGTAATAGTTGCAAAAACCGAGGGCTCATATGTGACGTCACTATACGTAAGTGACGTAAGAAAAATGGCTTCTGGGATCTTTCAAATTTAACCTGAAAAGTCGAAAAACATGGAATTTTTAAACGCTGGTAACTAAATAAATACGTCGAGTGAAAGTTCGTTCTATATTTCTAAGGAAAGGAGAAGGTCGGCGATCAATTCCAATCGTAAATTGCATGGTCAAAATCGAAAATTCATCCCGGCAGGAGCGATAGAAAATTGTAATTATTTGACATTTCACCCAATTGTACTCCCCTACTGTCAAGTAGTAAACAAAACAAACAATACTTTGAAAACACTTATAATTATAACAAGTAAGGAGCATCAAGTCTACTGAGATCGCTGAGTCTATGCGTATAGTGACGTAGCGCCTGGCCACGCCCCATTTTCGTGAGATGGAGATTTGTAATAGTTTTTAAGATACTAAACGTGCGAATAAGATTCTAATTTTTTGCAGATCCATTAATTTATACTTGCACTTTCGATTTATGAAATAAAAAAAAATGCTGAACAAGCCCATTAAATTGTTGACAACATAGTGTTGCTCTGTTTTATTAACTCCAGCTATTTGGAGCAATTCGCATTTAAATGCAGTATCACTGAAATCCATGTTTCTGGTCTTTAACCAGGTTTGTATTCTTTCTTTCATTCAAGATCGGGTTGGTTGTTTTCCTCCAACCCAAGAGTGGTATTTAGAATTATCTAAAACAATAATGCTTGGATTTTGTAACCCCGGCGAAAGTCTCTCTGTCAGGCACTTTTTAAAATTTTCAGAGCTCATGTTGTTATGGTAATCTGCTGACTTATTCTTGGTGGAGGAAACTTAACTCGCATCTTCAGCAAGGCGATGAATAGATCCTGCACGTACAACTTAAAATCTTCTACTTTTTGTAGCTGCACGACGACCTTTCGATTTACTGGAATCGTCTCACCAAGAACATTTTAATCCTCCTCTGCGTAATTGCATAAAAGCTCTAGCTGTTTTAGATAAATTTGTTTTCTTTCACAGAGTACTTTTATATTTACATCTGTTTTAAAGGAAACGCCTAATTTTTAATCACTTTATATAAACTAGTTTGGCCAATATCAACTATTGCTCTAGATTTTAGCTCTTCTAAAAGGATAACCAAGGGAACATGTTCATGATCAGACATCATATCGTAAACATTTTTATTTCATATTTTATAGCATCGTGAACTCTGTTTTGGGCTTTTCACGATTCCGGTTGACCGAAGCTTGAGGTTCCACATTTTCTTTGTCGTTTATAGCTATTTTACTTACAGTCTTTTCATCGATTTGTAAAGCCTCACCCACTCGCCTTTGAACAGCTTTTATTGACAATAAAGGTCCACCATTTTCATTTTCCTTTTGAAAATATTACAACAAATTCAAAACTAACTGCTGTGATTGCGGATTTAAAGATTCATCAGGATGCATGTTTACTATTTTAACAATAGCACAAGAATAAAATTGCCCTCTTAGGCACTAATAGAAATAAGTGCACTATACCTGCCATACCCGACTTCCGAGAAAATCGATCTGCCTCTGAAATCGCCAGCCGCATTCGACGACGACACGCGTTACGCAAATCGATTTGCTGTCACACAATAGAAATGCCGTACGTCGGTCGTGACTTGACCACAAAGATTAAAATTTACGTTACAGATTAGATTACAAACAATATTTCAATAAAGACAAGGAAAGATAGAGCTCCGGACGATATTCCTTAGATTATACCACCGGAATTATCAGGGAACAGATTTTTATCTCTGAGGTGCATCATTAAGCAAGAACATAAATCACATCTTGCGTGTCACTGTTAAAAAAATCATTGTGCCATGGCAATTTTTGTATTTATTTCACAAGTAAGTAGAAAAATGTCATCCCGTTGACACATCTATTGTCACAAGCTTATTAAAGCAAGGAAAAACTATGACATCAGCACTTTGTATTTAAGTATTAAAAATTGCGTCAGCGCAAAAGCCATTGAAAATTTGGTGAGCAAATATCTCGAGAACGGTTGAAAATATTGAAATAGTCATATTTTCGATTCAATTTGTTTACAATTCCACATGCCAAGAAAATATGTCGATATTTACAAAGTAGATAGGGCATAACTAACTGTCGGTCTCTATCAGTAACGTTAAAATTAGGCCCAAATTTTTATTTGCCGTACCAGAATACGTTGCAAATTTTCAAGTTGATTATGAAACTTACATAATAATAAAATTGAGAAATTTCAAAGTCAATCTTTGAGCACACGTTTCTTAAACTAGCAATATTTGTGTAATGCATGTTAGACTTAATGGTTTGGTCTCTAGTATCTGAAGTTTAAATATTTCTCATTTGTAATTATTCACCCTGTATAAAGAAGGCATCATCAAACAATAATTTTATGTTTGGCTTGTCAAGAAATATGAAAGATGTTGGCCATTGCTTCACATAAGTAAAACAAGCTATTACTACTCTTATTATTTAAATGAATGCAATCTTAACATCACCTATAACTAATTTGGAGGCTAAGAGCTAACACCTTGTAAACGTCTGTTATCTGATGGTCTTCGCAACAGAATATTCTTCGCAGTAATTATTAAGGCAACTGCCATGAACTGTATTAAAATATGTTTTAAATTTCATCAAATATTTGTGTGCTCGAGACAAAGAAACTTGTTTAGAACTGGAAATTACGCTTTTATAATTTTATGGTCGACATTTATGTACATATATAATCACTTTTTTAATTCAATATAATATAATATACAGAAACAAGGCAATGAAATTTAAAAAAAAAATTTTGTTCAAAGTGCAAGATATCCCGCTTATTACACTTTTGACAGCGATGTTGAATAAATAATGTAACAAATAGCATTAAAAGCAACAGAAATCCTTTTCGGTTCCTCGGTTGTATCAGCAATGTGATATATATTTTTTCTTTAATAAAATTCCACGCAAGAAATCGAGAGGAGTCAAGTCTCATAAGCTAGGACGCCATGTAATTGGCCACATGGTCCAGTCTACTTATCTGAGTATCATAGTGTTCAGTTTGTTCAATTCTTCTTTCACCGTTGGCAAACATATTGTACAAACATCCGTGCAACAACTCGACCGGCTTCTACTCTCATACAATAATATTAATTGCAGATTCTTTAATTACTGCCACATCCGCATAGTGTAGTGAAAGTATCTTCTTCCTTGGCATTACAACCCTTGGTGGGTTTTAGCCTGCTTCACCAGTTGTTGCCATTCGTCCCTATCATCTGCCTTTCTTCTCCAATTCCTTACTATCATAACTCCCAGATCCTCTCTAACATCATCTAACCACCTTTTCCTAGGTCTTCCTCTTGCTCCCCTTCCTGAGGGTTTCCACTCCATCACATTTCTTACCCACCTTTCCTCTCTCATTCTCTCCACATGTCCTAACCATCGTATGTGCTGTGCTTTAACAAACCGTACTATATCTGCCCCGTCTATCAGCCTTTCAAGTTCACGGTTCATCCTGATTCTCCATCCGTCTTCTTCCCGTATCGGGCTAAATATTTTCCTTAATATTTTCGTCTGGAATATTCTGCATTTCATCTTGCATATTGCAATAATGTCATCCACATATCTCCACCGTACCAGAGGTTTTTTCGTTATAAATTGTTTAAATATCTTTCAGTGGCAAAATACCCAATAAAAAGTAAGGAAAACGTATGTATTATAATGAGATCTGGAATTGGGTTATATTTTGCTTTTATTTCGTTAAAGGTTTGAGAGGTAAATAGGAGTAAATAAGTTAAGCAAGCTAGTAAGAGTACATAAACTTGTGATTTGGTGTACGAAATGGAAGACAATCTCAAATTTTTATGACATCTGCCACCCTGCAACACCACTCTCACTTCATTATTAATGGGGTTAACAAAATAAATTTTTGTGTACGAAAGCAAAAGTTCATAAAATGCCTCTCAGTCGAAAAGGTCTTGAAGTGGCACATCGTTTCGTGGTGTTGGGTCTGACGATTTAGGATATTAAAATTCTATGAATAACTCCACATACTGGAGCGCAAACATAATATGAAGAGGCTTTCATTTAAAGAGACTTGGATGGGAAATCTGGATGTGGTAGTAGTGATTCCTTAGACAGCGGTTCATTAATAGTTTTATGAAGAACTACAATTCTCGAAACGTTTTAAAATTTTAGATCGGAAATTCCGAGATACAGACAATACAAGAATGAATATGTAAGATATTTCAGGCTTGAAGAACTTCGAACGTATTATATTTTCTTCTTCTTCGAGCAGAACTGTACCAAAACAAAGTCGTCCTTTTCTATAGGTGTGTTTTGATAATTGTCAGGCGCTATCTTATTTTCAGCAGCTACAATGTTTCCAAGTGTTTCATTTTCTAAATCACTATCATCTTCGCAATTACATTATACTTTATCACTCTCAGGTAGCTCTGTTGGTCGGTTTCTTGTTTTAACTTCTTGGAATTTGGTTTCTTTATATTTGGAGCTTTTCTTTTCTTCTTTGCTTTCTTCTGTTTTACCTTTTCTTTTTCCTCTGTTAACGTTGGATATTCGGTGCTGGTAAGAACTTGAGCATCAATATCTATCATTCTTCTAATTGCTTTCTCAGGATTTCTTTTGTTAATTTTGCTTAGTAATATTTGCTTAAAAGAAGTGTTCTCTTTCAAAGGCTCTGCAATGGCCAAATTAGCAGGTTTATCAGCAGCTATATCATTATTGTCATATTGAGTTACTACGGATTTGTTGTCGATGTTATTGATTGATATGCTGTTTTCATTGGTTTCTTGGGCAGTCGCTAAATCTTGATTACTACCATCATAAAAGGAAAAATCCAGTTTCTTTGTATCAGCCAAGTATTTTACTAATTTATCAGAATTTAAACGTTATTTAGGGTATTTATCTTTGTTAGATTAGATTAGATTAGGTTAGGAAGGAGGAGCTGGCTGATTGGTCTTGACCACCGCGACCCCATGGATCTATTGTGGTGCTCCTGACTGTTTTCCTTAGAGCTTCTTATCCAGTTTTGTTCTTTCTATCAGACTCCACAGCCTTGATAAGGGCCCCTTAGTGTAGCTGTCAGCTCTTGGATTTTCCTCACCAAGTAGTTGGAATCTCAGTCTAGCAAGGCCTTCACAATGGCACAATATGTGGACTGAGGTCTCCTCTGCCTCCTGGCAGAATCTGCATGTTGCGTCCTCTGCCAGACCCATTAGACTCAAATGTCTATTGAGTCGGCAGTGGCCGGTTAGAAGACCCACTATTATTCTAATGGCCTTTCTATTTTGGCATAACAGGTCCTCCGTAAATTTGGCCGATTGTTCTTTAATGAACTCTTTAGCCTGTCTCTGTCGTGGGAAATTGTTCCACCATTCCAGAGATTTGGTTTGCACCCATTTGTTAATGGATGCTCGTATGCATGGCTTGGCAACACCACAAAAGGGTTCGGGTCCTATGAGGGCGCTATCCGCGCCTTCTCTGGCCAGTTCATCAGCCTTTTCATTTCCCTTGTGTCGCTTGTGTCCTGGTACCCACGCTACGGTCACTTATTCTGACTTCCTAGGTCTGTAAGGGTATTTATGCAGTCCCATACAAGTCTCGATTCGACTTGGAACCGATTGCTTTTAGCGCAGCCTGGCTATCGGAAAAAATGGCAATCGACTGATTTACAGTTCCTTGCCTTATAATTTCCTTTGTGCACCACTGTATTGCGGCCACTTCAGCCTGAAATATTGTGGCGTATTTTCTTAGACTTATTGGGATTTTCGTTTTTGACCTTATCCCATAAATCCCAGCTCCAACTCCCTGTTCTGTCTTAGAGACGTCTGTATACCAGACTGTTTGTGCCGGTATTGGAGGACCGTTTGTCTAGTATTCCCTGTCTGGTATTATGATTTTGAAATTTTTATTAAAATTATACTTTGGGATTGTAATGTCCGTGGGCATTCCTAGAATGGGATCCGCCTTCAGCTCTAAGTATGTTCTGGTGCCCTATGCCTATGCAGCACTGAACGAGCTTCTCCTTGAATAAATATGTGTAGTGGTGGCAAGTCCAGAATGACTTCCAGTGCAGCCGTTCGAGAAGTTTTTATGGCTCCCGAGGCGCACAGGCAAGCGAGCCTTTGTACGCCACTTAACAGCCTTACAGCTCCCAACTGCACTGTCTTAGTCCACCATGCTACCGATCCGTAGGTTATCATGGGTCTTACTACCCTAGTATATAACCATAGAGTCATTTTGGGATTTAATCCCCAATTTTTTCCACACATCTGCCTGCACCTTCCGAGGGCTATTGTTGCTTTCTGTGTGACTTTTTCGATGTGAGAATTCCATGTCAGTTTTTTTTATCTCTGTTGTAAGGATATATGTCTGTTGAAAAAAATGAAAATTTAACTGTTGTGCTTGATATACCCTGATGCCAAACTTGACTAATAAGATTAGAAAATTTGCTCTTTGTTAACTTTCTTTGATTACTTTTCTGTCATTCCAAGAGCACTTCTTTCCATTTTAGCTTAAGTAGGGGAAAAAGGGCTGTAGTACATTTGTTGTATGTGCAGGTCATTTTAATATCGTTATGTTTTCTTTCAAAGTGTAGTTGCTGGCTACTAATTCAGAAATCCTTCACTTAAGTTTCCTATTAATACATGTGGCTTCCATTAGTCGAGTGTGTAAACCATTCTACATGTCTTATGCTTTTATTTTAGGTACTTAAAATTTTGATTCATGACTCTGAAGTCAAAAATATTTATATTTTAAGTGACATTCTTAGTTGAATTTAAAAACATGCAAGTACTTTTTTCAGTGTTTTGTGCTTAATGCTCGAAGCACTTATTATCAGTGCTTGGCACAGCTCTAGCATATCTAATATACAATTGTGACTATCCTGGATTTATGACAGAAGAATTTATTTAGCTCAGGGGTATTGCCTTTTAGCTACAATGTCTCTTTTCTTAGTAATTAGTTTTAGGAGATCCTAGTTACGCAATAACTTTAGATTGCGTTAATAATCATAAATTTTATACCAAATTGAAGGTTATAGTAACTAAGGTATAATTTGCTACAACTTTAATTGTCAAAGAGTTTATTCCCATCGACCCACACGGGGTAATCAAAAAAGTCATCATCATCGTAAATAGAACCATTAAAAACAAATAACGCACGAAAAATAAATAAGAAGAAAATATATAAAAAGTGCGTACTGAATGCGTAAATAATATGACACGCAACTATCATTCAAACAACACACGTTTCTAATGATTGTTTGATAAGAGTTCTGGACATTATAATTAGGAATGTTATGATAGCAAAATAAAGATTAGTTTAGAGTTTCGCAATAAAAATAATTCAACTTCCTAAATCCTTCACAGCATCAGTTTAATCTTAGCCTTGTATGTAGAAGCAAAATAAAGTAAAATATTGAAGGACCTATTAACCTTTTTCCAATTTGGGGAAAGATTACGAGCTAGATAAGAGCACGCCGCGCGCCAACTTAATTATGTCATTCCTAGTTACAATATTACATTTACAAATATGATTTCTTAGATGCGAGCTTAGATGCTACACAGTGTGCGAAGAACATAGAAAGAAATTACGTATATTATTTGTTCTTACAATAATTTTTGAAATATACTTATTTTACTTTGCAAAATGTCAAATTTTATCCAAAGCCCTGAGATGTATCAGCACTTTGACGAAAGATATTCGATGTAGTGAGGATTGGTTGCAGAATCAGAGTTCATAACACAGTACGTCTCGGTACCTTTGATGAAAAGTAAATGTAGTTATCGAATCAGAGTGCAAAGAATTGCAAATTTTCGGAGTTATTGATGAAAGACAACTGTTGTCGAATCAGAGTACTAAAGCCTGTGATGTGTCAATACTTCTGACGAAAGACAACATTGTTACCGAATCAGAATACGAAACATAATAACGTGTCTGTACTTCTGATGAAAGGTAACCGTAACTGTCGAATGAGAGTGCAAAACACTGTGATTTGTCGGCAACCTTAATGAAAAATAGCTGTTGTCAAAAAAGGGCACAAAATGCTCTGATGAAAGAAAAGTTCTTACCGAACCAGCATACGGAGCACAGTAATGTGTTGGCACTTCTTACGAAAGGCAACTGTAGTTGTCCAATCCAAGTATAAATGTGTCGAAACTTCTGATTAAAGGCAACGTTGTTACCAAATCAGGCTGTAAAATACAAAGAATTTATATAAATCGAAGCAGAGATAAAATGTAAAAGTCATACGAACTGTTGTCAACATGTCCAACATACCTTTTTCTCACCATTTCGTTCTAAGATACAACATTGCCTATAAACGCTATCTATGTTGCAGCCTGTGCAAGGCCGTGGTATATGAATGTAGCATAGACATATGTCATATATTTAGTTGTTTAATAACAGCTGTTCATGTTTGACTCAACTAACCTTTAAATTATTTTCATGTTTATTGCAAATATTTTTGGACAAAAATATATATAAGTATTTTAAACGATTGCTTTATTCCCTTGCCTCTTAACATTCCTTGCAGATCCTCAAATTCACAGTCCAATTTGTGGCCAGGTAGAACTCCATTTTACTAGATAATCCACTACTTGTAGACTTGTAGGAATGGTAAGTAGTTTTATTTTTGTCACAGTAGGTATTTTTTTTTAATAAGAAAGGTCTAGGTCAATTGGTCAAAATATAAATTAACCAGG
Source organism: Stenurella melanura (assembly GCA_963583905.1). NCBI lineage: Eukaryota > Metazoa > Arthropoda > Insecta > Coleoptera > Cerambycidae > Stenurella > Stenurella melanura. Next base: position 43,276,772 of record OY757315.1, on the reverse strand, counting down.
GGCCCATTTACTTCAAATGCCAAAAAAAGAACTACCGCATAATTTCCTGTAAATTAGTTACTCATTCATATTCTGATTCGTAAGGGACGCAAACAAATTTCTGAATCGGATTATTAAATGAAACAACCTCTACTTAATTCGACTCTAGTACACATCTTCTGAATCCATGGTCCCTTAAAAGTAATTGTATTGCTCTAGTTTGACGGTAAATAAATATGTATATAGCTAGAATAGGTTGAAGGCTGATACATATTTTGTCTTTGAACTGTCGTCGTATTATAGAAACAGCATGTAAACGCTATTTGATGCAATTTTATGTCATATTTTGGCTCCTTAGCACTTGAAAATTATTTACTTATAGATCGAAATGCTTCACAAAGTTGGTGATTTGGGTTATATTTACATTTATTTGTCACGTCAAAATGATGATTGCTGCAACACAGATGGGGCTATGGCAACTTTTGTCATAAAGAAAGAGATGATTATAAAATGTAAAGTCTGAACTATGTTGTCAACACACTTGTAAATGTGTATCAGCTTCTATTTATATAAATTCTTCGCTAAATGGTAAAACACCACTGTGTTTCGTAAGCTCTTTTCGAATCAGGATGCAAAATACTCCGTATCGCTGTGTCCGTATTTCTGATGAAGAACTGTTTTTATCGAATCGGAGTGTAAAACATGGCACCACGTCGGAGCTCCTGACGAGTACAATTATTTGCTCTAAACATTTGTTTCTCTGTGTAATTTATTGTGTTGTTGTTCACGGGGTGACGTTAAATACAGCATATTAGACAATCCTGAAAAACTGAATGAATTTCACTAACATCAATTTTCATTTATTTTTAATAAAAAGATTTCTTCAAAATTTGTATTTAGTAGGATTTAAAAGTTGTATGGGGTCTTTAATGTGTTTCCAAGAATTCGCTAAAAACAGATATTTACGAATTCCACGAGCAGTTACTTAAGTTTCGAAGAACTACAATTATTTAAAAAAATTAGTTGCTACAGCTTAAAACAGTACTTTAACGATTGAAGGTGCACAGCTTCTAGATTATATTGAGGTTTTTCTAAGCAATCCAGAGCATTGAAAAGACGAAATCCTTCATGATATACAGAACGTTGCAAACATGATTTTTTAACTAATCCAATACGTAATTACTTTTTGAGATCATATATTACAACTAGGCGTATCTCTAGTATTTGTAAATAGGTGGTAAATTTGCCATTAATTACTCAACCACACACACACAAAAGTTATGTACTTGAGAGATAGATTCTGTGTACTTTTTAATACTGAATCCGAATATCACACTGGCTTCCTCAGATTGGCTCAAAATTTGGTGAAAAATTGAATATACTTCCTAATAATTGCTGTTATGTGAAGTGTGAAGTGAAGTTTTTTCAATTTCGAACCAAATTCTGAGCCAATCTGAGTAAACCAGCGTGAAATTCGGACTCACCATAAACAAACACACAGAATCTATGTACTTATGTCTCTAGTAAAGAATTTTTTTGTGTGGCTGTTATTTTATATAACAGAACTAAATTCGCCATGTTATACTCAGCTCTACAGACAACTGATTATGACTTAACATGAGCTTCACGGAAGTGCAGATATTACAATTTAGTACAATGCTCATTGCATTATTTTGCAATACTTAGAACTTGCCGATTTCTTGGTTGTTGTATGCTATTAAAAGAGACGCGCAATATGTAAAATAGGAATATTATATGGTATTGCAAATAAGCAATTTGCTTCACTGTGACAAGTTAGTAGGAATTCTACGAAAGAATTTTACTAATTTCTGTACACATATAATTAACCCGATTACTAAATGTAAGTTGTGGGTCCAACATAATACCTAAATACTTGGTCCACTTTTTCTATAACACACTCATTTATTTTCATTATATAATTGCTACATAGAAAATTACAGAGATTTTAAGCCTATAACCATAAGTTTGATTTTATCCGAATTTAGTTTAAAGTTATTACCACATATCCAGCCGTACAGAATATCAACTTCGTTATTAAAAGTGGTGTTATACTATCGAAATCTTTACCGGTCACAGTGATTAGAATATCATTAGCAAATTTTATGTATACATTTTTCAAAACACGGTGAACATCATTCACATAGGTAATGAATAGAAGAGGCCCCAAGACATTTCCTTGGGGAACATCGCACGGATTTTCAATCATACTTGACATTTTATTTCTAATTTTCGTCCTATGGTACCTATCATATAAACGATCTTCTAACCATTCCAAAACAGTACTTTCAATTTCGTATGTATATAATTTTCTCACTAACAAACGTCTATAAATAGTCTCAGAACCCCGCTTGAAATTTACAAAGACACTGAGCACTACATTATTCTCAATTATTTTCTTCCTCAATTTAGCGTAAACAAGCTGGAGAGCCGTTTCACACAAAATACATTGGGAATACATTGTTAAGGGTCCAATATGACGTTTAAATGGTATTACTTAAACATAATATTCAATTTTTTTTTAAGTATGTCCACATCCACGTAGTGGATTGGAAGTATAGTAATTGCAAAAAATTTTCAATTTTTTTTCTTGAAATAGGTTTAGAATGTCATGAAAATTTGAGCTAAAAAAAATTTCTGTCAGTCTGTCTGTCTACAGTCTGTCGGTCTCTGTGTCAGTCTGTCCGTCTGTCTATAACTTTTTTTCGCACGTTTTCTCCAGAACGATTTATGATATTGATTTGAAATCTTGTACACGTATATATCAAAACGAGATCTGGAACTGGATTGTTTTTTGAACAAATCCGGTGAAGGGTTGGGGGGTAAATAGGTGTAAATAGGGCGAAGTAAAGAAAGGTGGTAATGGTACAGAAATTTGGTGTATGTACTGAAAGCCAAGGCCTCAAAATTTTTCATAATATTTTCCATCCCCCCACCACCACCTCACTCCATTATTAAAGGGGTTAATAAAATAAAATTGAGATACTCAGTTGAAATTTAGTACACGTATGTATTATAACGACATCTGGAACTAGATTATATTTTGAACTGATTCCGTTAAAGAATTGGAGGTTAAATAGAAGTAAATAGGGGAAAACACATTGTTAAGGGTCCAATACAACATTTAAAATTAAGTTGAGATTTTCACTTGAAATTTGGTACACGTGTGTATTATAACGACATCTAAAACTAGAATATATTTCGACATGATTACGTTGAAGGAGTGGGGGGTAAGTAGAGGTAAATAGGGAAAATAAGTAAAGCAAGCTGCAAGAGTACAGAAACTTGGGATTTTGTGTATATATTTTCTAATATATATCTGTGGCCTTGGTTTCTACCAAGGCCACAGATTCCTTTCATCCCCTCCCCCACACCTCCACACCCATCACCTCCGCTCCATTATTAATGGGATTGATAACATAAAATTGAGATATTCACTTGAAAGTTAGTACACGTATATATTGTAATGATATCTGATTGAGGTGATTCAGTTGAAGGGGTGTGAGGTGATAGGTTGTGAATAGGGAAGAATAAGTGGAGTAAACTAGAAACTTCATTTTTAACGTATATGGTAGAAACCAACGCCTCAAACTTTTCTATGACATCTGCCCCAAATATTGTTAAAATTCTATGACCAATAATTTTCACATACTAGAGTGCAAACATAGTCAAGATGGTTCCTCTAAACTGACTTGGATGAATAATCTGGATGTGGATGTAGTGATTCCTTAGGAAGCGGTTTTTTTATTTCATATCTTTAAGTGTCTTGCGGAACCCCAAGACCAACAGTGATTTTCATGAAATTTTATAGTATTACCACTGACCATCCAATGCAACTTGGAACGGAACACTCTGCACTATTAATTATCGATTTGAACAATTTCAATTGTATCGGTCCACCCTAATGTACATTGATGTATTTCTTCGATTCAAATTATTTATAATACCCACGAAACGGTAAGCAGTTAATATAATCTAATTACTTTGGTATAATATCAAACTACCTATATACCTATATTTCTTATGTAGCTGTCAGCAAATTTAAAAGACGTTATACTATAATAAAATTGCAGAATTGCACAAACCCGCAATAAATCAAGTCACTGGTGCATAACCACATTCGAATTGTCAACTATTATTTGATAGGTTTCCGGTGAATAGTTTTTGTTGTTATTCTATCAAACGCAACATCATGCGGACGTAAGGCAATATTAATGTCTTAGAACTAAACAAGGTTATAAACTACCTTTAGCCTTTAATATTTTCGAAATTAATTCATTATTAAAACTATAGTTTATGTAGTGTGATATTATAGCTGTTTGATATTTCAAGTGTAGAAATAGCAGATTTTGTTTTATTATGGGGTGGGGGTGGGTCTTCTATTAATCTTCACTGTGTACTTCAATTAAGAAAAATCAATGTGTATGTTTATATAATATGCGTTAACTAATATATGCTGGACAAATAAACATTTGAAGCAAGTAAACATGAAACTACTACTACTTTCAGCTTCAATCAGAAATAACGGCATAGACGTAGTAGTTATCTGTTCCATTTGAAATTCTTATTACTGTGTGTTCCATTATCAAGTAAAGGACTGTTTCTTATTGTCTCTAACATTTTAATACATGTTTTAACCCGATTTATGCATATTAATCTCCTGTACTAGTCTTTCTGAAAGGGGAGTGGGGGCGTAAAAACTTTTCATTTTATATGAAAAAACACGCTTTTTAGCCACTTTATTGAATTTTGTATGTTATGTACATACTCAAATGACCCAAAACTAACGCATATTTGTTGGGATTTTAATTACGAGGATTTTAGTTTTTGTTTCTAAAAAAACGCTGTTCAAAAATTTTAGAATTGAGCAAGTTGCTCTTAAAGTTCCCAGTATCGATCAACATATAGAGTTTGCATGTTCTAAGTTTGTCTTATTTAATACAAATTGTAAACTATTATCCGTTTATCGGTAACCTAAAGGAAACATAGATGCATTTTTAGAATCACTGGAAGAAATTTTTAATTTTCTTTTTACTGTGACAAATTTTATTATTGTGTGTGGAGATTTTAATGTAGACTTTAAGTCGAACAGTACTCAACGTACTACTGCCATGAAATTAAAGGTATTATTTGCCACCTATGGCCTAGCTCCCCATGCAAAATCGATTACCAGAAATGCAACAAACACAATAATTGGTAACATTTTTAATAACATACCTGTTGATTCATTAAATTGTGAGGTTCTAAATCATCCTTTATCAGATCATAACCCAATGAATTTTAAAGTAAACGATACTGCAGATAGCAAACGCGGTAAAAAATATACGTTTAAAAGATCTTTTAATGAGGACAGCATCAACCATTTTATAAACCTTATCAAGCATGAGACTTGGGACCAAGTTTATACAGAAAACAGTGCTGAAGATAAGTACAAATTCATTTTTAAATACGTTTTTATATTATTTTAATATAGCGTTTCCAAAACAAAGAAAATCTATAAAAAGCACAAATCGCAAATGCTGGATACCTCTAGAAATAAAACAGGACTTATACCTTCTATATAAAAACACAAACACAAACTGTGATAATGTATTAAATCTATATAAAAGTGAAAAGAAAGATTACAAAAAGTATATACGGGATTATAAGATTCAAGTCAACAATAATAAAATATGTAACGCAGAAAATTAATCGAAAGCAGTCTGGGATATTTTCAATATATATACAAAAATGATAAAAAAAAATTAGTCAAAATCAAAATCAGTTAGTTATCAGTGATTATCAAAATAATAAAATAACGGATCCCGAAGTACTTGTGAATTTATTTGGTGACCAATTTTCTTATTCTACGTCGCAACCTGCGGGAGAAAGAAATTACATAATACCTCAAAATCACCAAACCATTTTTCTTTATCCGACTAGTGCTCAAGAAATTTCAGATATTATCCATGCAATGCCGAATAAAAAATCGTCTGGTCTAGATGAGGTACCTATTTCTATAATAAAAAAAGTTGCCTCAGAAATTGTCGATACATTTTCTAACGTAATAAATACTTGTCTTTTACAAGGTATATTTCCGTTAAAATTAGAACTAGCAAGACTATACCAATACATAAAAAGGGTGACAGAGAAAATGTAGAGAATTTCAGAGGCATATCAGTTCCACCCCGTTTTTCTAAAATTATGGAAAAGGCTGTTTATATTAGAATGATCACGTTTTTTACATAACACAAACTCATTAATGAATATCAGTTTGGTTTTCTACCAAACCGTTCAACTGAACAAGCTGCATTCCATTCACTTTCTGACATTATTTCAGCACTTGACTCAAATAATAAAGTAACTTGCCTCTATTTTGATATGTTAAGAGCTTTTGATACCATTGCTCACTCTATTTGTTGGATAAACTAGAATTATACGGTGTTAGGGGAACATGTAAAAAACTAATTGAATCTTATCTTACTGATCGATTCCAAGTCACGTCAATTACTGCTTTAAAGGATGGAATACTACAACCCTACTTTTCTAACAGAGTGACTATACAACAAAGTGTGCCTCAGGGTTTCATACTGGGGCCTCTATTGTTCGTCTTATATACTAACGATTTACAGGGCATATTAAGAATAAATAATCTATTTCAATTCGCAGATGATAATTCATGTGTGGCAATTGATTCTACTGTCACAGACTGTGTAAGTAAACTTACCCGCATAGCCTCTGATATGACACAGTTTTGTGAAACAAATTGTTTTAATTTTAATGGGAATAGAACTACCCTTGTCATATTCTCTCCAACTGTTAATGTCGATTTCTCTCTATATGTACTGTATATTACGCGGGAATTTATAATCGCGGCAAAGGACCAGTCAGCTAATGCACTGACAACAAGAGTAATTAAAATTAAGCGGCAAAAATTATAGACATGAACTACCTTAACTTCACTGATGTTGGCTTTCTTCTGGTTGGGCCCAACAATCTCCAACAATGTCCAGTGTTCAATGTTCACGAGAAGAAACTATTATTCTTAATGTAGTAGCACTATGGTTTTAAACGCGGTTTTTGAATTGAATTATTATTATTTTTGTTTTTATTGCAAAAAAAGGTATTTGAGTTATATATTATGTTATTTCAATAATAATTCTTGTTGCTATGAGAAATTTTAAAACTTAGTTACTTAGAAACAAAACAAAAAATACACAGTTGTGTTGTCCGAACATACCGCCCATCCAAATGACGAAGCATTTGCAATAAAAAGTTTGCAATTCCAGCGTGAAAATTTATTTATGAGTACATGATATATATTTAAATTATGAAACTAAAGCCAAGTTAACAATAACATAAAATTACTGAGGAGTTGATAAGGGACATAATTTTACTAGAGGTCTCTTAAGGACACCATTAGCCGTTCGTACAGTAGCAATACGGATCTGCCCATCAGGACCAGAATGCAATTCGACAATACGACCAAGGTGCCAAGTTAGCGGAGGAACGTTGTCCTGTTTAATTACCACAATGGTACCAATATCGGGAGGTTTCGTAGAATTTGTCCATTTGGATCGTTGCTGGAGAGTATGAAGGTACTCGTTATGCCAGCGCTTCCAAAAACCTTGCTGAATTTGTTGCAACAATTGCCATCGCGACAAACGATTTATGGGTACGGAGATTAATTCCTCGTCAGGAGGAGCTGTCAGTGAGGATAACGTTAAAAAATGACCTGGCGTTAATGCCTGAAGATCATTTGGATCACTACTGAGCTGACATATTGGTCGTGAATTTAAAACCGCTTCGATTTGGTGAAAAACAGTATTAAGTTCCTCGTAGGTCAGCACTTGATCACCAACAACTCGAGAAATGTGATGTTTGACTGACTTTACCCCTGCCTCCCACAAACCACCAAAGTGAGGAGAAGAAGGGGGATTGAAGTGCCACTTGATTTGCATGACTCCAGAGGCATTTTGTGTCAATTCAATCAATTGACGATTAGCGCCAACGAAATTAGTTCCATTGTCACTATATAGATGGGAGCACTGACCTCGACGTGCAACAAAGCGCCGTAATGCTGCTATAAACGACTCAGACGTAAGATCTGAAACAAGTTCAAGATGAAGAGCCTTAGTGGCGAGACATACAAATAAACATAGATAAGCCTTTTGAGTTTTACCACCCCTGCGTCTGCCAAAAGTAATACTAAACGGTCCAGCGAAATCTACCCCAGTGTGAAGGAACGGTTTAACTTCGGAGACCCTAGGAGTGGGCAAATCACTCATAAGAGGTGTATAGGATTTTGGATTATGTCGTGAACAGCGATAGCAATGGGAAATGCAGTGATTAATTGCGCGTCTGGCCGACAAAATCCAGAATTGTTCAGCTAATAAAGCCTGAAGAGCGGTCGCACCAGGATGCAGATACTTATTATGATAATGATTAATAAGAAGCGTAGTTAATCGGTGATCTCGTGGTAACAAAATGGGATGTTTTCGCTCAAAGGATTCCTGGGAGTGGCGGAGCCTTCCGCCCACCCTGAGAATACCATCTTGATCTAAAAAAGGGGCAAGTTTGCGTATAGGCTTAGCACAAGGGCTATTTGAAGAAATTTGTTTTATTTCATTAACAAAAACTAGTTTTTGAATATGTTTTATAATGATAAGTAGTGCGTTATGTAGCTCCAAATTTACCAAAGGACCTTGAACAAAATTGATCTTGTCCTTTAGATAGCGGGTGAATCGAACTAAATAAGCTACACTTCCTTGAGCCTTTCGCAGAGAAGAGAAATGCAATAATAGATTCATTATGAAATCATGTTGTTCAATGACAATAAGAGAGATTGTATTGGCTTCTAAATCTACCTCGGAAGATGAAGTAGAAGAGGAACTATTAGGCCAAAGTTCAGGAGAAGAACTTAGCCACTTGGGACCCGCCCACCATGCGGAACATTTCAAGAGGTCACAGGGAAGAAGGCCACGCGAGGCGCAATCAGCAGGATTATCGATACCATCAATATGATACCAATTTTCTGGGGATATTTTTTCCTGAATTTGTGTGACACGATTTGCAATGAACGTCTTCCATTGATGCGGAGAAGATTTAATCCAGGTTAATACCACAGTGGAATCGGACCAAGCGTAAATTTTATTAAAAGCAATGTTGACATAGGTTTCACGCACAAAATGAATTAAATCCGAAAGTAACAGTGCAGCACATAACTCAAGGCGCGGAATCGTGATGCGCTTAAGCGGAGAAACCCTGGATTTAGCGCATACCAAAAAAATGCGTACAGAATTATCATTTTGTGTTACTCTAAAATATACCACGCATGCATAACCAGTCATAGAAGCATCACAGAAACCATGTAGGTCACATGATTGATAATTGTCCGTTATAATGCGGCGAGGTAACTGAAGTTGAGCGAGACATGGTACTTCACGCTTGTATTGTGACCAACGGGAACAAATCTCAGCGGAAGGTGCCTCATCCCAGGACAAACCTTGTGTCCAGAGAACCTGGATCAAGTGTTTGGCAAAGAGAGTAAGCGGAGCTAACAACCCAAGTGGATCAAATATGCGTGCGACTTCAGAAAGTATTGATCTTTTGGTACAACAACGTTCGATAGTTTCTATTTTGTACGTTAGGGAATCATAATTTGGATTCCAGTTTAAGCCCAATATCTTTTGAAATGAATCAGCAGTGTCAAATGACTGACAATTAGTTTGCCGTAATGATGGCGGTATAGATTCTAAGACAATAGGATCATTGCTAGACCATTTCCTTAAATCAAATCCACCACTTTCAAGAAGACTTCGAAGTTGAGATTGCAAAGCAATAGCTTCTTTAGCAGATGAACAGCCCGTGACTACGTCATCCACATAAATATCGCTAAGTAACACTTTTGCAGCATAGGGAAAGTTATGTTTTTCATCTGAAGCAAGTTGTAAAAGAGTGCGAATAGCAAGATACGGAGCAGATGATACTCCATATGTAACGGTGTTTAGTTCAAATTCTTGAACCGGAGTGTTTTGAGAAAAGCGCCACAATATGCGTTGATAGGATCTGTGATCAGGTGTCACTGCAATTTGCCTATACATTTGTTTTATGTCTGCAATAAGTACAGTAGAATGTATACGAAAGCGTAGAAGTAATGAAACTATGTCTTGCTGTAATTTAGGGCCTGTTAATAATGTTTCATTTAGAGAAACATTATTAGTAGACTTCGCTGAGGCATCAAAGACGACTCGTAATTTCGTGGTAGAGCTTTCGGGTTTTAGTACGCAATGGTGTGGGATATAATAACATGAGTCTGTGTGATTAGAAACACTTTTACTACTCGCAAGAGACATGTGTCCAGAATCAAGATAATCCTGCATAAAATTTGAATATTCTAATTTTAATGCAGAAGTTTTATTTAAGCGATTTTCCAAGGACAAAAAACGATGCATTGCAGTGGTAAATGACTCACCTAAAGTAGGAATCTCTTCACGAAAAGGTAACGAAACGGTATATCTACCTGATATGTCAGGAGTATGAGAATGAATAAAATGTTGTTCGCATTTAATATTCTCTGGGGAATTAAATATTTTTTCAGGTAAGCTTTCAAGTTCCCAAAACCTTTTTAATGTAGAATCAAGTTGCGAATCAAACGACACATGAAATGAGTTTACAACAGCGGGCGTAGAAAGATGAATTTTTCCAGATAAAATCCAACCAAAGATGGTTTTCATTGCGATTGGTTCGCCAGGACGACCATATTTAATAGCGGGTTGTATTATTTGTGAGTAGACATCAGCGCCAAGCAATATGTCTATTTCACTAGGTTTCCTATAATCAGGATCAGCGAGTGGCAGGTTATCTAAATGATTATAACCTTGAGTGGTAATGTGACTAGACGGAATATCATTGCAGATAACTGGCAAGACCATTGCCTGTATAATGAAACTGGGATGGTGTCTAAACAGCGGAGTTACTTGACACATAGTCATGCCAGTACAAGCGGGTGAAGAAGTGCAACCAATTCCTTGAATAGGAAGAGAACATTGAGTGAGCGGTAGATTAAGTCTGTTTAGACATCTTTCAGTAATTATTGAAATTTGACTGCCATTGTCAATAAGAGCACGACATGTTTGAAAGTTACCTTTAGCATCACAGATAGATACCAAAGCAGTAGACAAAAGAACTGTAACTGGGGCAAGAGCACTAGCAACAACTTGAGGTGTGTCAGCAGTGGAACCATTATCGGTAGAATTGAATGTCCCAGTTACTTCGCGTGGAAAATGTAGCAACGTATGATGGCGTTTTTGACATATGCGACAAGTGGATTGGGAAGCACAAGTCGAGAAACTGTGTGTTCCAAAACAATTTACGCAACGTTTACCTTCTTTAATAAAGTTATACCGATCTTGGGGTGACTTACTTAAAAATGAATCGCACTTAAAAATAGAATGATTAGCCTTGCAAACAAAGCAAGGTGTTTCATGAGGCTTTGTAACAGCCGTTGCTGATCCAACATTGTTTTGAAAAGATGTGTCCACCACAAGGAATTGTTGTTTGGATTTTATGGAAGACTGCGTATATTGTTTTTGAGAAAATGATCGACCAAATCTTTCTGTATTAGGACTTGAATGCTGAGAAGCATTAGAACAAAGATGTGATGTCATAGTACTAGATTCCAAAGCTTTACATTGATCGGTCAAGAATTTGCTTAACTGCTCATATGTGGGCATTTCCGTATCGCTATAACGCATTTCAAAATGTTTTCTAGTACTGGGATCAATTTTCTGCATTAACCAATTAAATAAAGTAAAATTCCACAAGTCAACATTATATTTGTTAAGCGCGGAAATATTTTCTGAAAATATATTCAAGAGAGTACGAAGAGAACTTGCGGAATCCGCTTTAGCTTTCGGTGAATTGAGAATATTTCCCCAGTATGTCGAAATAAGTAAGCGTTTGTCGTCATATCTTGTTTCTAGAGATTTAAATGCAATATGATAATTATCAGATTTGAATGGCAATTGCTTAACTAGTTTTAGAGGTTCATCAGACAGGGCACTTATTAAATATTGGAATTTATCTATGTCTGACAGTTTTGTACTACTGTGTATTAATGATATAAATAGGTCATGAAATGAAGTCCAATCAATAGGATTCCCTGAAAATTTAGGTATGGGAATTTCTGGTAGACGAACATTATTTTGATGATTTTCAACATTAATTTTTTGATTTGCATTAACAGCTGACTTCATATTGGTTAATTGTATATTAACAGTTTGAATGTTATCGTACAAATCATCTATTTCTTCTACCATTGAATTCAGTTGGTCCAAATTTTCAGTAGAAAGTTGACTTAATTTTAGCAATTTACGCTGTTCCTGAAAATCCTCGTAAATGAGGTTAGATCTTTTAAATTTTGCATAAAACATAGAGTGTGTTGAAGTATCTGTCATGACATTAGATGAATATTCTGACACAGCGGTCAATTTTTTATTTACTATATTACATTCTCTTACGAAGTCCTCAAATTTCATTTTGTAAGAATTGATAGGCTCGTCAATATATTATTAACTAAAACAAAATTGCAAATTGATTTTATTAATCAGTACTCACAAATAGAAATTATTTCTCACTAAGAAAATAAATATATTAGCGGCAGGTTCAGAAAAATACAACTAGTGTGCTAGTGTCAAATTAAATTTATTCGAGAAATGTCAGTTTTGAAGTAATTTATGAAAATTATTTGAAAATGGACAAAAGGTAAAACTGGTTCTGTTATCTTTTAAAATATCGGCATCGAAGACCAAAATGTATATTACGCGGGAATTTATAATCGCGGCAAAGGACCAGTCAGCTAATGCACTGACAACAAGAGTAATTAAAATTAAGCGGCAAAAATTATAGACATGAACTACCTTAACTTCACTGATGTTGGCTTTCTTCTGGTTGGGCCCAACAATCTCCAACAATGTCCAGTGTTCAATGTTCACGAGAAGAAACTATTATTCTTAATGTAGTAGCACTATGGTTTTAAACGCGGTTTTTGAATTGAATTATTATTATTTTTGTTTTTATTGCAAAAAAAAGTATTTGAGTTATATATTATGTTATTTCAATAATAATTCTTGTTGCTATGAGAAATTTTAAAACTTAGTTACTTAGAAACAAAACAAAAAATACACAGTTGTGTTGTCCGAACATGTACCTTTGGATGGTATGTCAATTAGACAGGTAGATTGTTTGAAATTTCTTGGGGTAACGATAGACAGCAAATTAAATTGGGAAAATTGTACCAGTATCTTAATACCTAGATTAAACTCGGCATGCTATTTAATCGGATTTCTTAGAAATCAATTGTCAGTAGACAGCTTACGAATATTTTATTTTTCGTATGTACAAAATGTTCTGGAATATGCCATAATATTTTGGGGATCCTCCGTACACTGGCAGAGAGTATTTGTCACTCAGATACGGCTCGTCAGATGCATGGTGGATGTTTCAAATAGAGAATCCTGTAGACCTTATTTCGAAAACCTCAATATATTTACCATCCAATCTCTTTATATATATATATAAACTTGTGTTATTTGCTGAAAAGAATCCTGACATCTTCACAAGGAACAATGAAATATATAACTCAATGTCAACACGTCATGGAACTGATTTAATTGTACCAATTGACCATCATACTTTCTACCAAAAAGGGCCATTTTACAATGCTATTAAAGCTTTTAATGCTCTTCCTGTACACTTAAAATCGATAGAACAAATTGGTTTATTCAAAAAAACCACATAAGTCTTATTTGGTTGAAAACGTTTTTATTCTTTCAGTGAGTTCGTAAATGTATAAGTTTCATTGGGAAATGTTTATTTTTATATTGTTCATATTTAAATTTTTACTTTATGACATATATTATTGTTGTATTTCTTCTCGTTATCTATTTAAACTCAATGTTATTTTAACTTCATTGCATATTGCATTTTTCTTCTTTGCTCTCGCTGTATTTGTAAATTGTATGTTTTTTAATCATTCATCAACTTTTGACAATGCTAATGTCTTTTTGTATAGAGATATATAGCAATACAGAATTTATTATTATTATTATTAATAAATTGTTTATAAAAAACCGCAATGGGTCTTGGAAGTTCAATACTCAGATATATGTATATATACTCCTGGTGATGCCCCAGAAGATATGAAGTCATAATTTTGCTGATCCAAAACTATACATATCTCATCATTTCGTTAGTCTTTTTTTTACTGCACTAATACATTGCGTTTTTTTTAAGAATATTTCTTTGAAACACGTAAGCAATTTCTATGAAAATCAATCATTTACTAATTAATAATACTTACTAATAATAATAGTAATAATAAGTAACCTGTAAAATATGGCTTGACGGTCTCATATTAAGAGGACAGCTCAAAATTTTTGAACTTCATACGTAATATCAAGAGATAACCTTAAAATTGTAGTTAAACCTAGCTAAAGAATATCAAATATCTGTTCTAATGCCGAACACATCAAAATAAAACATCAACATCTCTCTTGTGAAAAATACAATAGCTCTTACATTGGTCAAGCAGAGAGGGCATATAATACCGTGCGATCAAGAAATAATGAACGTCACGTGACATAGAAAAGTCACTAATATAATCAAAATTTATTTCTATTCTACGCATATTATCAAAACTAATTTCGTATGTTACTAGTTTAAGGAATAGTGAAGAAATTCAAATGGCTGCCACTGTATGATCAGCTGATCGAATGCCTTGTTTTAACTGTATATGTTACAGATTTTGTGATGTTTTTATACTTAATTTCGGATTATTTAACATCCACAATTGTCCTTGATCAATTCATGTGCCGAATTTTGTTTGTTAAGATGGAGACGAGTTTATTTCACGAAATTACACATTCAAAAGTCGAACATTACAACAATTCGTTAGTGGTTGGGTGAAAGAAGTTCTCTTCAAGAAATTTATAAATCATTTTCGCCATATACTTGCATCATTAAATGTTATTTTATTAATAATTACTAACACACAGATCCATTTTTCAGTTTATACATCTTCAGCATTGTCAATAAAAGCCTCATTCGTTGGATTATTGCGGATCGAGACGATTTCTTAGCACTCATTGTGATTGTGCTGCAGGTACAGGCAGAACACGTTCGCCAGCCTGATTTGCAACTTATAAGGTACAGAGTGAGGTGATGAGACGTCATTCCTTTTAGTTTTCTTAGCAGTAAAAATGACTATAGGCACTATATTTCCGTTATTTGAAGAGATATGACGAAAATTAGAAGGCGACAATTCTTTGCAAAACAGAGTATTTCAACGAGGTTTTATACAATTTTTTTCAAATCCTCTGTATTATGAGATTTAACCATTAGCGTGTTAAAACAATTTAGAAACTGGCGGGAAAGTGGCATCATTAAATAGAGTATTCTCCTCCCTTTTAAGCGATATATCGTATGCTATATTTATTCATTGGAACTAAATAAGTAATTATAAAACGTTTTACAAACCAACATTTTTTTTTAACTAGCATCATACTTACCGTGGAGAAGAATGATTAAATTAAACGATTAAAAAATGTCTTAAAATCTTTACTACAATCAAATATTAACACAATTAGAAAAAATAAAGTAATTTCAGCTAACAAAAAAATTAATGTTCTGTGTGCTACACTCATTTTTATTTATTTTTTTTGTTAGCTGAATTTACTATATCCTTTTTAATTGTGTTAATGTTTGATTATTGTAAAGATTTGAAGAACTTGCTAAATTTTTTAATCGTTTTATGTAATCATACACTTCTCCACGGCAAGTATGATGTTAGTTAAAGAAATATTATTGACTTAAAAAATGTGTTCATAATTATTTGCTTATTTCCAATGAACAAATATGGCATGTGATACATCGTTGAAAAGAGAGGAAAATACTGTAATTAATGCTCGTTTCGAACACATTTTTTAAAACCTTAAAATGCAGCGGTTTTGAAAAAAAATAGATAAAACCTGAAATACTCTGGTTCGCAAAAAATTATCGCCTTGGAATTTTCATCGTATCTCTTCAAATAACGGGCATATTCTTCTTTTTCGATATTTTCCGTCATATCTCTTAAAGTAGGCCATGAACTTTAAATGTCTTTAAACCATTTTGTACCTCATAAAAATCTACACAATTTTTGTAGAAACATTTCTTTTTCACGACCGATATTAAGTGAGACATTCTCGAGGGCCCTGATAAAATGGACAGCCTATATTGTAACGAGATCTGAAACAAGGTTATATTTTGAACCTATTCCGTTGAAGGGTTAGGGCTAAATAGGGAAAGAATGAGTAAAGTAGTCTAGTCAAAATCTAGACACTTGGGAGTTGCTGTATATAATGGAAGCCAAGGCTATCTCCATCAGCACCCCCACTCCATTATTAAAGGGTTAACAAAATAAAATTGACAATTTCATTTGAAACGTACACGTGTGTATTCTAAAATGGAGGTAAATAGGGGGAAATAAATAAAGTAAGCAAGTGAAAGTCCAGAAATCTGGAATTAGGTGCATATGTTAGAAGTCAAGGTCTTCAATCCTATTACATCTACCACCTCCACCACCACCCCATCTCTATTACTAAAGGAGTTGAAAACATAATAAAGATATTGACTTGTTTGGTACACGTGTGTAAGACAACGAGAACAGTAACTATTTTATATTTTGACCCTACGCCGTTAAATAGCTTGGAGATCAAAAGGAGTAAATAAGTAAAGCAAGCCTGTAAGAGACCAGAAACTTGTGATTTTCTGTAGATACTAGAAACCAAGGTGTTAGCTGGTTTAATGACATCTGAACACCCTACCAACACCTCCAACATCCCCTCTCCACTATTAAAGGAGTTAACGAAATAAAATTATGATTTAGTGTGTGTATGAGAACAAGCTTTCAAAAACTTTTTGGTATCAGTCGTCCCGCTCCCATTACCTCGGAGAAGACCATTTCAAATATTATATTAATAATATTTTATGAGCAATTATTTCCATATACTAAAGTGCAAATATAGTATCAAGGTGTTTTCGTTTAAAGAGAATTGGATGGGAAATCTGGATGTGGTAATGATTCTTTAGGCAGCGGTTCCTTTTGTACTAGCAGTAATTCATGTTTTAATTTCTATTGACCTTACAAACAGTGCGTGTATCTTTTCAAATATAGTTATTAATAATATTATTAATTATAATTAATATTAATAATTATTAATATTTTTATTAACCGCTAATAATAAATCATCTACTAATTTACATTAAATTAAGTATTAAAACCGAATAAGTATTTACTTGTTTCTAGAAAAATCAATCATTAGCTGATGAAAATTACAGGATCAAGAGTCAAAAATATATAATAAACCTTTGACTTCACTTCTTATCTATTTACATTTATAATTGGTTATATTACGATAGGTAATAATAAATATTAACCCTTATTTTTTTTCTCAACATATCTCTGTTATTCTAGTGTTATAAATAAATTCAGCTATCGAAAAAAATTAATAGTAAAAATGAATATAGCACACAAAACATTAATTTTTTTTGTCATCTGAATTCACTTTGTTCTTTCTAATTGTGTTAATATTTCATTATAGTAAAGATTTGAAGAACTTACTGAATTTTTTAATCGTTTTATTTATAATCATACTTCTCCACGGTAAGTATGATACTAGTTAAAAAACGTTTTCATAACTTGTTTAGTTCCAATGAATAAATATGGCATGTAATATATCATTGAAAAGGGAAGAAAATATTCTATTTAGTGATTGAAATACTCTGTTTTGCAAAAAATTATCGCTTAGTAATTTTCGTCGTATTTCTTCAATTAACGGAGACGTTTTGCTTAGAAATATTTCGTATTTTCGATATTTTCCGTCATAACTTTTAAAGTAGGCCATGGATTACAACTGTCTTTAAATCATTTTGTAGCTCATAAGAATCGGCACAATTTTCGTACAAACATTTCTTTTGCACGACCGATATTAAGTGAGAGATTCTCGATGGCCCTGATAAAATGGACAGCCTGTATATGCGCATCAAATTTTAAGTCAGTGTCTTTAACAATTACAGACTAATCGTGCGCATAAGACAAATTACAGAATTACCAACAGAATTTTTTTTTCCGCTCA
This sequence comes from Stenurella melanura, assembly GCA_963583905.1. NCBI lineage: Eukaryota > Metazoa > Arthropoda > Insecta > Coleoptera > Cerambycidae > Stenurella > Stenurella melanura. Next base: position 43,258,620 of record OY757315.1, on the reverse strand, counting down.
GAAATCTCGACGTGTCATGACACTGCAAACCTATTTCAATAAAAAAGACTGAAATTCTGTTTACGATTACTAATACTTTCACTCCACTGCTTTTCTCATAAAGAATATTTCAGTAATCTACAGTTTAACTATTTCATAAAATTTTATACACTAATGTGATTGACATGAAAATATGTTTATTGTCAGAATATTTACTTTCTATCTTCGATGTACATAAACCTCTAAGGGCAATTCGCATAAGTAAGGCGTATTGATCCTGAATCACATATGATACAAATTTTGTTTAATAGTTCATTACGAGAGATAGAGGGGTCTGCGTTAAATACGACCGTTTCAAATCACGGATGATTGGAATTATTATAAGGAACTGAGTAACCACATATTTACTACAATAAGAGAGAACCTAAATTATTTACAATATTTAAAAGATAAAAAATATGTGTGGAACTCCTTAAAATCTCCAAATAGACAAAACAATTTGAGAACTGATTTATGGAGCAATATGAAAAACCCAAAAAACAGTAACGACCACATTATTTCAAAATTTGAAATGTTAAAAAATAATTGACTTTTCTTACCCTAGGAAATGTACTAACAATGAAAGTTTTGATTTTCAAATGACTCCTACTAAAGAAATGGATAAAGTACTTTTTCATTTAATATCAAATGTTCGTGGTTCTGACAAACTGATCTAGTAATGTACAAATCTAATAACTCACATTATGAATTATTGCCTTTAACAAAGATATTTCCCTGAACAATAGAAAGAGGCACTAGTTAATCTTTTGCCAAATATTGATAATCCTGAATGTGTTTTATGAAATATTTTTGAAAATGTTGAGCACTAGCAATTAAATTATTATTTCGAACAACATAAAATTACTTTACTCTATTTCAAACAGGTTTCCGAAAATATCCTCCACTGCAGTAAATATGATCGATAATATATTTAGAGCCCTGGATAATAAATAGGTTATAGCTTTAATTCTGTCTGATAACACTTGTCAACAACTTAATTCATCAATTTTTATGTGTAAAGTTATACTATTTTAGTTTACTGTTAATGTTGTTAAATGTTGTCTTGTTAAGTCGAAGGCAGAGAGCTTCTATTGAATAAAGCTATTCTCGTAAACAGTTAAAACTATTAGGTGTGCCCCAGGACTCCTTGTTGGACCCTCTTTTTCATCTCATCTATGCAGCAAGTATGTTTATAGTAAACACTGTTCTGTGCAAATGAACACGAACGTGACTTTCACACTGCACAATTTAATTTTGAATGAATTTATTTTACTTGGCTCGGCGAAAAGTAACACCCTGTATCGATTTTACACGAATGATTAAAAGTCAAATTTTCTGGAGTCAAAATAACGATATATTACTATTCACGTTCTAACAATACATTTGTTTATCACTAAATAGGTTTGATGTAATTAATTATGTTGAATATTAACACTTTAGAGTAGAAATTTGCCTTTTGTTGTTGTTGTTGTTTTGTCGCGTGGCTGGATCCCGAACTGACTGACTTACTGGCTCGACTCGACTGAATGCTGCGTTGAGCGCGTCTCGGTTTATATAAGATAAATCAAAGCTTCTGGAAGTGTTCGAAAATCGAAGACTCCAGGCGTTCTAGTCGTTCTAGACGTTCCAGATTGTTCGCCGTTCCCGAGAATTCGATCGGTAGGGGAGAGTGGCTTGTGTATATTCTCCAGCAGCGAAGGCTTGCTTTTGGAATTATTCTAATAATGTAAAAAGTGTTTTTTCTAGCTCGCGGGCTTTACAGAGCGACAGAGGGACGTTAATTCTTAATTTTGACAATATGAATTGCCCGATTTAATTTATTAATGAGAGATACTTTGACACAAACATACGCAGATGATACAAACTCCATTTTTCATTTAGTTTTAAGAATTACTCTACAGCTACAAACTTAATCGATATGGACTAACAAAAAATTAAGATTTTGTTATAATATTTAATTTAAAAATGAACTCAAATAAATCAATAATAATGACAACAAAATAATTATGACCAAATATTGGGTGGATATATAAATATTTTATTGATAACCATAGCAGCAGCAGAAGATTAAAAAATTTAAGTATTATTTTTGAACTAGAACTGTTTTATGACAATGTACACATAATTAATTATAAACTAAGAAACAATTGCACATTTTTATGCCTGCATGCAAGTGTATTAAGTCAGAACACCTAATTCGATATATCGTTGGACTAAAGAAACTTTAATATGTTTTGCAAAAGAACTTGCAGTTATCACTTGGAGTGGTGACCCTCCAGGGAAATACAACGATCTCTTCACCTTTTAATTGCTAGTCTATTAGCGGATATGTAGAACCTATCCAATTTTAGGCGAGAATTGTGTAGTCTTTCGTAGGGAATGTAATGCAATTGGTTCCTTATATATGAGACGTTAGGCAAGTAAAAATCCCCACTATTCTTTCGAGAAGAGGTTCGGCAAAATGTTCAGGTTGGGGGTCAGCTTGACTTTTGACATCGTGATTGACCTTAGTAGCGGAAATAGGCCAACGTTCAATAGTGAAAATACCTACAAACCTTATTAAGATGTTACTTCATTACCGAATTATCTTAATATAAGTAAAAATATATAAGTCGAAGAAATATTGACGATAATTTGACCATATGTAACAACATAGTACTGATATTTTCTATACTTTCTCTCCTATAACGTTATCAGATTAATTATTATTATTAATTTTTATTAATTATTATTAATTATTATTAAATTATCTAAAATATCTTACTAAATATTTCTTTAAATAATAAAATACATGTCACTATGTGTAAAACGTTATGAAATATATGTATAGATACGGCATGTCGAAGTAATGTATTTATGTATAGTATTGTATACACATTTCCATTTGCACAATTTAAATAGTGCTATGTAATTTGTAACCATGAAACGTTAAATTCTCTTAAGTGGAAATAAAACGAATCATTAAATTTAACTTACTTTAATGGTTTACTGAAAAATACACAAATAGTAGAGCAGTTGACATCAGGGTGTGAGTAAACTTTACAAAAACTTTCGTCAAAATAATCATGTAAACAAATCATTAAAAGTCCTTCTGACATATAGCAAAATACAAATCACAATTAAGATCTGTATACAGTAAATAATTAAACTAAACTAAACACGATCTGGCCAGAGCGGTAAAACAAAGAATTCTTACGTTAACGTAGAAAAGGCCCAATTAAATTACATGAGATCACACAAAACGAAATACTACAGACTGTACGTAAAATTAATAACAAAAGAGCCCGACAATTAATAATTTCGACAAACTGGTTCGGCAGTTGAATACTATGTTTTTATGCCCAAAACACCATAAACTTCTCATGGGGTACGAGAAGTCTTTATCGAACACTGGATATAATAGGAAATATTACTGGCCAAACGTGGAATGAGGTATTGAAGCCATCAATAATTCTGCATTGTCGCAATCGGCTTCAAAGAACAACATTAGCATACACAATATAAAAGTCTGTTGTAAAGTAAACTTCATATTTCTAAGTCAGACACAAAATTTCAAAGCTTTGCCCCCTATTACCACTAGGATAGAGCGGGGCATGGATTAAAGTAAGAAATTAAGGGAAAGTCGCCAGTATCAGTTATAATTTCTAATAATTACGCCACTCACTCCTAAAATATTTTACGATCACTAAAGTTTACTTAATTTTTTGTACACATACATAATGCTGTAAAAGGGTCTCGCGCCGTTGGGTGTCTCCTTTGTCGGGAATTTTTTATTTGACTTAGAAATATGAAGTTCACTTTACTTACAGTTGATTCAACGAAAACATTGCCCTGCCGTAGCTATGGGTAATGGTACACAATAACACAGAACATATAAACTAAAATAACTACTTTACTTGTTCTATTCGCAGATATTAATCACTATATACAGATATTTACAAACATATGGCGGCTTTTTAATTCTTACAGCCTACACGGCCTACCACCTCTACGCCATCTTTTCAGCGTCCCTCTCGAGCTGTCGTATGAATATCTCCGTTTACTGCCGATAAGATTTGAACGCGTATAATTTAAATTTAAATGGTGTAAGGAATAATCGCTCGCTTTATCGCTTTGGCACACATAATTGAGATTTACAAATCAAATTATAGTGTGTTTCAAAACGTGAGGGGTTGTACCCCGTATCTGTTTGTATGAATAATTGCTGTTAGTTAAATATAAATATCTAAGTAAGAGTATAAGTGGTAGAATATAGCTGTTGAGCTATGCTTCGCCTATTGAATTAAGAAAATTGCATTTTTTTTATTCTCGAATAATACGATTTATTATTGGTATTATTAGTGCATAATTATTTTCGGCCATAAAAACCTTACAATGACTCTCATTATTTTATGTTAGTAGACAGAACGAAAATAAATTATTGGAAAAGTCCAATTGAAACTAGAAATGCCTGCAACTACTGTTTGATGCTTGAAACCTTATTGTGACCACGACTGTACTAAGGAATTTATCCTCTAACGTCACAAGATGACTTCAGCGATCCGTAAACTGCTGGAAGGTATAATAGAAAGAAATAAATTTGTATGTAGAATTTGGAAATATATTTCTGTCTGATTTTTACTCGAACATTGGATATAACTGCGTAATAGTGACCAACCCATATCTATCATTTTGTTTGTCTTGCAGACATAAATTTAATCAGAAGCACAGTTTATGTTGCGAATACCTTCAGTTTTAACTGGATTCTTAAAATAATTACAGTTTCAACTCAAACTTGTTTCAAATTAATTTAAGAAACACGCTGGAGATAATGCTACTTATAGACGACATCGGGTAATACAAAAAAAAATCATGAAACAGTTTACGTATAAAATGAAAAGAGTGATTAAAAATTGTCCTCAACAAAAGACTTATATAAGGATTTATCTGTTATATGGGAAGATGGGTAAAAGCTGTATTAGAAATATTCATATATTACTTTTTGTAAAGGCGTTTTTAAAATTTTTAATTTAACTTTTTTAACACTAAACCGTTAACGAAGTGTCACCACTGCATCTTCCAGGTTTCAAAGATAATTAATATAAAAACATTTTTGGTTGGGACCCATCTTTTTTAAACTTTTTCGATATTTTTGCAACTAGAATCAGTCACCGATTTACACCTCTATTTTGTATACAGCCTGGAGATAATCCAGCTAAAAAAATTACAACAATTTTTGCTCAAATTGACATACCTATATATTGAATATATCTATCGAATTTCGCTTTCTTTTCGAAATGCCTCATTACATAGAAAAAGTCAATGGACTGAGGAATTTAATTTGTAAATAAACACCGACTGTGAAATAATACACGTTGTACTATGTAAGCTATAAATTCAAATATCATTAAATACTAATAAAAGTAGTTAATGTGTATTTAATATATCCTTTTAGAATATGACATTGATAAATTTATTAGGTATATTAGGTGAAAATATACACAGTGTTATTAAAAAGTATGTCAATCACTTAACCACGGAATCGGTGCGTCAAAAAAATTGATTAAATCTAATTTACTCCTATCCAAAATCGCACCCCAATTAAGATACAGCTCTCTAAAGTTAGAAATAAAAAAAATATTCTTTTTATATTGTACAAATGGCTATTGAGATTTTTTTTCAATTTTGGTATGTTGAAACGTATGCAAAACTGTAATAGTTTAAACCTTTTAAAATCAAGTTATCTAAGAGGCTGATTTATGGGTGAACTCCCTTCTCTGCTACCCTCTTTTTTTAGTGGTACGTCTATGACTTTTTTGGTACATTGGGTTTTATAGAAAATTGAATTATACGGCTTTTTCTTACTTTGTGTTTTTTTCGTTGGAGTAACCATTTCCAATTGAAACTGGAAATACTGAAAGCATTGCAAAGCCTGGTAATTAAACAGTAAAATAATAAAAATCGAGACTAGTTATTTGTTTAAGTAGGCAGCAAAATAGTAGATTGACTGCGGCGGCCGATAATCGCTACGCTCAGCTAGAAACTCAACTAAGGCAGTCAATCTATTTTGCTGTTGAGTTGAACATATAATTATTTCGCCGATTGTTTAAATAGTTTCTAAAATAATTAAATTATTACAATTCTCAATCTCTTTATTTTTGTTGTAACCGATCATTTTTCCTGCCTAGGCAAGAAAGTGAGTACCTTCCTGCCTAGGCAGGGAAAGTGGCACTTTGCTGATTGACATTAGTCATCGCTGAAAAAATCATTTATTTTATCAGTTACATCTTAATTTCAGTTTTACATAAACAATTATTAAAATTTTATTTCAGAATATGCTCAAAATTTACTTGTACACAATATCTCGCTCTTTTAGAAGAGAAAATCCGACATTCTGAAAGACGTCACAAATGTTTCTAAATTCCTCGGCTGACTGCTGAATTCTTTGTCGTAGATGTTCAACGCTCTCTATTTGAAGAAAGGAAACTTTGTCCTTCATGACGCCCTATGAAACAAAAATCAACTGGGTTTAAATCAGGTGACAGAGCCGGCCAACTGATTGGAGCATCTGCTCCTCGGCCTATCCCTTGTTCTGGAAAACGCCTTGATAAGCATTTCCTGACTTGCAGGCTATACTGGGGTGGAGCACCATCTTGTAAATGCCACATGTTTTGCTTAATATGTAGATTTACAATTTCTAATTGTTCAGGCAATTCATTCATTATCTAAGAAATGTAGATAAGCAGCTCCAATTAGATGATAATCAACAATCCTCGCCCAAAAATAAACCGAAAAATTACGCTGAAAATGCAATTCTCTCTTTGGATTAGAAATTTCTTCAGACAAAATGTGATCATTATGATTATTTGTAACACAATTTCTATTAAATGAGGCTTCGTCAGTTGAAAAAATGGCGTTACATTTCTCGCAGTTTTTCTCAGAAGCCAGTTGCAAATTCCATTCGAGAACCATAATCTTGGGGTTCCAATTCCTGAACAATCTGTATATGAAATGGAAGGAGTGATTTTTCTTTTAATATTTTCCGAATTACCGAAAAATACGATACTCCTACTTGAGAAGCTATTTTACGCACATTGCTTTCAGGTCGTTCTGATACAATGTATAAAATTTCCTCTTCGACTTCTGGAACTAGTGCAGCCCTATGTTTGTCACATTACCCAGCACGATCATCTGATAGACTTCCAGTTTCCTGTGGACGACGATCGACTGCAAAGAATGTACGTCTATCGGGATGTCGACGGTTTGGAAACTTCTCCCCATAACACCTGGTTGCAGCAGAACCATTTCAATTACATTCGCCTAGTATTCTAATCATATCTAGTATTTCGGTATTAGAATAACTCATATTACGTGCCATTGTTAACAATAATTAATATGCATTAAAGTAGTTTAACAGAAATGACAATTGTCAACTATCTACAGAGGCTTTGATTTTCATCTGCATTTTAATTAAAAAACCGCTGCCTAAGGAATCACTACTTCCACATCCAGATTCTTCATCCAAGTCACTTTAAAGGAAACATCTTGACTATATTTGCACTCTAGTATGTGGAAATTATTGGTCATAGAATTTCAATAATATTCGGGGCAGATGTAATAGAAAAGTTTGAGGACTTGGTTTCTACCATATACGCTAAAAATGAAGTTTCTAGTTTACCCTACTTATTTTCCACTATTCACAACCTACCACCTCCGACTCCTTCAATGGAGTCATCTCAATCAGATGTCACTACAATACATATACGTGTACTAACTTTCAAGTGAACATCTCAATTTGATGTTATCAATCCCATTAATAATGAAGCGGAGGTGGCGGAGTTTGAAAAATATTAGAAAGAAATCTGAGGCCTTGGTTTCTAGTATATACACCGAATCCCAAATTTCTGTTCTCTTACCAGCTTGATTTACTTATTCCCTTCTACGGAATCATCCCAAAATATAATATAGTTCCAGATGTCGTTATAATACATACGTCTACCAAGTTACAAGTGAATATCTCAATATTCAATCAACCCCTTTAATAATGTAGTAAGGGTAGTGGAAGGGTAGAAAAATGTTATTAAAAAATCTGAGGCCTTGGCTTCTAGGACATACACCGAATTTCAAGTTGCAGTACTCTTACCAGCTTGCTTTACTTATTTTTCCCTATTTACCTCTACTTACCCCCACTCCTTCAACGCAATCATGTCAAAATATAATCTAGTTTTAGATATAGTTATAATACATAAATGTACCAAATTTCAAGTGAAAATTTAAATTTAATTGTATCATGTTTTTAATAAGGGAGTGGGGGTGGTGGGGGGATGGAAAATACTAATAAAAAAATCTGAGACCTTCGCTTCTAGTATATACACCAAATTACAAATTTCTGTACTTTTACCAGCTTGCTTTACTTATTTTCCCTTATATACCTCTATTTAACCCCAACCCTTTAACGGAATCATCTCAAAATATGATCTAGTTCCAGATGTCGTTATAATACATATGCGTACTAAATTCCATGTGAATATCCCAATTTTATTTTATCAACCCCTTGAATAATGGAGTAGGGGTGGTGGGGGGCTGAAATATATTATTAAAAAATCTGAGGCCTTGGCTTCTAGTACATACACCGAATTTCAAGTTTAAGTACTCATACCAGCTTGTTTTACTTATTTTCCCCTATTTACCCCTAAATAACCCCCAACCCTTCAACGGAATCATCTCAAAGTATAATTTAGTTCCAGATGTCGTTATAATACATACTTGTACCAAATTTCATATGAATATCTCAATTTTATTTTACCAACCCTTTCCATATTGGAATAGGGGTGGTGGGGGTTTGAAAAATATTATAAAAAAATCTGACGTTTTGGTTTCCAGTACATACATCGAATTTCAAGTTTCTGTAGTCTCACCAACTTGTTTTACTTATATTCCCCTATTTACCCCAAATTAACCCCCAACGCTTCAACGGAATCATCTCAAAATATAATCTAATTTCAGACGTCGTTATAATACATACGTGTACGAAATTTCAAATGAATATCTCAACTTTATTTTATCAACCCCATTAATGGGGTAGGGGTTGAAAAATATTATAAAAAAATCTGAGGCCTTAACTTCTAGTACATACACCGAATTTCAAGTTTCTGTACTCTTACAAGCTTACTTTACTTATTTTCCCCTATTTACCCCTATTTAACCCCCAACCCTTCACCGGATATCCTCAAAAAACAATCCAGTTCCAGATCTCGTTATTATATATACGTGTACAAAATTTCAAGTCAATATCTTAAACCGTTCCTGAGAAAACGTGCGGACAAAAAAAGTTACAGACAGACAGACAGACAGACCGACAGACAGAATTTTTTTTTTTCGCTCAAATTTAAAATCTCGACGTTTCATGACATTCTAAACCTATTTCACGAATAAAAATGTTTGAAAATTTTTTTGCGATTACTATACTTCCAATCCACTACGTGGATGTGGAAGTAATTAAACATCATTTCGGTACAGTAATAAACTTACTACTGTACCGAAATGATATTTTGACGTAAAAGTAAGTACAAGGTACTTGTAGGTACTTTTAAAACTGAAGATAAGATGTAACTGATAAAATAAATGACTTTTCTCGATTTTTATTATTTCACTGTTTAATAACCAGGCTTTGTAATGCTTTTAGTATTTCCAGTTACAATTGAAAATGGTTACTTAAACGAAAAAAATACAAGATAAGAAAAAGCTGTATAATTAAATTTTCTATAAAATACTGTATACAAAAAAGTCATAGCAGTACCACTAAAAAGAGAGGGTAGGAAAGAAGGGAGTTTACCCACTTAGAAAACTTAATTTCAAAAAGTTTTCACTTTAAACTATTACCGATTGGCATACATTTCAATGTACCGAAATTGAAAAAAAATATCAATAGCCATTTGTACAATATTAAAAAAAAACTTTTTTTTAATTTTCAACTTTAAATGTCTGTATCTTCATAGGAGCGCGATTTTGGATAGAGGTAAATTAGGTTGAATCAACTTTTTTGACTCACTGATTCCGTGGTTAAGTGATTGACATACTTTTTAATAATACCCTGTAAAATATATAATTGATATACATAAATAAGAATCAAGAGGAGCGACTTGTCAATGGATTTTCGATTACGAAACGTTTCAAAAAATTCCAAGCGGATTTACAGGTGATTATTAAAAAATGTGCATAGCAATTTGAGTACAATTTTGTTGGGTATGATAGTAATTAACATACGTTTTAAAAAATGTTTCTACGTTATCGGGAATTTAAAAATAAAAGTTGATGCGCAGTCATTATTGATATTAAATTATGAACATTAGATTTTACATGTTCCTGGAGAACTTACTGAGTAAGTTAATTAAATGTTTTTGCACTCTAATGAACGTATATATAAACAGTAAATAATAGATGTAAATATGTAAATAATAGTTAGTAATATGAAGTAGACGGTGCAGTCGGATGTGGTCGACTGCGAATAATTGCTTGATTAATATTTAGCTCGGGGACGAGCGTAGATGGGTCTCGACTATACTTGTATTTCGACACGAAAATATGGATGTACCTCCAGCAAAGTACTGCAATTTCGCCCCATCTTCTATTTGTTTGTACATCAGCGCGTACGTAGAAACTACACAACTTTAGGCGAGGGTTGCATAGTGGATATGCCATCCTTTGGAAGGAATATAAAACAGTTGGTCCCTTGCCTATTAAATGCTAAGCAAGTAAAGAATCCCTACACTTCAATAGAGAAGAGGTTCGACTAATTTTAAAGGTTGGTGGTAGCTCGTCTTTTGGCATCGGTGATTGGTTCTGGTAGGGTTTCTCGTACACATACTAAACCACAATTTTATTTTATTAATCCCTTTAATAACGGAGTGGGTGGTGATGGTGTGGGTGGCAAATTGAAACCGTGGCTTCTAGTATATACACTAAGTTTCAAGATTCTGGACTTTCACTACCTGCTATACTTATTCACCCCTATTTACCCCCCAAATATCCAACAGAACGAGCTAATAATATGGTCTAGTTCTAGATCTTATTGTAAAACATAAGTGTACCAAATTTCAAGCTAATTACTTCCATACCCACGTAGTGGAAAATTTCATTTTTTTTTTGTCCATATGACATTGCAAGTGTCATAAAATGTCGAGATTTTAAATTTGAGCGAAAGTAATTTTCTGTCCGTCGGTCTGTCTGTCTATCTGTAACATTTTTTTTTCTCTGGAACGGTTCAAGATATTGACTTGAAATTTTATACACGTATATACCATAACGAGAACTGGAACTGGATTGCTTTTAGAACTTGAACCCGGTGAAGGGTTGGGGGGTAAATAGGGGAAAATAAGTAAAGCAAGCTGGTAAGAGTACAAACATTTAGGATTTGGTGTACATACTAGAAGTCAAGGCTTCCGATTCTTTATAATATTTTCCATCCCACTTAAAATTAGGTACACGTGTATATTGTAACGATACCTGGAACTAGATTATATCTTGAGACAATTCCGTTGGAGGGTTAGGGGTTAAATAGGGATAAATAGGGAAAAATTAATGAAGCAAGCTGGTAAGAGTACAGGAACTTGGTATTTGGTATATATACTAGAAGCCAAGGCTCCAGATTTTGTATAATATTTTTCAACTCCCTCAACCACCTCCATTGTTGATGGGAATGTTAAAAATAATTGAGATTTTCACTTGTTTGGTACATGTAAGTATTATAGCGATATCTGTGATTAGATTATATTTTGAGACGATTCTGTTGAAGGGTTGGGGGTTAAATATGGATAAATAGGAGAAAATAAGTAAAGCAAGCTAGTAGGAGCACAGAAACTTGGGATTTGGTGTATGCACTAGAAGCCAAGGTCTTAGATTTTTTTGTAACCTATTTCAACCCTTTCACCACCTCCACTCCATTATTAAAGGAGATGATAAAATTAAATTGAGATATTCATTGACAATTTGGTACACGTATGTATTATAACGGCTTCTGGAACTAGAATATATTTTGAGAAGATTCTTTAGAAGGAGTGGGGGGGAGGTAAGTAGAGGTAAATAGGGGAAATGAATAAAGTAAACTGTTAAGAGTGCAAAAACTTGAGATTTGGTGTATGTAAGATTTCTTTATAATATTTTTCAACCCCCCCCCCCACGACCTTTACAACATTATTAAAGGGGATCAACCCCTCAAATAAAATTGACATATTCACTTGATGTTTTGTACACGTGTGTATTGTAATAGCATCTGATTGAGATAATTCCGTTGAAGGGGTGGAGGGTTGTGGATGTTAATTGTGGAAAATAAGTAAAGCAAGCTAATAAGAGGCGTATATGCTAGAAATCAACATCTCAAATTTTTTTATGAGATTTGCCTCAAATAATATTAAAATTCTATGACCAATTATTTCCACATACTAGAGTGCAAATATAGTCAAGATGTTTTCCTTTAAAAAGTCTAGGATGGAAAATCTGGATATGGAAGTATTTTATTTTGTTAACCACTTTAACAATGCAGTGAGATGGTAGATACCATAAAAATATTGTCATCTTGGTTCCATGTACACCAAATTCCAAGTTTCTACCCACTAACTCTTCACCGGAATAAGCCCAAAATATAATCTAGTTACAGATCTCGTTGTAATACATAAGTGAATATTTGTCTAATTTGTCCCAGAAAAAGTTTTCCGGCATAAAAAACAATCTTTTAGTTGAAAAATAGAAATTCACAGATTACATGCATTTTGTGTTATGAAAGAATTTACGTACTGTTGAGAACTCGAGAAATATGCACGTTACAAAAAAATTACGAGAGACCAAAACTTTAAAGAATAACATGAGCCTATACGTCAAAATTTTTCCAGATTTTTCATTTCATAGTTTAAGAGATTTTCAATTTCCTTTTTCGTGTTTTTCTGGAAATGCTTAGGCAGAATGCACTTAGGAAAAAGTCATACGGGGTAAAAAGTTTTGTATCTTAATAGTGCATATATCAGAATTTTTCTAGATTTTTTTCCTCACTTTTTATTCCACCTTCCACCATTTTGTAAAAATTCGAACCGCTGTATTTCAGAAAGAGCGAATTTTTTCGAAAATTTCACAAGAGTAAAAAGTTGCTATTTTTGATCAAATTACACAGGCCCACAAAAAAAATCTGCGCCATGAACCAGGCTATGGTTTTCTTATGTATTTTTGCACTTTGAAACCGAATACGATGTCAGTTTTGCCCCTACACGTCAGGATCTTAGGTTGTGTTTATTTTTTGGGGGGTACTTTTGATTAACATTTGCGGAATAATCGGTACAATTTTTTAATTTTATTTCATTTTTTTTTTTTTTTTTGGAGTTTGATCTAGACATCGAAATGAACTTCTGTTCCACAAAGTTTCAGGAAAATCGGTAAACTTTTTCAAGTTTATTTCGATTTTCGTCTAATTTGCCTGCACTAATTATCGAGTTCAGGATGAAAATGAACGAGGTTCAGTTATATAAACAACAGTGAAATTTTATTTCACAATTTTTGGTGACTTTATTAAAGCCTATTCTTCAAAATCTATACAGCTGTATTTCTCATTCAGTAATTAAATTTCATCTGCACAATGGTTTACGAAATAAATAAAATAAATAGTAAATAATAATAATTAGTCACACCCAAAAAAAAAAAAAAAAATTCTGGCCCGGGGATCTGACCATGCTCGCTATATGTTTTTGGGGTCGTATCGCTCGAGAAGTAAAATCCTCGGACCTGTGACTTTGACGGCCGATATCTCATTTAAAAAGCACCGGAAGAATATCTTGCCTCACATCATCGGATCGGATTTTTATCTAGAAAAAGTTACGGCGATTTATGTGAAGAGATGCCGAAATCGCTTAAATCATGGGTTTTTGAGGTTATGGCAAAATTCAGACGTGATAGAGTTAAATAGACCTCGGATTCGGCGACCCTAAAAACATATAGTGAGCATGGTCAAATCCCCAGGCCAGAACGGGTTTTTTTGTGTCTGGCTGTAGGTAATCAATAAAATACATAAGCTAAAATTAGTACGATGCGCTGAATAAATTTAGACGTATTAAACATGCTTTAAAAATACTGAGAAATACGACAACTATCTGACAGTTTTTTAATAGCTCTCCTTTCATCAGCACGTAGGAAATACCCAAAATATTTTTTAATTTCATTTCTTTTAGCGTATATTATTCTGCTGCAATATTGGTCTATCAGGAACACGCCACAAACATAATGTTTTATCTCTACTTACCTTGATACAAATTATGATAATTATTTCAAAAAGTGATAATTTGATTGAGATCTTATGCTATTTTGAGAACAGGTCTTCCGGTAATCCCGTTAATCAGAGTTATATGCAAATTTCCTTAAGTGTTAATTAAAATATACGCCAAATTAATATAACTGCCATGCCGAACTTAATTAAGGGCTGATTCTTAGGTTTGTAATGTAGGTACCTACTATTACCATACAAAATTTGAGCAGAATAATTGAAGTTTTCAAGAAAGTCGATATATATATATATATATATATATATATTTTTTTCGTATCAGTAAACTACTCGTATGTGAATTTTTCAAGGAAGAATCGTTAGCAGCATATACTTAGGTTTGTAATTTGCTAAACGTCCTAAATTTGAGAAAAAACGATTTTGGGAATATCGAGATATTCAATTTGTTACATCAGTAAACTACCTACCCTCAATGTTAATTCCACCTGGAGATATTTCTAAGTGGACCTTATATATTGTTACGCCATCCCAGTGCGGTTCGTGGGATCAAGTTAGAGCTAAGTATGCTGCTTGGATATATTCATTGGAAGCCTGCACTAGAGTTTAACTATACCACTTCAGAGATGACACTAGAAGTGTGATTCAAGATTTCTACTGAATTATATTCGAGATTTCTATGTCACTCTGGACTAGAATGTTCGAAAGGCCGTCTGTGGGGTATATAAGGACCTTCTAGTTAGAAGAAAGGGGTCGTGATGTAATAGAAATTTTCTATGCAGAAACAGGCGTGGCTAAATATAGTAGTGTTGCCAGGTCTAGACCACCTAAATTTATAAGAATTCTGTATACCGACCAGACGTATTATCTGAATAACGCAGTAGGTGGTGAGCCGGTTGTATACATGAAAATCTTTATGTGAGTGGGTAAGTACTACCACAGACATACCGGGTGAGTCACGAATTGCGCTCGCTCCGATATTCCCTAAAATATTTGGAATAGAAAATTGAAATTTGGAGGCCTTATTACACGACTAAAATGCCATCTTTTCAATAAAAAATCAAGTTTGGTGCACATCCGGTTTGACCGGAAATGCCCACGACTTTCAGATTTTTAAATGGAACACCTTATACTTATATTTTTACATTTTTGGAATCTAGAGGAAATTTTGAATAAAATACATCCATTATGGTTACTTTTTGATAAACATTAAAAATTTTATTAAAAATCTATTTCTGAATCCAGAGTGCTGTGGTGCCCAAAATATATTTTAGTTTGTGTGCTACGTTACTATAAAAATAAAAAGAGCAATATGATTGAATTACTTAATTCTCTAGAGGCGTTTAAAATTTTTAAATGTGATTTTTACCCACCAACTCGGTTTTTTTAAATGGGAATTTAATCGTTCACCAACATTTTTAAATACCTCATTTTCATACGAATCTAATGATACCAAAATTTTGAAAATCCGCTCAGAAATATTTGAGATTTCAGCTAAAATACATTGCAACCAAGCTTTTAGAAACATGCGGCTAATAGATAATAGATTAGTGGACTTTGGAAACTAAAATGGCACATTTCTGTGTAAATCTGGTAACCTAATAACATTGGAAAAATCATAGTAGCCATTGAATGTAATAAAACAATATCAGCTGTCAGACAGATACAAAATAAAGCGTTGCGGAAATCTCTTTGAGTAAAAATTAAAGAAAATGAATAATTTTGGTAGAAATGAAAAGGTCGATATGTTACTGATATATGGAGAGCGTCTCAAAAATTCAACTGCAGCTGCAGAACTGTATCAGCAACGATATCCCAACAGACGTCATCCAAGCAGACAATTGTTTGCCAGAGTGGAACAAGAATTAAGAAACGAACCCAATCAACAAGATGACCATCAAACATTTATTGTAAGTGAGGACAAAGAAATTGATGTATTAGGATTTGTGATGGTACACCCAACAACATCAACAAGGGAATTGTCAATGGAATGCGACATTAGTCAGTCTTCGGTTTGCAGAATTTTAAAGAAACATAAGTTTCGGTCTTATAAATACCAAATACACCAACATCTTTATGGAGATGATAACGACAGGAGGCTAGTATATTGCAACTGATTCTTAAATGCAGTACAACAAAACCCAGGTTTTCCTTTTCATATTTTATATTCAGATGAAAGTAGATTTACGAACCAAGGTATGTTTAACAGAAATAATACTAGGTACTGGGCTCAAGAAAATCCGAGGTTGATAAGACGGGGGAATATTCAGGAAAGATTTGGGTTTAACTGTTGGCTTGGAGTACTTGGAGATCGAATAATTGGACCCATATTTTTTTATGGAACTCTTACTGGCGAACGATATTTATTCTTTTTACAAAACCAGACAGCAGAATTTCTTGACTTACTTCCTCTTGCTTATTTACAAAATCTGTTTTTCCAACAAGATGGTGCTCCCCTACATAATTCCAGAAGAGTGATGGAATATTTAAACAACTTGCACGGTGAACGCCTTAACGCAAATCAAGATCATATCAGGTGGCCTAATAGGTCACCTGACTTAACACCCCTCGACTATTATGTATGGGGCACTCTCAAAAATAAAGTTTATAAAACTTCTTCAAATACCGTGAAGAGCTGCAAAATAAAGTTGTACGGGCTCTTAATGAAATAACGCCGGCTGAATTGCGTAGAGCCATTCAAGCAACTGTACGCAGAGCCGAATTGTGTATAGAAAAAAATGGTGGACATTTTGAACAATATCTATAAATGTCAATTTATGGTTTAATTATATTAATTATTTTAAAGATACCTACTGTTACCTAGTTTAAGTTTAATTGTTCAAACGGAATTGATTTTTATTTATTTATAGGCCCGATACTTATGTTCATTTAAATAAAACTCTGAAACCGAACTGATGTCGCATTCTATTGCAAATGTCCTTGTGGATGTAATTGTGTTTACCTCCACATACCTATGCTAAACTTAATTGTAACGTTCTTTGCGCCCACAATTATTGATAGCTCAAGATTGCCTATAACTACACCAGTCTGTCTGACAGCTGATATTGTTTTATTACATTCAATGGCTACTATGATTTTTCCAATGTTATTAGGTTACCAGATTTACACAGAAATGTGCCATTTTAGTTTCCAAAGCCCACTAATCTATTATCTATTAGCCGCATGTTTCTAAAAGCTTGGTTGCATTGTATTTTGGCTGAAATCTCAAATATTTCTGAGCGGATTTTCAAAATTTTGGTATCATTAGATTCGTATGAAAATGAGGTATTTAAAAATGTTGGTGAACGATTAAATTCCCATTTAAAAAAACCGAGTTAGTGGGTAAAAATCACATTTAAAAATTTTAAACGCCTCTAGAGAATTAAGTAATGCAATCATATTACTCCTTTATTTTTATAGTAACGTAGCACACAAACTAAAATATATTTTGGGCACCACAGCACTCTGGATTCAGAAATAGATTTTTTAATAAAATTTTTAATGTTTATCAAAATGTGACCAAAATGGATGTACTGTATTCAAAAATTTCCGCTAGATTCCAAAAATGTAAAAATATATAGGGTGTTCCATTTAAAAATCGAAAGTTTTGGGCATTTCCGGTCAAACCGGATGTGCACCAAACTTGATTTTTTATTGAAAAGATGGCATTTTAGTCGTGTAATATGGCCTCCAAATTTCAATTTTCTATTCCAAATATTTTAGGAAATATCGGGGCGAGCGCAATTCGTGACTCACCCGGTATAGGGAGCCACTTTTCATTTTTGCAAATTTTGCCCGCGTCATGGATTTTTGACGTTACCTTCGGTCACGACTTCCTATGTCATCGGATATTTGAATAGAACTTACGTCAAAATGTAGGTTATTTTTTTTTAAGTTAAAGTGGAAGCCTTCTAGTTATTAAAAAAAATAGGCTGTCTCTTCTTATTTGCCCGCACCCTCCCATTTTGACGTCATTTTCGGTAAAATTCCATGACGCAGGCAAAATCTACTTATATGAAAAGTGGCTTCCTATAGGACTGTGGTAGTACTTACTCACTTATACAAAGTTTTCCATGTATTTTGTTCATAGGAAGTCTATACAGCCTGCTCTCTACCTACAAATAATAGTTTAATAAACGACAGTTTCTCAGCAAACAGAATTAGAGTAAATGCATATTCAAATAAAACATAAAATGTATCTGTTGACCTCTAAAAAAATTATACAGTTTTATCATTTAAAAGTTAATTTTCTTTAATGGCTCTGTTTGTTGTTTACATTAACCTATGAAATGTTAATTTTTTCTTGTCAACACGATCTCTAGATAAGAAAACTTCTTTGAGCACATTACATTATTCTCCTTTTAGTGTTTGCTGTCTAAAATTTAACAAACTGTCGAAAATAACCACAATAAACTGTCACTATTTGATGGACTGTAGTAATTAGATGGCGAAATGATACCGCTTTTGATCAATTGAGTGCATTTCCTTTCCTTCAGGCGCGTTTACACCAAAGTCTTCCACTAAGTTTTCCACAAGTTGCGGCAATTTGTTGCTTTTCCTACAAAATACAGCAACTTTTTCTGTCTTCCACTCGTGGAGAGACAAATCTTCCACTAAATTTTGGTTTCCCGCGGAGTGTCGGTAAAGATCAAAGAAAGTTGACAACTAAAAGTGGAAGATTTGTTGCTGCGCGCTTTGCGCAAGCAACTTGTAGGAAACTAGGGGAAAACTGTCACTCCACGCACCCGGACGTCGGGCGCTAGCATCCCCCCGTCAGCGCACGTATGTACTTCAGCTGCAGGTGTTGTCGGTGATTTCGTGTGTTTTCGTTGTGTTTGTATCAAGATGGAATGCTGTAGTGAGAACGAATGGACCCAGGACCATGTCACTGCCACTGTACCTATCCCTAGCCTTCAACGAGGGTCTTACCCAATATCTTCGGGGACCTCTTGTACAGTGGCTGGCTATGATGACACAGGCAGCCGCGGCAATAATTGCGTCTTCTTCGTCCGACTTCCTTGACAGTACTGCCCAACCTTTCGCAACAATTCTTTGACAACAAGTTTTCAACTTGTTGCTCTGAATTTGAGAAGAGCAACTTTTAGTTTTCTACAAAAAATCTTCCACTTGTTGCACTAATTTGAGAAGAACAACTTTTAGTTGATAACTTTTAGTTTTCTACAAACAATCCTTTGTCAACTTTTAGTTGTCAACTTTGGTGTAAACGCGCCTTTCTAGTTCAATGGTAAGGACCAAGTCAGTGGCGGGGAAGAGAGTTAAGTTCAGATAGGGTCGAAGTGATCCCAAGTGAACTAGAATTGAAGTATCAAGTAACAAACTAACCGTTATACTCTTCACCGATTTACTGCACTTTTTATACAATTGTTGCATCTTCCATAGGATACTTTTCGCAGTTTTTATAAATAATATTAGTTTTAGACATTTTTAGTTTAATTACAAAACATAAGAAAAATGCATTGAAAAAAAATTTTTGTTCAAAGAGTTTATAACCTTTTATTTGTTTTTGATCGATTTTGTTCAAAAACAATAGGATTCGCCTCACAGCTAACACTAACTTAAAGTCCAAATTTCAATACAATCGGACTTTTCGTTTTTAAGTTATTGTGCTTACAAGAAACGTGACGGACGGAGAGACAGACGGACGGACGGACATTTTGAAAGTTGTTCAGAATTCGATCACCAACACAGTGATACGAATTTTTTTTTTACGAGCCATATTGCCGGTTTTAGAAATATGTCGATCGAATGCAATATAATCTTCGTTTTGTATTTGCGAATAGTATAATAAAAAGCGTTTAATGTTATATAAATTAGTGTAGTAATGCATACTGTAATTTAAATAAGTAGTGTTAGTGGTATCTCGTGTTATAATTTCAGATTTTGTGGGTGTTTACTAGGGGGTGTAAACATGTAAACATATCGATTTTAAATCAAATTGGACAAATTGTTTTGCCTCTAGAGTTGTTAGGTCATTTTGATTTACACGTTGTGTACGCACTAAGATCTTTACATGATAAAAGTAAAACATTTAGTCATTTATTATAGAGATGTTGTTTATAACTTTTGTTGAATATAAGTTAAAACAACGTAGCAAGCCTAGAGGCAAAATTAGTTACAGTGACATTTGAAAGGATATTTCCTGCATTATGGTATAAAAAGTAAAGCCTAAGCCTACTAACAAAAAAATCTGATGAGAGGTGCCCAGCCAGAAATCGATTCTGTAAATCGTTATTATTCATAAAATGATAAAAACATATGATGGAGCATAAAACGATGACGTGCCAGAAAAGCCACCCAGATCCTGTACTGTTATATGCCTGTCGTGCAGCAGGAAGGACCAGGTAAGCGCTATTTGGCAATTCCAACTTTGTCGGCAGATCTAGACTCACTTTAATTTATTAAGGTCCATTAAATTCATTATTAATCTAGACCTGTTGGGTGTAATGTCAGAACTTGGAAATTTTATATCTGTAACGTCAAATTTAGGGTTGGCTCTGTCAGCGAGGAGTATGACACAACATATCTTACCTTGTACTTATTTTTATGAAATTTAGTCATACCTATCCAAAGTTAAAATGGTCAGTTTATCATAAACACTTACTGGAAGAGGAGGTATTGGGGGTTGTTACTTTGAACAAACATACATACACATATATTTTTCACTACCTTAAAGTAACACACACATATGTAATTTTTTACGACCTACAAGGAATATAAAAGTATATTATTAACATTTGTTCTAAATGTTCTGAAGTTAAACTACGGTTTGCGAAACTGCGTAACTGCGATCTCGGATAGCCTACCCCTTCCCTTTATTAAATCTTGAGCTAAATGCCAATAATTGCCATAGTGTAGTATGTTCACAATTTCGGCGGCGGCATCGTCTAATTGAACGAGAAAATAAAGCCGCATTAGTAAAAAACATAAAAGTACCGCCCTGCACTGGAATCCAATGTTGACGCTCGATCAGGGTCGAATGCCTTCAACACTGCAATTGTAAATGAATCAACTACGTTTTTAGATAATTGTCAGCACGTTTCACAAATGTAGTAGATTACCGATAAAAGTAGGTTATACGTATTAACATTTTAAAATGAAATAAAATTCACTTTTTCACGTTGTAAGTATTTGTGATGCACGCGGTATATGGCTGTTTTATGCCATTAATCCTAAATTTTGGTCTTTATGTATTATTTAATATTAAATAAGAATGGTTTATTTTAATGGAAAAAATGTTTTATGTTGCCAGCAGTTAACTGGGTTTTTATATTTAATTATTACGAAAATAAGCAAAATAACACGCCACACATATTAAACAGAACCACTCACTTTCAGTATAATCAAACCCCTTAACCCTAAAATATACAGAATGTTACTGTGGTAAACAAATTAGCAGATATAAAATTTGATTATGAATACACAAATAAGTATAAAAACTTGAAATTAAATATTTCGCCGACTTTTCGAAAATCTAATCTGTTTCCTCTTTGGTTGCCAATGTTAAAAGAAGCACTTCGCAAACTTAACATTGAAAAATTTTAAAAACTGTTAACTTTATCAACAGTTCTATGTAAATAAAAATATCTATGGATATTGCATATACCAAACATTCTTAGAGCTGTGTATTTATCATAAACAGCAAAAATATTATAATAAAATAATAATAAAATATAATATTTTTCAAAAAAAGCTTTGAAAAGGGAAACAGATTGCATTTCCCAAACGTCGCGTCGACGAAATATATAATTTCAAGTTTTTATACTTATTTGTGTTATTTGTTTTAAAAAAGCAACCTCTAACTGATCCTTTTACGTAAAAGTCACAGACATAGAGGTTATTTACCACTAACATACTGGTTAATTGTGATATTTTGTAGATTCCCCGAGAAGAAAAAAAACCGCTGCCTAAGGAATCTTCCACATCCAGATTTTACATGCCAGTCACTTTAAAGAAAACATTTTGATTACATTTGCACTCTAGTACGTGAAAATTACTGGTCATAAAATTTTAATAATATTTGAAGCAGATCTCATAGAAAAATGTTAGAAAGAAATCTGAGAACTTAGTTTCTATTATATACACCAAATCCCAAGTTTCTGTAGTCTTACCGCATGCTTTACTTCTTTTCCCCCATTTTCCTTTACTTACCCCCAACCCTTGAACCGAATCGTGTCAAAATATAATCTAATTTCAGGTGTCGTTATAATACAAACTTGTACTGAGTTTCAAGTGAATATCTCAATTTAATTTTATCATGGGGGAAGGAAAATATTTTAAAAAATTTTAAGGCCTTGATTTCTAGTACATACACCAAATTTTAAGTTTCTGTACTCTTACCAGCTTGCTTTACTTATTTTCCCCTTACTTACCCCTATTTAACCCCCAACCCTTCAACGGAATCATCTCAAAATATAATCTAGTTCCAGATGTCGTTATAATACATGCGTGTACCAGAATTCAAGTGAGTATCTCAATTTTATTTTATCAACCCCTTTAATAATGGAGTAGGGGTGGTGGGGGATTGAAAAATATTATAAAAAAAAATCTAAAGCCGTAGCTTCTAGTACATACACCGAATTTCAAGTTTCTGTACTCTTACCAACTTGCTTCACTTATTTTCCCCTATTTACCCCTATTTACCCCCCAACCCTTCAACGGAATAATACCAAAATATAATCTAGTTCCTTCCATTATAATATATACGTATACCAAATTTCAAGTGAATATCTCTGTTTCCTTTTATCAACTCTGTTAATAATGGATGGGTGGACGGAAAATATTATAAAAAAATCTGAGGAATTGACTCCTAGTACATGCATCAAATTTCAAGTTTCTGTACTCTTGCTCGCTTGCTTTACTTATTTCCCCCTATTTAACCCCACACCCTTCACCGGATATGTTCAGAAAAGGATCCAGTTCCAGATCTCGTTATAATATACATATGTACAAAATTTCAAGTCAATATCTTAAACCGTTCCGGAGAAAACGTGCGGACAAAAAAAGGTACAGATTAGATCGACAGGCAGACCGACAGACAGTCCGACAGACACACCGACAGACAGACAGGCAGACAGAAATTTGTTTTCGCTCAAATTTAAAATCTCGACGTTTCTTGACATTCTAAACCTATTTCAAGAAAAGAAAATTTTGAATTTTTTTTACGATTACTATACTTCCAATCCACTACGTGGATGTGGAAGTAATGCATGTGGCAGGAAGTCCCAAAGAATTAGAAAAAAATCATAAATCTAGTGAACCAGATTAGATCTGTGGCATGTGGGATGATCTTTAAATCTAGTTAAAATTAAGCATTTCGTCTGTCCAATGTACTGACTATTAACTTCTTGCAGTTAATTATGTAATTTCTCAACTTATTATAGTTGATAATTTCTTTTACCTGTAACCAACCTGAAGGAGGTACTCAATGCCTGATGCCCCCTCGGAATAGCAGAAAAACCTTCTCTCCATTTCTAAACGGCAAAGAATGCAAGAAACCTTTAAAAAAGGGTTGTTTTGCATTTTAAGTTTAAGCATTAAAGTAATTTCAAGTTTCTGTACTCTCGCTCGCTTGCTTTACTTATTTCCCCCTATTTACCCCCACACCCTTCACCGGATATGTTCAGAAAACAATCCAGTTCCAGATCTCGTTATAATATACATGTGTACAATATTTCAAGTCAATATCTTAAACCGTTCCGGAGAAAACATGCGGACAAAAAAAAGTTACAGATTAGACCGACAGGCAGACCGACAGACAGACAGAAATTTGTTTTCGCTCGAATTTAAAATCTCGACGTTTCATGCCATTCTAAACCTATTTCAAGAAAAGAAAATTTTGAATTTTTTTTACGATTACTATACTTTCAATCCACTACGTGGATGTGGAAGTAATACATGTGGCAGGAAGTCCCAAAGAATTAGAAAAAATCACAAATCTATTGAGCCAAATTAGATCTATGGCACGTGGGATGATCTTTAAATCTAGTTAGAATTAAGCATTTCGTCTGTCCAATGTACTGACTATTAACTTCTTGCAGTCAATTATGTAATTTCTCAACTTATTATGGTTGATAATTTCTTCTACCTGTAACCAACTTTAACCTGAAGGAGGTACTCAATGCCCGATGCCCCCTTGGAATAGCAGAAAAACCTCCTCTCTATCTGTAAACGGCAAAGAATGCAAGAAACCTTTAAAAAAGGGTTGTTTTGCATTTTAAGGGTGTTTCCAACAGCCGGGAGAATTTTGTCTATCACCATCGTGTTCAGTATCCTCGAGAACGAAGTGTAAGGTAATTGTGTAGCGTCCCTGAAAATTTGCATCAAAAGAGACAATTTGACCGGAGTATTAGCTAGACAGTTCTTGGTGACCCGTGTGCTTGATAAATAAGAAATCTAAGGAAATTCCGCGTTATGTATGTCTATTATGTAACGACCGATTTGTAAAATTTAAGTCTATGATACACTGTTTATTTTAGAATCTCGTTGTGAAGCAATGATTTGATCTCAGATAAATAGGAGCAAGTTTGTTTTAATTTAGAATAATATTGCGGTTTTCTGTTCTTGAAGTGAAAGTATTAGGTAATATATTGGATAATGTTAGCAATAATTATCGGCTCTGAGAGTTTAATTATACATAAACTATTTACGTCCATTAAAATCATAATGACTAGTTAATTTAATAGCATTTACAGATGAATAGAAATTATAATATTTGATACAGGATAACCAAAGGACGAACAGTTAATATTTTATTTCTATTTTATTTTAATGTGCATCGATCAACCGTACTTCAACCATTTATAGAATGGGAAATTACCACAATTAATTTTATACATACGGCTACATATTTTAGTATTAGTAAATCCGTACATAAAAAATGTCACAAAAAAATTAATAATTATTTGTGTAACTAGCCTGGAAATCGATATTTTACTGGGGAGTAGGCATTATGCGACTAATGCTGGAAGTTTGTGAGTTCAGTAAAACAACTTTAGAAATGTTTTACGTACTCAGTCTTTACTCAAGAAAATTGAAACTATAATATTTTGTATTTGCTTATTAATATTAGTATTAATTGCACAATTAGTGCAATAAGCTTGTTCCATGATATTCTTTTTATGTGGTATTTATACGCCTTTATATGATAATAATAATAATAAACTTTGTTGTTCTGGATCTTACAAAGAAAATACATTAGCGTTGTCAAAAAGTGATTACAAAATATCTAAGTTCATTAAAATAAAATAAATAAGAGGGACACATTAAAATTTGTAAAATATTTGAAAGGATTAAACTAAAGGTAAAATAATACAATATTCTATTATCTAACAGATACAATTGATTAATACAATTATTTGTTCTTATGCATTTAAAAAATCACCGAATGAATAAAATGTATTTTCCAGTAAGTACAATTTTAGATGTTTTTAAAAGAGTGGATGTTATTTATAAATTTTAATTCTCCTGGCAGGGCATTGTAGGCCTTTGCTGCGTAATAGCATGGGCCTCTTTCATAAAAGCTCTGATAATGTACTGGTACTCTGAGATCAGGCCCATTCCTCGTTGTCATAACTCGACATAACTCGATATACATCTTTGTTCCTTGTAAATTCAGTACTATTTTGTTTAACGAATAACACTAATTTGTATATATGTACAAAGAAGTAATGGTAAGTATTTCCAATTCTTTAAATAAAGGTTTACATGAATCTCTGCAAAACACATTCATTATACATTTAAATATGTGTTTCTGATTGATAAATACCTTCCGCCAGTTTACAGAAGAGCCCCAGAATATTACCGCATATTCTAGAACACTTTGCATACACGCAAAATAGAATATTCTTAAAAAATCGATGGAGAATTGGTTTGTCATAAATCGTATGACATAACAAGACGAATTTAATCTCGATATCAGGGTATTAGTGTACAATTTCCAGTTTAACCTACTATCTAGTGTTATGCCAAGAAATTTTACACTTTCTAGTTTTGTAGTTGAAGAACCATTTAATTCAATGTACAATGAATAATCTCGTTCAGTAGTTGGAGAAAACATAACAAGAGTTGTTTTGCCTCCATTTAAGTTCAATCCATTCGATCATATATTTTTATGATATTATGGAAAGCTTACTTCCACAAGCCACCACAGATTCTTCAGTTGCCACACAGGAATTATCATCAGCGTATTGATATAAACCATCTATATTGATATTTTCTTTTAAATCGTTGGTATATAAGATAAACAAAAGGAGTCCAAGTATAGATCCTTGAGGTACTCCTTGTGACACATGAACTTTATCAGAAATATAAGTTTGAAGTACTCCATTTCTAAAGGTTGTTACAGCAGTGACTGTGATCTATCGGTAAGATAGGATTGGAGTAGTTTGTTGCATATGCCTCGTATGTAACTTGTCTAATAAAATGGAATGATTAATGGTATCGAAGGCTCTTGACATATCAAAATAGAGGCAAGCTACCTTTAAATTGGAATCGATTGCGGTAATAATCTTAGATCCTGACTGATAGATGGCCTGTTCTGTAGAACAATGGGGCATAAAGCCAAACTGACATTCTTTAATTATTTTGTGTTTAGTAAAGAATGAAATCATTCTATTATAGATGGCTTCCTTAATAATCTTGGAAAATCACGGTGGAATAGATACGTCGCGGTAGTTTTCGACATTTTCCTATCGCCCTTTTTATATTTGGGATTTGTTTTATTAATTTTTAAGTTATGAGGAAATATTCCTTCCAAAAACAATTATTTATTATATGAGAAAGTGGTTCTGCTATTTCTGCGATGACTGCTTTAATTCAATACATGGGTACCTCGTCTAGACCAGTTGATTTTTTATTTGGAATTGCAAGTACAATATTGATAATTTCTTGAGCATTAGTAGGGTTTAAAAATAAGTTTGCTTGGTTCCAATTAGTTATACTTTATTATAGATATATGACATTCTTATTATGCACTTAAAATTTCATATTATCAACTTTTTGCGTTCTCGAGATGTAAGGTGTTAAAATTAGTAACAGTTGCAAAAACAATGCGTCATTTTGTGACGTCACTATGCGCAACTTAACGTGCGAATAAAATTCTGATATTTTGCAGATCCATTATTCTATACTTAGACTTTCGATTTATGAAATAGAAAAAATGGCGAACAGGCCCTATTTCTTGCTTATAGACCAAGCAAATGAGGAAAAGTACTCAAAGAATATATTTTTAATGAATAAAACAGTCAAATATATTTGCTTCATTACACATGCACTAATGTTTCACATAATATTAGCTTCCGCCTAATACCTGAGCC
Source organism: Stenurella melanura (assembly GCA_963583905.1). Classification (NCBI taxonomy): domain Eukaryota; kingdom Metazoa; phylum Arthropoda; class Insecta; order Coleoptera; family Cerambycidae; genus Stenurella; species Stenurella melanura. The sequence goes on along the minus strand of OY757315.1, from coordinate 43,231,032 downwards.
CATAACCTGTTGTTAGGTTTGGGCTGTAATTTAATAAAAATACCAGTTTATGATTTAGCAGTTGTTACGTGTTTAAATCACGAGAGTGCAGGTAGAACCCACTAAAAAATATTACATTTTATTAAAATAACGTTTCAAAGTACTTGAGACTTGAATGTGTTATGCTTAACTAAGATCTATTCTCAGAACCATAAATTTAAACTAATAATGTAAACTTTCACGCTTAGTATGGTTCTTGTAAATATCATCCATTAATAAGTAATTTCAACCATATATAATAGAAACAAATTACTAATAAGCTGACTGATTATGTTTTATAAAATTTGCATTTATAATAAGCGTTTCTTATTCTTATGCATTTCCAAATAGATTATAGCTGAGGGTTTTATACACCGATAAAAAGATTTTTACCCTCTATTACATCTTCAATTTCCCAATTAATCCCGTATACGTGTTACTTATCATCTTGAAAATATAATGGAAACCTGGGATTTAAATAAGAGACCTCAGAATCTACTTAACTATTTTAATGGATTGTTTTCATTTCAAAACTTTACAAAATTTTGAAGAGGTCATATGACTTTTCCGTAAAGTGAAACGTTCGCAGGGCAGCAATAGAAAAATTCGCAATTTTCGTTTATTTTTGAAAATTTTAAAATTTAGTGTAAAATGCCTTGAGACCGTGGATTAATAGCTTTCAGTTAGAGAGGTCGGTACATTATTTGCTTTACTACAGATATCAATATTTAAAAAAATTGTAAGTGCGTTTGGGACGGATGAAATGAACAACTCTCATACTTACTAGAAGTAACATATGTACACATGTACCTATGTTATGTATCTAAAGTAAATTTCTATCTGTGATCCAATTCTTGAAATCGTAGAAATCGATTCTCTTGAGAAATTTATATCATGTTCTCACGATTTTGTGTTACTTCTTGAAAAATATCGTAGGAAATATTTCTCTCGAGATAAGAAAAAAATCCTAATGGTTTATGATAGAGAATTCGAGAATTTTCCCAGAAATGTTACTTGTAGGTTATATTTACGATTTCCGACGTTAATTGTGAATAACAGAACAATACAATAACAATAAGTGTTACTGGGTTTCTTTGATACAGAGAATATGGTTTGTTAAGTATTGACGGATAATTTTCATCTGCAAGCCATAATTTACCCAAATTTGGAAGATGCTGAGTCTACCATGGTACATGAAAGGCAGCATTTTATTAGGGATGGAAATTAGTTATAGCGACAAGCAACTTTTTAAACATTTTAGATCATATCACATCATTTAATTTCATCAATGTCATAATTTTTTAACTTCCTTATTACTTTGTTTTGTGTCCTACGACATAAAGGTAAATTTTGTCCTTTCTTACCCTTGGGCTGTGACACTTTCAAAGCTAGAAGCACGAAGAAGTGTTTTATTAAATAGTAACGTTTTAACAGAAAGAAGCTGTACGATATAAAGACATTTACTTTTCATATTAGGGATAAAAATCAACATTGAGGAATCGTACATACAGTTTTTCAATGTTGATTTTTGTTACCTACTTAGGTAACACTCATATACTATTAAGTAAATACAACGAACTAAGGAATAAACAATGTAAAATTAGTAGTAAAGTTAAATAAAAAGTTTGATAATACGTGGTATTTACAACATAAGCAACTGTCAACCCTCATCAATGCCACCTAGTGTTCGATGTTGTCAAAAATCGAAATAAGACGTTTAAAGACGTTTACATATCCAACCTGTTCATTGGCTGTTGCAAATACTTATACGAACATATACGTCGACATACGCCCCACTGCCGTTCTCGTAGGAATTTCATTAATATGAGATTCAAGAACAGCGATTCTCTTGACTTGTCGATTCGCATAAGAAGAAAATTTTCTCAAGAGAATTAATTCCTACGATTTCAAGAATTGGGCCACTGGATCGGTAAGTAGTAAAATTAAAGTTGGTTAAATTAAAGTCTTTCTCGAGTGTTGTTTCGCCATAGTTCTGTGGTATAGCAGATAACTTCGATAATTGATTTTTGTCCCTAATTTTAGTTCATATATCAGAAAAAGACAAAAATGTCAACCGGCCTCAAGCTACTCTCCTTTGCTTCCATTGAGGTGATTAAATATTGTCAACGCTTTTCTAAAATATGATTGGGCTTTGAGGACTGCCATTGCTTTTCCCTGGAAAATTCCCGAGTTTATATCACAACCGTAAAACGTAATAATCTGCTTATTAATTAGAGGTTCTATGCGTGTGTGTTATGTTTACCTTGTCACGTATTCCTTTAATTACTAGTTAAAGAAAATAATAATAATAATCCTAACTTTCAATTACAGTGCATAATAACATTGAACTGTTGATATTTTACTTATTCTAAGCAATATTTTTCATTTTTGTTGATCTCTACACATTTCTTTTTTTCATATCTCTTCTTAATACGCTTTTAATAGCTTGACAATACAATTTGATTTTTAAATAGAAAGATCCAAAATGGCGGACAGTTTATTGTCACTTAATATTCGATTCTACTAAAAATGGGTATCTGGGGATTCTTGACGTGGCAGATTATTATAAATATATGACCGAAACACAAAAATTCAAAATGGCGGCATCAATATGGCGGATGATTTTTATCATTATCATCTGATTTGACTGAAAATCGGTATCTGAGTGTGATCCAGGTTGCGAATTGTACATATTTGGTCGAAATTTAAGAATTCAAAAGACCGGTGTCCTTATGGTCTTATTCTTCTGAAGCTCAGTATATGGGAATTTTTAAGGTTTAAGATTATGAATACTTAGTAGCAATTTAAAAATTCCAAATAAAAATTAAAAATGACTGGTTCGATGTGAAGAATGGGTCTTGCCATTTAAGGGAAGAGAATTTTATTAAATATTATGTATTCGATATGTGGTACTGCTTTAAAATCGAATAAATATACTTTAGTCGATCTCAGTTAAAAATGTAGTTGTTTACCTTAAGAGCGGAGCACAGTTTACACAGGCACATGGGAATTCCCAAGTAAGTGGAATCCTCCGACGGCTGTCTCAAGCACATTACTACACAAAATGGAAATTGACGATTTAAATTGGCTTTCATTTTCAGTGACGGACTGACAATGATGGCGTGGTGGCGATCGCCACAACGCCCCTAGCTCAAAACGCCCCCAGCCCAAAACGACCCCCTTACATATTGAGAATCTTTGTGGACATGTGACATGTGTCTTCGCTGCCCCTTGGTACATATCGCCGTCACAATAGTGGTGACTATTGGCGGATGTTTTATAATGCTGCGGAAATTTTTCGGACTTTGAATTTCCCGTTGCTTTTCAAAATTTTGACCGAGGGGAAAAATGGTGTTCTTCAGAATTTGAAGTAAGGAACAAACAAAAATGTTTAGAGAAATCTCCCTGCCCGCTCTTCAAAATTTGTAAGAAAATGCCTTCAACGAAATCTACCTGTCTTAATATCTACGGAAATCGCTGGAAAGGCTGCGGCAACACTGAATCGGACATTCCCGGACATTTTCATGTCAGTCGGCAGATAATTACTGTTAATATTATCGGCACTGCGACACAACCACCAGCAAATGTCAGTCCTCCATTGTTCATTTTCCATTTGGCCATCTTACAAATACATTGAAATTATTTAATTTAAATTGCATCATAAATGATTTTATTTTATTGCAATAAGAATACAAATACACTGTATTTATTTTGCACATTTAATTTGATTCGATTATAATAATTAATATGTTATTATCTTTTTTTAATTGTAAAAAAATGATCGTTCCGGACTCAAGGACTGCAATGAGTGTTTGTGATACTACATATTTATTATATTTAAATTAAAAGATGCCAATATAAAATTGTGTATTGAAATTAAAAATGCAACAAAAATGTTTAACTTAAACAACATGAGTTTTACATAAATGGGTATTTTATTAAAACTTATTCCGGGAGAATGTCAAATTAATCTAAATCAGAAATCTCAAGGTCTTCATTAGATGAACCTGTATATACTAAAAAAATCAAATCCATCTATTCCACTATTGCACAATTTGCACATATTTTCATCTTCATTTATTACGTGTTCCATGCATTTTAATCAATTTTCGTATTAAAATTTGGTTTAATTTTATATTAGGGATACAAAAATATTCTAGAAAAATATCAATTTTTTTTACTTAAATGACGACGTATTTCCGGACTTGGCAAGAAATCTGTTCTGATTTATTAATTTTTTCCTGCGTAAACTTGGTTTGCAAATTTACCAATCAGAGACAAGGACACATATTCCTATCTTTACAAGCACTGCATTTTAAACTGAGATAAACTATAGTACAATTATGAGAAAACTGAAAAGACGAGAACAAATAAATGATAAAAAAAAATAAAACACGATTTTAAAACCAAACAGAAACTGTTAAGAATATTAACTAAGAACAAGCAAATAATGTTAATAATAATAATTATTATTGTCTAAATGTTATTTGTGGCATTATCTTAATTTTTTTCCTTCTTCAATACTTTGGGACTTCCTGCCACATATATTTTGTAGATTCCCCTAGCACCGCTTAGAAAGAAAACATACATGTGGCAGGAAGTCTCAAAGAATTGAAGAAGGAAAAAAATAATTATTATGTTAGTAAACGTAAAATAGTGGGACGGTCATAATAATAAAAACACCACAAAATTTTACTAATCAGGCGCCTCACGCTTTTACGTTTATTAACATCATTTTTATAATTATTGACATTATTTTCTTCTTTTTAGTACATTTCTTTAACAATTTACAGTTGTTTTTTAAAAGTATGCTTTTAAAAATTATTTATTTATTTTTCTTTAGTTTTCTCCTTCCTTCGTTCTATTAGCTTCTTCGTCACAAATTAGACGGCATTCTTTGAAATTAAGGGAAGTATTTTACTTCCCTCGCATACCGAAGGGAAGTATTCTATTCGAGATAAAATCACTCTCCGAGATTTTTTTGAATTTTCACGTTTAAGATCATGTAGATTACGAAAATATAGGTTTTTCAATTCCGCCAGTCTGTTTGTCTATCTGTCTGTCTGTTGGTTCATTAACTAAATTGGTAGGTAGCTGACGCTACCTAACATGTCAGCGAAGAAATGGTTAAACTTTTACTGGAAAATACACAGGGTGGACCGTCTAAAGGAAAGAAATAATGAAAAAAAAAAACGCTTTTGCTCAAATTTAAAATTTCCACGTTTCATGACATTCTAAGCCCATTTCAGAAAAAAAAATTGAAAATGTTTGTATCATTTTGGAAACATTTTTTACCACTTGAACAGATGAAAATTTTTTTTCTTTTTCTCAAATTTAAAATTTTCACGTTTCATGACATTCAAAACCTATTTCAGAAGAAAAAAATTTCGAAAAGTTTTGAAAAATGGAATTTTTTAACCTATACTCCCACTACGTGAATGTGGAATTGAAGATGTGACAGATGGCAATAATATTTGGCATATGCACCTATTTCATTTTAGAGTTCCTAGATTTAATGCGAGAAATAATGATTTGTTCTATGCTGATAATTTGTACAATAGTCATTTTCCTGTTGCAAAAGTCGTATTGGCTATTAATAATTGACCAGCAAATATTGATGTCTACTTTTGTTCATTTACAAAAATTTTAAATTGTGTCTCTGTTAGTAATAATTTAGCTTAGTTTGTTTTTACTTTTTTGTCTTTAGTCTTTAATTTATATGTGTTATTTTATAATATATACATTGTCAATCTTTTGTCTCTATACAATATGGAATTATATTACTTTAACATCATTTGGGATTTTATCCTGTAGATATTTTGAGTAAATGAAAAATACAGTTTTATTGAAAAATGTACAGGGGATCGAGAAATAATTCATCCATGGTGGACATTTGTAAAGGTGTTTGCGCAAGCCTTCCATATATGGCATCTGTTACTTTGTATTGAATTTTTGCTGTCGGATGACCACTCGGTATATTTTTTTGACCAAAAGTTAGCAGATTTTCTTTGTAATAATAGTGATAACTATATTCCCATTATCATTTTCAATGTCATTTCGTAATTAAACAATTTTTAGAGTGACCGCCATGCACTAATAAAGAGGGAAGTTGCGTGTAAATACCTTTACCGATTTTTTTGCATTGACTTTTGTAATAGACTCCGCCTCTTTTTTAAGATAACAAGAAACCTATCTACTCATTAAAAAATTAAAAAAATTAAATTTTTTATTGAATGGATGGGATTTTTGTACTCATTTTTAACTTAATCTTGATGGTCGTAAAGGGCTATGTGGATACTAGTGTCACAATGAGAATTGTTAGATCAGATTTTAGATTTTTATTTACTGCTAACTTAACCAGAATGCAGGAGCAGATTATCGACAGAATGCAAAGATTAGAAATTAACGTTTTTGTAGATAGATTTTCTGTTTATATCTCAGATTACTTTTTCTGCTCTTTGCCAAATTCTGTACCGAATATTTTATTAAAATCTAAACCTTTACGAAAATGCCGGAATTGTTTTGAGTAGCTCATTAAGTGACTCTCAGTAATTTGCCGGTAAGAATACCAGAATCGATGGAGTGGCAAACTTATATAATACTTTTAACAGCCGATTACAAAATACTCCTAACAAAATTTCATTCATATATAAGTAAATCATTACATCTGTTAATAAATACTTTCCACTTTCTTCAAGTCAATTTCAACATTTCTGGTACTGAATTTACTATGAAGTGCTTGTGCGCTCCCCTATGCCATGTAATATTGTTTAAAGGAGGTCTAGAAGTGTTGCAATGCAAAAAAGTTGGAGATACTTTAATCTGTTTTTTATAGATATTATATAACATAATGAATGTAAATTCATCAGTGTTATTCGAAGATTTTAAAAGAGGTCATATGCAGGTTTCTGCGACTATTTAATATGTATTATATTATATTACACTAACGCAGTTGCATCCTGGCGCTGTCGAATATGTACTGTGGTTGATGTATTTAAATAATAATGCAATTTTTAAATAAATCTTTTTAGTTTGACACAATTAAAGTTAATGTATCAACTATTTCTATATCAAAGATAGCACATTAGTCACTTTAACAAAAATATTATTATTCCAAAATTTTCAATAAATACACTGAAAGCCTTTTTACTACGTTGTTACTAGTGAGTTTATTGCAATCCGTTGTTTTCTTTTACCTTCAAGCTTCAACATTTTTTAAAACTCTGCAGTATACATGCAGTAAGTCTTATATATTAGAGACAATGTTAGAATTTGAATGTTTACGTTGTATTCCTCACAGACAGAAAAAAGAACATATTTTACCCATCAAATTATTTTGACGCGTTATTAAGTAGTAACAATAATTAATTCATATCTAATAAGATAAAAAAATAATTTATACTCTGTTGACTATGTAATATTTTTAATTAGTGATTTAATTTTTCCGTTTTTTGTGATTCTCATTTAATGCAATAAATAATTATAAGTTAAAACTCTATCAATTTACAAGTTACTCGTCTCGACAAATAGAATTTTAGCTCAAATTGAACCGTTTGTTAGATGAACTGTAACTAGCGTGCATAAAAAAAAACAACAACTTAAACAAATATAATAATTGTGGTGTATATTTCTATTTACATTTTGTTTTATTTTAAGTCGTCTTGAAATAATAAATAATTCACAAGAATTACTTGCACATTCACGTAGTGGAGCGAAAGTATAGTAACCGTTTTGTTCAAATAGGTTTAAAATGTCATGAAACATGGATATTAAATTCTTTGGGACTTCCTGAGACATGCATTTTTTTCTTTTTCAGCGGTGCTCGGGGAATCTACAAAATATCACAATTAGCCAGTATGTTACTGGTAAATAACTTCTACGCCTGTGACTTTTACGTCAAAGGATCAGTTAGAGGTTGCTTTTTTTAAATAAACAACGCAAATAAGTATAAAAACTTAAAATTAAATATTTCGCCGACGTTTCGGAAATCTAATCTGTTTCCTTTTTCAAGGCTTTTTTTTTGTGAAAAATATTTTTTACTCTCTATGATAAATACTTACACAGCTCTAAGAATGTTTGTTATATTCAATATCCATAGATACTTACTATTTACATAGAACTGTTGATATAGTTAACAGTTTTTTTTAGTTTTTATGCAATGTTAAGTTTGTGAAGTTTTTCTTTTAACATAGGCAACCAAGAATTGAAGAAGGAGAAAAATTTAAGATAATGCCACAAATAACATTTAGACAATATGTGGATACTTAAAATTTGAACAAACAAAAGAAAGTTATGTCTGTTGGTCTGTCAGTCTGTAACTTTCTTTTCGTGCACACGATTATTCTGGAATAATTTAAGATAATAACTTGAAATTTGGTACACGTATGTATTTGTAATGAGAAGGGTTGGGTGGAAATTAGAAGTAAAGAAATAAAGAAGTAAAGCTAGTTATTAAGAGTTTAGCAAATTGTAAATTAGTGTATATAATAAAACCCAACGTCTCACTTTTTTAATAACATTTTCCACTCCCACCATAACCTCCACTCCATTATTAAAGGGGTTAATAAAATAAAATTGTGATTTAGTGTTTGCGCGAGAACAAAAGTTCTCACAAATTTTTTGGCATTACCACCTTGGGGAAGACGATTACAAATAATGTTTTATTAAAATTTTATGAGCAATTATTTCCGTAAACTGAGGAGTAGTGGTTCCTTAAGCAGCTGGTTTAAGATTATAATGCCTTCAGTAAAGTTATAAACAAAGATCGGAAATTTGGGCGTCATTCCAGGTCCGTACTAAGGTAATAGTGTAAATAAATACGCAAAATGGAAAATATTTGTTATGAATATTTATTGTCAAAATTATGTGTTCATTATTTTTACAATAATAATAAAATAGTAATAATAATAATACTAACAATGATAAAAATAATTTAACTTTATTTCAAACAGCCACAATACAATATGCCTATCTTACATTAGAGTACATATAACAATAATAGTGGGTTGAAATAAGTGAAAAAGCAAATTAATTAAACAATTATTTGAAAACAAATACGCTGTACTTTTTCAGTCGAGTATGTCTTGAAAATTAATTAGGTATGTATTGAACTGAAAAGTACCGTAATTATTTTTTCTAAATTTTCCTTATTTAACCTGTTTCGACGTGGATTCAATATCCACTTCATATCATCATCAGCGCCAAATCAAAGTAAAAATCTGTTTGCGGTAGAGAACCACCCTGTTTTCTATTATGTTCAGATGATGAGTTGACATGTCCGATTTGCAAACATCACAAGTTAACGCTATACAGTCGTATTTTAGTTCAGGGTAAGGTAAAATCCATGAGCTGATAGTTGAGGTCCGCATAGATCTTCTCGAAGCCATCGTTCTTCAAAAGTCGACTCAATATGTGATACCTATGTAAATTTTCAAAATCGTAAAAAATCAGATGTATTCTAAGTCCGTGAAATCAAAAGCAAACAAATTGTCCTGTGCTACTTCTTCTTAAAACGCCCTGTATACCCACTGTACGTACATGATTAACTTGACTGACCGTCGGCTCACGCTTTCGTTTTATATACGCTACATAAAACTTCCCGAAACATCCATATGGCGTCACACACAAAAATCAACGAAGACACTCGAATCGTAATGAAATAAATCTTAAAATAAATGATTGGACGATTTATGTGTTTTTACAAACACATTTTCATCATGTAGAGCGATTCTCGATTATACTTAATTTCTCATTTGTTTGACAGGTATTACAGGCATTACTAATTCCTTAAATGCTCTACCCGCTTCATCGATCAATTTATGAAATTAAGGGGTGGTGATAGAAGTGGTGATGGAGGTAATCTAATTTTTTTTACTGTTGGATTGCTCATTATTAGTATTTCTCAAGTATTCGCCGTGGCAGATTATGTGACTCATTCTTATTACATATAATTCTTCGACGAAAATATATTTTTTTAACTTATAATTATAAACTGCTGGAGGAGTACTTACGCTAAGTTTTTTGATTCAATAATGTTACTTTAACAATTCTCTAGAAATGCAGATATAAGTAGGTAATATGTTAGTGCCTTAATAATAGAGTAATTTCAGTTCCTAATAACAACCTATATTATTTTGATAAATTATATAATCTGGTCAGTTGATGTATATAGGCGATGGGTGGTGCAAGCAACACACAGAGTCGATAATAGCGCTAAGTGTAACGTCGGCCCTCAAATGACGCTCGGATTCCGATCCTTGGTTATAAGCTATTCTTAAAATTTTGCTAAATGTAAGGAATTATTATTTTTCTATGTAAAACCTTACATAACAGATTTTCCTATTTTTTTGTTTTTCTCGATTTTTTTTTAATTTATAGAAAATATTAACATACTTTTTAACGAAGAAATCAATTTAGGAAATGTTCCCTCGCTAAGGGATTGAAAACCTCGATTCACTTGACCTGTTGAAAATGGGTGGTTCTTGTAATTCCTGACCTCATTCTTGCTTTTTATTGCATAGACATTTTCAGTCCAAATATGTTAAAGCCAAAAACAGCAACATGTTGATTCTATTTTCTATATAAACCCATCTATGAGATAAATATCAAACAAATCCAGGGTCATTTAACGTAAAATACTACCTATTTCATCAACACAAATATAATTTTTATGCGAACTTTAAATTTTAACAAATAAAAATAGTAAAGACAACAGTTGTATGCGGTAATACGACGTTGCCTTACTTTGTTTACTACCTGGTGCCCATTACATGTTTTTGATTTTCAGTTTAGTTCCTTGTTTATGTTATTATTATTAACATTTTCTTAAAGAGTACTATCTAACTAGAATCAAATGCAAAAATTGCAGATAGAGAAGGGAACACAAAAACCTTTAATAAATGTACTATTAGTAACTTTTTTAGTTATTCCTACTTTTTAAAAATAAATTTTCTCATTATGTGGGTCCGATGGTTTGGTATGAATTCTTTGGACAGCCACTCGAATCAACAGCTCAATTAAAAAAAAAGTCTCCTGAGAACTCGCTAGCAAGGTATTATACTGCATGCTATGAAATGAAAGAGCTTTGGTAAGGTCTCACGCCTAGCCAGCAACCACAGCAGTCAGCGCGATGCTATCAGACGTACAATGCAGCAAATGGAGGCTACTAGAACAATGCATGCGTCGCAGTATCTTTGTGAAAATTAAAATTCTAAGTTCGACAAAAAAATATTTTGGTGTGAACTTTCCTAGTAAATGCTGGAAAATTATATATTTTATATTAGGTAACCGTAGACCCCAGAATTAAATCGGTTAAAATTTTATGAAAGCGTAAAATGACAAGAATATACAATTGGCAGGGTAGCTCGTCTCTTGCTGCCGGTGGCAAAGTTGATTGCGGAAATATATAATTTTAAAACATTACAACAAGAAATATGCATTACAATCAATATGTGTATAAAATACAATGCAGTACGGTTTACTATTGGTTACGTGAAGGTCATGAGGTGATAATATTTCATAAAGAAATCAGATTATTAAGACGATTTTCAACATTAGAAAGGGACATTTTCTATTTTTGTGCTTTCTCCACCACTTTACTATTTTACATTATTTTTCAAATCTGTGGAAAGTAATATTTTAAGTAGAATAATTTTACCTAGCCGTATATTTTCTTTCAGAAATTTCCGCATTTAAGAACCACCTTAATTTTTTTTTATGTGAACTCCATTTACATTTTCACATTGTAGTATAACTTTATAATTGAATAAAACATCAAAAATCAAAATATAAACATCAAAATCTTTCTAATTGCAAATATCATCGAAAGAAAGAAAGACACAGAAATTCAGAGAGAAACTTTATCTTTAATGGATTATACTACTTTCAAAAATTGATTTAGAAGTGTAGGAGATTTGAAAAATCGTCAGAGCTAAAACAGTTATTAGGAAAATCCAGTGTCCATGGATTGAGTTGAGAAAAATTTTGATTCAAAAGTTTACGAACAAAAGTCATTCCTTATAAAAACACTTGCTTAATACGAGAAGTTGGAAAATTATACTATTTTGCGAAATTAATATACAAGATGCTAAATATTTGCTACAAAGATTGGAGTTCTTTTATTTGTAAAAATATTGAAAATGGTATTAAACATTTTTTATCGATTAAAAGTTGTCTGGTTCCCCTACTGGAAATTTGTTTTTGTACTCATTTTCAATCATTGACGTTTTTGCCAACAATTTGTATCCATCTTCCTAAAATCTAACCTAGTATACACCAATATTTTTTTTATGCCAATGTCATGTGATTATATTTGATGTAGCATTATATTTTTCTAGAAATGCTAAGAAAGAAACAAAAAATATTTATTGTTAAATGTTGTGGTTTAGGGGAGGATATTTCCTATAGTGAAGTCACAGGGAAATTTTATGGTTCAATTCCTTGGCCACCTGGTAGCCCTGATTTAATTGTTATCGATGTTTCCTTATAAACTATCAAAAGATCTACGCAATAGTGTTTAATAACAATTTAGATAGTTTAAAAGAAAGAATTAGGGAAAAAGAACAGAAAAAATAAATTCACAGTAAAGGATAGATTCAATAATTGACTTTAACTTTAATCCGTAACATTTTTCTTTAATCTTATTTCTCAATATTTTTACAAATAAAGGTACTTCATTTTTTTTAACTTTTCACATTTTTTTAATCAAAATATCAGTATTTTCAAAATCTGCAGCAGGTGAGAAAATTCTGAAATAGTACTGATTTTGTAAGGAAGGCCCTCAAAATATTTCCCATATACCCGAACCTAAATATTCTATTATAAACAAAAGTACCAACAGTGAGCCTAGAATAAACATATATTTTTATTGAAATCCAGTAATGAAATTTCACTTATATCACAATCGTCATATTTAAATAAAATAAACTCATACCTAAATTTATTGATCAGGAGACATTTTTCTCAAAAATCCTCAAAAGAGCTCTCGCAGAAGTATTGAAAATAATCCACACTTAGTCACTTAAAATATCACAGCACACTGTTCGTAAAAAAATACAATGAAAGCACAACCCACACTTAAGAAAAACAAAACAAAAAAATTATCTAAAGGTCAACATTAAAAATTTTTGAAAAAGTTCCCGAAATGTTCAGACCTCGAACTCGGTACGGTGAGGCAAAGCGGTACAATGAAAGCTCTAAGAGTGCGACCGTACAAAAATAAGAGATGGTGAAGTTAAAAACAGTATCATCGTCCTTGCACACACGACCTGTCAGGATAATTTAAAGTAGTACCGCCAAGAAAATCAAGAAAGCACTGGGCTATTGCTGATATAAAACGCTGTTGGTAATGGTGACCCGTCACTAAGTACCTGCAAGTGGGGACACTTAGTACCTACTTATATGTAGGCCGATTCAAATTTCATAAATTCGCCGGGTGTATAGGTCGCAGCGTCTCCTGCTATGGCAGGAAAAGTTTTTTGTGACGAAGCCGATCGACGAATTAATGAAAAAAATTAATCCAGCAGTTGACAATATTTGAGATGTTACAAACTCTTCACGTAATCTTGTTATTATTAAGCAAATACAAGTATTTTGATTTTAATATGTTTTTACGCAATTTATAGGATTTTCTTCAGGGCAGTGGTCTCTTTCGTAGGGATAATGCACTCACGATAGTCTAAGGCTGAGATAAAATAGAATGGTACAGATTAACATATATTGCTGAAATATGTATACAGGGTGTTTCACTTAAAAGTCCCCAGGCCATTATCTCTAAAACTAATAAAGATATTTTATTTTTGTAAATGGCAGATGATTGATACCAAAGAAAGGTTTAAATAACGGTGATTAGAATTTTTCCTCAACAGCACACAGAGATGGCGCTGCGATGTTAAACTATTTTTTGATGGCTGGAACCTTGAAACATAAGTCATGTGATTAAACAATAATTTGTGAATAATTTTGATGGTATAGAGAATTTACAAAAAACAAGCCGTTTTGGAGTTACATGAGTTTCTTTCATTAATGCCAGTACACGTGAATTTTGATAAATCCCTATAATTTATTTATTATTTATTATAGAATATTGGTTACCAAACACTTTTTTCAAGATAAGGAAAGTGATATAATACACTATCATAAAATTATGTTTACCACTTCCGGCCAAACCGGAACTAACATGATGAACCAATATCCATATGTTCCTACATATTACATTTATTTTCTAATAACGCTTCTAATAAGACGGCTCCCAAAACTTAAAGTAAGTAAGACAACAAAGAAAATACACATTAATTTAGAATGGGCTAAATTTATATTAACAATTCAGTAAAGAACATAAACAAAAGTTTTATAAACAAACATTTAAAAACTATCGAAATATTATTAAAAATGAAATTAAACTAATTTCTTTCTTATTATATTAAATGTTCAAAATTTCTCCCTTCTTCATGAATACACATATTGTACCGTTTCAGTAACTCTTCATTGCAAACTTTTTGTAACGTATGTCTATTTATAGCAGCAACACTTGCATATATTTTATTATACAAATCGGCCATATCCTCAATGGGTTCAATGTACACTACACTTTTTAAATACCCCCAAAGGTAAAAATCTAATGGAGTCAAGTCAGGTGATCGTGCTGGCCATCTGATTACTCCATTAGTACCAATCCATCTCTGAGGGTACATTTCATTAAGACAATCTTTGACTAGTACTGAGTTATGGGGTGGTGCACCATCTTGGTAAAACCAAATATTCTCCTGGTTATGAGGGATAGTCTCTAATAATCCTGGCAATACATTTCTCAAAAATATCTCATATTTTCTTCTATTTAAAGTCCCATGGAATAGATATGGTCCAATAATATATGAATTTAATATTCCACACCACACGTTAACTCCAAAAGTTACCTGATTTCGGGTCATTCTCATCCATCTAGGATTATTTTGTGACCAGTATCGGCAGTTATGCTTACTCACAACTCCGTTGTTGTGAAAACGGCTTTCATCGCTCCAGAGCACATTTTTTAAAAAATTTGGGCATTCTTCAGAAAGAACTGAAAATTCAGCTAGAAAATGTAATCTTCGTTCATAATCACCAGGCCTTAAATGATGGATCAATTTTAATTTGTATGGATGGTATTTATTTGATTTTAATATTCTATGGCACGAAGATATCGACAGATTAGTTTCCGATGCCAATTTCCGGAGAGAACATTGAGGATTGTTGACAACACTATTTAACACCAAGGCTGTATTTTCATCGTTTCTAACTGGCCTATTTCTGTTACGAATAGTTTTCTTAAAACTACCCCAGTTTCTTAAATTTTTAAACAGCATGATAAATAAATAATTCTTTAGGAATTCCTGCCACATGTATTTTTTTTAAGCGGTGCTCGGGGAATCTCAAAATATCACAATTAACCAGTATGTTACTGGTAAATAATCTTTACGCCTATGACTTTTACGTCAAAGGTTCAGTTAGCGGTTGCTTTTTTTTAAATAAATAACACAAATAAGTAGAAAAATCTAAGCAGTTTACTTTTTCAAGACTTTTTTGAAAAATCTTTTTTGCTGTGTAAGATAAATACACAGCTCTAAGAATGTTTGTTATATTCAATATTCATAGATACTCACTATTTACATAGAACTGTTGATATAGTTAACAGTTTTCTTTAGTTTTTATACAATGTTAAGTTTGTGATGTTCTTCTTTTAACATTGTCAACCAAATGACGACCAAAAAACCGGATTTTGCACACTCAGATTTTTCCAGACTTTAGTATGTTAAAAAGATAATAACAACTAACTAAAAAACTCATACTCGGTCTTTGTGGGAATTAGTTCCACCTATCACTCATTTTTAACATAAATCTACTGTATTAATAGAGTAATTCATAAGTAGTGAGTCATAGTAGTAGTGTGTACATACAGCAAAAATATTTTTTATAGAATTTTGCAAACTGCACAAAAAATAAACTATGAAAAACCAAAAAGAAAATATGGCGTATGTAAGGTCACTAGTACTTAGAAATTTTAAAAATAAAATAATTTTGGAAAAAGCTGTAGCCCAAGGGATTCAATCTTTAAAAAAAAACTTCAAATTTGCACAACTTCTATTACTATTTGACAACTTTGTATGAGAAAAAAAATACAGAGAACATGATTGATATTTATGGAAAATATTTCAGGACTTCTTTTTAACTTGATAAAAAATATTTTTAATGTTAAGTTTTTCCTTCCAGATGCTTTCCTTACATTTTTTTATGATTATGAAAACCTCTAATTTTTTTTCAATTTTATCATTTATGTTCAAAGATCGGAATTTAGGCATCATTCCAGGTCTGTACTAAGGTAATAATATAAAAAATACGCAAAATGAAAAATATTTATTATAAATACTGATTGTCAAAAATTATGTGTTCATTATTTCCACAATAATAATAAAATAGTAATAATAATACTAACACTAATAAAAATAATATTACTTTATTTCAGGCAGCCACAATACAATATGCCTATCTTACATTAAGCCCAGTCGTTAGGGGTTTTAAGGCGTCACTAAATGTTATATATTGCTGAAATTTTCAGGATACGTAAGTTTACAGCCAGCTACCCCTAAGAGAATCGAAAATATTGATCGAAATTCGATTTTTGACCAATAACTGGAAATACAAAAAAGTATATAAAAGAACTGATAGCACTGGGCGTTAGAGGGGGAAATTTCACATAATAAACGTATATGAAGTTACTTTGTACATTCAAAAGGCTCCAGATTTTTTTGTTTAACGCACCATAATGGAACGTGGCGACAAATATAAGTACGAAGCTCGAAACGTGCGCGGTCTCGGACGCGCTACACTAAATTTGTTGTAATTTTTTAAGTAGTTAATAACATTGAGCTCAATAAAGCTTGAATGAAAGAAGAAACATGTGACTATTGGATTATTATATTTTCAAGTATAAAAATGAATGTATGTGGAAATAATATATATATATGAAGTCGGAACATAAGGAGATTTCCGATAAAATCGGTAAAAGCTCTACCATTTCTACAATTTTTAAGATTGAAACCTTTAACTTTCATATACTTTTGAGGTAATGTATAATAAGATCCGATGAGTGAAAAATATCTCAAAACATCATTTTTGAAGATGTACACTTCCAAAATTTCAAAATTTTGAGAAAGTGATAAAATTTGTTATGTATAAATAATTTTAACCACCCATTACTCTGGATTAAATCACGTTACTAGATTTCTGTAGCTGTGATTTTTAAAGCTTGAAATGCGTACTTTAAGAAGCTTGAACGGAATTTACCTTAAAAATTAAATTAACCCTTTCTTTACGAAAATTGAAGAAACATTTTTATTCGCTCCAAAATTCGTGAATCTAACTAAAATAAACGTTAATACCTTTTATTAAAAAAAAATTATTCAGCATGCCCATCCATCGTATTTTTTTATACATAAGTTCCAGGTCTTTATCTTAAAAATTGTAGAAATGGTAGAGCTCTTACCGATTTCATCGGAAATCTCTTTATGTTCGACTTCATATATATATAGTAATGAGACTATTTCCATACACATTCATTATTACCTTTAAAAATATAATAATAATTATTATAATCCAATAGTCACACGTTTCTGCTTTCATTTAAGCTTTGTTGAGCACAATTTCGTTAATTAGTTCAAAAGTTACAACAAATATAGTGTAGCGCGTCCGAGACCGCGCATACTTCGCGCGCCATACTTATGTGTCGCCACGTTCCATTCTCGCGCATTAAACAAAAAAATCTGGAGCCTACGTTTTGATTGTACAAAGAAACTTCATATACGTTTTTGATGTGAAGTGTCCCTCTCTATCACACAGTGCTATAGTTCTTTGATATATTTTTTTTTGACTTCGAGTTATTGGAAAAGAACCTAATTTCGGCCAATATTTTCGATTCTTTTAGGGGTCGCCGGCACCTTACAGCAGTAAAAATTTTTTATCATGTTTTATACCAAAAAAATAATTGTCCTGAAAATTTCAGCCATAGAACATTTAGTGAAGTCTTAAACCCCTGACGACTGAGCTAAATGTATCATAGGCATATTATATTGTGGCTGTTTGAAATAAAGTAATAGGTATTATTTTTATTATTGTTAGTATTATCATTATTACTATTTTATTATTATTGTAAAAATAATGGAATAATGAAAATAATGAATATTTTCCATTTTGCGTACTTTTTTACATTATTACCTTAGTACGAACCTGGAATGACGCCCAAATTTCCGATCTTTGTTTATATCTCATAAATATGTATTTCCAAAGCGACCAATAAAAAAGTTAAATTAAAAATTAAAAAAACCCAAAAATTAAACCTTTAAAAAGAAACAAATGATTTATATTCACTGGCTTGAAACACTTGCGATTTCTGTTTCTATTTTGATGTTGGACCGTGGATTGATAGTTTTCAGTTAGGTAGGTAGGTATACCTATTATTTGTTTTACTGCAGAAATCATGGAAAAAAACTAAAAAGTGCATCTGGGACCGCTGCTGTCTCTATATCCACAGATAGAAACTTACTTTACATAATACAAGTACACATTTGATTTTATACATTATGTTACTTCTAGTAAGTATGAGAGTTGTTCATTTCAGTGGTCTCCGATGCACTTATGATTTTTTCGGATAATGATAATATTTGTAGTAAAAAAAATAATGTACCTCTACCTATCTAACTGAAAACTATTAATTCATGGTCCAACAATAAATTAACAGAAAATGAAATAGCCAGGTTTCGAGCCGGTGAACATTTTACAATTCAAAACACCTACAGCGGCTTGCAATTGTCTCAATTAGAGGTAAATAATGAATCATTTTTAAAAAAAATGGTTTTTCTGACAATTTTTATTAACTAATGTGAAAGTACACTTCATAACACCTCCTTGATACTTGCTTTAAAATGATGTTTAAGATCTCTCCTATCTATTACAACTGGTCTGTCTGACAATTTCTGTTAATTAATCTGACAGACTTAATTTTGAATGTGCAGCATCAATGCATCAGCAATAATCACTGGCATCTCATTACACCTCCTTAACAAACACAACTGACGTTTAACATCTCCTCTATGCATAAAAACCGCTGCCTAAAGAATCACTACTTCCACATCCAGATTTTTCATCCAAGTCACTTTAAATGAAACATATTAACTATATTTGTACTTTAGTATGTAAAAATTATTGGTCATAGAATTTTAATAATATTTGGAGCAGATGTCATAGAAAAGTTACGTTAAAAATGAAGTTTTTAGTTTCCCCTACTTATTTTCCTCTATTCACAACCTACCACGTCCCACCCCTTCATTGGAATCATCTCAATCAGATGCCATTACAATACATACTTGTACTAACTTTCATGTAAATATCTTAATTTTTTGTTATCAAACCCATTAATAATGGAGCGGAGATGGTGGTGTTTGAAAAATATTAGAAAGATATTTGAGGCCTTGGTTTCTAGTACATACACCAAATTCCACATTTCTGTACTCTTACCAGCTTGATTTACTTATTTTCCCCTATTTACTAATATTTAACCATCAACCCTTCAACGGAATCATCTTAAAATATAATCTAGTTCCAGATGTCGTTCTAATACATACGTGTCCCAAATTTCAAGTGAATATCTCAATTTCATTTTATCAACTCCTTTAATAATGGATTAAGGGTGGTGGTGGGTTAAAAAATATTACCTACTAAAAAGTGGACTTACCGAATTTCAAGTTTCTGTACTCTTACCAGTTTGCTTAACTTATTTTTCCCCCATTTACCACCAATTACCCCCACTCCTTCAACGCAATCATGTCAAAATATAATCTAGTTTAAGATATAGTTATACGTGTAACAAACTTCAAGTGAAAATCTAAATTTAATTTCATCAACTCTTTTAATAAGGGAGTGGGGGTGGTGGGGGAATGGAAAATATTATAAAAAAACCTGAGGCCTCCGCTTCTAGTATATACACCAAATTCCAAATTTCTACACTCTTACCAGCTTGCTTTACTTATTTTCCCCTATTTAACCATATGTAACCCCAACCCTTTAACGGAAGCTTCTCAAAATATAATCTAGTTCCAGACGTTCCAGACATACGTACCAAGTTTCAAGTCAACATTTTAATTTAATTTTATCAACCCCTT
Source organism: Stenurella melanura (assembly GCA_963583905.1). Lineage (NCBI taxonomy): Eukaryota > Metazoa > Arthropoda > Insecta > Coleoptera > Cerambycidae > Stenurella > Stenurella melanura. Next base: position 43,210,825 of record OY757315.1, on the reverse strand, counting down.
TAATAATGGAGTAGGGGTGGTGGGGGTTGAATAACATTATAAATAATCTGAGACCTTGGCTTCTAGTACATACATCGAATTTCAAGTTTCTATACTCATACCAGCTTGCTTTACTCATTTCCCCTATTAACCCTATTTAACCCCCAACCCTTCAACGGAATAATCTCAAAATATAATCTAGTTCCAGATGTCGTTATAATACATGCGTGTACCAAATTTCAAATGAATATCTCAATTTTATTTTATCAACCCCTTTAATAATGGAGTAGGGGTGGTGGGGGTTGAATAACATTATAAATAATCTGAGACCTTGGCTTCTAGTACATACATCGAATTTCAAGTTTCTATACTCATACCAGCTTGCTTTACTCATTTCCCCTATTAACCCTATTTAACCCCCAACCCTTCAACGGAATAATCTCAAAATATAATCTAGTTCCAGATGTCGTTATAATACATGCGTGTACCAAATTTCAAATGAATATCTCAATTTTATTTTATCAACCCCTTTAATAATGGAGTAGGGGTGGTGGGGGTTGAAAAATATTATGACAAAATCTGAGGCCTTGGCTTCTAGTATAGACACCGAATTTCAAGTTTCTGTATTGGTACCATCTTGCTTTACTTAATTTCCTCTATTTACCCCTATTTAACGCCAACCCTTCAACGGAATCATCTCAAAATATAATCCAGTTCCAGATGTCGTTATAATACATACGGGTACCAAATTTCAAATGAGTATCTCAATTTTATTTTATCAACCCTTTTAATACTGGACTAGGGGTGGTGGGGGGTTGAAAAATATAAAACAATTTGAGACCTTGGCTTGTAGTACATACATCAAATTTCAAGTTTCTGTACTCTTACCAGCTTGCTTTACATATTTCCCCATATATACCTCTATTTACCTCCCCATCTCTTCACCGGATATCTTCAAAAAACATTTCAGTTCCAGATCTCGTTACAATATATATGTGTACAAAAAAGTTGTACACCATAAAATTTCCTATGAATTCTGTTTTGACGTTTTTGTTAGAATTCATCACAGTTTCTCCGCTAGAGGGCGCGAAAGAGATATATACATGTTATAACATACATACATATTAACTATATTTGCTCTCTAGTATGTACAAATTATTGGTCATGGAATTTTAATAATATTTGGAGCAGATTTCATAGAAAAGTTACGTTCAAAATGAAGCTTTGCGCCTCTTTTTAGATTTTCATCCAAAATTATGCATTTTGGTGAAAAGCATCACGAGAGCAAAGTTGTAAAGTATAGTATTTCCTACAAATTTTGTCTCTACGTTTTTAAAAGTTTTTTTTGAATTTCGAATAGTTTCGCCGCTAGAGGGCGCGAAATATTTATGTATAAATATATGTACATTGGCTTTCGCACCCTCTAACGGCGAAACTATGCGGAATTCGAACAAAGATTTGTAAAACATTTTATGCTCTACAACTTTGATCTCCTGACATTTTTCGCTAAAATGCATAATTTTGGCAGAAAATCGAAAAAAGACGAAAAAGTCTTTTTATATATATCTGGCGCCCTCAATCAGCTAAACTATGCGGAATTAGAACAAAAACAAACTTTGTAGAAAATTTTATGTTCAACATTGCTTTCCTCACATTTTTCACCAAAATGCAGTGTTTCTTCAAAATAGGGGAAAAGGCAAAAAAGCGCTAAAATTCATATATATGTATATTTTTCAAAAACCACATTAAAATTGCAGCGACAAGTGTCTAGTGACAAAATTTACAGCAATAAATGCACACTATGTACCGAATTATTATTATTAACGACTTTTGATTGATGCAGTGATCCTAAATGACGTTTCATTGGCTTCCTTGTTAATGAATGAAATAATATACGAAAATATTATTTTCCAATCTTTGTATTCTGGTTATACTACAAACTAAAAAGCTGAAATTACAAAATATCTATCTATTGAATAAAGAAATTAAAACCTAATTAAAATATCAGTTTTAAATTTTTGTAATTCACTCAAAACCAGCATTTGGTTATGCCAGAGAATGTTAATGAACCCTGTAAAATGCTGTATTCCAAAAGATATAAATCTTTAAGAAAAATTAAATTTCGCCCAAATTTACATCAAAAATTGACTTCTGACTAACTTGAAAATTTCACACTTCGTGAAAGACGACGGAAAAACATCCTTCGCCATCGCCTTTCGTCAAAAACACGATAAAAATAATTTCACTAAAAATGCACTTGAAAATAAATTCGAAAATTACAGTCAGGATGAGTCTTAAGAGTTAAAAGAAACCCCGTTAAAAGTGGATACAGCTAGATATGCGAAGGCACGGCTGGCGCCTGTCCATTACAAATTTTTGTCGTGACCTTTAGACGCGTTCATCGAGAAGAACACAGAGCTCTAGAATTAATTTATTGTAAAGAAACCTATCTCAAACTTGCATATAATGTATATTGAACAGGATTAGCCTTGAAATAATAATCAGCCATTTTACCTCTTAGATATCGCTTAGACCTTGAACCGTTTTGTTATTAGCTTTTCAGAAAGACATAAAGTCATTCCCAAAATATTTCCTTTATGAGCAAACAAAATATTTTGGTTATATAGTGCGTCTCACCTCTCGCCTACACCCTCCTACACTTGTCAGCTTTTCTTAGATCAATTTCAAATTTTTATTAGTTATGCAATCCGCAAAATTGATTATTTTTAGCCTAAAAAAATTACCTCTGGTATAACGGCCTATTGAGAACAGTTAAAAATACCACTGTCTAAGGAGTCACTAATTCCACATCCTGATTTTCCATCCAAGCGAAAATATATTTGCACTTTAGTATGTGAAAATAGAATTTCATCACATAGAATTTTAATTATACAACATTTGAAAGGGTCTACCCTCCTGATGGCTGATGTTCAAACATTTTTTGGGAACTTCTGCTCTCATATAGACGATAAAATATAATTTGATTTTGGTAACTACATTAATAATGGAGTGGGGTGTTGGAGATGGTACTGAGGGTGACAGATACCATAAAGAAAATTGAGTTTTTGACTTCTAGTATGTACACCAAATACCAAGTTTCTGGACTCCTCTAGCTTACTTATTTACCCCCATTTAACCCTATCTACCCCCAACCCTTCAATGGAATAAGCTCAAAATTCAATCCAGTTCCAAATCTCATTACAATACGTATACGTGTACCGAATTTCAAGTCATTATCTTAAACCGTTCCAGAGAAAATGTGTGCACAAAACAGTTACAGGTCTACAGACCGACTGACAGACTAATAGACAGAATTTGTGACGTTCTGTAAAATTTTGGTTCTAAATCTAAAAGACATTTTGATCATATTGAGAAAAATATAGTTGGTGATTCGTCTCCGCTTCGCTAATTTATTAATTATTATATTATAGAAGAAGTTCCTCAGATCTTATAGTATATCTATCCTCAATTTAGAAATTCAGTCTAAAGCGTTGCTAATTCATTACCAAGCCTGTTTATGATAGGATAACACCGTTACCATCGTTTATTTTATTTCTCTTTTAAAATGCAAGGGTAACTTGATGTGAAATTTCTTGATAGCCATATAAGAATAACTGTAGATTTGAAGTACCACAAGTACAATCTGTTTTTATAGTTTTTTAAATAAATGTTAATAAAAACCCAAGCATAGTAATATCAATGGGTTCGTAGAAAAGGGCAATTTAATGGATATAAGGAGCCACCACCGTCCCATTTGAAAAAAAGAGTTATTTCAAAAGAACTAAATTACTTGCATTAAAATGTCTACAAAAAGGTTAATAATGGTAACTATGGATACATATTTTTTTCTGTACAATCTAAAATGACAAAGTACTTATTTTTTTTATTTCATATCAGTCTAGATTAAAATTTATAATTGCTATAAAAAATAACAACTTGCCAGAAATTTATAAGAATCACTACACATGTTCAAAAATTCATTCTGAATCCAAAAATGTAATAATATACAGGGTGTTCCATTTGAAAATCAGAAGTTAGGGTTATTTCCTGCGAAACCGGAAGTGGCATTAAATTACTTCATATGTCAAAAAATGCAGTTTTCTGTATGACCCTAGGCCCCCTAGTTGCATTTTGATATGTTCAAAAAAAAGTTATAGGGGTGAGTCACTACTTTGTGTAAATTTGTTATTTTTAAACAAATTAAATAAAATAGAAGAACAAATAGCATACATTTGAAATGGATATCAATGAATTCAGAAAAAATCTATAATTTATTAAACACAATGAGCCACCCTTCCCATTTGAAAAAAAAAGTTTTCGATAAAAAAGTGATATGTTCAACTTTGGAGGCTTCGTAAATGGTTATTAATGAAATTAAATGAAAAATTATATTTTTCCCTTGGACTTTACATGCCGTAGAACAGATTTTGGTATTCCAAAGCACTCTATATATATATCTTAAAATGTTCATGATATACTCAGAATGTTGTGTTGAATCTAAATTCGAAAGTTGCGGTCATTTCCGGGTAAGCTGGAAATGGTCTCATACCATTTTTCATGTCCAAAAATCCATTTTTGCAGGTAGTTTATGCATCCCAAATTTCAAATGAATAATTTAAAAACTAAAGGAAATATATGGGTGAGCCACTTATCTCAAACGAAAGTAGTCGATTGTTTACCTGGCTCACCATTACAAGTCCGTCATCTGCTCTTGGTTCAATCTTAATATTGTCGATAGCATAGCCGTAGGTTAAATTATGTTCGTTTACTATTGCATAATTTATGGAGTTGTTCATTAAACTAACATTATTTAGTATAAATAAATAGTGTATTATAAATCAATAATTTACATCATGCCAATAATTAATATAAAGTAGTAAAACAATTCTTACAATAATTAAAAAGAGGTTCTAAAAATTGTCGGCCGACGCTCATGACATCGCTGGTGTTGTGAACTATTCTTTGTCGATCCTTTTTTATAGTTTTCAAATTGACACTAGATAGACTATACCAAACTTTGTTATTATAGAAGTATTGGTCAATTTAATTGAAAAGCGAAATTAAAAGTTCGTTACTTTAAATTTTTAGCTAGATGAGATTTATGTGGAAATATAACACGTTCATAATAAAATCCGAATTTTACATTGTATTATCCATACACACCAAAACTGCTTCTAGTTTAATTAACGGTGACATTTGTAAAGGTAATAAGAAGTTAACAAAGGGTAATCCCTAATTCTAGCGGAAATATTACGATTACCTAGAAATTAACAAAAATATTGGTATAGATATGTACATAATGCCTACTACATTTTCTATTTTCATCATAAAAACCACAAACGTGAATGATTTCAGCCTATTCCTCATTGGTAAAGTGATAAGGTGTTTTTCCAGAACCGATAGTAGATAACACTAATTAATAATTACAATTAATAATAAACGGACTACGGGGAAATGTGACAATAACATATTTTTCCAATTAATATTTAAAAAATAAGACGGAACAATTTACGAAATAGTCAGAAAGTGGAAATATTTAGTTGAAAGGAATATTTCATATAAAGGTGAGTTTTTTCAGAGGAACCACAGAAATCAGAATTATTTATTCTGCTGTCGGAATTTTCTATTTTTGGTTATAAAGCATTCATTATACATGAACCTACATTTTTCACTAACAAACTTTTTAATTCCAATAAGAGAAAAAAATATAATTACTTTCACATCCATGTAGTGGACTGGAAGTATGGTAATCGTAAAAAGAAAAATATTATTTTGCTGCTGAACTAATAATGTCACCCCCTCCACCACCGCCACTTCATTATTAAATGGGTTAACACAATAAAAAACCGCTGCCCAAGGAATCACTACTTCCACATCCAGATTTCCAATTCAAGTCTCTTCAATATCTTGACTATGTTTTATTTTCCACTCTAGCATGTGGAAATAATATAAATGGTTATAGAACTTTAATATATTTGAGGTGTTGGCTTCTAGCTTATATGCCAGAAATGAAGTATTTGAACTCTTATTAGCTTATTTTTCTTATTTTCCCCTATTTAGCACCAACCCCTTTAATGGATCTATCTCAATCAGGTGTCATTACAATACATAAGTAGACCAAATGTCAAGTAAATATCTCAATTATATTTTATTAATCCTTTTAATAATAGAGTGTGGGTGGTGGAGCATTTGAAAAATGTTATAAGAAAATATGAGGTTTTGGCTTATAGTATATACACCTAATCACAAGTTTCTGTACTCTTACCAGCATGCTTTACTTATTTCCTCCTATTTACCCCTGCTTATCCCCCACCCCTTTAACGGAATCATCCCAAAATGGAATGGTTCCAAATGTCGTTACAATACATACGTGTACCAAATTTTAAGTGAACATCTCAATTTTATTTTATGAGGCCCTGTATTAATAGACTGGGAGTAGCGGATGGACTGAAAAATGTTATAAAAAAATCTGAGGCCTTGGTTTCTAGTACATAGACCAAATCCCAAATTCTTGTACTCTTAACAGTTTGTTTTACTTATTATCCCCTTATTTACCCCTATTTAACCCCAACCCTCCAATGGAATCATGTCAAAATACAATACAATTCCAGATGACGTTATAATACATGGGTGTACCAAATTTCAAGTGAATATCTTTATTCCATCAACCCTTTAGTAATGGAGCAGTGGTGGTAGGGGGTTGAAAAATATTATAAACAAATTTGAGTCCTTGGCTTCTAGTATATACACAAAATTCCAATTTTCCGTACTCTGACCAACTGGATTTACTTATTTTCCCATATTTATCCCTATTTAACCCCCAACCCTTCAACGAAGTCATCTCAAAATATAATCTAGTTCCAAATGTCGTCATAATACATACTTGTACTTACTAAATTTCAAGTGAATATCTTAATTTCATTTTATCAACCCCTTTAATAATCAAGTGCAGGGGGTGTAAAATATTATAAAAAAATCTGAGGCCTTGGCTTCTAGTATATACACCAAATCCCAGGTTCCTGTACTCTTATCAGCTTGCTCCACTTATTTTTCCTTATTTACCCCTACTTAATCCCCACTCCTTCATCAAAATTAGTGCAAAATATAATATAACATAATAACCTAGTTCCAGATCTCGTCATGATACATATGTGTACCAAATTTCAAGTCATTATCTTAATCTGTTCCTGAGAAAACATGCGCAGAAAAAAGTTACAGACCAATAGACAGACAGAAATTTTTATTTTCTCTTAAATTTAAAATCTCGACGTATTATGACATTCTATTCCAACAAAAAAATTAAAATTTTTTTTTACGATTACCTGCTGTACTTCCGCTCCACCGGGCTCCACTACGTATATGTGGAAGTAATTAAGAAATTGACTTGAAATTTGGTAGACGCATGTATTGTAAAACGAGATATGGAACTACAATGTATTTTGCGTTTATGCTGTTGAGCTATTGGGGAGTAAATAGGAGTGAATAAATAAAGCTAGGTAGTAAAAGTAACTTTTTATATGATGCATGGTGGTCCTTATTTTTTTATTTTTAAAATTTGATCATCCCACGCCCTTAAATTATATAAAGGAACAAATTTACACAAAATTCAGGGTAGCTAGCTCAACCCCTTTCCGTATCTTCCAAGGGATGAAATTTTCCACGTATTTCTTATGGGTAAGATATTTTTTCGTAAATTTGCAATAGAATCGTCTACATGTTGTAAAATAACTATCGCACACAACTCTCCTCTTCAGAATTGTCCAGAAAAGATCAATTAATCATTGCTTTTTAAATAAACCCTCACAAGACTCTTATAGGATCCCAAAGTGACCATATAAGGGCAAAAGTAGAGTATCGCGTAGTTCTGACGTTTATCATCGTTTATTTGAGACTTTTATGCATAAATTATTAGTAATTGGTCACATTAAAAATCGTTTAAATTATAATAATTTATTTAAAAATAATATTTTGCTATACATTTGCAAGTTTTCCACCTTTTTTAATTTCACAATTGTTCGTATAAACTAATAATTCTTTTTCGCATTAAACCTCAACAGAACCTCAAATTCGCCCCATAATTGCAAAAGTAGAGTAACGCATATTTTTGACGTTTATTATTACTTATTTGCCATTGTTTTAATAAAAATTATTTTCATTTAGTCACATTCCAGTTTGTGTTAATATTTTAATGTTTTTCAGATTGGTTAAACAATTATAATTTATTATAACAATTACATTCTGCTATAAATTGGTAACAATGCCACCTTTTTTTATTTATCGCAAGTTAATGTGTGAGCAAAATCATGATTCATTTTGTGTGTAATTTTATAATTTAGTGTCAGGAAGGCGATTTTTGTAAAATGAGCCCTAAATCCAGTCCTGAACCTATCTAGATTTGACAATTAATTAAATTCTACAAAGGCTTCAAGGTATACCATTCGGCTTACTACCTTACAGTCACCTATCGTGACGTGTCTTGGCAGTGATTCTAATTTGATCGGTCTTCAAATATAAGTTTTGATATTTTACCTAGAATAATAGATAATTGTATTAAAGGTTAGATTAATTCTCAATATTACACCGTTCCAGAAAAGTGGTGACTCTTATATCACAGATATTTAACAAGTCATCCAAATGGTTATTCTGTGCTAAGGTTATGGTCGCTGCACCTTGAACTTCACCTAACAGAAATATGTCCTAACTTGGGCACGAACTCATCAGAGAGGAGTACTATATAGCGCGTATCACACCAGCAAATTACTTGGAGTCTTTGATGATGCTCAATTTTCTTTTGCTGCTGCTACAATATCATTAACATGGATAAGAAATGTCAAGGCGAAGTCCTTAAATGGACCACATCAGTTAATTAATACCTAATTAAAATTGTACTCAAAATATATCAACTTTACTAGTAAGAGTAAAACGACCAAAGACTTCCTGTATCCACCAGAGGCTCTCTGTATGCCGATGACTTGATTTTAGTCACTTAAGGAAAGTACTTTTAAAAAGTGGAATTCTACCTAATAAATATACAAAGAGGAATGTGCACATACTAACTCGGTTGCTCCCACCTTTACGAATGAGCAGCACTACCAGAATACTAGACTGAAAGTCGAAGCCAGACGTATTATCATTAAAAGAATCTCTGAATGCACGTGGAATATCGCAAATTGACGATTTCGTGACTTCTTTCGAAGATGCGAAAAATGTTTTCTGGAAAAGTACGATGTGGAAATTGAATTGAAGAGAAGTCATGAAATCACTACTGTGTCGTGGTATTCACAGTTTCAAAATGTAAGAAGGTTGATACTCGTGATTCCCTATTCAGCAGCAGAACCACTCCGGAACTTCTGTCCGGTATAAACCTACCCAAGCAGAGAAAGCCAACAAGGGAGTAAATGAGACAGGTGCTTGGCACACAATTCTTTGTATTATCATTCTACCATCCCCTCAACTCTCTCTTCATTTTTTTCTAGGTCTACGTGGTGTGAACGCTTTGAAAGTCAAAACGCCTTTTTACCTCTATTGAAAAGAGCTTATTTCGCCTACAAAGGGACTTCAGGGTCAAGCTGTCTGTACTTCACACTACCTCTAGAAACGGTAGATTAGTAATTTCTATATTCTGGACAAGTAGGGTCTTTTCAGCTTCTTTTAATGACCTATGCCTGCTAGAGCTTCAACTAATTGATTCAGAGTCATTTGACTCTGAATATAGTAACAGGGCTGACTTTGATTTGTTTGGCCCTGTCACAAAGTTCCTTATAACTGGATATCTAAGGTTATCTCTGTTATATTTGGATATTTTATAACTAGCAGGATTTGTCCCATTCGATATGAACTACTCGCGTAAATAGGTCACTAGACACCCCCATCCACTGCGTGGTCAAGCAGCTGTGAGAAAACTGAGGTCAAAGAGGAGCTTTCTGAAAACGAGTACAATTTTACACGTAGACCCAGCTCCTACAAATAGCAAAATATGGAAGCAATGAACCGACAATTGCATAAACTGGCCTTAACCAGCAGGAAAACTTTTACTTGAGCACCAGAACCGATACAATATGCAGAAATCTCTCAACATTTTACGCATCGAAATGTGGAGAACTTCTTGGTCACACCTATAGAAGTTGATCTGGACAAATGTGACTTAATTCGTGTTTAATACATATTGTATACTTTCATGATACTTCTGACAAATGAAATAATTGTAGCATAAAATTACATTATTTAAATATTCATATAGTCAGCATACAATAGAGCTTTATACTAAAAATCATTGATAATATCACTAATAAACTAGCTAAAAAGCGGTGGTCCTTAAACGGACGCTTGAGGAACTTCAGACGCTACCGTGGTTGACACATATGAATTCTATTAAACCAGATTTTAAAAAATCAATAAATTTCCAGCTAGGTATTGTAAATATGTTGAATGAATTTAAAAAAGCACAAACCTGACCTCATATAATAAATTATATCATGCATGAAGGTTACTAGCAGCAGACGGACATGACATGACACGAACTCATGATGATATAGCAAATTTGGACCTAGGTAATAAAGAATATCATTCAGTACAAATTTAGATTATGTACCAAAGAAGCGTTAAATTAAAAGCTATTATTTAAACACCGGACATTTTGTATAAGACATCATTATAACGCGTTTAGAACAAATCTTTGGAACTCTATTTGAAGGTAGATGAAAACATGTCGGCGAAGATCGGCGTTTTTCACAATCATGAAAATAAAAAGCTTTTATTTGAGCTATTCTTTTATATTTATTTCTAGTTCAAGTGTTCAACAAATAGAGCATGTTTGTTCAGTTTCCGATACTTTCGACGTTTTTTCGCATTTTCAGTGACTATTTCATTATAAAGCGCTGATTTTTTTAAAATAAATAATTTCATTGATAAATTAAGTATGTCAAATAATAGCGACATCGGGTTATATGGATTTAAAGAATAAAAAATAACGATGAGAAATATATTTTTCTGATACTTATAAAAAAAATATATTTACTTTTTTTTTTTGGAAAGTTAGAGCAGTTGAAAGATTTATTTTAGCGCATGAGATTTTCGACTCCGCCTCTCTTCTCGAATTTGACGAAAACAATAAGTAAATTTTTATTTTTACAAAAACGAAATGCAGTACCTCAAAGTACTGTTATGCATTACACCTCCTAGAAAGTGGAGACTGATACGCCCGTGACTAATAGTGACTGTCCTAGAAATTTGTAGAGAGAGATCTAGTCTTCTGGAGTGTGGTGGGAGAAAATTCTCGATTGTTTTCAAGATAACTCTAGAGGCAACTCTAGAGTATATAAGGCGAGATTCCCGGCGGAAGAAGTTGAAAAATGACAAGTGAGAGGTTAGAAATCCGAGGTGATAGAAATACAAAGTAGAACACATTGCTTAGTTACTTTAGTAAAAGTTATTTTCGAATAGGAAAATGGTGTTAAGTGCATTTTTAAGACATTGTAGAACACTTTATTGGCACATTAGTGGTAATAATTAAATCCTTTGAACTGAGAAGTGATAAAGACTATAGTTAAGAGCATTTTCAGAAATTTCCTAGAACTTTTCTATTTAGGAAGTAGTGGAGATTATTAAAATCTTTCAACTGGATAGTGACAGAGACTGTAAATAAGAGTTTTCGGGCTGCCTCGAGATTTTTCTGGACAGTTTCATTACCGATATTGACGTAATTGTTAAATTTAGTTGATTTTAACGTAATCGTATGCCTATAACAATCAGAAGCATGGCATCCAAAAAACAGATACCGGATTTATTCGTACAAATGCAAAAAATGATAATAGACCAAGAAAAGAAATGTCAAGAAGAGAAAGAGGAACAGGAAAGAAAACATTAGGAAAGGAAAGAGGAAAGAAAAATAAAACGACAAGAAAAAAAACAATAGCGTCAACAGGAGAAGGAAGAACAAGAACAAAAGCGCTAAGAGGAATTAAGAAAAATTCTTGAAGACCAAGAACGAAAACATCAAGAGGAAAAACAAGAAGAAGAGAAAGGGCGACAAAGAGAAAATGACAAATTAATCAAAATTACAGAGAACCAGCAGAATGTCTTAATTTCAGCCACTGATGAACCAAAAATAAGATAGAAGTAAAAATGTACAAGGTAGATGATGAAGTAAGTGAAGTGAGAAAGAAAGTAGACGAGGTCGAAGACAAAATGCACCAGGTAGAAGGAGAAATAGACCAGCTTAAAAGGCAGTTGAGGGATAGAGAAAACCAGCAAGTGGTATCATCAGGCCAGAGATTAAAACCTCTATACTTTGACGGTCAAAGTTCCTGGAGAACGCACAAGAGGCAGTTTGAGGCAGCAGCGTGTACGAACAACTGGAACGGCGAAGAGAAGGCTATAGTATTGGTGCCGGCTTTACGAGGCCAAGCATCGGAGTTTCTCTAGACAATTTCAGTAGGGCAATAAAAGAACATTGGAGTTTTATAAGCTGCCTTAGACTTACGTTGTGGTGAACAACACCTTGCCCGAGTGTATCAGTCTCAGCTGAAATTACCTGTTCAAGAGGTTGGAGAAAGCTTACGAGAGTTCGAAGTTGCCTTGTGGAGACTGGCTCGCCTGGCTTACTTGGATGTAACGAAAGAATTCCAAGACCAACTGGCGGTATGCGCTTTTCTGGATGATATATAGGACGATGAGATCAGGAGAGTCCTCAGGTTATCTCGATACCAGAACAGCAGCGAAGCGTTGGTGCGTCCACTCGAGGTGGAAGCTGTCTTTCAGGATACCTCGAATCCAAGAGTGTGAGCTGTGACTATCAAAAAATCGCAACCATAAAAGAAGAACCAGAACCCTACGTTCATCGAGATGCAGAAAATATTTACCCAATTATTGGTCAAATTGGATGCTCTCGGAAAGCAGTAAACAGGAAAGCCAGGAAGTACTAAGCGTTACAACTGCGGCAAGGTAGGACATATCAAACGAGACTGTCGACAGCGGAACTCGAGGAAAGTGATTGCCGGAAACATTGAAGAGACACAGAGAAACAGAGTAGTGGAAGGCCAAGTGGACGAGGTATGGAATGTTATAAGTGTGGACAACTAGGACATATCCAACTAGAGTGTCTACAAAGGAAATTGGAGAGAGTAACCGGAGATGCTGTGAAGCCGAAGGGAGATCCAAATTTAGCCGGTACTAGAGAGGCTGTGTTAGATAGGAAATGTGGTGCCCCTAGAGAAGTGAAGATTTCCCAGCTTTGGAGCATTACGAGAAGTCCATCACTACAAGGATATGGCGAGAAAACGAAACCTCAGATAGATGCAGACATTTTATCCGGAAGAAGGTGCAAGGAATATTGCAAGTACTGTCACCAGGAGGAATTGCAGGTCACGGAAGCAGTCAACACTGTTAAGCTGGAGATTCTGGATGATAAGGAAAATGAAGCGCTAAGACAAGATCAACTGAACTATGAGGAAATTGGATCTATATTAAGAGCCATAGAAAGGGGGCCTCGTCTAATATGGAAGGATATTTCAGAGAAAGGAGTGGGACTGAAGGCACCGTGGGTGTAGTAGGACTCACTGAAAGTCATGAACGGGCTGTTACGGAGAGCACGGGAAAGCCCGGATGGAAAACAAGTGTTTATGTGTCAGGTGATTCCCAAGTGTCAGGTAGCGAAGGTGCTTCAGGAAGTGCACAATGGAACATCCGGTGGACACTTAGATGTTAACAAGACCCTGAAGAAAATACGAGATCCATTTATCGGATAAAAAGTCGTGAGGATGTGGAGGCTTGGTGTCGCAAATGCAAGATTTGTGCAGACAGTAAAGGACCACAGACTGCAAGTAATGGTAAAATGAAGCAGTTTAACACCAGAGCTCCTTTCAAGAGGTTGGCTAACGATATAGCGGAGCCATCACCAGCCAGTGACCGAATGAAGGCTCGATATGACCGGAAGGGTAGTTCAAAAGGGTTCATCAATGGGGGAGAGCTGGTTTGACTGTATAACCCACAGCGAAGGAAAGAACCGTCACCAAAACCACCTTGGGTACACTGTTATTACCCGAATTAATGATGTCGTCTATCGGATTCAACAAAGCAAAAAGTCCAAGATGAAGATCGTTCATTTGGATAGACTGGCGAGATACATTGAAGATTCTGAATTGCCTGACTGGGACGATCAGGCTTAAGGAAGGGGCAATGTTATGCATTACACCTCTAGAAAGTGGAAACTGATACGCCCATGACTAATAGTGACTGTCCTAGAAATTTGTAGAAAGAGATCGAGTTTTCTGGAGTGTGGTGGGAGAAGATTATCGATTGTCTTCTAGACAACTCTAGAGACAATTCTAGAGTATATAAGGCGTGATTCCCGGTGGAAGACGAAGAAGTTGAAAAGTGACAAGTGAGAGGTTAGAAATTCGAGGCGATGGAAAGGCAGAGTAGTAAACATTGCTGCTAATGGTTATTTTAGTAAAAGTGTATTTTATTTAAGGAAAATATTGTGTAGTTTTTGTAAGTTATTAAATGAATTGTTAGTAGTTACCACTTGTTGAAATTATTTTTAACCCACGGATCCTGATAGGTGGTTTCAGGGGCGAAAATACGCGACAGTACATTATTCAAGATTCGCTCTGTAAAATGCAGATATCCTATTTATCAACGACATTAACTCGAGTTGAAATCTAATATATGAAGAGTAGACATTAATTTCTCAAAGATGTTTTTCAAAGGGCTGTATTCTCGAAAATAAATTTTTGTAATTTGTTTCGCCTCATACATCTCGTAAATTAGTGCTTTGCGAGTACGATATTGTAACATTAATGCAAATAAGAAAACGTTATATAGCATTTCGCATAATATTCCTATCAATAGTTACCAATTTAAAAACGTTTCCTTAAAAAACAAACATGTACACAAATTACATGGTAATGTCTAATTTAAAATGTATTTTAATTTTTGCCGTTTGGTCCTGTCAATCAAAAGTTATAGCACACTGTACAGCGCGTATGCGCTATTACTATAGTAGCACGTTAGAGAAATTAATTTGTTAAATTAAATAATTGCACGAGGGTTAAGTTGGTAAACTTTTCAGTTTATTATTTCTACTATTTTGAGAAATACCTCTCAAATGTTAGGCAAGTTCAGAGAATTTTCGAAACAAAAATCTCAATGCATTAAACTAAATATACATCAATCAAAATATCAATTTTCCTCATACGTATCTCTACTAACAACTTAATGCAATTATGCAAAATTTCACTGAACAGTGTTAATTTTATTATGTTTGCAAACGGATTATTTAAACAGTAATAATACGTGTATCACCTTATATTGTATCAGTTTTGGCAAGGTATGTCTCCGTTTTCCTAATATTTATTCACATTTGTAAATAAGTCATAAATTATGTACGTCAAATTCTTGTAAGTTGATGTTAAACAGTAAGGACATTTTTTTTGTTGATTTTAATTTATATAAATAACTAAGATTATTTAAAGAATTTGCGACTATTTTGTATCCGGGTAAAATTCGTTGAAGAAAGTTTTAGAACCATAACTCGCGTATGGAACCTTGTGGAACTTTAAGGTTTAAATTGATCTAATATTGCATTAAGGGTCATTCAACCAACCCCTTTAACTTTTGGGGGTCGGGGGGTTACAGAGAATGTGACAGAGTCAACGATAGGGGTGGAGGGGATGCACAAACGTTCTCAAGGATACTTTTTTTAGTCTACTTTTCAAAGTTCCAAAAAACTTTTATAGTTTTATCATATCAATCTGCATGTCACAGGTGCTTTTTAAAATGTGGCATTATAATTATGTGCATTGGCGGTAAACATTTTTTCACCCACGCCATCGAATGGGGCTTAGTTGAACAGGTCTTTGAAAATGAAGATATTTCTTAGACAAATATTCATTTCAAAGTTAAATAATGAGAAAGTTTAATATACGGTTTTCTTTCGGAATCTTGAAATTGCCATAACTTCTGATATTTGAAGATAAAATAACAATTAATGACTTATTTTGAAGAAAATTTAATACCTTTTATTGTGTAAACATTGCTATTAAGCTAAGAGCTGGTGCGCTAGAAGACAAAGTTTTCATTTTGAATAGAATAACCATTCCGCTACGATTTACTGTTTTCGAGATATAAACTCACTTCGTAGGTTCGGGGCCTTTAAATATGTTTACCTCCTAGCTACTCCAAACACAGCCCTGAGGTCAACAATTCTGTTCCTGACCATGTCCTCTACACCCCCCCTAGTAGCACAAAATATTGGACCAATATTGAACTAATATTTATATATTGGTCCTTTATAGGACCAGTATTCAAATATTGGTCCTATATGAATTATACAGGGTGTAATTAGTTTCATGTCACTAAAAAAACTGGTGGTAGGGAACGACAAGACAAACAAAAAATCTTATATAACATGGGGTCTAAAGCTCATAGTTTTGGAGAAAAAAAAATGAACAAAAACTTTGCAAATTTTCAATGAAATTTTTTGAGAACTGCTGGAATATTGAGGTAGGTTTAGATCTAGATCTGATCTGAAGAAAACTATACTCTAACTCTCCCTTGTGCAATATTTTAGTTACTGTCGGTGTTTCGTTATGTACACACGTCCAACCCGCAGTTCGTTGTTTTTGTTATTTTTGAATTTCGCGTCATTGTGTATTTATAGTTAAGATTTATTTTATTGACTTACCGTTCAAGTTGTCAAATTCTTACGTACAGACACAACTTACTTGTTCGTTCTTTTTGTATTCCTTTTTGGCTTTTGTACCAAGTTTTTATTTTATTTTTCTTTATTGACAACGTTAGTTCATAGTTTAGTGTTTAGTGTTAAACGAAGTGCGTATGTACTTAATTCGACGTACCGAACTGTGTATTGATACAGATGCAGAGATGTTGAATCATTTAGGTAGGTAGTAAGCTTTAAACCCAGGACACTCATTTATGTTACAAATGTTATTACTAAACCACATATAAATTTTCTAAATTATAAACAATTCAATATTTTGTTCCAAATTAAAAAACACGCATGTAAAGAAATGCTCTGTTTAAACCTCTATGGCCATTATTTGCTTGCAATTGCGCACGAAGAGAATTATTTACCTCTTTATACTTGCCTCAGTTCAGTTGAGGCGGTACATCAAAGGCGGTCGATGATCCTTTGACACCGCGTGTGCCGGCCAGCATTTTTTTAATGACAATTTGAAAGTTGTATAATTGGGAAGTACAAGTCCATCGACCAAGAAAATCAGTGGTTCTCAATAGTTGTCTACCATAATATTAAATATGTTAACCTAGATCAGTGTTTTTCAAAGTGCCCCTAGAGGAAAAAGCCATAAAGGTTTTTTGTTTGTCTAGTCGGTCCCCACTACCAGTTTTTTTTAATGACATATAACTGATTACACCCTGTATATTGGTGCAATGTGTGTGCTACTAGGGCCCCCTTTGTTTTTTTAATTTGCGTACATGGTGCTGAATATTTGCAAGAATGTAAAAACCTAAAAAGAGTAAAGTACCTTAATTTAAAAAAACATTGTTAAACGGTATTTTAAAAAATGTGGATTAAAAGTTATAGTCAATTATAGAATCTTGGTGTCCTACTGCGAATTTATTTTACTATTCCTTTTCATTTGTTAACGTTTTTCCAAATCATTTTTAACCGTCTTGCTTAAATGCAATCTAGTACCTATACAACAACAATATTTATTTTAATGTCAGTGACATGTCATTATATTTGACGTAGCAAAATATTTTCCTAGAAATGCTAAAAAGAGAAGCAAAAAATGTTTGATGTTAAATGTTATGGTTTGAGGAAAAAACCCGATCTGACAGTTGTTGACTTTTACTAATGGAATATTAAATAATTTACTCGTTAGTATTTAATAAAATAACAGTTAGTTAAACAGTTTAAAGGAAGGAATTAAGGAAAAACAGTAAAAAGGAATAGAAAATTAAAATTTCTTAATTGACTGTAATTTTTAATTCGCAACATTTCTTTATAATCTCATATTTCAAAATATTCACAAATGAAATCATTTTACTTTTTGTAGTTTTCACATTTTTGAAAATATTTAGCACTTTTTACGTACATTTTGGATAATACTAACATTTTCGGACTTTTCATAAAAGCAGGCGTTTTTACAAATAATGATTTTTCCCTGTAAACTTAAATTTAAAAAAATTTCAATCTTCCGAATTCAGTTCGTATTCACAATGTATATAGATATATTACTATATTACTTAAGGCGGCTACAGACGTAACTGCATACTTGAATGCATGCATGCGCAAGTTTATTGTACAAATATACTGGAACGTGTGTATTATAAAAATTGTGCAAGTGTTCCAGTATGCTTGTACAATAAACTTGCGCATGCATACCGCTCAAGTATGCAGTTACGTCTGTAGCCACCTTTATTTATTTTAACATATAGAAGTTGATATATAATAACACAGACCCACAAAAAAAAATCAGACTATGGTTTACTTATGTATTTTTGCGCTCTGAAACCGAATCCGGCGTCAGCTTTGCCCCTGTATCTCAGTATTTTAGGTTATGTTCATTTTTGTTGGAGGATCCTCATTTCTTGTGGGAAGTGGCTCCACTCCCTGTGGAATTCGCTTGAATCGATATATCTCATTCCTCTCGAGCTTCTGATCAAAAGCTCTCTTGGGAAGAAGGTCGGAAAATGGAGAGTTGTCCAGATATCGGGAGTTGATCAGGAGATCGAGAGGAACAACATATGTAGATTCCAGCAAATTTCACCGGGGGCCACTTTCCATAAGAAATGAGCACCCTATTTGCACCACTGATACCTGGAAAACTGTGTATTTTCCGACCTTGTGTTCATGACAGCTTTTGGTCAGAAGCTCGAGAGGAATAATATATATCGATTCTAGCGAATTTCACTTGGAGTGGAGCCACTTTCCACAAGAAATGAGCATCCCACCAAAAAAATTAACATAACCTAAAATCCTGACCTATAGGCGCAAAACTGACGTCGGATTCGGTTTTAGGGCGCAAAGATACATAAGGAAACCATAGTCTGTTTAATGTCGCAGATTTTTTTTGTAGGCCTGTGTAATTAAATAATTTAATTTACGGCCCTTACGAGGCCGGTCCAGGTATCAGCGATGATTGGGGCAAAGAGTTCAAGCTCGACCCCTAATCATCCGAGACCGTCATCTCTAGTCAAGAATCTTACGGGATCGTGGAGGGAATAGGGGTGCAGCGTGTGTAAAAGTACGTAAGAAGAGAGCTGTATTGATGCAAAGTTGTATTTAAGAATAATGTTGAACTTTGCAACAATATTTTCTTTGCAAAATTTTGAGGTAAGTAAAGGTCGTCCGTTGAAAGTCAGTAGGTGGCATCTGAGAAGGACAAGGAGCATTTGCGCCGTTTTCGCAAGTTATTTTCAATTGCAAAAACAGCGCAAAAGTTCCTTGCCCATCTCCGATACCACCTACTGACTTTCAACGGACGACTTTGACCTACTTCAAAATTTTGCAAACAAAACATTCCACTGCTCAAAATTACTTATGATAACTGTGATGTTGTCGTTTATACCAGGATAAAATTGGTTACCGACACCGGGAGCCTAGACACACCGATGAATGTATGTACGTAAGTGCGTGGACACTTGCTTCCTGCACGAAATCGCGCTCACAATAAATTATATGTGGTGCCAGTCGAAGCGTATTTATGTCAATATGATCTGAAAGAAATTTCATCAAATTTGGTCCAGCCGTTAAGCAGAAAACTGCAAGACTGAAAGAAAGTAGATTTTATGATTTCTTGGAAAATATTTAGCTGATAACTTGTTCTGGTGGCAACCGATACTTTGAAATATCAAATATTTTTACAAAGTCTTTCCAACATTATTTGGGCCATTGCACCTAGAATATTACATCAAGAGCACATAGTTACAAATGCCACCTTTATACAATGTTTCTTAAAATGTCCTAATACACGGCCCAATGACGTGACACTCAAAGTCACACCCACCACACACTTTATAGTGGTATTATTATACACTTTTAATAAATACGTTGCAGCTCAGCTTGTCGTTTTTCTTTGTGGAATTGTTTTTATTGTTTGATTTGTACCATGCTTTACTAACACCATACATTTAGTTTATTTATATCAAGTTTCTGTAAGTATTAAAATCCATTTTACATTATGGATTCATTTAAGATAATTTACTGCTGCTGGTTGCAACGGCCAGGAAAATTATAGTCTCCATACTGCACCGACCGAGCTGCAGTGGTTTCTCAAAATCAGTTTTCAAATGGATACAGTCTGCCTTTAGAAGACATAAATATAATTACATACCTATTTAACGTTGCTTAACATATTACTAACACTCTTAAGCTGTTTTGATTCAAATGAACATGTCTAGTGTCTATAAACGTTGTTTACCCGAAGCACACAAATTTGCACAAATCTATCAAACACCCTGTATACTGTATGTGTATTATGGTAAATCTGGAACCAATTTTTGCACATTTTTTCCGCAGTTAATGAACTTACTTGTCCCTGACAGATTAAGGATAAAAAAAGAGATTATCTATTAACTCGAGTAATGAATGAATGGTGAATTGTCAGAAACAAAAGTGACAGTGACTTTCCTAAAATTTTGTTGACTCGAATGACAATCATTTCAACAACTTGCAGAGAACTGCCGATGCGTTTAGTAATTATTCTGTTAATTCTTTAAAAAAATTCACTGATATGATATGACTTCTTCCTTGAATGAATTCCTTCCTTGAATGATAATAAACAGTGTAATGAATTGTTTAATATTATAAAATTCAGTTTCTTCTATAATTATGATATTTTTAGTAGAAACGAGGACTATTACTTCCACATCCACGTAGTGGAACAATTTTGAACATATCCGGTGAAGGGTTGGGGGGTAAATAGGGAGAAATAAGCAAAGCAAGCTGGTAAAAGTACAGAAACTCCAAATTTGATGTATATGTACTAGAACTAAGGCCTCAAATTTTTTTATGATATTTTATTATAAGGACATCCGGAACTAGATTGCATTTTGAGATGATTCCGTTGAAGGGGTGGGTGTTGAAATAAAACGTTTAATTACTTGGTTTCTTATAAGTTACGTAGTTGGTATCACTGTTATCAATAAGATAGGTTGGTACTACTGACATCCGGTTCCTTCTTGAAGAACCGTTTGGTGTCCATTTTTGTCATAGTTAAGTCTTTAGTGTAATGCTGTAGCGAGCAGACGTGTGTTAAGATATATTCTGTTATTTCTGTTTGAATAAATCATTTTCATTTATCTCGTATATCGATTTCGTTTAATACTCTAATTAAAGCATATTGAGATTATTCTGCACAAGCAAATTCACGTAATCTCAACAGTGGGGATGTAAGTATAGGTAAATAAGGGAAAATGAGTAAAGCAAGCGTTGTAGAGTACAAAAACTTGAGATTTGGTGCGTATACTAAAGTATATTCACCGAGCCCTGAGAGCTGTCACGCGCTGTTCACGTGGGCTTAGTTCACCAGAGCCATTCATGTGTAAAATTATTAAAAATACACTAAGTTTCCTGATCGATTTTAGAACGATTGAATATTAATGAAAATCAGTGGCGGCTCGTCAGGGGAGGCAGGGGAGGCTGAGCCTCCCCTTGGAAGAACCACCATATCTTCAAAAGTAATATCTTAAGAAATTTCTATTAGGTATATCTCAATTTTCAATATTTTTTATTGTTTATTATTCATTAATTAATTTTCAGTTCATATATAACATTTTTGCATTTCCTTTCCACAAACATACCTATAACGTTACAGTCCGGATAGTCTTTGTATGCATATTTCCCGGTCGGCCGGTCTTTTACTGAATGAACACTGCGGTTCGCTGGAGGCTAATACGAAATAGCTTCCAACTTTACCGCATTTACTTATAACATAAATGACCTTTAATTTCTTTGCGCTGTGTAAAATAGCAACACTTGGAATAGCCAAGTATGATGCTAGCCTCCAGATCTCAGTTCTTTATAGCGCATGTGCACAGGTCATTCAAGAGTCAGGTGATTCACAAAGAAAACGAACTGACGTCTGACAGTTGCGTTTAGCCGGTTATAAGAACAACTTGACGTATAAATACATAAAACATTTGATACGCGGGCTAGAAATAAGTGCTCTAGGTGAAAATATTCCCAACAACATGTCTTGTTGTCCAGACGTGGTGAATTATTTGTTATTAAATGGATTTATTACTCTTATTTAGGACGAAAAGGTAAGAATTAAAAGAAATGCCAGGCCTACACCAGCAATGCTTTCGTTAGTTTTTAAAAGTGGTAAACAAAACAGAGGGTTTTGTGATAACAATTATAACAAAGTCGAGTGGTTAACGGCATCAACAGTTAGAAACAAATTATATTGTTGGAGATGTTTATTATTTACTAATGATCAATCCTCAATTTGGGGCAGGGCCGGGTTTAATAATTTGCAAAATTTGTCGCGAGGTTTAGAAAGGCACGAAAAAATCCCAGGAGCACATTTCATCTTGCATTAAATTCGAAATGTTTGGTAAACAAAATATTGTAAATTTCTTGGATTCTGCACATAAGAGAGAAATATAAAATGTTAACGAAAAGGTCCGTGAGAATAGGGAAATATTAAAGAGGTTAATAGATGCCGTTATATAGTTATCTTCACAAGAAAATTCTTTCCGAGGACGTGACGAAAAACGAGAATCGTGCAATAAAGGAAATTTCAAAGAGCTGGTAGATTTTTTAAAAACTTATGACCCAAAATTAGACAACTTTTTGAATAACGCCACTATTTTTTGAGACAATTCCGGTAAGCTTCTGTAGAATGATCATTTTCAGCACTTAAATGCATAAAAACATTTTTACTAGAAACAAAATGAGTCAATACTGCCTTTCAAATGCATCGCTTATTTCAATAGAAAAACGTTTTTGTCAGAATTGAGGAAACACGATTCATTTTATGATGAAATAATCAACCATTTTGCTAGTTCCAAAAATCGCAGGTTACCACTCATTTATAAAAATATTCAGGCTTTAAAGCAGAGATTAATATAGGTAGTTGTTATTTTAGAAAAAATATTTATTTGTGTTACTTATTTATTTTTTAGGAAATATTTTTTATAATTCTCCATAATATAGACTTCCGCGGTTATATATTTTTTTTATATAACTTCTTTCTCAAAACTATTTTAATTTCTATTAAAACTTATAATTTTACACGCCTGGCAGTGATAATGAATACAATTTTTTGTTTGTAGAAAAACACTTTAATTTTTTTACCAAAACTATTTTTATTTTTATTAAAAGTTATATAATTTAATTACAAGTGGGATAGTAGGACTCCTTTGGATACCGATACTCGAGTCGTAGGAACGAGAATTTCATGAGAATGATTTTTTCATCCCATCATATTTTCTATTTCCTTTTCATTCTATTCTTTTATTAGTTCTATTCTCTCAAGTCGTGAATCGGTATCCTGGCGAACAACCCACGGCAAAAAAATGTAACGTACCTCAGGGGTGGTGGGGAAATGTACAAATTGTAGTCATATTGCACATCAGTTGTCTTTCAGAATATCAAGCCTCCTCTGCAGACAATATCACGAGCCGCCACTGATGAAAATGTAGGATATTGTTCTTTTAAACTTGATAATACACTACCATAAACTTCAAATGGATTCACTAAACTGTTTATAAGTTATAATAATTCAAATTTTCCAACAAATGCTCACCCTTACGGAAATTACATAAAACTGAACTCGAGAAAACCGTTGGCAATCTCCTGAAAAATGCAACCAATGAGGATGAAACACGTCGCGATCACGAAGCAATCACGCATATTTATTACTCTCAGCCTTCCGTGAATACACTATAGAAGCCAAGCCCTCAGATTTCTTTATGTTTTTCAACGCCCCCACTATTAACGCTCCATTAATAAAGGGGTTGATGAAATAAACTTGAGATATTCAATTGAAATTTGGTACACGTATGTATTTTTTGTTGAAGGGGCGGAGGGTGGTGTGTAATTGGGAAAAATCAGTAGAGCAAGCTAGTAAGAGTTCAGAAACTTCATATTTGGCGATTGTGATAAAAAGCAATGTCTTCATTTTTAACATTGAGAATGTTTAACAAATCGAAGATGTGGTAATACGGGGGTCCAGTAGCAATTTGTGTAACGCTTGGAAATTCGGCTGTTTTTTTGAACACGAAAGCGTTCCGTACCGTTATATCGCATACTATTGAAAGATCCAAATTTGATTTTGAATCTGATACATTTTGATATTTAGAATCATATTTTTACATTTTAATGTCTCAACGCCAACCGACGCGCCACGCCTAGTGTTGTTTTTGTAAAAGTTGTGTAAGTGTTTACTAAATTTTGATACTTAGATTCATATTCTTGCATTTTTACGTCTCGACGCTGACCGACGCCTAGCGTCGTTTTTGTAAAACTAGTGTATTTGATAAATTTTCATACCTAGATTTATATTCTTGCATGTTTGCGTGTTACGCGTCGACACCGACCGGCGCTTAGCGTCGTTTTTTTGAAACTTGTGTATTTGATATATTTTGATACCTGGATTCATATTCTTGTAGCTTTTTGTCTCGACGCCGACCGACGCCTTCCCTCGTTTCTGTAAAATTTGCATTTGATTAATTTTGATATGTAAATTCATTTTCTTGCATTTTTACGTCTCGACGCCGACCGACTAGCGTCGTTTCTTAAAAACTAGTAAATTTGATAAATTTTGATACCTGTATTCATATTCTTGTATGTTTACGTCTCGACGCCTTGCGTAGTTTCTGTAAAACTTATATGTGGTTAATTTTGATATCTAAGTTTATATATCTTTGATAAATTTTGATACCTAAATTCATGTTTTTACATTTTTACGTCTCAACGCCGACCGACGCCTATCGTCGTTTTTGCAGAAATTCTGTTTTTGATAAATTTTGGTACCTAGATTCATATTCTTTTCACTTTTAATGCTTATATTAAACCAGTTCGCCACGTAATGAAGGAGTGAAACAACATAGCCCAAAAACATGTCATCTTCATATTCTTCTGCACGTCTTGATATGATCTCCAATTAAGAAATAACGTCATCTCGTCACATATTTCCATATACCTCAAGAACGGCTTGAGATATTTAAAATAAAGTGATTTGATTGGTATGGGTGTCAACTCCCGTATCTAATATCCTTCAGCTCCACAAATTTTGTTTAAAGACGGCATGATTCAGTAGTTTGTACTTAGAAGCTTGAAGTTTTTAAAATAACTATATATACTGAGCACTATTTCACGTAGTTGGTTGGCCAGCACACTTGTTTACAGCTTCTTGAAAGATTTTCTGAAGAACATTTAAATATTTTAAGATATATGCCTTTAGTTCATTTTCAACATTATGGTTGCCCTGGTCACTCCATAGAAATGGTTAATCTGTGATTAAATTTAAATTTTGGAGAAAATTGGATTGCCAGGAATGGACCGATTAAGTGGCCGGCGAGATCCCCAGACCTATTAATATTGAATTTCTTTTTATGGGGTCGCCTCAAGCAGTTGGTTTACGCTGAACTACTTCCTAACGATGTAGCAGTATTGAAGCAGAGAATTACAAATGCTGTAAACTCCATACCGTTAAATCATATTCGAAACAGTTTTAAGGACTTCAGGCGAATGATCGAAATGTGTGTGAATGTGGGTGGTAGCTACGTCGAATAATAAAAAAATTGTAAACATTGTTTTGTATTGGTCAATAATTAATTTTTTTGTGAATCTGTTATGTTTTTGATATTCATTACTTGTTATAATTTTTAAACCTCATTCATCTTCTGTTAGCAATTGTTTCTTGTTTTACAATTAGTTCGATAAACATTATACCTTCTTACATCTCGTATATTCAATTTTTTATTTACCAATAGCCTAATTTTTGAGATGATTAACATTTGCTACTACACAACTTTAAATATGAATTCAACTCTTAATTCGCAAAAAATGGGAAGCTTCAAAAACCTAATTTTACATTCCTGAAATTTGGTGCAGAGGTATAAAATTGCATTCTAAATAACTTCTCTTAGTGGCATTTTTTCATATTTTGAAAAATAAAGATACTTTATTAGTGATGATTTTTACAACTTTGCCAATAATACACCCTGTAGAACAATAAATCATTTTTGGTATACTTTAGTTTTACAACAAGCAGGACTCAATTCCCAAATACCATTCCAAAATTCCAAAATTTTGGTCCATTACACCTCTTGTTACATCTATCCTGGGACACACTGTATACATACACAGTATATGAAACGAAGCACAAAAATGTCTTTTGAGCACGTTGTACTGAAACGTTCGCTCTAACTGATGTCTCCTCCGTTCGTCTCACTCTCTCTCCCTCTATGTTCTTTATCCTTCTTCTTTTTCTTTCTCTGTAGGCTGGCACCCACAATTCAAGATGGAGGAAGTAGCGGTAAATTTCGATAATCTTGACTGACGTCTGCCGTCCACCGAAAAAAAAACGTAAATAGCATTTTTAACAAAACTGAGTTATTTACACCAATCGATTCGTCAGACAATCCTGCGCCTTTTTACTAAGTTGGCGAGCCCCTCTTTGGATTACAAATAGAAAACACGCTTTCTCCCTGGGCCGGCAGTATCCACAGTTTTATGTAATTCTCTTACCGAACTAAAGTGGTCATAGGATGCTCATTTTTTTTAAGTGTGTGAAAAAGTGTACACCATCGATTACTATACGCGGAATTTATAATTACTAAATTCAAAGGAATACTTCCCAAAAACATAACCAAAAAACCTGACGATATTAATTCGCCTTTTTTGAGGTTACAACATGACTAAAAATATTTCTATCTTAAATTATATGATAGTACTACCCCCTTGAAGAATTTTAGCCCAAGTTTGATTCTCTAGGCCATCACAGCCGTGAGCAAAGGCCGATTTACGGAAATGTTCTCTTTTTGTAATTGCACTATAAATCGTGTATTTATAATTTCTTTGAAATTTTTCAAAAATAGTCTTTCTCTACTCAGCAGAGGCAACGTTTTCACCGAACAAAGAGTAATTTAAATCAAAATTGTAACAAACAGAGCAAAAACAAAGAAAGCTATTTTTGACGGTATTTTTAGGTTATCTCGGAAAATAAATAACGAATCTTTATTCTGTTGGCTGCATTTGATAGATTTTTTCAATACCTACATTTTTCTTATTTAAATTTTGCATGTAGGAAGCTTCTCTTTTTTTGATTGCAAAATACTGTTTTTTTCACTTTGTCTAATTTTTTAGGTTATGTTCTACACCATCTAGAGCGATGCAAAAAACGCTACCTTTCTTAGAATTCTTTTCTCTACACGACCCTATCTTTCGTTTCCGGGTAGAATGGTTTTTGCACTTTTTCGTAGAATTACTGGACTACGTGTATACTTTTATTAGCGCTCGGCAATACTTAATTATTAGAAGGGAATGGGCAATAATTTAATAGTCCTTGAATTATACGGAACGGTGACGGCCAGGGAAGTTTGGGGCAACTCTTAGGGGTTGATTCTACGCTCCCAGGGAGTGGGCTTTACTCTTTTTTTCATTTTACCTGTTTACCCCCCCCCACTCGTTTTCGAGGATGTTGGTGACGAGAAAAACACTTTGAGATGAGCTCGACCCTTCCTATCCCCGTAAACAAATCGAAGCCACCCCTTTCAGTAATGCACGACAATGCTCATTTGGAGTGGGGTGGCTCGAAATATTATACAAGTGGAATCAGAACAAAGTATTGCGAGTTTCAGGAGAATCCGTGGGTGTTGATTCGTTTCTGTTAGGGGGTGGGGTGATGTCTTTTTTGCTTTTTCTGATAATGGTAGATAATAAACTTGAGAAAAAAAAATTGTTTTAGGTTAGATATGGTTCGACTACTGTTATATTTCCATCCATTCCCTTCTAACTTAGTATTGCCGAGCACAAATGAAAGAATACACGCGAAAGGGGAGGGTTTTGTTCATTTGAGGGGGTAGGAAGGTCGTCTAGAAGTATTTATTCGTCATTAACAACCTCGAAAACGGGAGGGTAAAAGTTTTAACGAGAAGAGATATATTTTATCATTTTCCCACCTCTGGAAGGGTAGATTCAATCCCCAAGGCTGGTCATGGTTATGTCACGAAAACCGATGAAAGGGGAGGTTTTTAGCCGTTTGAAAGGTTTGCCCTGAATAACAACTTTTTTATCCTCATATTCTTGTTCAGTGCCCTCGAGAACGGGGGTTGAAAGTGATCTGGTTGCGTCCCTCATTTGTAACAAAATCGGACCAAAATTCCAACTCATTGACTTCACTAATTGTCTTATAATAAATTACCTCATTTCCTAAAAATACTGGTCCCTAAATATATATAAAATAAAAGCTGAATCAATCCTAGTAGCTTGTGCATTTTATAGTTTGAATGAATTTCTAGATAGTGATTTGCAGTTAGACTTTTTCTATGCAGTTTTCAGTTCTATCTGCTCTGACATCCGTTGCCTTATTATGATTAACTAGACAAGCACATATTTTCCTCTTATAAATGTGTTTATTTTTATTATTGCATTATATGTCTAAAAATTTTGTAATGCTTTATTGAATTTTATATAATTTTTTAACTTGTGTAATAATTATTTTCTATTTCAAACACATCAACAAATTTTATTCTGTTCTATTCTATTCTATTCAGTGTTATAAACGCATCTGAGTCCGCCCCTGTTAAATTTTGAACAGGAGCACTAATCCGAATCTTCGTTATGACACTGTGTACCTACTATAAACATGTGTTGTATTTACTTGATTTTTATGTTACAATAATACTTTAAGTTACTTACTACTTTTATTGTTTTATTCGGTAGCGTATTATTACGATATAAAAAATTAGGTGAACTTCCTTTATTATGAAATTACAGCCTTAATGGCGCGGCCGAGTTCTTAGCCGTGTAAATTATGCGTTTGAAATTGCCTAGCTCTTACATCAAACACCAGTTACACATACCTAATAGCACAAGTGTCAAAATTCCTTACATTTTTCAAGTATAGTAAATGCTTTTCTTTATGTAACTAAAGTAGATCGAATTCGAAACGTAAACAATTACATTATAATTATTAATTTCATTGTAATCGAGATGTTAATAAACTTAACGCTAAATAATTACAGAAATACTTCGGTAAGTGAACATGCAATCAAGACTTCCTAACATAAGTTGCTGGCAAAGTGAAAAACATCTTGCAACAATTGCAAATATTGTTTTACGATTCTTTCGAAATACTACATTTACAACTACACACCTTGCCACTTAAACAAGTTGAATTTTTACTTCAGCTCATCATTTAATTGTAATGGAAACTGATCAAGAAGTGCACTAAATGGTGTCGGGTAAAATGTATACGATATACAAGGTGTTTTCTATGTACACACCGAAAATACAGGAGGTGGTTCCTTAGACTTATTTAATTAGTTTATTTAAGAATGCGTTACTCAACACACCATCCCAATTACCGAACAAGAGATGATAAGTAGGTACCCAATAATATATAAAAAACTAAAGTAAACATTATGTCCTTCACCGATTTATTGTACAGAATTGTTTATGTTATAACGACGTTATTTACATAGATTTCTCCAAAGCGTTTGACAGGTTTGACCACGGCATGAAATTTGTTTCCTTCATTACTTCATATTTAGGCAGTAGACTACAATATGTTTATTACCATGGACACAAGTCTGCCGAATTTAACGCCGAATCAGGAGTCCCTCAAGGGTCAGTCTTTGGTCCACTTGTATTCAATTTCTCTATCAATAACATTGTTATAAACTTACAGTGCCCACATCTGCTTTATTCCGATGATCTAAAAATTTACTACAGCTTTAACTGCATTGATGATACAGAATTGCCCAAATCAGATTTGAAAAATAGTGATAACTGGTGCAATACAAATAACTTACTTAATGTTGAAAATATAAGTTTTCACTTACTCACGTTGGCATAATATTCTCATTAATGAGTAGTAATAAAATAAATGATACTGTCGTACAAAAAGTTGCTAGGTGTCACTATTGATAGCAAGATGACTTTCATATATCACATATACAGCTTTGCATCTTCATCTTTTACATCATTGGGATTCATAATAAGAAACTCGAAAGATTTCACGAATATTGAAACTTTGAAGCTTCTATTTAACTCGTTTGTCAGAAGTAAATTGGAGAATGCTGACGTAGTCTGGAGTCCCCACTGTATCGTTCATATTAATAAACTTGAATATATTCAAAGAAAATTTTTAAAATACTTAAAGCTACCCCGAGGACAGTATTTATCCGCTTGTTGTAATTAGGAAAGATATTTTGTTAAATAAACATTCACGTAATTCACTTCAAACTCGCCGAGAATTACACGGAATTGTAATTCAGTTTAAACTATTAAACAGTAAATTTGCTCTGATGTATCAAAACTCATTGAGCTGCGGAGCTCCTTCTAAATCAACCCGACTTCACCCAACATTTTATATCAAAGCTTCACGTACCAATCTATTAGTGTATTCACCTATTAATGCCATAGGAATTATAATCTTTTACAGGATAATATTGACATTTTCTATTGCAGAATTAAGGATTTAAAGTGTATATATGAACATAATTCGTAATACTTCTGTTGTTGCAGAATCCTCATTGTCAATATTCCGACTGTGTATGTGTAATTGGGCATTTGTCCTGTTGAGTTTTGTAAATAAATAAATGAATATATAAATAAACTCTGGCATATTCTATAGGAAATTCTTCCCAGTTTTCTGTAAATAATATTAGTTTTGGAAATTTTAAATTTTATAATTATAATATAATTGGTGAAGCACTCGTTAATATCAGTTAAAATAACTTCACATTTATCTTACGACCCGTCGATTCTAAGTCGAAGGCAAGCAACCAAAACAAATTTATTTTAAATTTAATGTATATTAATGTGTCGAGCCAAATACTTTTGTCATACTCAACGAGTTTTAAGTAAACATTGGGTGTGTAAACTACGCTCAACGAGTTTTGAGTAAACAGTTGTTGAAGAACTCATCGAATTTGTATGACAGAATAATAGGAGTTTTGCTGCTTTTGCTATACTCTACCCAAGCACCATTTTCAGATACAGTTTAGAGACATATTTCGTAGTGGAAAACAGTTTTGTAACTGTTTTGATTCCTATATGAAATGCAATAGCTCATTCGTATTTCCGACATTTTTCGGAAATTGTTAGGTACCTGCTTAACTTTTCCATATATCACAAAAATATTATTCAATAGTTTAGTAACTGTTTCTACCATTACGTGCTATTTTTCATTGGTACGATTGTTCGAAGACATTTAACATACTGCAGCATCTGTTACCATACAGAAAATTCACATCGGGTGTCGCAACAGTTTTAAACATCTACGTATCTGATCTAGAGGACAAGGCTCGAAATATAATTATAAAATTAAACGAACTTACCTTAAGTGAAGTTCTATTATAATTATATGAAGCGCCTTGTCCAAATAGGTCACTCCCATCCCTCCCTGTTAATAATTTGCTTTTCTTTGGATTCCCGTGATCTATTCAACACTAGCATGGCTTTAAAATAATGAGAAGACTACGCAATATATGGGCATGAGGAAAGGGACAGCTGGTGTCGAAATTTGTTAGCTTTGAAATGTGTGGTACCACTTAGCAGAAATGGGTATACTACTACGTATGTGATCTATTCGGACAGGGCGATTCATATAATTATAATAGAACTTCACTTAAGGCAAGTTCGTTTAATTTTATAATTATAATGTATATTAATTTGTCCTTCCCAGGCACTCGCAACGGAACCAGCCAGACATCCATGGTGCTTCGCACTTCGGGAGTTTAAGGGCTGGATGGGATTTTAAAAAAAATTATACGAAAATGTTAACTTATGTTCGCAGAATGAAATAAATTAAATAACAAATAACTTAGGAACACGTAAAAGAAAAATGAATTTCAAAATAATGTAAAAAGCGTGTGTACAAATAATATCTGTAGAATGTATGTGGCTGATCTGTACGGGAAATTTGTTGGCTAAAAACCCGTTCTAAATTATTATAACGAGATAGAACGGCTATACCAGACCGCACAATTTTTATTTTAAAATATTAAGATTATTTAAATGATTCTGGTATCTAATGTAAATTATGATTAGGAAGAGGAACATTTTGAATAATCACAAAATATAAGAAACATAAACCAATGGCAGAAGGAAAAGAGTTAAAGATAAAAAATTGTGACACGATAGCTCAGCCTGCTAAGCGTGTTAGTGGTAAATGCGCTTAGTGAGACTGTCTATCGTGTTCCGGGTTCGATCCCAGCTTCTGCTCAGGCCATGTTTGTGGGTAATGTATGTTGTTTGCGTTTCTTCAAATGTGTAACTCCTTTCCGGACAGTCTAGGCTTTAATTTCATGGATTGTCTACTATATGTGGTGTGTTTATGTTGTAGCCTAAGAGCTGGCTACGGAAATTAAAAATGATAAGGTGCAGTGAAAACGTATAATTAATTTATGTATAATGTTATGTAAAAACCCTGCCCTCCTTGACAGATGAAAAGTACGTAAATCTGCAGCCAGGTCAAACGCGTTAATTTTTAATCAAAATAATATCTTTGAATGCAGTTCTGAAATTTTGTGTAGTTACAGTTTTCAACTGTAAAAATTGGGTAAAATGCCAGAAGTCTAGATCGGGGATTAAACGTTGCCAGTCGGTAAAGTTGTGAGAAAATTGTTCAAGTCATTAAAATGGCTATTTTGTTTCTATATTTTAAATCTTCCTATTCTTCCGGGTTTTCCGGTTATTAACGTACCTGTGACGATAGTGGAACAAAGAACAAATCTAATTCGCGAGATGTCAAAAGACGCTATTTTTCGTTCACTTCTGTCGACTCGAATTTTCGATTTCTCCCATGCAATTAACGATGCCGTGAAAATGCCAATTTCGATCTTTCCATATCGAAATTAGGAGGCTTTCCTGCTGATGTGTTTATTTAGTTATAAAGATTTAAAAATTACATGTTTTGTTTTTTCCGGAAATATGAAATGTACACTGAGAGTGAGAAACAGTCATAAGTTCAGCGATTATCAAACTGTGTGTTTGACGACGAATATTATTTATTCCCGTGAACTAACACCACTCTAAATATGAAAAACGTCTTTACGTAAATTATTTTAGTTATTTTAAGTGGTAAATAGTGGATATTCATCCATCAAACGAACAATGTCAAACCACTAAGTCTTACAATTTTGTAGTATGTACATATTACACATTTTAGAATATAATGAATATAGGATCGCGTATCTCAATCGGTAAGATACTCGAGCAGCAATAAATGTATAAACCGTACCAAACTTATAGCAGTTTAAGTCGTAAAACAGAGAAGCGTTCGATCTAATAAAGCCATGACGTTCGTCTGTTCGACAAGAAAATAAAATATTAGAAATTTTCCACCAAGGCTACAAATATTAGGTGTTCTCACTATGTGCAAATGTGCTTTTTTGATATTATTAAAATGAAGTACTTGTTATACTAAAGCACTTATTGATATTTAAACAGCATTCTATCGTCCATGAAACTAAAATTTCAACAAATAAATAACATAAAGTTTTAGTACATTATTTTCTTAAATCGCATCTAAAAATTGTTAAACACGACATTTTATTCACTTTATTGACGTTTTACATGTAATTAAATAAGTAACGCCTGCCTAATACGGGATTTGTAAAAGCTACTTTAGGAAATTTATCTGCAAAATAACGTGTCTATAACACAAAATGACACTGACAATATAACTGATGGCGTCATGAGTGCGTAGTGAATTGATGTAGTGTTTTTGGCGAAAAAATTTCAATACAAAATTAAAATGGCTTATTTTAAGGTATTATTCGACTGTTTCTCTAAATTCAAGTATTTTTAACTATAATAAAGCATTATCTTTACAGTGAAAGTGAATATAAAATTTGTGAAAACACCTAATTGGGGAGACATAAGTAAATTCTCTTGCTGATTAAATTGTATTGGCTGAATTCTTATTGAATACTTCTTGTTAGTTAAACCTTATTGAACAGCAGGCATGTACATTTGCTTGCAAATAAAATAGTACATTATTAATATTATTATCTAAGTTGCCGGCTACTGTGGAAATAAAACACGAGGAAAATTGGACGCCGGAACTTTTGACTCGAAGCACTGCCAATACCAATAAGAAAAAAATGGACAAAAACAATTTTATGAAGAATTTAATTTTCTATAAAAAAGTAGTGGTGGCATATGTCTGTCGTCAATACCTTAGGAGTGAGAGTGATTGAAAGTTAAATAGAAAATTTACAGTTGTCCAGTGCTCGACTTTCAACAATCTTCTCGCCGAAAGTATTTAAGATAGACATATGCTACCAGTGACATTTTTATAGAAAATTAAATTTTTTGTAAAATTGTTTACGTCCATTTTCTTCGTAACTCTAGCGGATTTTACAGCGTTTCAAATTAAACGTGCAGGTGTTCAGTTACTGAAGAAACCATGGTGGAAAGACAATTCTTCCAAAAGCGCAAGCCCTTCGACAGTGTTGTAAGTCTCTATCTTCGTCGTACAGCTGCATTAAAATGAAATGAAAGGAGGTACACAGATTAATGACAGACGTCGTAGTAATTTCCCGCATTCCGACAGTGTAAAACAAGAGATTCACTTGTTGACGGCATTTCGTTGCTTGGCTGGACACTTTTACAACTCAGAATGCTATAAGTTTGGTATAATGTATAAATGGGGTGGTTGCGAGTAAAATCTCGATCCTCGCTTCTACTTTTTTTTAATTTAAGCTCTAGTAAAAGTTAATAATTTTCTTTCTAAAATTTTCATTTTATTAAGCCGCGCCGCGAGTTTTGTTAAAACTTTATTTTCCCCAAAAATGTGTCTTTTATTACAACTAGCGCGTGTTTATCTCTAATGCAATCGACTTTTCTTACGTTATATATTAATACACGAATGGTGAAACGTGCGTCGAAGAGATAAAATGTTCAAGTGTAGTGTGGTATTGTTCATGAAAACGTGTCGTAAATTGTTAAGTGTAGTGTTCAAGTGTAGTGTTCAAGTCTTTTAGTGTTTATGAAAATGTGCCAATGCGTTGTTCTTTCAGAATTATGTTAATTTATTTGTTTTAAAATTATTGTTAATTTTTTTAATATATATTTTGCCAACCAGAATATTTATTTATTACCGCTAAAAGAAAAATAATTTATTTTCGTTATCCTCATAGAGATTTCAGATTTCTATATTATATGAAATATTTTATTTTTACTAACATCATTTTCCCTACTAATACTACGATCCTATCCTTTCCTGGCAAGAAATGCCCATACCTCCCCATGGTTCTTACTGGACTGTAACAATATTAGTCTTTGATTTCTTTTTCTGATAACTCATTGTTATTGACTGAATTGGGAAATTCATTTTTGTTATCAGTTTCATTTGTGCCCGAGCCTATATACCTACAGTGTCCACCATAAAGTTGGCTACATAGGGGGAAAAATTTGTATTATTGAGATTTCTAAAAAATTCATTCTATATATATTCTCTGTTTACATGCAAATACCTTTATTCAACTAAAATACATAAAGTTTTGTGAAATAGACACAAGAATTTCTGATTTTTCATATAGTAATTAATGGTCTGGTAAAATTTGCACTTTTTATTTTCCTCATATCTGTTTCAATTGATATATAGAGTCCTTGTTGTATTCTATGCATTTTTTCTTAATAACATTTTTCGATATCTTAACAATTTGACCCATTTTTCGGTAAGATCGTCAATTATTTTTCACAGTCCTGCCAAAACGGTGATCACATGACACGTGTCAAAATGTAATTTTTTGTTGTCGGACATGCATAAAGGAACTCCCAATAGAGTTTTTTAGAAATTCTTTCCCATATGTAGCCAACTTTATAGCGGACACTGTATAATCCGAATTCCACTAAAATAACGAAGTTGCTAAATTTATAATCTTAACACTTTATGACAACTTCTTTCCTATTTTTTTATAACTATTTATCGACATCCTTGCTGTTACAGGAAAGAACCGTTTGAGAACTACTGGCATTTCTTATGCATCAAATAAAATCTTAGTTCAGACGTTCTAGCGGCCATGACACAAGTCAGCTTAAATTGTAACCCGACTCTATTAACGAATTTATTTCATTTCGTATAGATAATATTACGTGTTACACTATACAGGGTTTCAATGGAATTATTAGACAAGCCGAGTTTTCAAGATGTAAGTCTTAAATTAGGACGTAGGTAATATATACTAAAATCGGAAAACTTTCCATAATTTCACACTTTTCCATCAGTTCCGGTTTCTCAGGGAACGGCAGCATCTTCGAAATTTTAAATGGAACACCCTGTATATTTTTATATTTTTGGGTTCCGGAGACAATTTTAAGTAATATTGCGTAGTTTTAAAAATGTTTTGAGACTACCTGATTTTTTAAGGCTATTTTAATTTTTGCATATAGTCTGCAGTGGATATATTCAAATCAATCATATGGACCAAAACAGCTAGAGAAAAATGTAAATCTGAGATTTTTCGAATTAGTTTAGTAGCTACGACAAACCAAAATTTCCTAAATCACTAATCTGTAATTATGTCAACTTTCTCACACGGCAACATCTTGGAGACATCCAGCAGTTAAATGCTAATGTTCACGATAAATTCATTGAGACCTTCAAAGAGAAAATCGGTTTGATATTAACCCAAATACACAAGTTCTTTGGCGGATAATGATAAAATATCGAGAAAATACACTTATCCAGTAAACATGCCGTGGAAATTGAATAAACCTATATTCAAAACATTCATTTTGTCAACAAAACAACGTTGCAAATAAAAGAAGTGTGCTGTCCGCAATGATTTGCTTTAACAATAAAAAACATTAAAGGATTAATTAAATGGTAGCAAATGATCAAAGTCCATCCCCCTTCTTCTTGATATTATCTGGCACGATCAATGGTGTCTGGCATGAAATTTCGCAACATAGCAGGACTTACACCTGCAAAAACTTCGTGGTGTGTAAAAAACTCGTTCTTTCACATAACCACACATAAAAAGATTTTAATATGGCCATTCCCTAGAAAGAGACATCCAACAGGGAAATAGTTTTTGGCCATAACTTTTTCTTCTTAGTACGTATATTACTATAAGAGTACCTAAGTAGAACTATAACAATACTATTACTATGAATTTTCACTCAATAATTTCAGTGGTTTGCAAAATACCTAGATTCAAATTTAAAAAT
The DNA here is from genome assembly GCA_963583905.1 of Stenurella melanura. NCBI lineage: Eukaryota > Metazoa > Arthropoda > Insecta > Coleoptera > Cerambycidae > Stenurella > Stenurella melanura. Next base: position 43,173,501 of record OY757315.1, on the reverse strand, counting down.
TATGTTAATCTTCCTATTTTATAGTTTTAAATCCAGCTATTGTCACATATCAAAATTAAGAACTACTTTTCTATGCAAATTTGGCAAAGTATATTATTAGTATATTCCCTATAAATAAATACAAAAATGGAAAACCTAAATTAAAGAATTTCCAAATTTAAATCTATAATAAATAAACTAAATTCAATATCATTTATTTTCTAATCTATAAAATATAAAGTATTAAAGCATTCATAACATAGTAAAGGACGTAGAGTATCAGATTACAGTTACTAATTAATAACATCAGGTCATTAGTTTCCGAGCGCTTTACGTATGTAGGGAATATGCCGATCAAGCATTTATGAATCATATAAATAGCCCAGAATGAATGGGCAGTGGCAGTCCATTCTGAATGGACTGCCACTGTCCATTCATTCTGGGCTCTACGTTCTTTAATATGTTATGAATGCTTTAATACTTTATATTTTATAGATTAGAAAATAAATGATACTGAATTTAGTTTATTTATTATAGATTTAAATTTGGAAATTCTTTAATTTAGGTTTTCCATTTTTGTATTTATTTATAGGGAATATGCTAATAATATACTTTGCCAAATTTGCATAGAAAAGTAGTTCTTAATTTTGATATGTGACACTATTTTGCAAACCACTGAAATTATTGATTGAAAATCATAGTAATAGTCTTATTATAGTTCTACTTAAGTACTCTTATAGTTTTTTTTTAAATATACGTACTAACAAAAAAAGTTATGGGCCTAAATAATAAATATTTCCCTATAGGAAATAAACGTTAATAAATTTTATTAAAAAAATTATTTGGCATACCTATCCATCGGATCTTTTTATACATTACTGCAAGAGTATTATGTGAAAGAGCTTTTACCGATTTCATTGGACAACTCTTTATGTTCCGACTTCATATACAGTGTGTCCCAGGATAGATGTCACAAGAGGTGTAATGGACCAAAAATTTTGGAATTTTGGAATGGCATTGGGGATTGAGTCCTGCTAGTGGCAAATCTTAAAAATTACTTGATTTGGTGTTCTACAGGGTCTTTTATAAGCAAAGTTGTAAAAATCACCACTAATAAAGTACCTTTATTTTTCAAGATATGAAAAAATTCCACTAAGAAAAGTTATTTAGAATGCAGTTTTATACCTCTATACCAAATTTCAGGAATATAACATTATTTTTTTGAAACTTCCCATTTTTTCAATAAATTAGTATTTTATTTTGAACCATTCTATTAAAACTGCATAGAAATTATTTTTTGTGAATTAATATTTAATGTTATGTAAAAGCTAAAATTAGGCTATGAGAAAAGCAGTGGATACACATTTATCATTTATTATTGACATATCTGTCAAACGTATTATCCTTAATTTCTGTTTCAAATTAACATAAGAAATTAAATGAAAATGGTACTCACAGTGCGTGAAAAAATTTATATTGTGCAATGCTATGGAATTGGCGGTGAAAACTCGCTAAGAGAAGTGGTAAGCCAATTTAATTTGAAATTTCCAAACACTGCTTTGTCACGTACACAGGCTATGAGAGTAATTAAAAAGTTTCCGGCTACTGGTAGTGTTCTTAACATGAAAAGAAAAATAGAAGCATATAATAAAGACAATGTTGGGGCTATTATAGCTCATGCCTATGGTATAGAAAATCCTAGAATGCCACTAAGAGAGAGGTCAGCTCTTATTAATATTAGCAAGTCTGAACTCCAAAGAATTTACAAGGCAAAGAAAATTAGGGCATATAAAGCAAATTATAAACATACGCTTGAGGAGGGAGATGGCCGTAGGTTGGATTTTTATTTGACCATTGGAGAAAAAATCATGGAAGAGAGATTTTTTCTTCATTTCATAATTTTCTCAGATGAATCCACATTCACAACATCTCAGAATTGTCGGTTTTGGGGTTCTGAAAATCGTAATTTTAGAATTCATTGTAGAAGACAATATTATAAAAAAGTGAATGTGTCGTGTGTCGTTTCTTATCACGTTGAAGTTATTGGACCTTATTTCACTGAGGGAAGGTTAAACCAGCACACTTATTTACAGCTTCTGGAAATGTTTTCTGACGAACATTTAAATATTTTAAGAGATAAGCCTTTAGTTCATTTTCAACATGATGGTTGCCCTGGCCACTCCACAGAAATGGTTAACCGGTGGTTGAATTTAAATTTTGGAGAAAATTGGATTGCCAGGAATGGACCGATCAAGTGGTCGGCGAGATCCCCAGACCTATTAATATTGGATTTCTTTTTATGGGGTCGCCTCAAGCAGTTGGTTCACGCTGAACCACTTCCTAACGATGTAGCAGTATTGAAGCAGAGAATTACAAATGCCGTAAACTCCATACCGTTAGATCATATTCGAAACAGTGTTAAGGACTTCAGGCGAAGATGGAAATGTGTGTGGATGTGGGAGGTAGCTACGTCGAATAATAAAAAAATTGTAAACTTTGTTCTGTATTGGTCAATAATTAATTTGTTTGTGACTCTGTTATGTTTTTGACATTTATTACTTGTTATAATTTTTAAACTTCATAAATCTCCTGTTAGTAATTGTTTCTTGTTTTACAATTAGGTCGATTAACATTATACCTTCTTACATCTGGTATATTCAGTTTTTTATTTACCAATAGCCTACTTTTTGAGATGATTAACATTTGCTCCTACATAACTTTACCTAAATATGAATTCAACTCTTAATTCGCAAAAAATGGGAAGTTTCAAAAAAATAATTTTATATTCCTGAAATTTGGTCAAGAGGTATAAAATTGCATTCTAAATAACTTTTCTTAGTGGAATTCTTTCATATTTTGAAAAATAAAGGTAATTTATTAGTTGTGATTTTTACAACTTTGCTTATAAAACACCCTGTAGAACACCAAATTAAGTTATTTTTGGTATACTTTAGTTTTACAACAAGCAGGACTCAATCTCCAAATACCATACCAAAATTCCAAAATTTTTGATCCATTACACCTCTTGTTACATTTATCCTGGGACACACTGTATGTACTATTCTTACATGCAATCATTTTATATTTGAAAATAGGACAATCCAGTAGCCACATGTTTCTTGTTTCACTTAAGCTTTGTTGAGTTCAGTGTCATTAAGTAGTTCAAAAGTTACAAATTTAGTGTAGCGCGTCCGAGACCGTGCATGCTTCGCGAGCCGTACTTATGTGTCGCCATGTTCCATTCTCGTACGTTAAAGAAGAAAATCTGGAGCCTACATTTTTGATAATACAGAACAACTATATACACGTTATTGATGTAAAATTTCCCCCTCTATCGCCTAGTGGTATTAGTTTTTTAATATATTTTTTCTATTATTCGAGTTATTGGCCAAAAACCGAATTTCGGCCAATATTTTCGATTTTTTTAGGGGTCGCCGGCACCTTAAAGCTCTAAACTTTTTTTATCGTATTCTACATCAACGATAGTACTCATTCTGAATAATTCAGCCATATAACATTTAGTGATCGGATTTTATCCATTCCTGTCTCTGACAACTGGGTCAATAATAGGTTTCCACCGTTGTATTCCTGCCTTAACAGAGTCAAACATTCTATAATTGTCCAATGTGCGTTTTACAGTGTTTGGTGATAGTTTCTGTTTCTGTGGGTATCGAGTAGTAAATGTGTTAGTGCAAGTCCACTACGGAGCATCGACCCTCACACCAACTCGCACCAAAATTCATATCGACTGTATTATCAAAAATGATGGAGGCCACTACGCCGCACTGTCTAGCGCACCGCCAGTGCTGTGCTATGCTTGGTGCAAGGGTCGGTGCGAGGGTCGGTGCTCCTTAGTGGACTTAGACTTACATGCTCTTGCTATTACTTTATCACATTCCTACAAATAATAAACAAATTTAGAATGTCTCCGTGAGTGTAATTTAAACGTGCTGGTATTTTTTGACATAAGAAAATGACTGATATTGATGATTGTTTCTAATCATGGCTAAGTAGATAATTTCTACTAAAAATTCACAGATCTTGCATCTTTCGCAAGTATCTTAAGCGTATTGAAAATACCAGATGCAACTATACTGCTCTTGGAGTCCAAGAATGGATGGCTAGGATGATAGGCATTTTCAGCATTTGCATTAGGTACCATTAGCGATCAGTGATAAAATTTAAAAAAAAACGGTTTTATCATATTTAATAATACAACTTGGGTTCATTGTAATTGGACCCATGTTCATTGATGATTTTTTTTTAGATTAACCCAGCTATCATCTGTCAGATTATGTCATAAAGCTTGTAGAACACCCTGTATAGTGCTTTTCTAGTGTACTTTTTTATATCATACTTAGATGTGTTTGACAATTTTATTTACATAATTTTGAATATATTTGTCCATACGATCGAATTAAGCTAGTCCATGTTTATTTTGTTTTTTTAATGTTAATTTGAAAGTGACATACGATATGGCAGTGTCGGCATGTATCACAAGAGACCATTAAGTTTAGGAGTGTTGACGTTTATATTTTAGTTTCGAGATACTGCTTGGATTGTTATTGAAACGTGACATCCCTAATAGCTTAGCGTTGAGTGAACGGTACGGTTACAAGGCTGGCGCAGCGGCCTAGACAGATCTGTCGCTCTCGATACACCCAGTAGTATTTTCAATACTAAAATTCTAGAACATTTAAGAAAATCGAGAATATCTCAGAAAGTTGTAATTTTAACCGCTACAATGCTAATGCTATAGAAAAGGGAATATAATTGTACATAACATGTTATAAAGAAACAAAGGGTGTTCTGTTTGAAATAAAAGAGTTTTTGAGGTATGAATTTGACAAAATGTAACGTGAAAAATGGAACACTTGTTGTAATATTATTGAATTTATTTAAATGTATAATGTACTTACCTTGTGTTCTTTCTACGTGCCGAGGAGCAAATAAGGATCTCCTACACGAAGAAAGTTATAACGATTCTTACAAACCGTTGCACCTGTCAATTTTATTATAAAATGTCAAATATCTTCGAAACTGCTAAGTTTAGATACAGAGTATGCTACATGCTTGGACTCAGAATTGTATGGTAATTGCGGAAAGTTGAAAGTATATAGGGTGTTCTATTTAAAATAAGCAGGGTGGCATCGACTTCCGGTATAACCGGAAGTACAACATGCATGTAATTGTTTTGGTTGGATTGGCTATACTGATTTTAGTAACTCCTTAAATGTTCAAAATTCTTCGTTGCATGCTTTTCCCAATATCCTTGAGACACCCTGTATAACTAGTAATTGTTAGACATGTGTTTCCTGGCGACTCCGCCAAAATGTAGAAAATTTGCTTACCGCTTTTTGCTCATCTTATGCTAGACATAGCTTGTGGAAATTAATACTGAACCATCGCCGAGCCATACTCTATAATTTCCATAGAAGTCGCTTGCTCCACTTCATAGAAATATTTGAACCAACATAAAGAACATACATACATATCGAATTGAGAACTTTCTTAAAAAAAAAATTAAAGTCGATTTATTACGTAATTAATTTTGACTTCAATTACATTTTTTTTCTTTGAATAGCCTAACGGAAAGTACTAATGTTTTATTTATAATATGTTTTGAATGGTTTGACGTGGAGTTTTGAACCTACAGATCAGAAATAAAACTGTTGACCTCTCTTTAATGTTACTAGGAATGATATAATTTAATAAAGGGAAGTAAATACGCCGCAAAAAACTAATTGAATTATTATGATCAAAATATTTTCTCTGTTTCAATTACTGTTTGCGCATTGCCAGGTCGCTTTACATAAACAGTACTTGAAAAATAAACTATCAGCAACTACGTCAAGAATAAAAAACGTGCATACATCAATTATAATCGTTGTCATTAGTATAATGTAATAATGTTTAATTGATTTTCTTAATAAAATTTCCTTAATAAGATTCTTGAAATTTAATTTTTTATTGTACTTTTTTGGCGAGATGAAGCATAAATTTAAAATTTATTAAGTATCGTGGGTTAAAAAAACCGTAACAAAGTCCGAAATTAAAACGCCGATTATTTCAGTGTAACTCGTAGGCTAACTATTTTTATGTATGTATGTATGTATGTATGTAGGTATGTTTTTTATGGTTGGTCAATCATCACTATAGAATGGCTTAAGCGATTGTATGAAATCAGAGCCCTGGTCCTTTATTATACCTGTTTGATTTGATCAAAATATGTATACCAAGTGACTCAGTCAATAGAGACACTCTTGTAACTTTTGACTGGGTAAATGGATTATTTTGAAATTCGATGCAGTGATATGAAAACGAATCAAATTATGTGACGTATAATCGCAAAATAGCCGATTTCCGGTTTCGATAACATGGAAATCAAATACTTAAATGAGACAACATATACAGGGTGTTTCACCGGGAACTGAATTGATCGATATAGAGAAAAGTACGAATCTGAAATTTTTGAAAATTTAGATAGTTACTAATGTCGGTGTGGCCAATTCAACTAAAATAATTAGAAGAATGGGGTACTTCAGGTTATACTGGAAGTCGATACCAGCTTGCTTATTTTAAATAGAACACTCTATGTATTCTCGATTTTTCGAGATGACAATAAAATTCTGAATTTAGGCATGTAGCACACTCTATATCTAAATCCAGTAGTTTCGAAGATATTTGACATTTTATAAAAAATTTGCCAGGTGTAACGGTTTGTAAGAACCGTTATAACTTTTTCTGTGTAGGACATCCTCGTTTGCTCTTTTGCACGGAGAAAGAACACAAGGAGAAGTACTACAACTGAAATAAATTCAATCATATCATACCAAGCGTTCCGTTTTTCGCGTTACATTTTGTCAACTTCAAACCGCGAAAACTTGTTTAGGTCAAATGGAACACCATGTATTTTTTATTAATTAATTCCCTTTTTTCTTTAACCCCATTGAGGGGTTAAAGTTTTCAACTTTTTGAAATATTTGCGATTTTATTAGAAATTCATGAATTGTTGTAATCATTTCATCAAAATAGCCATGATTAGAAACAACCAGTCATTATCTTATGTCAAAAAATGCCAGCACGTTTAAATTATACCCACGAAGACTTTCTAAATTTGTTTATTATTTATGGAAAATGTGATAAGGTAATATCAAGAACTTGCAGCACATTTGCTACTCGAAATCAAGAGAAACGGAAACCGTCACCAAACACTGCAACACGCGTACTGGAAAATTTTAAAAATTATGGCTCTGTCAAGGCAAAAATGCAAAAAAGAAAGCCTATTGTTGATGACAAAAACATTGAAATAGTCATTCTGGGATATTTTCATGCCTTTCCAAGGATGTCATTAAGACAAACTGCTTTGGAATCGGGACTATGCAAGGATTCAATTCACAGAATCTTATTAAAACATAAGTCTCACCCGTTTCCATTCCATGTGGTTCAAGAATTAAAAGAGACAGATTTACCAAGAAGACAGAATTTTTGTGAGTTTATTCTAATAAGGTCTGAGGGTGACGATTCTTATTTGGGAAATATTATATGGACAGATGATGCAAAATTTACTAAAAATGGACTTTTTAAATAGACACAATTCGCATTATTGAAGTGACTCAAATCCTCATATGTTCAGAGAGCGGAACTTTCAATAAAGTTGGCAGTTCAATATTTACTGTGTCATAAGAAACGATAGAGTGGTGGCATTACAATTTTATCAGGAAAATTTAAACGGTAAATTACATTTTCTAATCTGCTAATATGTATAGGTAAATTTTTGCTTTTTTTTAGGTGAAAGATATCTGAATATCTTACAAAATTTGAATAATAACTATTTAGATAATTTACCTCTCGCCGAATATAGAAACATTTTTTATCAGCACGACGGTGCTCCCCCACATAACGCATGTTTAATTAATAATTATTTACAAAAAACTTGTTATGATCAATGAATTGCCAATACTGGACCTTTCTTATGGCCTGGATTATTTTATTTGGGGAACTATTAAAAATAAAGTTTATGAGAGCCCATTAACAACCATTGAAGATTGTATGCAGAGAGTAAGAAATGCATTTCAATACATATCACATTATTCAATTAGAAGAGCTACCCATAAGGAACTAATCCGAAGGTGCGAAAAATGTGTCGAGGTTCGAGGGCGAAATTTTGAGCAATTATTAAATTAAAATGGAATCATGTTTTAAATTGATCTTATCTCTGCTATTTTAGTTCATGCCATATCTTCAATTCGATTAATACGCATGTTACAGCGTTAGTGTTATTTTCCGTTTTTGTGGATATCGAGTAGCAAATTGGCTGCAAGTTCTTGATATTACCTTATCACATTTTCCATAAATAATAAACAAATTTAGAAAGTCTTCGTGGGTGTAACTTAAACGTGCTGGCATTTTTGACATAAGATAATGACTGATTGTTTCTAATCATGGCTATTTTGATGAAACGATTACAACAATTCATGAATTTTTAATAAAATCGCAAATATTTCAAAAAGCTGAAAACTTTAACCCCTCAATGCTAATATCAGAAAAAAGGGAATTCAATTCTACACAACTTGACGTAAAATAATACAGGGTATTCTGTTTGACCTAAACAAGTTTTCGCGGTTTGAAGTTGACAAAATGTAACGCGAAAAACGGAACGCTTGGTATGATATTATTGAATTTATTTCAGTTGTAGTTCTAGTAGTTCTCCTTGTGTTCTTTCTCCGTGCCAAAGAGCAAATGAGGAAGTCCTACACAGAAAAAGTTATAACAGTTTTTGCAAACCGTTGCACCTGTCAATTTTTTTATAAAATGTCAAATATCTTCGAAACTGCTGGGTTTAGATATAGGGTATGTGACATGCCTGAACTCAGAATTTTACTATCATCTCGAAAAGTCGAAAATATATACGGTATTCCATTTAAAATAAGCAAGTTGGTATCGACTTCCGGTATAACCGGAAGGTAGATGTCATTTATGCCGACTTCTCAAGGGCGTTCGACAGACTTGACCACAGTATTTTACTAAGTAAGCTCTCTGATTTCGGCTTTAACCGAGATTTAATTATATTCTGTTCGTCCTACTTAAAACGTAGAAACCAATATGTTCAATATCGTGGGCATAAATCTGATAGAATAGTTTGTACTTCCGGAGTACCACAAGGGTCAGTATTGGGCCCCCTACTTTATTTTGTTTATAAATGACATCGTCTGAATCTGACTGTTTGCTACTACAAGCTGATATGGATCTAATAAGCGATTGGTGCAACGCATACCTCCTACCTCTCAACACTGCTAAATGTAACGCTGTCACAAATACTAAAAAATTGAATCCTGTACTGCGGGAATACAATATAAATCAGGTACAATTAAATAGACCAGAGTTATTTGAAGATCTGGGCATAACTGTTGATAGTAGGCTGAGCTTTACACAGCACATCAATATCATTGTATCATCAGCTTACAAAATCATGGGCTTTATCATTAGAAACTCCGGTGAGCTCAACAACATCGACACATTAAAAATGCTATTTACGTCTTTTATGCGTTCGAAGCTTGAGTACGGATCTGTCATATAGAATCCTAATTACGCTTTACATAGTGAAGCTATCGAGAAATTCATAGATGATTTTTAGAATCTATGTCATTTAAGGAGGATAAAAACCTATCCACCAATAGGATTTGCGCATGATAAGCTAGTAGAGAGGTTCAATGCTGATGAACTGATCAGAAGGCGGATTATTCACTCTGTTATGTTTTTCGCATAAAGTTATCAATGACAAAATAAAGTGCCCTGAACTATTGGCGAAAGTTAATGCGCTTGTTCATATTCCACTGGTGCGAACAAGAGGGTCCAACAGCCAGGACCAGGGGAGGTTTGCTAACATCGCCAATACCGTCCGCATTTGCGGGGGGGATAGGCGAAAAAGCAGGCCCACCCCTTACGAGACCGGTCCAGGTCTACAGCGATGATTGGTGCAAAGAGCTCAAGCTCGACCCCTAATCATCCGAGACCGTCATCTTTAGTCAAGAATATTGGCGGTGCGAAAAAGATTAACTAATATTTTTTATTTACCCACACCAAGCACAAATCTATTAGAGTTCTCGCCTATGTATGTTATGTGCCACAACTGGCACGATATTCGGGATAAAAATAACCTTTTCAACTGCAATGCAGCAGATATAAGAACTGTCTGCTTTAACAGTTAATTCATCGTATGTGTAATTATCTCTTACCTATATGTACATTTATAATCTTGTTATGTTGTGTATTATTGCTATATTAAGTATTTTGCTACAGTGTATTTTTTCCTACCCTGTAATTGGGACATTGTCTTGTTGGGTAGTGTATAGTAATAAATAAATAAATAAATTAATTAATTTATTTATTATTATTAATCATAAAAGGCCGTGACTTGTTCAAAATTACTAAGCATTGGTCTGCCAACACCTGTAACATATCTCTTAAAATATTAGGATTAAATAGAATTTACTCTGTATTAAGTTCCGCGATATTAGTTTTCCATCGATTTTTTTTTTAATGGAACTCCTATGGTAAATTAGACATTTGAATGATAAAAAGAGTGAGAGATGTGCATAATGTCTACTTTCTCTTTAAAATAAATCAGTAATTAAAAAATGTTGGCCCAGAGTAGGGTTGATTTCTCAATGCTGCATAAAGAGAATGAAATATAAACGATCTCAACATAATTGTAACACCTACATGATTTTTCAGGCTTTGATACTCGACGTCTTAAATTACCATTGCATGTCTTTTTAAAAGCTTTTATTTAACTTGCAAAATTTGCTAGTTCTAACTAAGCTAGAGCTTTGAAGTTTGACATACGTGTATAAGTCCGGTGACAATGCAATATAGTATATCTATTATGTTTCTAAATCCAATATGGCAGACGTCCAAGATGGCGAATCACCTTTTTTTCTTCACAACCCTCTTGATATGCGTATCAAATGAAAGGGTTTGACGGGTGAAACACGATAAACTATGTGACGTCATTCTGAACTCAATATGGCGAAAGCCCCAAAATGGCGGATTGTCTTTTTCTTCACTACACACACACACACACAACAAATGAAAAGGTGTGACGAATAAAATATGATAAATTATATAACGTCATTTTAAATCTAATATATCGGACGCCCTAGGATCGCGGATTACCTTTTTTTTCACAACTTTCTTGACATGGGTATCAAATTATAGGGTTTTGTCTGTCTGTTTGTCTGTGTTTTTATTATGATAGGCACGACCTGATTCTACACCCAGGATACAGAGTATGGTCGATTAGGCGTGCAACAAACGGAAACTTTTTTTTAGTTGCACAACCAAAGTTTAAATGCCGCCGAAAGTTATTGCATGTCCGATAACCGTTTCAGCTACACTTAAAATGGCTTCGAGTATACAGGGTAGGGCAAAAATATGAAAATCGTTCAAGAGTAAAGTGCGCTTATGTCGAAAAAAAATATTGATAAAAAATATTTTTTTATTTAAAAAAACTGTACTAAAAACTAAAAAATAATCTTTTAAAATCCATATACCTGGAAAACAAAAGATTTGGGGGCTGTCAATTGAGCAAAGTAACTATGCAATAGTGCTATATGATCGTTCCCAAAGCTTTTTGTTTCCACGTGTATGAATTTTAAAAAATTATTTTTTACTTAGTACAGTTTTTTTTTAATAAAAGCTTTTCCTTGAAAAACATTTTTTTTTATGTAGTTTTTCCTATTAATAGAGAGTTATTGCAAAACGAAAAGGAGCTGACTTTATTAAAAGAAACTATAAATAAGTATCCTGTATTCCAATTTATCATCCATTTTTAAAGTGAGTTATTGCAACGGTGTCCTCCTCATACCTTATGTAGATACTTTATTTTGACAATTATCCCTAACATAAAAAAGTCCTAGTTGGGCATTGCCGGTGCCGGTATTATTATCATTTGCTCGAGTTTAAAATGAATATGGAAGAACAATTAGAAGTAGCTATCCTAGCTGGTGTTAATGATGAAGAAAATTAAATGTTACTTCTGCATAACATAATTGATATTTATAACGGTAGTGAACAAATTAACGCTGTAGACCCCGTGAACTTCGATTTAAATAATATGGCTGATGATGAAATATAAGTTAATTTACGTTTTCAAAGATGGGATATAATACGATTGCGAAATTACGTCTTCCTCATATTTGAATCTCACACGTTTTTTATCTTTTTCTTGTGAGTAACAATTTCCTTAGGAAATTTTCGTCTGATGCAAGTTTCGACATTAAATTGACAAAAAGTTCCTAAATGTGTCAAAATTAAGGTGCTTTAAATAAAGGAAAGCCTTGCCCGTATTTAAGTTAAATACGGGATGCCTGTATTTTATTAAAAGAAAATGCTTAACGATATTTTCAGTGCGCATGCGTACATGTCAAAGTAACCCACTAAACATGAAACATAACTAAAATATTAAAAAACATTTTTTTAAAGTTACTTTGTCAATGTTTTTTTGTAATATTGTTTTTATGTAATTATAATTTTATTTTAATACATTCAAAAAACATTATTTATTAAAACAGCTATGTTACAAGAAATCAATATTATTTATGTGTTTAAAATATAACATACATGCCATATTGTGCGTAAACACTCTGATAATATTACTGGAATGTAACATAATGCAATATTATTCTATAACAGCTCCATAATGTAATTATGTAATATTTATAAAATTATATTAACAACACCTGTTATTAACATTGTTGTTAAATTAAAGTTACATTTATAGGTTATAATGATAAATGTTATTAAACCAACATTCATCAATAGTCACGTGATACGCCTAAATGCTATTTATTGGCCATTCCGGACCGAACGCAACGGACGCATCCGAGACGGCTAAACAAGAAGAAAAGGAGAATAGTCACCAGTCAGTCACACGCCATTTTGCCTCGAATTTGTTTGCAAATATAGCATTATAATAATAGTTAATAGTGTTCAGTATGTCCGAAATTGTTGAAGTCCTGTTCGCGAAGGCGACTTTATATAATAGTTTAGTCAAAGATTATCTTTGGTTATCTAGTGTTCAATATGTCCGGAAAAAAAGGGTAAGTAGGTAGATAAGTGTTTATTGTACACGTACTTGATAGTTATTTATTTATGCAACGAATGCGATACTTCTTTTCGCAAGTGGGAATTCCTGATAATCCAAGTGAAAAAAGCTCATTACACTTATTAATATTAGATTTAAGAAAATATAATTTCATATATTCTGCTACAAAACTGTTGCCTTCATCCTAAAGATGTACTGTGTTGCACAGGGCTACTTTGTAATTAAGTTTCAGTAATATTTAACATGTTTTCGAAAGTTCGGTTTCCTTAAAAATCAAGCTCACATTGATAAATTACATTGAGAAGAGATGAAAAATACTTTGGTACTTACCTAACTAACGGTTCACACTTATTGAAAATGTAAAAATGTGTTTTATGTATATTTGAAATTAATGAACTAATGTTTTAAATCCCTATTTTAGAAAGCAATTAATCTAGATCAAGCAACTCTTATATAAATTCCAACTCTTACTTGATCTTGGCAATTAAAGCTACGATACAGCGGATCTTAGAAGCAGTAAATGAAAGTGGTGAAACTACTAAAAAGGACTTGTTGAAAGACGACAAAATTCGATGAATTTCTGCTAGTAAAAGAACTAAAAACAGATAATAACATGGAGAATCGGTAAGTGAAACTAGGGTATTTAATGTTTAAAAATAAATTTTGATTTTATATATTTATATATATATATATATATATATATATATATATATTTGCACAGCTATCATACTCACCTCCTGAACGGACTACAGACGCCCAAACCTCCGCCCCAAGGAAACGACTTATGCCTGTAAATTTTTTTGCAAAACACTATTTAATGCGAATACAAGAATGGCATCAAAAGAGGGGTAAATCATTTTAGTATTTAAGATAAGTTGTATATGTGTAGAAAAACGGAATATACAACATATATACCAAACTCCTAGTGCGGAGCAGTATATGTGCCTCCCATGTGTTAATGCGTGATGTCCAATATGCGCCCTCTCCTCCAGCACTGTTGCCGCGTCTAAGTGGACGTATCACCAGTTAGTTTAACTGTTGTTACGGATTTATCAGCGTTCGGTAGCATCGGTCAAATGGTTCACATTCGCGTGCCGTGGTATGCGCTGAACTCAATATTGCACAAAACCTAAGAATGCAGGAATGCAATAAATTAATTATAAAGTACGAACTTTCCAAATCAGATTTTTTGTAGGGCGATTAGCTAGTCGTAGGTGTGAATATTTAAATACAAAATGTTTATTTTGTAAACCATAGTGAAAAGCAAGACGATCGATTACCGAGATGTTTACATTTTGCAACTGATAAAAATTAGTCACCGAATCTCGACGTAGCAATAAGATTAATTATATTATCACAATATTGTTGTTATGGCTAAATATTTGTCGTAAATGTTACCACAGTGCTATGTAAAATTGTTAAAATCACTTAAAAATACATAGCTGCCTAAAAATTTGCAATCATATACTTAGGTAATAATGTACGCTTTAGGAAAATAAATTGTATAATAACTGAATCAGCTACCTGACAAGCGTAGGAGGTGGGTATTCTTTTTAATCGCCTTTTTTATATTACGTTCTGGTGGAACTTAGCAATAGCTATTCCATCATTTAGCTTTCTGTATGCTTTTTAAAAAATGTAAATAGTGTTTTTGTGCATTTAATAAAATTGTTTTAAATGTTTGTAAGGTTTTTTGCCTGTTTCTCTACAATAAAAATTCAGCAAGATACAGTTATTTGGATAAACCCTTGTTCTTAAGTTTATTAATATAGGTAAAAATAAATTGTCATTTAAGAATTACCCCAAGAATGCCTTCATTATAAAAAAATATTACTTTACAGATTACCAAAATATTTTTCCTTTTTTGTGTTTTATACGACAAATACTGAATGATTTATGATTAAAAACATTTTATTATTATTACGTATGTTACGTAATAATATAAAGGAGTGGAATTTTCACAGAATATAAAATCTAAAAACCTATGAAGGGTTATTTAAAAACGAGTTTACTTATACGCGTAAATATTTTTATTAGTGAATAATTTGAATTAAAAAAACTGTCCTTTTCTATGACAATGCTAATTACTTCCACATCCAGGTAGTGGATTGGAAGAATAGTAATCGTAAAAAAATGTTCAAACTTATTTCTTGTTGAAATAGGTTTAGAATGTCATGAAACGTAGAGATTTTAAATTTGAGCGAAGAAAAACTTCTTGTCGGTCTGTCTGTAACTTTTTTTGTGCGCACGTTTTCTCTGGTTTAAGATATTGACTTGAAATTTTATACAGGTATGTATTATAACGAGATATGGAACTGCATTGCTTTTTTAACTTATCCGATGAAGGGTTGGGAATAAATAGGGGTAAACAAGGGAAAATAAGTAAATCAAGCTGGTAAAAGTACAAGAATTTGGTATATATACTAGAAGCCAAGGCCTCAGTTTTTTTTTAAATAATATTTTCCGTCCGTCCCCATCACCCCCACTTCATTATTAAAGGGGTGGAAAGATTAAATTGAGACATTCACTTGAAATTTGGTACACGAATATATTATAACGACACCTGGTACTAGATTACATTTTGAGATGATTCCGTTGAATGGTTGGGTTAAATAGGGGAAATAAGTAAAGTAAGCTCAGTGTCGGACTGGACCGCCGAGCAATCGGGTAAATGCCCGGTAGCCCCACCTCAAAAGTCCAAAATGTGGCCACTCTACAGACCCAAAATGTGACCCACGTTTAGTAGTAATTTCGACCTGCTTGAACAAGCGACGGGGCGGTGATGGCGCGGATTTTGATCGATATTTTCTATATTTACCCCGAGCCCTGGCTCGCGAAATTTTATACAAGTTTGTATTATAACGAGATCTGGAACTGGATTGTTTTTTCATCATATCCGGTGAAGAGTTGGGGGTAAATACGGGAAAATAATTAAAGCAAGCTGATAAGAGTACAAAAATTTTTCATTTGGTGTATACCGGGTGAGTCACGAATTGCGCTCGCCCCGATATTTCCTAAAATATTTGGAATAGAAAATTGAAATTTGGAGGCCTTATTACACGACTAAAATGCCATCTTTTCAATAGAAAATCAAGTTTGGTGCACATCCGGTTTGACCGGAAATGCCCACAACTTTCGATTTTCAAATGGAACACCCTATATATTTTTACATTTTTGGAATCTAGAGGAAATTTTGAATACAGTACATCCATTTTGGTCACTTCTTGATAAACATTGAAAATTTTATTAAAAAATCTATTTCTGAATCCAGAGTGCTGCGGTGCCCAAAATATATTTTAGTTTGTGTCCTACGTTACTATAAAAATAAAAAGAGCAATATGATTGCATTACTTAATTCTCTAGAGGTGTTTAAAATTTTTAAATGTGATTTTTACCCACTAACTCGGTTTTTTTAAATGGGAATTTAATCGTCCACCAACATTTTTAAATACCTCATTTTCATACGAATCTAATGATACCAAAATTTTGAAAATCCGCTCAGAAATATTTGAGATTTCAGCCAAAATACAATGCAACCAAGCTTTTACAAACATGCGGCTAATAGATAATAGATTAGTGGGCTTTGGAAACAGCTGATATTGTTTTATTACATTCAATGGCTACTATGATTTTTCCAATGTTATTAGGTTATCAGATTTACACAGAAATGTGCCATTTTAGTTTCCAAAGCCCAATAATCTATTATTTATTAGCCGCATGTTTGTAAAAGCTTGATTGCATTGTATTTTGGCTGAAATCTCAAATATTTCTGAGCGGATTTTCAAAATTTTGGTATCATTAGATTCGTATGAAAATGAAGTATTTAAAAATGTTGGTGAACGATTAAATTCCCATTTAAAAAAACCGAGTTAGTGGGTAAAAATCACATTTAAAAATTTTTAACGCCTCTAGAGAATTAAGTAATGTTGCTCTTTTTATTTTTATAGTAACGTAGCACACAAACTAAAATATATTTTGGGCACCACAGCACTCTCGATTCAGAAATAGATTTTTTAATAAAATTTGTAATGTTTATCAAAAAGTGACGAAAATGGATGTATTGTATTCAAAATTTCCTCTGGATTCCAAAAACGTAAAAATATAAAGGGTGTTCCATTTAAAAATCGAAAGTTGTGGGCATTTCCGGTCAAACCGGATGTGCACTAAACTTGATTTTTTATTGAAAAGATCTCATTTTAGTCGTGTAATAAGGCCTCCAAATTTCAATTTTCTATTCCAAATATTTTAGGAAATATCGGGGCGAGCGCAATTCGTGACTCACCCGGTATACAAGAAGCCAAGGTCTCAAATATTTTTATAATATTTTCCATCCCCCTACCACCTCCACTCTATTATTAAAGGGGAGATATGCACATGAAATTTGGTACACATATATATTATAACGATACCTGGAACTAGATTACATTTTGAGTCGATTCCGTTGAAGGGTTGGGGATTAAATAGGGGTAAATATGGGAAAATAAATAAAGCCAGCTGGTGAGAGTACAGAAACTTGGAATTTGGTGTATATACCAGAAGTCAAGTCCTCAAATTTTATTATTAAATTTTTCAACCCCTTCACCTCCTGCACTCCATTATTAAAAGGGTTGATAAAATAAAATTGAGATTTTCACTTTAAATTTGTCACATATATGTACTATAACAACATCTGTAATTAGATAATATTTTGAGATGATTCCGTTGAAGGCTTGGGGGTTAAATAGGGGTAAATATGAGAAAATATATATATAGTAAAAGCAAAGGCCTCAATTTTTTTATAATATTTTCAACCCCTCCACCCACTCCACTATTAAAAAAGGATGATAAAATTAAATTGAGATATTTTTTTGAAATTTGGTACAAGTATGTATTATAGTGACATCTGGAACTGGATTATATGCTGAAATGATTCCGCTGAAAGGATTGGAGGGGGGGAGTAAGTAGAGGTAAGCAGATGAAAATGGGTAAAGCAAGCTGGCAAGAGTACAGAAACTTGAGATTTGGAGTATATACTAGAAGCCAAGGCCTCAGATTTTTTAATAATATTTTTCAACCCTCCCCAACATACTCCATTAATAAACTCGTTGATAAAATTAAATTGAGATATTCACTTGAAATTTGGTACATGTATATATTGTAACGACGTCTGATTGAGATAATTTCGTTGAAAAGGTGGAGGGGGGCGTAATTGGTGAAAATAATTGGAGCAAGCTAATAAGGATTCAGAAACTTCATTTTTGATGTATATGCTAGAAACCACCGCCTCAATTCTTTTATGACATCTGCCCCAAATATTATGGAAATTCTATGACAAATTATTTCCGCATATTAGAGTGCAAATATAGTCAAGATCTTTTCCGTTAATGAGATTTGGATGGAAAATTTGGATTTTTTATTATTAAAATTTTATGACCAATTATTTCCACATACTAGAGTGAAAATATAGTCAAAATGTTTTCCTTTAAAGAGACTTGGATGGAAAATCTGGATGAGGAAGTAGTGGTTCCTTAGGTAGCGGTTTTTCTTATTAAAATTCTATTATTATTTCCAGATATTAGAGTGCAAATTATATATTTTATATAGATGTTTTCTTTAAAAGATATTTGAATGGAAAATCTTGTGAAAATAGTGATATCTTAGGCATATTATTCTATGTATTAAGAAATTACTGTTTAAACAAACTAACGTTTAAATAATTTTATTCAATTTTAAAAGGTCAATCTTAGGTTAAAATTTGGGGGAGATAGACCATATTGACTGTATTGGATGTTTCTAATATAAAGAAAAGGGAACGTCAACTTAGCCATATTTTAACGACTCTTCAAAAAACTGATTTCTGGATGACTTTTCAATAAAATGGATACCTGAGAAAATATACGTTTTGTGAGAAAAGTTTGCTAAAGTTAAATTAAAGCTAAGAAATTTACCTAAATTCTTGTATTTCAATTTTTCTTTATATTAAGAAACGTAATTTAAAAGGTATGTATGTTGGTATTAAGACACGATAACATAATAGTGGCATTTTAAAAATGAGTTACTGCATTATGGTAAAAACACTGGGCCACAGACTACTAATAAAATGGTTTTATTTCTTTTTATCTTCTTAAGAAATTGAATTTGTATTATAGTAATACATCGCATCATTAAAAGTACCATCGAATACAAAAAAATGCACAAAAAATCACATAAAAAGCAAAAGTCAATATAATCCAGTTATTAGAGCTTTTAATCTGAAAATTTGGGGTATTATATTTTCAAAATTTTACTGTTTGAAAAATAAATATGTTTACATCTACATATGGGGCGGCGCTTCATTGGAACAGTTGAATTTGAATTTTAAAAATTCAGTTTTTTTTTAATATCTCGGGAAATTTTTATCGGTCAGAAAGAAAGTTAAATTCTTTTTTAAAGAAGAGGACTATTAAAAAAATAGTCATATGATTTTTTTCGAGGGATTAATAGTTTTCATGTAAAATTAGTAAATTTTACTAATTTCCTATTGCATGGAAGGAAAACTAAAAAATCCAATAGGCCCAACATCACAAAAAGCGTCACATGTCCGTAAAAAATGACTCTGAAATAATGAGAAAAATCATCTTAAAGAAGAAGGTGTACTGATTTATTTCTATAGGGCATTGCTTCTGAAGAATGTATATTCATTTTAAAAAATTGCTTCACGGAAAAAAACTTTTCTATTTATAATGTTGTTTTATCTTCAAATATTGATCAAAATGTACAATTCCTGTCGGGTTGCATTCTTAATAATATAATTGATACTTTAATAATACCGAAGAGCGTTTTACGTTTATTATCTTTAAAACAGAGCAGTTTGAAATTTGCGAATTTCGGCAGTTTTGAGATTAACCTCAGAAATAGTTGTGAAATCGCGAAATTCATTCCTACCAAAAAGTAAAAATTGAAAGATGAAGCTAAACCTGTGTTCTATGTAATGTGTAACACAGTTTTTAATTTCACAATTTACTTTCTTTTCAATTCACTTTTATGTGGGTATCTTTGAAATGTGGATTTATTTAATTTACGAGCAGTATTCGGTATTTTAGAACTTGTATTTTGACGCTTTCAATTTATAATAATTCCTTTTGATACGACCGTCAGAAAAAAGTAAGTGGTTTAAATCACGTAAAATTCTTTAAGAAAAGGTGTCGTGAATAATACATGCACATGCCCACTGTGACACGTGTTGCCGTTTTTTGATTTAATTTTTTTTTTTAATGTCTTCCCCCTTTTCAAAATCTAATTTAACTTCTTATTGACCCGATCAATATTTCCTAAAATATTTAAGAAAAATGGAATTTCCACAGTTTAATCTCAATTTTTTACCGAAGCGCTCCACATAGATATGTAAAAATTTGCGTTTTTTAAATAATAAACTTTGAAAATACCCGTGTGCCAAATTTCAGCCATTCTTGTTTACTTTCCGAAGTTCGAGAAATTCTTTGTCTTTGGTAACAGAACTAATTAATACGTCAAAAATAAAAAATATTTTCTCTCCTAACCCTTACTAACTTATCTTTGATCATAAAACGTTATACAAATTTAAATTATGGAAATATGATAGACTTTCAAAAATGCACTATTGTGATTTTTCTCAATTATTTCATAACCTAAAAATTTAAAGCAAATCTAGAAGCTCCATTGACATGTCCAAGAAAGTATTTAAAACTTTCTCCATTTAATCGACTTTCTACCTAATATAATAACGGAGTTAGCAATACATACAGCCTCAGTTTGGGTATATTTCTTGTACTTCTTAATAATTATTTTGACAGTTTTTATGAATAATAGTTGTAAACTCCCAAACTATCAATTCGGTATAGACAACTTTAATCCAATATAGTATAAGAAAAATATTTTCTTTAACATTATAAAAAAGTAGATTTTCTGGTTTAATATACATTTTATATTCTCGGAGTCGTGAGAGAGATTAGATGGGTGCCGAGTTACTCCACTTTAAATTAGACCTCGGATTCGTAATCAGTCCCTAAAACCCCCGAGTACAGATCTTCAAGGCCTAAATATCCACTCTCATATTTTCTGGAAAATGGCCCGATTTCCGGTCCGTCATTTGAATTTCCCAAAAACCTCCGAGTAAACATTTTCGTTCTAATTTTATGGCATATTGTGTATGATAACACATTTTTCAATTAATTTAATTAAATTGGCCATTAAAATTGCCTAATTATAGGAAAAAAAATGAAATGAAACATTTCCGCCAAAAAATAAAAGGTACTGTTTTTTCTAAATGCCTTTCTGAACTCTGTACAACAAAAATGAAGTCAGTTGACTATATACCTTTTTTTTAGAAGTTTTTAGATTTTTCATGCTAAAATGAGGCGACTACATAATATAATCTTTGCAAACGTATGCAAGGTCACTCCAAATAGCTGATAGTAGACGAAGCACTTAAAAAAATGAATCTGCTATAGTATAGTCAGCGTGCAATTACCTGACAAATTTGTATCAGCTGGAACAATTTAAAACAAAATTGATGATATATAATGTAATTCTTGTAAAATTCGTTCGAATCTGAGATACAGTACTAATATTGTAATTATTTAGATATTTTGTACATCACTTTATTTTATCTTGACTGACCGTGCTCATTTCCATTTCAATAAAAGTGTATAGATTTGCCTCCTTCGCAATATTCTAATATTATTTTCCTCCATCATTTTAGCGTAGCAGATTTCTTTATTGATCAATCTGCTAGCTACATGCCAAATATTGTCATTAATTATTTTTTTAGTTCGCCCTTCCTGTATATACCGGGTATTCATGAGATCACGTATATACGCACGTTTTTCTTTCTTTTTTACGATGGAAATTTGAAATTATGGTACAGGATATTTGGTATAGAAATACATTTTTAGACATAAGTAGACCCACGAAAACACTTTCAGTTTAACCGGCAGTACTACTACCTATTTTTATTTTAACGCTACATTTTTTAATCTTATATGATAGATATTTGAATTATTCTTACAATTTTTTCAAAATCAAAATCGAATCAGAAATGGAATTTTGTATAATTACTTGGTAATCATGAAAATAGTACCTAGTAAATACCAACAGTATTTAATAGAAAGGCTTATTTATCCATTTTTCACCTAATACAAACGACTGTGTAGGATTAATTCGTGGAAATTTTTTGGAATAAATATTTTATAAAAAATAAACTGCCCAAAACTGAATTTTTAAAATAACACCCTGTGCTTTTCTGATATTGTGCCGGTGGAGTTTTAAATTAACTCTCCAACACAATTTTAAAATTTAGAATCGATTCATAAACAAATGTGAAACTACAGTTTGAAATTGAAGATAACACTATGAGGACTTAGCTTTATGCAACAAGCGTAGTATTTTAGAAGATTATTTCTGATTCGAGTTTAATAAAAAAAACATTGTAAAAGTAATTGAAACTTCTATCAGATAAGATAAAAAAATATATGCCGCTTGAATTTATGAAGTTGGTAGTATTTCCGGTTAAACCGGAAGTTAATTATTGGGTCCGGTTATTTCAATGTATTTTTGTGTGAAATATTCTGTATTCTAATTTCAAGTGTTTATCTTGAAAAATAATGATAAAAGCGAGGTGTACCTAATCTTGTGGACGCCCGGTATATAACTAAAATTATACATCTGTTCCTCGTTAGCAATAGGGTCACCCACATGTGAAATATGATTCACCTATTTTTACTTATTTGATTAAATAAAACATTTATAATAAAACCACGTATTTATACTCTTTTATCTTATACAAATTAAATTTGTTACACGCTAGCATTAAAAGCGAAATCGTAACTATATTTAACTCATAAAAGTGTTTATTGTTGCTGTCACGTACATGCACAAATAAGCCTACCGCGCGTTTGCCAAACTTTGGAGGATCCTACGCACATGCACCGTTGCGGAAGCATGTACGCACAGCATTTATTGCGATACAGTATATATGTATTAGTTGGTAGCGCCTACATGTAGCAATTCCTTGAACTTATTTGTATAACTGTATTTGTATAACCGTCAAAATGACCTCAACCTCAAAATTTGCTGAACGCTTGGTAATGTTATTATTAACGATGTGAAGTACTTATACACAGGGATACGTAGTCTCCTCCGATTTTACCTACTTAGCTCCGAATTCGGAGGAGAGTAGGATGATACAATGTGTACATACAGAGGTGGATATACCGTTATGCAAATATATATATATATATATATATATATATATATATACATGGAACAATCATTTTAAGTTTTTATATTGGAAAATTGTCGGTCAAAATAATTTTTTCTTGATTTTCTTCTTTCCCATTAGTTCTACTCTGAAATTAGTTATTACCAATATTGTAGGAAATAAAGGTTGCAACTTTTATTCAAGCATTTTTTTCTCTATTAATAATTTGAAATTTACAACGACTACAAAGGTGAAAATATGTGCTTCACTGTAGTTTTTTTTTTTGCTTCATTGCTCCTGCGTATGGTAATTAGTTCGGATCAACTGACAAATTGACTATTAATATTTACTAAAACAAATTAAATGAAAGTTTTTTGATTGCAAGAATGGTATTCCACATTTTTTTAATATACCTACCTACTCCATTAGTTCAGTATTATTATTGCATGGTTTAATTTTAAATATTCAATTTGTTAATAAGTATATGTCAAACTCATAGGTTGTGTTGTGATAAATTTGACATTTAAGAGACTATCCAAACAAAAACATGTTTGGAAAAAGCAACCCCTCCCCCATTCTCCCTTGTACCATTTATGGACACCCCCCCCCCCTAAACGAGCGTTCGTTTCTAAACTTCCTCCTTCCCATGACACCGAATTTAGAATGTTCCATCTACTATCAATAATTTTAACAATTCGCTCTGTTTTAATTTCAGATGCGGTTTAGAGTTGCTTCCCGAATACCACCAAAGAATGTTTCGAAATTTCGAGTGTCTACGATTTTCAAAGCAAAGAATGTCTACACAAAATATTTTATGCTATTTTCACACAATTTATAAATCAATGTTTATTTTTTGTATATTAAATAATGCAAATTATCTCAAAATACACAATAAAAACCAAATTGATTATGATAAAGTCCATCAGAAAAAATTTTGTGTGGTAAATATTATATCATCCGTACTAATAATTTAACCGGGTTTGAATAATAAAGAACATTTATACATTTCTGCTAGTTTTATTTATAAGCTGGTTCAGAACAGGTAATACACTATATGTATAAACGCACAATTACACATAATTGTGCATTTTCAAATTTTTATTTTATTTTCAATACAAAAACCTCTAGATAATTCTGTTCAGTTGTCGCACAAGTTATCTCTAAGATGTTTCTAATACATGCACTTTAGTTGATTTTAAAATTCGAAATATAACTAAATATATTAAGTAATTCTGGATTTCGAGTAATTAACTACTTTTTTAAATTCACCTATTCTAAACAACATTGAAAGGCACAAAAGTTATATTTGGTTCTTTGTTATTAATAATTAGTGAACAATTTGTAAAATGAGAGCCGTTTTGAATTGTATATCATACATGCACATATAATTGTGATTATGTTTTATAAATTCTCAAATTAATTTTTATGATTCTATGATACAATTTTATATTTTATAATTATTTACAGGGTGGTCTTTAAATGATAGGTACAAGGTTCTTTCACATAATACGTTTCTTCTGCTTTTTCACTTTTGCTTGGAAATGATTGAATGACATTTACACAATTCTAAAATGAAGGGATGAAAAGTGAAAATATAAGATCACATTTAAAAATCTAACAGCACAAAATGCAAGGAATATAATGGTGACTATACTGTACAGTAGCATATTATATTCCTTACATTTTGAGCTATTAGATTATTAAATATGAGTCTACATTTCCACTTTTTATCCATTCAATTTTAGAGTTGTGTAAATGTCATTCAGTCATCTCCAAACCAAAAGTAAGAACATAGAGGCGAAGCATCATTAAAGAATCTTTAGCTATTATTTAGAGATCACCCTGTAAATATTTATAAAATATAAAATTGTATAAATGTTAACAAACAGTACATCAAAAGAACATTATTTAAATATAATTTTCATAATTAAATTATGTTTCTTTTAATATCACTGAAATATTATTGTAGTAATCAAATTAAAACGTTTATTTTGTTACATTTAAAAAATGTAGTCATAATGTAGTATTTAAAATATAACATTAAAACATTAATGTAGATATGTTGAGAGGATATTGCTTTAATGTTGTGTTTTTAATAATATAACTTTGTAACATTGCTGACTGGGACATAATCTATAACATACTTGTTGTATAAACGTTAAAATTATCTATTGAATAATGTTACAAAGTAACGATGATACATTACTGTTTTATTTCGGTAATGTTTTCATGTTTAGTGGGAAGGGAAACTTTTATTAAAGGATCTGTAAATCGAAGTTGCAATATCTCTCTAATGTCATTATTTTTAGTTTCTCTGTCAAACGTACTTTTAAATTTTTTGTTATTGAAAGTTTATTTATTTTAGAAAAAAAATATTTCCGAATATTACAGATACTGGACAACTTTTACTTTGCTTTGTACATCTTAGTACTTAGTACAAAAATAAAACAAACTAAAATCGATCAACAATCTTTTATTATAATAATAATAAACAAAGTAATAAACAGCAGTATTACATTATAAATTATTACATGTGAATACATAAAGCCAATCTTAGACAGCACAATTTTCAATGCTCATTTTTATTCATAAGTAAAATATTCGTATTTAAAAGGCAATATGTCAGGGCTGAATTGATATATTTGTATTATTAATTTTTATTCAATATCTCATTTTTAATTTTAAAGTGGGTTAAGCTACAATATCAGAAAAGATATAAGGGTTATCTTTATTTTATGATTTTGAAATTTTTTACGACACTCCAGAATTGTTTCATGAACGAATTATTCCTTATTCAAATATCGGTTCTATTGTATAAAAGAAAAGGTGCCGGAGGATTCCTGATTATTCGAATTTTGAAAAATTGTATATTATATACAGGGTGTTTGGGAGAAAATTAAACTATAATACATTTTTTCAACCGCAAATCGGCGTTTGTATTTACTAATATTTAAATACAGTTTTCTGTTTGTGAAAGAATTCGAACCAATATACTTTAAGACATAAATTGTGCTAAATAATTTTTATACTACTACTCGCCATTTCTTTTTGTGCTCTTTCGGCAAAGTGCATATTAAGAATGTCTAAAGGAAATATTTAAGAAATCTGAAAGCATTTAGTATCATAAAGAATTACATGTATTAGTAACAACTCAACTAATTCGCAATAAAATCTAAAAAAAAGCCGATATCAAGAACGGTGAGACTTTA
Source organism: Stenurella melanura (assembly GCA_963583905.1). NCBI lineage: Eukaryota > Metazoa > Arthropoda > Insecta > Coleoptera > Cerambycidae > Stenurella > Stenurella melanura. The sequence goes on along the minus strand of OY757315.1, from coordinate 43,147,010 downwards.
CATAAGGGTAAATATGGTCGTATAGGTTCCAAGTGACTCCAATTAACACCGAGTGAAATTATCGATGTACGAAAATCCCTGCATATAATTAATTATATAATTTTGAATATTAAATGAAAGCTAATAAAAATGGTCAGCTATCAAAGCAGCCGACACCTTCTCACCAAATGTTTGCGAACATTGGTTAATTTAGTTAATAATTATTAGTACCGCTGAGCTATGCGATGCAGGCCTTCGCAGGACTTAGACAGATCTTTTTTAATGGAATATGAAAGGAAAAAAATAAAGTGTGATATATCCTAAATCAGAATAACATCTTCTGTCGAATGGTATAAAAAAATATATTATGATGAAAAATAAGAATGTATGTGTTCCAAAAGGGCTCTAAACCTCATTCGATTTACATTAAAAAAATTCAGTTCATGCATCTGCATAATACACAGGGTGTTAATTAATGACACGTGCTAATATTTCAGGGTGTGATTGCTTAGGTCCTTTTATGAAGAAGTGTTCATATGAATATATGTCCGAAACGGTTTAAATTTTTTGCTACAGGGTGCTGAAATTTTTCTTTAATCGTTATTTTTTAATATCAGAAAGTACTATAGATATTATTTTCAAATTTGGTATATGTTGATAGAATATAAGACCAAACATTTTAGTTAGAAAAGTTATTTTATCGATCCACCAGTGGCATCCCTGCGAACATGTCCTCTAATATTTTTTACAAATAAATTTTTCGTCACTGACACCTTTCCCTGTGGATATTTTACTAAACAGCCTGGAATATTCAACATGAAAACGGTCTTTCGCGTTTTTCTCGTCAGGCGCACAGTTCTTGATAAAAACAATGACATTCAAATTGAAACTAATTACAGTCATATAAAAAAAAAATCGGTAAAGATATTTACACAGAACTTCCCTCTTTATTTGTTCATGGCGGTCACTCTAAGAAATTATTACTTACGAGAATGATAATCGGAATATAGTTATCACTATTATTACAAAGAAAACCTGATAACTTTTGGTCAAAAAAATATGCAGAGTGGTCATCCGACAGCAAAAATTCAATACTAAATAACAGGTGCCAAATATGGAAGGCTTGCGCAAATATCTTTGCAAATGCCCACCATGGCTGAATTATTTCTTGGGATGACCACCTTGTACATTTTTCAATAAAACTATAATGGGTGCACTCGCAGGTGCATATGCGAAATAGTATTGCCATCTGTCATATTTTCAGTTCCACATTCACGTAGTGGAGTGGAAGTATAGTGGTTAAAAATTTCATTTTCTTTTTTGAAATTGGTTTAGAATGTTGTGAAACGTGGAAATTTTAAATTTGAGCAAACGGAATTTTTTTTCGTCTATTCTTGTGGCAAAAAATTTTTCATCATCTATTCTATAGCAGTGGTAAAAATATTTTCTTAAAACAGGTTTAGAATGTCATGAAAGGTGGATGTTTTAAATTTTGCATTTATCATTATTTTCAAAAGTGTTTGGAATAGGCTTAGAATGTAATGAAACGTAGAAATTTTAAATTTGAGCGAAAAATTTTTTTTCCATCAATTCTATAGTAGATTTTTTCCAAAAATTTTTAATTTTTTTTGTGTGTTTAGAATGCCATGAAACGTGGAAATTTTAAATTTGAGCAAACGTTTTTTTCTTATCTATTCTAGTGGTAAAAAATGTTCCAAAAATGTTGGTAAAAAAAATGTCTAAATATTTTTTTCTGAAACAGGCTTAGAATGAAAACATATTCTTTATAGGATTTTGCAACCGGCAGAATGTCATGAAACGTGGAAATTTTGGCAAAAAAAATGTCTAAATATTTTTTTCTGAAATAGGCTTAGAATTGAAACATATTCTTTATAGGATTTTACAAACAGCAGAATGTCATGAAACGTGGAAATTTTAAATTTAAGATAAAAAAGTGTCCATCTATTCTACAGTAGTCATAAAAATATTTTCTTAAAATAGGTTTAGAATGTCATGAAATGTGGATATTTTAAATTTTTTATTTTTCTTTATTTTCAAAAGTGTTTGGAATAGTTTTAGAATGCAATGAAACGTGGAAATTTTAAATTTGAGCGAAAAATTTTTTTCCATCAATTCTACACTTAGTAGATTTTTTCAAAAAAATTTTGAATTTTTTTTGTAGGTTTAGAATGCCATGAAACGTGGAAATTTTAAATTTGAGCAAACATTTTTTTTATCTATTCTAGTGGTAAAAAATGTTCCAAAAATGTTGGTAAAAAAATGTCTAAATATTTTTTTCTGAAATAGGCTTAGAATTGAAATATATTCTTTATAGGATTTTGCAAACAGCAAAATGTCATGAAACGTGGAAATTTTAAATTTGAGAAAAAAAAGTGTCCATCTATTCTATAGTAGTCGTAAAAATTAGGTACTACAAATTTTTTCAAAAATATCTTAAAATTTTTTTTTTATAAGTTTACAGACAAACTGATGGACTTGAAAAACCTATATTTTCGTAATCTACATGATCTGAAACATGAAAATCCGAAAAAATATAGGAGGGTGAATTTTTCTCGAATGCAATACTTCCCTTCGGTATGCGAGGGAAGTAAAAGTTTATTTCCGGTGTATTTTGACCTGCTGAATCCAAATCCGGTTTCAATATTGCCCCACCACGTCCCAATTTTCTTCTATCCTCAAAAAGCAGTTAGAAAAATGCAATTAATTGTTGTTGCTGTTTTTTGAGGATAGAAAAAAATTGTATCGTGATGGGGCAAAACTGACACCGGATTCGAATTCAGCAAGCCAAGATACACTGGAAATGATTGATCTGGTCCGTGCAATCGACAACTTTTTTGTGTGTGTGCCTGTGTAGTCAGTTTCAATTTGAATTTAATGGTTTTAATCAAGGATTGTGCGTCTGAAAAGAAAAGCGCAAGAAACCGTTTTCATGTAAAATTGACTATTCAGGAAAAATATCCACATGAAAAAATGTCAGTGGCGTCTCACTTTTTTAGCAAGTAATATAAGAGCACATGTTCGCAGGGACGCCACTAGTGGGGCGATAAAATAATTTTTCTATACCCCGTTCGCTCAAGAGATGCAGTAAGGCCACTCCCCATTTTGCTTAGATCACTGAGGACAACAACCAGCTTCACATGCTACAAATTTATAAAAACGGCAAAATTAAAATAATATTGAATCATATAATAATAATAAGGAGGTCTGGGTTCTCTGCAGCAGAAGCCTTAAAGATATTCACAATATTTTCCTTCTCTTTAACCGAAGAATGATTGCTTTTTCGTTTTTTCGGCGGAGGAAGGGCTTGAGCTTGATTCATAATTAATTTGACAAGAATGAATTTTTAACCTAAAAAAGAAAAAGTGGTTCTGACATTTAATCAATATTATAAATCGTTTTTATTGCGTACCTTGATATACACATACATGCACCACAGTATTGAAAAACACTGTTTTATTAGATGAATAGAAATAACAGCAAATAATAACAGTTGTTTCTAAAAACCATACATCAGATTTGAGACTGAAAACGATTTGTGTCGGAGAACAAATACCTCATATACAGAGTGTAATTAGTTTCATGTCATTAAAAAAAAACTGGTGATAGGGGACGACAAGACAAACAAAAAAAAACCTTATATAACATGGTGTCTAAAGTTCATAGTTTTGGAGAAAAAAAATAAACGAAAATTTCGCAAATTTTCAATAAAATCTTTTGAGAACTGCTGGAATATTGAGGTAGGTTTAGATCGTCGCGCGTTTCTTTGCCTATGATGCTCAATACTTGTGTAGATAGCTATCAAATGTCGGCGGTCTTTAGCGGTGCGGTAAATAAGATGAAAGACGTCGACGTTTTCTGAGTGTTTAGTAGATCTGATCTGAAGAAAACTATACTCTGACTTTCCTTTGTGTAATATTTTAGTTTCTGTGGGTGTCTCGTTATGTACACGCGTCCAACCCGCCGTTCGTTGTTTTTGTTATTTTTGAATTTCGGGTCGCTGTGTATTTATAGTGAAGATTTATTTTATTGACTTTACCGTTCAAGTCGTTAAATTCTTAATTACGTACAGACACAACTTAGTTGTTCGTTCTTTTTGTATTCCGTTTTGGATTTTGGACCAAGTTTTTCTTTTATTTTTCTTTATTGACAACGTTAGTTGTTAGTTTATTGTTTAGTGTTGAACGGAGTACGTATGTCCTTAATTCTACGTAGAGAACTGTGTATTGATGCAGATGCAGAATTCGAATAATTTACTTAGGTGATAAGCTTTTAACCCTGGATACTCATTTATGTTACAAAAGTTAATAAATCACATTTAAATATTCTAAATTATAAACATGAATTCAATATTTTGTTCCAAATTAAAAGACACACATGTAAAGAAATGCTGTGTTTAAACTTCTACGGCCATTATTTGCTTGCAATTGTGCAGGAAAAGATAACGAATTATTTACCTCTTTATAATTGTCTCAGTTCGGTTGAGGCGGTCCATTAAAGGCGGTCGATGATCCAAGGCCTTTGTACTTTTTATGACAATTCAAAAGTTGTATAATTAGGAACTACAAGTTCATTGACCAAGAAAAGCAGTGGTTCTCAATTATTTTCTACATTAATATTAAAAAAAATATTAAAGAAGTTGACCTGGGTCAGTTTTTTTCAAAGTGCCCTAAAGAGAAAAGTCATAAAGGTTTTTTGCTTGTCTAGTCGGTCCCCATTACCAGTTTTTTTTAATGACATGAAACTGATTACACCCTGTATTAGCGTTTTCGACACAGTTGGTTGTAATATGAGTTTTAAAAATTCAACCAATGGAAATATCAAATTCAAATTTAGCGCACATTTGTGGGAGTGGCTTAGCTGAATCTCTTGGGCAAACGGGGTATAACTAAAATATGTGGTTTTATATCCTATTAATGCATACCAATATTGAAAATAATGTCTAAAGTACTTTCTGAGATATTAAAAAATAACGTTTAAAGAAAAAGAAATTTCAACACTCTGTTGCAAAAAATTTAAGCAATTGCGGACATATGTTCATATGGACTCTTCTTCATAAAATAAGCAACCACACCCTGAAATATTTGTACTTCATTAAGGAAGACATTGTGCGTATACATACACGCAGAATTTTGTTTAAATCGTGTTTGTGTTCCTACGTACAGATCTGATTTTATCTCAATTTTCAGTTAAAACCAATTGCAGTGACCTTTACATTTTTGTGAGTGGGGAGGTTAATTGGGGTTTCACATCACGGTTCGGCTCCTTAAAAGAAGCTTCTTTATAGACTTTCCCGTCATCCAACTGTAATAAAATACATACTTAGACATTATTTTCTTATCAAATAGAACTAATTCATGAGGAGCACCGAAATAAATTTATTTTTTTGTTTCTCCATAAATAATGACCAGTTCTACATATATTTTCTTAACATAATTTGACATATGTTATAGTTTTCCTTAATAATAGTTGGTAACTTAGAACTATCATTTATGATTCGCTTTCTCGTTCTCTGTATGTGCACTCTTAAATAATTTGCTGAGAAATACATAGACCAAAAAGTACAATAGTTCTACTATGCTAATGAAACTTATTCCCATTATTATACTACAGAGGCCACCAAGTAATCCTAAAAGATAAACAATGATTAGTTCGACTGAATTGTACATCTTAAATTAGACAGAAAATCCCAGAGCAGTTTAATGGCTCGGTATAGATTTTCACGATTTTTTTTCTGATTTTGAAATTACCCTTACTACTACAGTATTGAAAATACTGAAAATAAATTTTCTATACTGTATCAAACGTTAGTACAAAAAAATTGTATGCAATATGTAGGAAAAGATTTTTTTCGCACACGGCTTGTCTTTCAAAAATCTCACACCTGGTACGGAAAAAATCACATCTCCTTAGTAGTTTGAAAAATAACTATTTACCTAGGATGTCATACCAGTAGAAAAATACGTCTAGTTTGTTGGAAAATCCAACGGAATTTTCAAAGAATATATGGACAACACTGTAGTTCTCTACTTTTTTCCTGAAAATATTTGAATTATGATTTAATTATCAAAGGTCCATAAATTATGTTTGTGTACATAAGAAGGAATATCACATTCCATTCCCCCATTGCTTTATTGACCGTGGCACATTCTTGTTTGTAGATTCTAAAACACGCGGGAGTTATTGTGTGTTGCCTAAGTTATCTCTTATTTAGCTAGAGGAGGAATCGTATTGAACAAATAATTAAACAAAACTAAACAAAGTCGATTAAATAAATATATTATTAATTATTTAAATTTTGATGTACCGTTCGTAATAGTATCTTATATAACAAGTGGCTAAAAAAACATTTTAGTCTCGAGTTACATACAAAAATTTTTGTATCGCCATTCAACATTAGAAAACAATATAATATTGTAAAAATACGGTAAGTTGACAAAGTTGCCTTGTTGTAATAATTAAATTCTATCGGTGTTTTCATAGAAACTAATAATAAAACAGCGAAATATTTAATGATTGAAACGTCTCATTTGGCACATTCTGCTTCACAATAATAATTATTATTTGGAACAAAATGAGTGGTAGTGAGGAATATTTTATTCCTGGTACTCCTCCGGAAATCAGGGAGCAACTTTGGATTTATTGCCAGCGAAATCTAGAAAATTGTACGAAAAGGAATATGATTTATTTTTGCACTGGTGTAAGCAGAACAACTTGTTAATAATTAATTAATGTCTGATGTATGACTCTAATTTGTTGTCTATTGACTATTAAGTTTTATTTGTCACTGAGAAATCCAATTCCTTTGTTTTACACTTTTTCCTTTAATAATGCCATTGTTTTGACTCATTGAAACTGTCAAATAAATGTCATTTTAGGATAGTGCGTTACCAAATTGTATTTTATGTAACAAGTGGCTAAAATGGTGTTCATTGCAAGTGGGTCATTTATAGTACGAGCCGAAGGCGAGTGATATAAACCACACGAGTAAAAAAAATACATTTTATTCTCGAGTTATATACAAATTTTTTGTTCGCCTAGCATGTATGAAAATTAATCATATTAATCCTAAAAATGTGACCGAAAGTAATGTTTATCGTCCCTAGGGCTGCTATAGTATATTGTGTCACAAGGGCAGAAAATGAGCATTAGTAACCCGCGGATGCGAGGGCAGCTGATAACTAAAGGCTGCTGATGCATTTTCTGCATATGTGACACACAGTTGTTTTTCGCCTAGCATTAAACAAAACCCCAAAAAAGGACAAATATTACAAAAATCTATAAATACTAACAGGGAAAAATATAACAAAATTCACAATTTATTGTTATTTTACACTTTTGTTGTTTGTTTTGATTCCAAATTTTGGTTTAAATTGACATTTAATGAAAAATTATGTGAAACATCAAAGTGTGCAAATTACAATCAAAGGGTCTAGATTGTGAGAAACTACAAAATCGTGTTATGAGTTTAGCAATCCTAGGGACGATAATAGTATTTTATGCACCAATTGCCTTGTATAGATTATAACGCCCGGAAGGTAACATGATGCAGCTCGAGGGCCTTTGGCCCGACGGATGTATGTCCTGATGGGAGTTATAATCTAATAACGCTCGTGGTGCATACAATATTTTATTTTTCACGAAAAATGTATTTTTCTAATGAAACATTGGCCTTTCATTCTTCAAGTACATTTAGTAGTCTACGGCATTTGCTGGTACTTGACGTTTATTAACTGTATCTGACAGTTGTTGATGTTGTAGGAGAAAGGAAAATTAATATCTTATTTTATTTTATTTCATTTTTATTTTTTTTATTTTATTCATACACCATCTAACAGTACAAGACCATTTACATGATGGGAAACAACACACATCGTACAAAAATTACTTAAATTTACTAGCGTATATTTCAGTAAAGATATATAACAAAAGAAAATATAAGTAGTAAAGAGAATAAAGAGTTGAATTTATTTACAATAAAAAGAGAGAATAAAAAATACACATATGATTTAGACAGAATCTCCTATTTATTGAAGATGTCGATATCATGCTGGCTGTGGTTATAGCCAGAGCACATGCTGTAGATTGGTGAAAACTTTAAAGTATTAGTTCGGACTATAGCAAGGTAGAAAGTTTGATTTTGTCTTGAATTTATTCGCGGAATATGGAAATTAAGTCTCTGGAGTATCTCACTATAGCCAATATCATAATGAATCACCTTTTTTAAGAAATTTATGGCAAATTTGTTGCGTCTTTCAGATAGGCTACGCATTGAAAATATTTGAAGTAAATCACTTTGTGGAAAACCATTTGGTGGATATATACCATGAGATTTTAGATGTAGAAATTCAAGAAAGTGGCGTTGCACGTTTTCCAATTTAAGACTAGAGTGCTATAGCAGGGCTGCCAAACAAGAGACACATACTCTAGTTTAGATCGCAAAAAAGAAAAATGTAATAGTTTTAACGTTGAAATATTAGTAAAATCACATCCATTGCGTATAATAAAACCAAGTGTTCTATTTACGTCGCAAATTAACGTGTGTATGTGATTGACAAAGCTCAGGTTTTTGTCAAAAATTACTCCAAGGTCTTTAAACGAGGACGGTCGAGTTAATGGTTCATTTTCTAGATAGTAGTTAAATGTAAAATTAACATCCTCTGTGGAAAATGTCATTACTTTACATTTTTGCACATTTAATGTGAGACTGTTCTCAACACATCAAGCGCTGAGTTTAGATATATTATTTTGTAAATTACTGCAGTCATTTATGTTGAAGATTCTATGTAGTAGCTTAAGGTCATCTGCGTACATTAAAAAATGATCATCTAGTTCATGTGTTATATCATTGATGAATATATTAAACAAGAGTGACCCAAGAACGGACCACTGAGGTACACCAGAACAAGATAAGTAATCAGTAGACCTGAATCCATTAAACGCGACGTACTGTTTTCTATCTGACAAGTATAATTTTAAAAATTGTGTAAGATTCGGTGACATTCCAATGTTGGACAGTTTTTTAATAAGAATGTTATGATTAAGCCTGTCGAATGCTTTTGTGAAATCGAAATATATTACATCTGTTTGAACTTGCATCTCAATGGACTCAGATATATATTGAGTAGCACATATTAAATTGGTGGTTGTAGATCGACCTTTCATAAATCCATGCTGCTGAGAGGATATACTGTTTTTGACATTCGGACATATGCAATTATGCAGCAAAATTTCAAAAGCTTTGCCAAAGTTGCAAATGATAGTGATTGGTTGGAAATTTGTTATATCACTTTTGTTGCACTTTTTATAAACTGGACAGACTTTAGAATACTTCCAGATATCAGGAAAAGAACTCCATTTTATGCCCAATTTAAATCAAATTTTTAGTGGATGGTCGAATATATTAGCACAATCTTTCAGTAAAAATGCAGGTATACCATCCGGCCCCATGGTGAGCTTCGGTTTAATTTTTTTTAATGCTTTTAATACGCCTTCTTCAGAAAAGGAAACTAAATGAATGCTATTGTTATTTAAGCTATTTTCATCTGAATTTATGTTATCTGGTGCACTTGGTAAAAACGATTTTTCAAGAAATTTAGCGTAAGCGTTAACAATATCCTCTGGGTGGTCAAGATGTTCGTCATTGTAATACATATCTTTAGAGATATTTGTCATTCCTTTCTTATTGTTGATATATGACCAGAATTTATTAGGATCCTGATTAATATTGTTTTCAGCTCGCTCGGTAAGTATACTTTTTATAGGCAGTTTTGATATCCAATTTAATTTTTGATCTAAGTCTTGTAAATTCGTTTAGCGCATTGACATCTGCCGTTCGTTTACAGAAATTTTGATATTTTTCTTTGGATCTTATGTTTTTAATAATTTCAGAGTTAAACCATGGTGAAAATTTTCTTTTATTTTTAGAAAGTGTAAATTTTGGTACACAAATTGTAAAAATTTGAATTAGCTTATCATAAAAATGTTGGCAGGCAGTATTAACTTCTTTATATTCAATATGGAAATACCACAAAATATCCAAAACAATGCATGAGACGGCTCAGAAAATGTAACGCCGGTCCAATCCAAACCATTATACGATATGAAACATTTACTCTTTCTTTCCTTCTCAAATAACAGGGCCTTATGGCTACAACGCCCGCTCATTATGCCCGTTTTCATTATGAGCGTCTTTATGGTAATCCTATCCAAGGTTGTAACAATACTCCGTTAATGTTCCATCTCTAATGGATTGTAGAAACCGTTTCCGTGTTGAAATAAGTGATAGGCCTAGGCGCGAGATGTCAGCACCATCGAAACGATTTAAAATATTGTATCGAGTGAAATCGAATACGCTCTCTTACTGTTTGGTTTTCGAGTGGTTAACATGTATTTTAACCTACCGGCTTAAATTTTATTATTCAGTCGCTTAAAAGGGATATTTGAATGTAAGTAGTTTGTCTCAAATTTTAATCTAAATTGATATTAATACGTTCCCATTTTCTTTTAAATTATGGATTGAATTTTCTGAAATTTTCTGAAATTTTCTGAAATTTTCCGACATTTTTCCGATATTTTCTGATCTATTCTGATTTATCTGATATACCTTTTTCTGATTTTTTTCCGATATTTTCTGATATTATCTGATGTACTTTTTCTGATATTTTCTGATTTATCTGATATACCATTTTTCTGATTTATTCCGACTTATTCTGATTTTTCTGATATATTCTGATTTATCTGATATACTATTTTCTGATATATTCCGATTAATTATATAGTTATTTTATAACTATTCCTATTTATTATTTTTTTTAAGATTAAAATGAAGTTTTTTGAAATTTAAACCTACTTAAATTCGTTTCCAGTTTCTTAAAGTTTTCGATTTCACCATTTACTGATTAAATAAGGGATTAATTTACAAGTTTCCCAGTTTATCGATTTACCGATTTACGTATTTTAATACCTTTGAAGTTTTCCTGCTTGATGGACACATTTTAGAAGTTTTACAACATATCGTAACATATTCTGCCAAGGTCATTATCCAGCGATGTAAATATTCTTCAAATGGCCTGATCAACCATCACGAGGAAGTTTTTGTTGAATTTTTTTCTGCTGTTTTTATGAATACCGCACTTGGAGAATCCTGGAAGTCACCGTTCACTCATGTCACGTGTATTAGAGAGACAACAGTACCTACTACAATATCACCAGCTACATGCCAAGTACCAACAGGAAACTTTTCATAAGCTAAGTACACTGTTATTACTTCTTTCCAACAAAATTTTCGTTAATCTTCATGTAATTAACTGCCGCTAGACGGGATATTAAATTAAATAAAATTTCATGTTTACCAACCACAAATGTAACAGTAATGAGCCTATACGTAAATTTGTGTAGTTTTGCTATTTTTAACTTCATGGTAGTTGTGTCGGATAAGGTTTTAGACCGTAAGAAACAGCATTGTTAATGAAGTTTTCATTAATTTTTAGTCCGTGAGACGATTTTGTGTTTCAGTGCTGCCATAAAATCGCCGGTCAGTTCTATAGCCTTACGCTATTTAACCCCGTAAATATTTTCCTATTTTCTGGTTTATTTGGTTTATACCTACCAGTTTTGCCGTTAGTTTGTATCTTATCGTATCGTATCGTGATATTTTGGCCATGGGGTCATATTATCTGTAGCCGAGCGGCATGTATTTTTTTGAGATTTTGTAAATTTTAGGTTAGTTTCGGGTATTGTTAGTAATAAGTTTCTAGAGTTCTAGAAATGTCTATAAGTGAAGTTTCTAGTGATAAACAAAATTGTTTTATAGTTTAGTTGCTAAGCGCCATTATTTTATCCTTGTGTGTCACTTTTTTTACTAATCTTATATAAATTTCTCACTCTAGCAAGGCGTGGCTACCTTTTCTTATCATTGTTGTCGAGCAGTTTAATGAATGTGTTTAAGTACAAATTTAATTAGCTGTCATCTCTAGTGTTGATTTAATAATTCCCACTTGCTATCATTTTATATAGCCCGGTAAATTGTACCTTATTTTTCTTGGCGGTTGGGATATGTCATATGATAATTATTAAATTGTCATCAGGTTTAGCAACACATTCAAAAATCTCTAGCAAGAAGGGAACTGCTCCCTATTTCGATAGTTTGTTTTATATGTCAATCTAGGTTGCCAGTTATGAGAAATTCATAGTCTCGTACCTTTACCCCGAATTAACTTTATGTAATTGCGAGTAGTTAAAATTTTAGTGAATATATTTGGTAGCTTATTGCGAAACTGCTTAAGGTATTATCTTGTTGTTTATCGCTAGAACTTTTTTCTTATCTAATTTGGTGATAACCGTTACCGTACAGTTATCTGTAACTTATATTTTTTTATCGTAACATTTTAACCCTACTTCTAAATTTGACTAACCCATATTTCTTGTATTAGTAATTTTTCATACGTGTCTGTTATTCAAATGTTTTGATGTCATTATTTACTTATCCGTGATTTATATATGTTGATTGATATTAAATCAATTTCAATTTTACCTGTCATTTTTCTGTGTGTTGTCTGTGACGTATCTTCCCTTTTAATAAACCTCCTTTAGGTTTTGGCGCCCAAGGTACTTTTGAATATATATTTTTTTTAATACAAAACTTAGATTTTAAACACTTAAATTAAAATTTTCTAACTTAAACTTTTATGATTTAATCGCTCTTGGCCTTTTTATTTAAGTTGTCGTTGACGCTTACCCAGGCCCTTGTCTCCTATAAAACTGGCTAGCCGGAGCCTAATTCTGTTTGGTGATACGTTATCGCATTTGTTTATTTGAACCTGTGAAACTGCCAAACAAAATTAGTTTTATTGTGCTATAGGCACAATAGTGACTAGGAGATCTTACAAGGTATAATAAACAAATAATAAGCAGGTGAAAAAGAAATATTACTTTCGGTGATGTTTTTAGGATTACTATTCATTTTCACATATGCTAGGCGAGAAAACTCATAACAACGCGATTTTTTAGTTTTTCATAATCTGGACACCTTTGATTGCCATATGCATATTTTGACGTTTCACATAATTTTTCATCAAATGTCAATTTTGGAATCAAAACAAACAACGAAAGTGTAAAATAACAAGAAGTTGTGAACAATTGTCTCATTAAATTCTATTTTCATTTATAAAATTTAAGATGTTTGTTACATTTTCCCCTTTTCTTTTTTTTTGTTTTATTTAATGCTAGGCGAAAAACAAATGACGGACTCTCCCGGTGTTGCTTAACTTCGCCGATCGAGTTCTCGCCACTGAAATTGACACCGTACGTCGTCACACTATTATATTTTGAGTATCTGCTGCTGAATGGTTGGGGGGTAAATAACTAAAGCAAGCTAGTAAAAATCTAGAAAGTTGAGATTTGGTAAATATACTAGAAAGCAAGTTTATTTATTTTCAACTTCTGCCACCCCCACCCCATTATTAAAGGGGTTAACAAAATAATGCTGTGATTTATTGTGTACGAAAACAAAGGTTCTCAAAAAATTGTTGACATCAGCTAGTTTCACCCCCATTGAATGTCGGTCAGTCGAAAAGGTACTGTTGCACCTCGTTTTATGAATTTTTGGGTCAGAAGATTTCAAATATTATATCATTAAAATTATTTCCATATACTGGAGGGCAAATATAATATTAAGAAGCTTTCTTTTAAAGAGATTTGGATAGCAAATCTGCATGTGGAAGTAGTGAGTCCTTAGGCAGCGGTATTTCTATTGATTGAAAAATGTTATTCTAGAAAGTTTAAGATAGTCTGTTAAGAATTTCTACAGTTTCCCAAAATTTCCAATGAAAAATGTAATTAATTAATTATTATTTGAATTATTAATGAAAATTCTCAAACAGTTTCTTATTCACATCTAAAGAAGGAAGATATTTTGAGAGAAGTCCAGTAGCATTTATATTTGGTGCCAAGAAACTTTATTTTGTAAAATAATTAATTAAAAATATGTTGTTTAACTATTGTTAAAAAAAATTGTTATTTAGAAAATAATTCTTTTATATGTCATTAAATAATAAGCAATTCCTCAACAGCCAAAATCACTGTAACATATCAATAGATAACCGAAAAATTTCCAATGTGATACGAGTGAAAAAATTTAGGAAATATTTTTGGTTGTCATGGAATACTAGATTAAAGCCTCATATTGCATGCAAAATGTAACAAAAAAAATTTAATTGAAATAATTATTTTAGCTGAAAATTACTTTGTGATACACTTTATAGGCACTGTATGTCTAAATTAATGAGAAAATGGAATGTACACCCCTTTAAACATTTATTTGTTAAAAACATAAATACCCATTTTGAAGTATATCTGCCGCTTGACATTTGACAGAGTAAGATGTGTCTGAGCATGCTGGGATACAATGGGAACAGACGATAGAGTCTTGTTTTTCTTTATCCAGCTCCAAGCCGACGAAATCTCTTGGGTACAATGTTCTCCACTTACCTTCAAAAGTTACATTTAAAAACAACAACAAAATTCTTACTTTAATACTAATAGAATTATATTTATCTAATATATACGCAAATCGTATATTCAAACTTTATTTTGGGAGAGAGTGTCACGAGCAGTGTAGATCATTTTCGAAACTGTTAAGATTTCAGGAAAATAATGATTCAAAAAAATATAATTATTTTGAGAGGAAGTGTTGGAAAGTGTGGAACATCTGGTACTGACGGACTAGAATCCGAAATTCTTCAGGACATTCCAGAGTTTATCATTGCATTTAACCCACTTAATAAACGTTTTCCAACCATTTAAGGAGGTACGTATAATACCCTTGTGCAAGTCTGAAGATAAATTTGAAGTATTAAATTGAAGGTCGATCTCCCTATTGAGTAATTTACCTAAAATATATAAAAAAATATCTAAACAAATATAATATATTGTCGGAAAATTAATATTTTTTCAGAGAGGACGCAATGGCTGACTTAATCTGAGCAATATATAAAACATTAGATGAAAAGAACAAATAACTTTGCATCTTCGTTGACTTAGCCAAAAGCATTCAATACGGTCTACCTCTTTAAAAAGCTTGAAAATATTGTTTTTTTCAGACATATCATAGAAACTTGAATATGACAAGTTGTTTAATAGGTAGAGTACAACGAGTAAAAGTTTCATAATATTGTAAGCCTGGAAAAACAGTAGAGTATGGAGGACCACAAGGAGCACTACTAGGTCCCATACTTTTTAATACATATGTAAATGACTGGGGAAATCATAAGTTTCGTTGACGATACTGCGGTATTCTATAAAGCTTAGAATTGATCAGAATTAAAACGAGTAGTATGACTTTCTAATGTTTCTAAACCTAACACAGTTCTTTAATAATCAACTATTATAGTCCAGTAGAATTAAGGATTGAACATGTTGTTTCAAATATAAGGACCAAACCGACTCAAATCGACAGAGGAGGGTACCCTGATGAAGGATCTCAAATATTCCCTGCGGGGATATTTGAGATCTTTCAGTTTGGTACAAAGTTAAGTACTCAGCCATATCTACTGACAATCATCTAAAATAGAACTATCAGATTAAATTTATTGTTAAACAACTTAGAAGTATGTTAGGAAGTTAGGAATTTAGTTAGTTAGGGAGTATGTTAGGTATAACATTCTGACCAACGCTTGGGAATATTGTGTTATACCTTCGGACAGTCCCATATCAGTTACGGAATTATAGTATGGGGTGAAGTAATGAATAATTACTTTTAAAAAATGGAATGCGTGCAAAATACCTGCACCATTTTTATGCAGCCAATTTCGTGAAACACACAAATACAGTTAGTAAAAGTGCATAAAAATCCCTTGACATTATAGGTTGTACAAAACATCCTATAAAAAATAAGATACATGAATAACTTTGTGTGAGTGAGTAATTACTACCACAGACCTAGAGCGAACCATGTTTCATATAAGCTGATTTTGCTCGCGGTATGGAATTTTACGTTACTTGCGGTCACGATTTTTGATCTTTTCTTAAATCATAGAATACAGGAATAAAGTATACGTTAAAATGTAGGTTCTGAGCACTGGCGGTCCTAAGGGGGCATGGGGGCCATGACCCCCCCCCCCCCCGACAGAGCTCTAATCGTGACAAAAAGTGATAAATACGAATACTAATTGACTCCAATTCATTTTGTTAAATTATAGAGAAAGGCAATTAAATAAATCATGTTTGTCACAGAAGTTAAAGAAATAGTTTTTTTAGGATTTATCAAAAGTAGAGAAAGTTAATGTTGACCAATCAGAAATTAATCAAGAACTTAAAAAGTCAGGCGAGTTAGTGTGGCTTATCTGTAGATATAAAACTGTATTAAGCTTACGCTTTGTTTTGGTTTGTAGCCTGCTTTCTTAAGTTTGCCACTTCACCCTTCATAGAAGAGAGACAGTCAACCCCTCATAAATTGCAATTCTGTCCTGACCCACTCTTGATAGGGTACTCAGGTCAAATATTTTGTATAATGGTTTTAAAGTTAGTAGTCATAAACACTCGCCGTGATTGACACATTTTGCAAACATTGCTTTTTTATTTCAAATTTTTAAAAGTATGAGTTCTAATAAAAATATCTTACTTTTTGTTATTTTAAATATTTTTGTTTGCACACTTTCTTAATTTTTTGTTACTTTTGTATTTTATTCCGTTAATTTAAGTTACTTGTATCAAAGGTAAACGATGATAGATTAGATATAATATTTAGTTATAGTCCAGTCAACGGACAGTCAAAATCTGCATTGAGGGCTTCTAAACACTTTTTGTCTCTTGAATTTTCCAAGTTACAGGTAGTTTTTTACGAATAATGTACTACATTTTTTGCATATTAAAAAATATATGAAAATTCTAAAAATGAGCGTATAGTTATACTATTTTTAAAGGTTCAATATAATTTTTAAACTGAAATTGTGCAAAAAATATAGTACATTATTTATCGTGAGAAGTTGCCAGTAACTCGGAAAATTAGCAAGTTACAAAAAAAGAATCCAAGACTGAGGAAATGTTTAGAAGGCCTCAATACACACGTCTTAATTTTTTTAAATTTTTAAATTACGTGTTTTTAATGCGTCACAATTTCAAAGAAAGGGGCAGTTTTTCATGTTTTTTTGGAAAAACTCGATGAAAACGCATTTTACAGATAAGTTTCGATGTTAAATTCACCTGAACTCTTTCAGATATTTTTTCAACTATTCGAGTGACCATATCTCGAAAAAAAAAATGCATTTTTCGAAAAAGTTCACCAGAGTAAAAACATCTTATTTTGGGCCAAAAAGTAAATATGCTGTTTTTTTAAATTTTTGACCTAATTCTACAAGTTACGGAACTCGTGATAAAAGGGGTGTTTTCTACCCCTTCCAATCATTTCTTACTCTAATCTTTTTCAACTTTTTTATTAACGTCATTACAAACACATTGCACAAGATTGCATCAACATCCATTCATTGGTACTTAAATTAGAGGTGAGACCCCCCCCGTTAACTGAACTATTAGGGTACTTCCTTCTCCAATATATTGATTTTTTATTACAGTGTTTATAAGTTTTAGTTTGATTAATTTCTTATTTTAAATAATAATATTGTGAGGTTCATTTTCAAATACTTCTACAACTAGTGTGACCCATTTGTCTTGGAGTCTCCTTGTAAAATCTTTATTTAGTGTGCACACAGTTTTTTTTTAATTATAGTGCTTGTTGAAGAGTGTTTTTGAAGCAAAAGCATTCCTAAAAAATTAAAGGCCTACTACGTCAGGAGTCAAATTTAGGAGTCAAATGTTATTAATTCATATTAGCGATTTTTTTAAGAAAAAAATATATGCACATCACTGGATTCACCACCCCTCAAAATTGAGCTCTACGAAATTTTGTCGAAAATTTCACACGTCAGCCAATGAAAAGTTTGTGTTTGTGTCGTTACCACGGCAACCCAAAAAATTTCCGGAAATTTTCATCCTCCAGGGTACTCTGAACGAAATTAATAAGTGGAAATTTTTCTGTCAAATTATTGGCATATGCTAATATTTGACATTTGCTATTACATACAAAATGAATTTTATTTTTCATATTAAACGAGAAACATTATGTTCCTTTTTCATACTCTATAATCTTATTCTTTAAAACCTCGAAAATAACTTCAACAATAAGAAATATTGAGCTTAAACGGGTTAAACCGTCAATGAAATAATGATAAATAACTAATGACGTTTTCTTTCAAAGCCATCTCTCTCAAGTTATACTGTGCTGAAACTGTGCTATGACATGTGTATAAAATATGAAAATATATAAAAAGAGCAACGTTCCCCCTATTTTAGTGAATACAATTTATTCCATAACACACAAATAGAGTTGTCCTAAACAATTTTCAGTAATTTTTTGAAACTAAAATGGGTGGAGAAGATATTATTTACCTATTATACGTAGGTATTCCATTTTCAAATAACTCTTATAATTTTAACTTTTGACACAATAACACTTCTTACTAATTCCGATGTGACTTTGTCAACAAGACCTATTCATGACCTACTAATCTTATACCTTGTTATGTCTTAGAATAATCTTAATGTCAGTTGAAATTAGAGTTTATTTAATTTATTTTGGTTGGAAATTTTCTTACCGAATACCCCGCGTGCTTGAATTATTGCCGAAATTTTTCCGAGTAAATGAATTTTTTGAAAATTATCCCGAGTCGCGCGGCGACGAGGGCAATTTTCTTTAAAAAATTCATGTACTTGGGAGATTACATGTGAAAATTTTTAAATAATAACGCTTTTGTAGACATTAGAAGTTATAGAGTTTTATAGTCTGCCACACTTCATATTACAATGCGAACTTTCAAAAGAAAAATCATATTTATCAATTCTTGAGGAGTTAAAAAATGTTTGTACATATTTTAATAAGGATGCCCTCCCCTAGAATCAAAGCGTAGGACCGCCCTTGGTTTTGAGGTGTACAGTAAGATTATAGTGGGGTGCCAGGTTGTCTTTTTTTGTGGTTTCATCAAGTCATCGAATACATCAATTATTTTTTTTTTAATTAAAGTACAAGCCTTCTAGTTATTACAAAAATGGGGGTGCCTCTTATTATTTGCCCGCATCCCCTCATGGCTGCTTATGGTTTATAATTATTCGAAAGCTAAATCTATGAATTTGAAAATTTATTTTCTGTCACTAGGTAATTTACGATTTTAATAATCTCAATTCAATTCATTTTAAATGAATTACTATCAGTTATTATGACATACAGGGTGAGTCATTAATGGGTGGATGGTCAATAACTCCTCAACCGTTTGAAACTTTAAGAGAATGTCTCAGATATGAACTGTGGCGGTCAAAAGTGGCATATACTGAAACATTTTAACTAAAAACATACA
The DNA here is from genome assembly GCA_963583905.1 of Stenurella melanura. Taxonomy (NCBI): domain Eukaryota; kingdom Metazoa; phylum Arthropoda; class Insecta; order Coleoptera; family Cerambycidae; genus Stenurella; species Stenurella melanura. The sequence continues at coordinate 43,127,607 of OY757315.1, read as the reverse complement.
TAGGCTTCCATTTGAAAAAAAAATGAGTTATTGCAGTTTAAAACTGGAGAAATCTGAATCATCGTTAAGAACATCCTGTAGAAATAGGTTTGACTACGAGAATCCTGGAAATTCGGACATCACATTGACCAACATTGGAAGTGAAATTACGATCTAATTTATGAAAATACGTTTTTTACTGTTTTTTGGCACTGACCGCTGCAAATGCATTTTTATAGGAAATAATGTGACAACGCCGCAGTGCTAGTCAAAAAATGATAGATATATGCCTGGATAGAGAATTAAGCGTCAAATATAAATATATGAAAAAATGTTTGGTGTTCTACTTTAAAAAATCAACTATTAGCTTGCCTCCGTTATATGAAATACCCTGTTCATTTTATAATATGCCACTTTTAATCTCCCACAACTTTCATCTCAGACATTTTTTCAAATTTCAAGCAGTTGAGGAGTTAATAACCATCCACGCACTAGTAACTCACCCTGTATGTTATAATAACTGACATTAATTAATTTGAAATGAATTGAATTGAAACTATTAATAATAAAAAATTATAAATTACCTAGATATATAAAAGGTAAATTTTCTAATTCTTAGGAATAGTCATTTTTCGACCCGTATGGAGCCGAGTGGGGGGGGGAGGCCAAAGAGGTATAACTTTTATGTATATCATTTCTTATGATATGCCGAAGGCCTATGCCAATTTTCAGCGTTTTCCGTCGAGAACTTTCCATTTTATAGGTGCTTTGTGAAATTTTCAATATTTACTTAATCCTGAGTCTAAAATGGCCTTGTAACTTTCTTCTGGACCATGGGAAAGTTGTAAGGTAGGTATTCATTCGGTTCAAAAATATTTATTATTCCATGGCCCCGGGCCCAAAATCTAACCACTCTAGTCTTGTGTCCGGCCTACGGTGATTAGTATAATATTTTTCTTGGTATATCCATGATATTCTTTTTATATGGTTTTTATACTTTTTCATACAGTACTCGATATTCTCATTATGCACTTGAAATTTCGTATTATAACCTTTTCCGTTCTCGAGACATAAGAAGTTGAAATTAGTAATAGTTGCAAAAACCATTTGTGACGTCACTATACGCAAGCGACGTAGGAAAAGTGGCTTTCTGGGACCTTTCAAATTTAACCTGAAAGGTCGAAAAATATGAAATTTTCAAACGCTGGTAACTAAATAAATACGTCGAGTGGAAGTTCGTTCTATGTCTCTACGGAAAGGAGAAGGTGGCGATGAATCCTGATCGTAAATTGCAGGGTCAAAATCGAAAATTCGTCCCGACAGGACGAGAGAAAATTGTAATTTTTTGATATTTCACCAAATCGTACTCCCCTACTGTCAAGAAGTAAGCAAAACAAACAATACTTCGAAAACACTAATAATTATAACAACTAAGGAGCATCAAGTCTATTGAGATCGCAGAGTCTATGCGTATAGTGACGTAGCGCCTGGCCACGCCCCATTTTCGCAATGTGGAGATTTGTAATAGCTTTAAAGGTACTAAACGTACGAATAAAATTCTGATTTTTTGCAGATTCATTATTTTATACTTGCACTTTCGATTCATGAATTAAAAAAAAAAGTGGAACAAGCCCATTAGCAGGTACTCAAAGCAAGTCAGTCGATTTTACACACTTTAGGCTATTATAAGCCTTACAGTAATTAAAAACGCAGCAGCCATGAGGGGATGCGAGCAAATAAGAAGAGGCATCCTCATTTTTCTAATAACTCTAAAGGTGCGTCTCCATTATCGTCGGTTTTGCCGATCGGCATTTGTTGGCAAGCGGGTACGTACAATTCGGCTTATGCCAGTCGGAAACTTCAAGAGAATCTAAGCCTAATATACTAGTGTGGCAATGCCGATCGGCAAAGCCGACCATAATGGAGACGCGCCTTTAGGCTTGTATTTTAATGAAGAAAAAAAATTAGTTGATGTATCTGATGACTTACAAAAACACAAAAAAAAACAATCTTCAATCGAGGGTGTTTCAGGGTTGCGGGTAAATTAAGCCCGGCACCCCACTATAATCTCACTGTATACCTTAAAACCTACATTTTGACGTATTTTTTATTCATGTATTTTATGACTTAAGAGTAAGCAAAGTGACAAGATTAATCCTAAATTCTGCACCTAGATGACGCTAGCGACTACTATCGTTATCTAGTTTTATAAATATATATTCAGTAAGTGTAAAATATCATAGTTGGTTTTACATTACGGATAAAGATAGAGCGAATGAGGTTGTACTTGAACGTCCCACCTTAAGTTTTAATTGTATCGAAGTGGTTCCATCTACTCTAACAGAATTTTACTAAAATTATGATTAATAATAAGCTGTGTTATTTAACTGAAAAAGGCGTAAGTTGTACATGAATAAATAATAAGTACAGGATTGTTGAAAAATATTTTTGGTGTTACCCGCGTTACCCCCCTCCCCCACTAATCTTATTGTTCGTAATACAGCGCCGTTTTTCATTAATATTTGGCTGAACAGGCTGAATTTTCGATAGTGGTAGCTAATAAAGTGGGTAGGCGTAAAACACGTCGATCGGGTGATTGTCCAAATTTTATTCCTAACAGTTAGTTTTTAGTTAAATCTTGATATAATTTGATAAAAGACTCGAAAAAACGTTTGTCCTACAAGATGGATGGTTTGTCCTAAATGTCCCCAACTCCCAACGTGTCCAAATAACCAGACCATAAAAAATATTATTAACCAGCTGATATTTTTACAGTTGCTTAGTAAGTGTTTGTATAATTAAATGGCTACATTGCCCTACAAAATAAATGGTATGATTTTCCAGTCCTTCTCTCAGAAATTATCAGTTTCATGGTAACCTTTTTCTCATTAATAACAGCCTAGTTTTGTTTTTTTTTTCTTTTGGGAATGAAGTATGGAACACGATTTTACTAGTTTCCTACAAAAAAGTAGCCAGATATTGATAAAGAATTGCAAAACATATATTTTTTTAAATGTAATAATTAATAACTTTTTAATTTTTTGATTAATTGTGTTAAAAAACAATAGGGTGTCTAGCTTACACTAACTTACTGTCCAAATTTCAATACAGGCGGACTCTTCGTTCTTTAGTTCTTCTTCTTTTTTTTTTTTTTCAACAAATAACAATCGTTCCTCGATGACACAAAATACCACTACACAAAAACGACAACGTCTTATAAACTTGTAATTAACTTCAAGACGGAAAACAATTTAACAGCGCCATTATTATAGCCAGATACTAACAATCATTTAGCAAAAAAAATTAGTTCGATAACTGTTTTAATAACGAAGATATGACTTGAGAAGAATTAAAAAATGTGTCTTTTCGATTTTTCGATTTTGGAGTAAAATTGACTTTTAGGGGTTATTCGCAATTACCAATATTAACGCGACTTTCTTGGGGTCAATTTAGACCCTAAATTATCATGGGCAAATCACACCGCTTATGTCTGTAATAAAATATCGAAGTACTCTTATCTGCTTCGAAATCTTGTTGGGAAAGTAACTCAAGGTACCCTAACAACTGCATACCACAGCCTCATACACTCCACAATATCATATGCTATCCTAGTTTTTATCCTTAGTTTTTAATTTAGAGATGATTGTAGAAAACAGTTTATTATATTAAAGATAATGGCAGTACCGTGTACATACATATTTCAGCGTCTCCTACACGTAAAAGATAATGAAGAATCGTTTTTCCCTAGAAGTCAAATCCATTCTTACAACACCAGAACCAAAGATAATTTAGATAATAATTTCTTACGTCTTACTAGAACCAGAAATTGCACTGGCTACTTAGGAATTTAATTGTTCAGTATGTTACCACCCGATGTAAGATCTCTTAACATAAAAAAGTTCAAGGTGAAAGTAAAGCAATACTTGCTTGAGCCTTTTACAGTATACGAGAATTCACAGATTCTCATCATCGCTTCTAAATAAAGAGCTTTGTATGTACTGATGCATTATTCTCGAAATTAAGCTACAAATCATTAGTTTTCTCTATATATAAATTTGTGATATAATACTCCTAACGTTCATTTCTCCACTGTTATTTATTTAGGTTTGTCCAAATTGTCAGTCCTTTTGTCTACGTATCTTACACTTAAATGTTATTATATTCCACATCTTACCTTATTAATGTCTACTTAATTCTAACCACACCATATATCTTTGTTTTTAATTATTGACTTTAATTGTAGGGCTTAGTTTTATACATTTTATGGTTATTTACTTTACATTATTAGCTTATCTTAGTCAACCTTTACCTTTTTGTTGACGTGTGTAAGCACTTTTGTGAATATTAACACCAATAAAGTATCTATCTATCTATATATGGGAAACGATTTTCAGTTTTCGGTAATACAATCTAACATTATTATACTCTTTGCAAATATGTTTTTATTTACGATTAAAATGCGAAGAGTATCCTATAGAATGGGCAACAATAATATAAAAAGTGCAGTAAATGGTTAGCTTGTTTTCAATAAGTTTTGTCGGACTAGCGATACATACCCATTTTTTTGTAGGACACTGTTTTATTTAGGCAAAGAGTACACTAACCTATCGTGTGTTATCTTTGTCCTACAGTTAGTAATGGGAAACGTGTTACCGTGAAACTGACAATTTACGAGCGTAGGACAGGGAACTCAATCAATTATTTTATAGGAAAATGTGGTCATTTAGTTATACAAACATTTACTAAGCAGCAATAAAAACATCAGCTGGTTAGTAATAATTTTTTATGACATCGTTATTTGCACACGTTGGGAGTAGGGAACGTTTCGGTCAAACCATCCACTTTGTAGGACAAACGTTTTTTCGAGTTTTTTATCAAATTATCTTAAAATTTAACTAAAACTCTAATTGTTAAAAATAAAATTTGGGCAATCGCCCAACCGAAATGTTTTACACCTACGCACTTTATTAGCTACTACCACATCGACAATTTTCACAGAAGAAGAAGCTACTCATGAAGTCTGGTAGTAATCATTACTAAAATACAGCGCTGTACTGTGGACTATATCTACGAGAACTAAAAAAAAATATTAATTTCCCATCTTTGCATTCTTTCGCTAACCTGCATTCTGGTTATGCTAGCAATTAACAAATTCTAAAATGAATTTGTCTATTTCTTGACAATTCTCATTGTTATAACAGCTTACGATATTTAACACATGCTGTGAAAATGTTACCAAGGAGGGCTAAAATTATACGATCTTGCGGTCTTTAAATGTTAAAATGTTTATAAATCTGTATCAATTCTGGATATATGGTAGTTGTATAGATACTGAAAGACTATTACAAAGCTTTTACTCTTGTACAATGGCGATACAGACGTTATTATAGCTGTTATAAAACAGTATTAATTGGATAATAATTAAAAATAGCACATGTGTTTTATTGCTGAGTATACTTACCTACAAACGAACTAAGACATTTCAAATCTGATAATGTACACTCGGAGAACTCTCTGTTTTGAAAAAGTTTAATGTAATTAAAAGGTGTACATCGACATAGGGCATCGATGCTTTTAATTTTGCAGTCCATTATGCAATCACTGTAGCTGTAACTGCCGAAAATTGTATTCATTTCGTCTCGGAAAATGCAACCTCTCTGAAAAATTTTCGTTCAGTATAATGAAATTATATCTGTGGTTTACAGACAGGTAAAAGTAACAAATATTTACTCAACTATGCCAGTCGATTCTTTGAGACAATGTGTTAAGTTATAGCGATTTTAAGACTTGCTCGCGAATGCGTAATATTTTTTGCATTTTTCTGGTGCAGTTTTTGATCCACTTTCAGCGTTGTAACCTTTGTATAAATTAAATGTAACAGAACAAGTCACAAAAAGAATAAGTAAGTGATTCGTGAGGCGAGATACGGTATCAGTTTAAGTGACGAGAACTCGATCGGCGAAGTTAAGCAACGCCGGGAGAGTCCGTTACTTGGATGGGTGACCGTATCTCATTTCGCCGTCCTGGTTAAGTGGTGGAGTAGCTTTAGCTAAACTTCGCCAGGACGTTAAAATAAATAAGACGTTAAAATAAAAAAAAAAAAAAAATTCTAGTAACAAAAATAGAGGAGGGCAAATTTTAAAATCATTATTCTTGTTTTAAGAAAACACTGTTTTTAGGTATTTCAGCACAATGTAGTGTAGTCTATACAGGGTGTACTGTAGTAATGAGCAAAAGTTTAACTACCAATTCCATATCGGAAATGAAGGTGGGTTTTTCATAACATTTTTCAAAATAAGCCTTTCTTTTCCAGCTACGCCCCATTAAGGGGGTGTACGAAAAACAGTTTTTAATTTCTGTCTGAAAATAATGTAATCGGAGAAAGACGAAATTTGGCTCATCTCGATTACTAACGAAAAGGCATCTAACGAAATTATCTCATCCTTCTAGCGTTTATACAAAGGGGTGATATAACTACCATTCTTATAATTTTGTAAATATCTTTCTGTCTGCTATGTTTTCTATCAATTGAAAAATAGAACCAAATATTATGATTCGTTTAGAAATTCTTTCACCTCTTGAAAAAATTTCTAAAAACCAGCCGTTTTTGAGAAAGGAAAACTAAATTACATCTGCCTAAGTGATCTGACAAAAGAGACGAGCACTATTATATTAGTTAAAACCCAGACTAGGCTGGTGTCAAATCACAATTTGACAATATTATGTATCGACATGATCACTTGGTGCTGATAAATTATTTTCAGATGAAAATTAAAAACCGCTTTTTTACACACCCCTTTAAGTAGCACAGCTGGACAGGAAAGGATTATTTTGAAAAATTTTGTATGAGAAACCCATCTTTATTTTCGATAAGGAATTGGTAGTTAAATTTTTTGCACATTATTAAGGGACGCCCTGCATATGTTTAGGTGTGTTAGACCATTATAAGTTGAATCCTAAAGGTATAAAGTTGTTCTAATATCCAAAGTATATGATCCTTAAAATTCCGAAAGTTTCCGGGCTATAAAACCTAACCCGATTGAATAATGTAATGAAGAATTCTTAATACTTAATTTATCATAGCTGTGTTTAAGAAAGTTTGTTGGTCATTAATGGCGAAAGATAGAATATTTGTAATACTTGAGGAATGTTTAATTCAAATTCAAATTCAAATTCAAATTCAAATTCAAATTCAAATTCAAATTCAAATTCAAATTCAAATTCAAATTCAAATTCAAATTCAAATTCAAATTCAAATTCAAATTCAAATTCAAATTCAAATTCAAATTCAAATTCAAATTCAAATTCAAATTCAAATTCAAATTCAAATTCAAATTCAAATTCAAATTCAAATTCAAATTCAAATTCAAATTCAAATTCAAATTCAAATTCAAATTCAAATTCAAATTCAAATTCAAATTCAAATTCAAATTCAAATTCAAATTCAAATTCAAATTCAAATTCAAATTCAAATTCAAATTCAAATTCAAATTCAAATTCAAATTCAAATTCAAATTCAAATTCAAATTCAAATTCAAATTCAAATTCAAATTCAAATTCAAATTCAAATTCAAATTCAAATTCAAATTCAAATTCAAATTCAAATTCAAATTCAAATTCTTTATTCGCTTTATGCTATAAAGTACATTTATGGATTAGCTTTGTCATGCAGGTACAGAAAGATGAGTAAAAAAAAGTAGTGTATAAAAATATAAATAAAATATGTAAAAACTACTCTACTAAAAACATATAGGAAAAAAAAGGTAAGTCTAGTTAAAATTACATATACACAATAACATTTTACAATATAAAACATAGACATGTGTAAATAAAAATACACTAATACATATTTATGTAGGCACATAAACTGGTTGGGACTGTCTAGCTGCGATACAATATTCTTCGAATTCTTTTAGACTATAAAAGCATTTCTCTAATAATAGATTTTTTATATTACTTTTAAATATACGAGCCGATTTGCTATTCTTTATTTCTGGAGGAAGCAAGTTATAAAACTTATGGCCGGCATAATATGGGGATTTTTTATAATATGTGTGGTCAAATTTATCAATATATATATTGTTCTTATTTCGTGTAGAGTACATGTGAATATTTGTGTGTTTTTTATAATTGTTAATGTTTTCATGAATATATATTAATAGTTTTAATATGTAAATGCATGCAAGAGTTAGTATTCTTTTATTAATAAAAATATTTCTACAGGATTCTCTTAGCTTCACTCCAAATATTAGACGTATTATACGCTTCTGTATAGTAAATACCCTTGAGTATTCGGTTGTCTGTCCCCAGGAGATTATGTTATATGATAAAGTGGAGTATACACAAGCGTAATAAAAATTTAGCAAGGACTCTTCGCTCAAAGTATTTTTTAATGTTCTTAGAGCGAAGAACGATTTATTTAGTTTTGAGCATATGTGAGCAACTTGCTCATTCCAACTCAGGGTGCTATCTATGAAAATGCCCAGGAACTTGGTGGATTTACTTATTTTAGCTTCGCCTGAGCTGTTGTCACAATTAATACGTAATTCTAAGGATGTTTTGTATAAACCAGTGAATTCAATATATACTGTTTTGCTTGAGTTATTTATTAGGTGGTTTGCTGTACACCACTTTGTAAACTCTTGTGTTACCTGTTCAACTTTGTGGGTTATTTCCTCTTTACTTTTTACCGAAACTAGAATAGTGGTATCATCTGCATACATAAACACTCTTCCACCATGTATATAATTTGGCAAGTCATTTATAAACAATATGAATAGTAGAGGTCCAAGGACACTGCCTTGGGGAGTGCCTAGTTGAACATCATATAGTTTAGACATGGAATTTCCTATTTTAACTGCAAGCTGACGATCTGTGGTGATTAAATTAAATGATCTAGTTTCTTAGCCAGATATACCGAATTTAGGGTGTCAAATGCTCGCGACAGGTCAAAAAACACACCAACTACAGTTTCCCCTTTGTCAATACTAATAAGTATATGTTGTGTCAATTCAGTGGTGGCGGTCTCGGTTGAGTAACCACTTCTAAATCCGTGTTGACATTTGCTTATTAAGTTATGTTTTAATAAAAATTCTTTCAGGCGAATATAAACGGCATTTTCAATAATTTTTGAAAACGGACTTAGCGTAACAATGGCTCTATAATTTTCGATTAATTCGGGGTCATTCTTTTTAAATATAGGTGTGGTTTTTGCTACTTTCAGCTTGTTTGGAAATTTACCACTAATGATTGACTTGTTTATTATATCTGTTACATAAGGGCTTAATTCTTTGTTACATTCTTTAACTAGGCGTGTGGGTACTTCGTCAAATCCAACAGATGGTTTATTATTTAACTTGGGCAATTATTTTTTGGATATCGTCAACAATAAAGGGTCTAAAGAACATAGTGGAATTGTTTCTGATTGGTAACGTACATTCATCACCGCTTTCCGAAAACATTACACTAACTTGTTCGGCAACCGAACTAGCGAAATATTTACCAAAGTGATTTACTATATCGCCGGTATCTGTAATAAGGCGATCATTAATTCTAATGTTTATTTTATTCATATTAACATTTTTTCGATTTAGTTTCAGATTCACGAGCTCCCATAGCTTTTTTGTTTTGTTTCCAGCATTATTTATTACTGAGTTATAATACAGTTTTTTCTCCGAGTCAATTTTTTTACTTAGCTGTTTCTTGAGATGTTTATAGTTTTCGTGCACGGTATTATTATTAGTCGTTTTTCTATACCAATTTAATTCTCTGAGTTGACGAGATTCACTTTTTAGTTCATGAGAAAGTTTAAATAAGTTATTTTTAGGTGAATGTATATTTTTTGTTGTTTTTATAGGGTGAGATAATTTAAAGCACCAGTCAAAATTACTCCAGAAACGTTCAAACGTTTCATCTACATCTATAATTATGTTATCATGTGTATTAACATTTGTTGACTCCCTATTAAATAGCATAATAAATTCATTTATTGTATTTTTATTTATTATTCGCCTTTGACTTTGGTGTACCACTGAAGCACACGTTTTTCTCAAGGTTGGTGTTTCCCATTTAAAAAGTAAGGCAAAGTGATCGGACACACCAAGATTCAATACCTCTAATTTATTATTTTCTATATTACTTACCAAGTAGTCAATGGCAGTAGATGATACCACATTCCTTGAATTAATTGCTATTCTAGTGGGTTCGTTAACAAGACACTTAAGTTGGAATGAGCAAATTAGGTCTTGCAATTTTTTGCTATAGGTTGAAATGGTCATTTTGTCTATATTTAAATCACCACACAATATGGTGTACTGATATTTATTTGCTACAAAGTTAAATATCTTTTGCAAGTTAATTAAGAAGTTATCAAAGTTACCTTGATTTGGAGGCCTGTATATTGTAATTATACATATATTATTCTCCAGACTTACAGCAGAGCACTCAATACACTGCTCCAGGGAAATATTTTTTATAAATGTTACCTCTTTGCAATTTTTAACTGTGTCTACTCTTGCATATATTACTGATCCTCCATGTATTGCATTTTTTCGGCAAAATTTGGAAATGCTCTTATAGCCCTTCCTAGTTGTCTCAGGTTTAAATGAAGATCTTTATTTTCAGTAAGTTACATTTATATTATCTGTATATTGTATTGTTGTCTAAAATCGAATATTTATGTTCTTTATTTCTTATGCTTCTACCAGACTCGCCAATATAAGAAGCATTTATATACGCCAAATTTATTAGGTTAATTTATTTTTTCATTATTATTCACCCTTCCTAAGTTTTTATTACAGTTATGGTAGATATACTTCAATTATCTAGTTTTTTCTGAAAAAGACGAAATTCATGGTTAAATGTGCTCTACCATTGAATCTATTTTACTTGAATTGGTAAGGATAATTTAACTTAACGATAGTAGTGATAATAATAATGAAAATATCATTGACTACCAAACCCGTTTGACGAGCTTCTTGACATTTACATGCAGGCGGAAAAATACGTTTAATTAAGGGCATTGTAAGCACTCTGTACACTACATTGAAGATGTTTACAAGAATATTGTAATGAGTCAACATTTGCTCCAAAATATTAAACAATATCCAAAATTTTTCAAAGTATGTCATTCGTTATCTAGCGTCAATATTCAAATTTTTAAAAGAGAAATGTTAAACGTGGCTAAAATATTTAGACAGAGAAAGAATGCATAATTTAATAAAGTAAGCGAGTAAAGTCACAAAAGTATATACAAACATGAAAAATAAATTGACAATAAAACTCAACCGGAACGGCCAAAATTGTGACGCACCTCCCAGATAATGACAAACTTCCTGATAATGACACTTAAGTCGATTGGGATACATTTTATTAAAGTTTCAACCATTTTTTATGCACGTACAAGTAGTTTTTAACTATTTCTGTTTCTTTTTCTTTGTTTATTTAGAATATATATAAGTATATCATTTAAATACTTAGAATTGTATAAAACTATACTTATAGAAATTGCAGATATATTATTCCTTTTCTCTCTCTACATTAACATTATTATTATTGTCACATTATTATTATTTATTATAATTATGACGTCGAAGCACTTTCTTAAAACTAAACAATCTTGTTTCTTCCGAAAAACAATAGAAGAGATTTCTAAGGAATTAATATGGCAGATGTAAAAAAAATTAGACGCCTTGGCTTCTAGTACATACACCAAATTCCAAGTTTCTGGAATTTTAATAGCTTGCTTTACTTATTTTCATCTATTTACCCCCACGCTCTTCAACGGAATCATCTCAAAGTGTAATCTAGTTCCATATACAGGGTGTAATTAGTATCATGTCATTAAAAAAAACTGGTGGTAGGGAACGACAAGACAAACAAAAAAACCTTACATAACATGGGGTCTAAAGCTCATAGTTTTGGAGAAAGAAAATAAACAAAAATTTCGCAAATTTTCAATAAAATCTTTTGAGAACTGCTGGGATATTGAAGTAGGTTTAGATCGTCGCGCGTGTCTTTGCCTATGATACTCAATATTTGTGTAGATAGCTATAAAATGTCGGCGGTCTTTAGCGGTGCGGTAAATAAGATGAAAGACGTCTACGTTTTCTGTGTGTTTAGTAGATGTGATCTGAAGAAAACTATACTCTGACTCTCCCTTGTGCAATATTTTAGTTTCTGTGGGTGTTTCGTTATGTACACACGTCCAACCCGCCGTTCCTTGTTTTTGTTATTTTTTAATTTAGGGTCGCTGTGAAGATTTATTTTATTGACTTTACCGTTCAAGTCGTTAAATTCTTGATTACGTACAGACACAACTTACTTGTTCGTTCTTTTTGTATTCCGTTTTGGATTTTGGACCAAGTTTTTCTTTTATTTTTCTTTATTGACAACGTTAGTTGACAGTTTATTGTTTAGTGTTGAACGGAGTACGTATGTCTTTAATTCGACGTACCGAACTGTATATTGATGCAGATGCAAATTTCGAATAATTAGGTGGTAAGCTTTTAACCCAGGACGCTCATTTATGTTACAAACGTTAATAAATTACGTTTAGATATTCTAAATTATAAACATTAATCCAATATTTTGTTCCAAATTAAAAGACACACATATAAAGAAATGCTCTGTTTAAACTTCTACGGCCATTATTTGCTTGCAGTTGTGCAGGAAAAGATAACGAATTATTTACCTCTTTAAAAGTTGTATAATTGGGAACTACAAGTTCATTGACCAAGAAAAGCAGTGGTTCTCAATTATTTTCTACATTAATATTAAAAAAAATATATTAAAGAGGTTGACCTAGGTCAGTTTTTTTCAAAGTGCCCCTAGAGGGAGTCATAAAGGTTTTTTGTTCGTCTAGTCGGTCCCCATTACCAGTTTTTTTAATGACATGAAACTGATTACACCCTGTATAATATATTCCAAGTTTCAAGTGAATATGTCAGTTTTATTTTATTAATAATAATAATAATAATAATAATTTATTTATCCTTTCGATCATAGCATAATGATATAGGACATGTCAATACATAAACAAAAAACAACAATAATAAATAAAACATATAAAATATAATACATGACGATAATTGCACCAACATACATAAATAACATCGAAATAAATAGTCAAATATATCGTAAAACAATTATTTTTCCTACGTACTAAAAGTGTAGGAGTACCTAATTATTATTTAAAAATTCGTCCACTGAATAATAACAACCATTTATTAAATACTTTCGCAACTCCTTTTTAAAAGAATACAAGAAAGCTTTTTCTTTGATTTCGGGAGGTAGGGAATTGAAAAATTTTACTCCGGCCAGCAGTGGAGACTTCTAGTACTGTGCTGTTCTGCGTCTCTGTATTTTCAGTAGATTACCATGTCTAGTAGGGTAATTATGTAATTGAGAAGTTGTTTCATACTTGCTGATATTCTTTTTTGTATATATGAGACAATTGTATATATACACGCAAGGAAACGTCAATATAGCATGTTGTTTAAAAATTAATCGAATGACTCGTTTTTGAGCAATTAGAACCCTTTCGCTCTCAGAAGCGCCACCCCACAAAATGACGTTATACGACAGTACTGAATTAATGAGGGCATAATAAACATTTAATAGTGAGATTTGGTCTAAAACATTTTTTAGTTGCAAGATTGCATAGTAGCCACTACTTATTTTTCGACAAACATTGCTTATATGGTATTTCCAGCTCATATCACTGTCAATATGTATACCAAGAAATTTTGTTGTTGCACTTGGTACAAGTGTTAATTGGTTAAATGTTACCTTCATCTCAGTGTGAAAATTTTTTCTGCCAAAAAATTGCATTAATACAGTTTTTTTCTTGTTAACAATTAATTTATTATTAGCGCACCAATGTATAAATTGTTCAAAGAGAGTATTGAGCTTTTCCTGCAGTTCCTCAGGGGTGTGTGCTTCTTCTGCTATGGAGACATGGTCTGCGAACAGCACAATGCACTCAGCACTAATATGAAGTGGTAAGTCATTTATAAACAAAAGGAAAATCAGCGGTCCCAGAACAGAGCCCTGAGGAACTCCAAGATTAACGTCATACTTCTCTGAACTAGTTTCTTCCAATTTCACAATAAGTTTTCTAAAGCTGAGATATGATACTATCCACGAAAGAAAGTTACCCCTAATTCCTATCGCAATCTCTTTAATAACGATTTAGGTACATAATCTTTAAAGACAAACACCATTAATATTTAAATTATTTGTCGCCTCAAAGCACGATCAAAAACTGCATTAGAAAAAAGGTAAAAATAGATCCTCAATAAAAAGAGAATGTCTGATCGTAGGTATTAAAATCACTAAACTGCTTGAGCATTTTCTTAAAAAAAGTCTACTGCTTTTAATTTTCCATTAAACTGTTCAGAATTCAAATTACGAAGTAATTAATCAAAATAATAGCTTACAATAAAAATAATGAAAAACGTTGAAGTACGAATAATAGTTACTTTATCATCTTGATAAACACAGAAATTACCTTATCTATTGAATATTTTTTAACTTCCGAAGTGGAGAAAGTAGTAATGCTGGTAAGACTTAAAAAAGCTTCCACGCCAATGTCGACTATATTTTCTATTAAGCCACCAGATGTTGTGTCGGGAAAATCAGTTGGTAACGATATAAGTATCTAAAAATTCGATTATAAATAATAACAATAACACCCATATATCAAATGTTTTATAAATAAAAAATAGTACATATATCAGCAACTTATTCCAGAGATTGAAATATGGCGATAAATTTTTATTTAAAATTTGGAACATAGGTGAAATAACATTGGAGTCATGTCTGTTATATACAGAATTAACGTCATTTGCATGTAAACAGAATAAAATAGTGTCGACACTAATGTCTTTTTTAAAGGTTTTAATGTTATTACGTCAGATTCGATATTCTTCTTCGTTTTAGAGAAAAAAATTAAGAACTCTCTTTTTGATGCCAAACTGAATTCTCTTAAAATAAATTTGAAAGGAATGTAAATAATAATTTTAAGCTTCATTTGTAAAAGGTATATCATAAACAATATTTAAAGTAACAAAACAGCAACAACAAATAAAAAGAAACATTTTTTTCCTCTTTTGTGATATCACTTGATGAACCCATTGCTAATAAGTGCATGTTTTCATGTAATAAACATTTCTTAATAATAAAATTTGGTTGCTCTTCTAGTGGCTCTACAGATATTTAAATAAACATTTTTATAATCATGATTCCGTTTCAAGAACTTGCTTTTATTCATTTTATTTTATTCTTATATACAAGATGAGTTACTACTGCGTTGACAGTCAAAAGCGGCAAATTTGAAAATATTTTAATATCTGTTGGGTCTCTTAAATTCTGACAGAGCAAGCAGACCTAGTAATCCTTTAATCTTTTCTGGCCCTAATGCGGTGCAAATTCTGCCAACGAGAAGCATCCTTCGATTATTTCCTACACCACCAGTGACACACATTCTTGAATATGTAAAAGATTTTGACTACCACAATGCTAGTAGATATGAATCGCAGTAGTTTCATTTTGGGAGGCAAGAAGGCAGTGCAGTATTATTTTAACGTCTGCTTCGTCATTACTACTTTTAAGTTCACTTACATCACCTCCGCACAACATAGCTTTCTCTGCAGGATACGCTGTTAGCTTATCCTTTATTTTTAATTAAGACAGGATGAATTTCATCTATACATTTGCAAATTTGTGGAGTTTTGTACTCAATGGGTGTAATTGTAAATGTCCATTTATGGAGAATTTTCAAGATATGCGTCAAACACCAAGTGACTTTCATCATATTTTAAAAGAGTTCCTTTGATTTTATTGTTAAACTCCCAAGCTAGATCATTGCATATTTTAACCTGCATTTTTTCAACGATTGCAACTCTTCCATTCCATCAAAAACAGCGACACGGTGGGATTTTGCATTAAGATGCTAGACAAAGAAGTTTGTACAGTATTATCAACTTTTGCAGGGTGTTGCTCTTCCAGGATCTTCATTAATTTAGATTTCTTTGTAGACAACTTCATTGATCCATCTAGATTAAACATGGAGAACGGAACTGTCGAAAATTCATAATACTCCGTATAATATATAAAAGGGGTGAGTCATGCATTCGCCATACCATTATCGATCTGTTCTGAGATGAAACATTTTTTTTTAATGAGTGGTACCAAAATTAAGTGTTTTTATACCAAATACCTAATCGGTAAAAGATATCAATAAATTCCTAAGGACCTCTCTAATAGAGAATTTTCTTGTAAATAAAAGAGCTTCACTGCAAAATATTTATAGGATGGCCCTATCAAAAATTTTAATGTATAACTTCCGATGATGTTTAAGGTGATCGCTATCTTGGATGTATGACGTCGTATAGGCCGTCTGCCACAAAATTAAGCCAAACACCTGTTAAGGTATAATTATGTAAGACATAAGAAATGTGTTGAAATTGGTCCCATTAATTCACCATCAAACCCACAGGATGTATTATTCACCCCGACTACTACTTATAATGAGAATCAACATTTTTTAATGAAATTTTTAATATTATATCATTTCGGAAATACCGATAGTTTAAGGTTGTGGTGACTGACCCTGTGGTGACACAATCGTCCACATTGGACATCAGATACGACGTAAAATATCATGACTACTCAGTCTTTGATACATCATGCATAATTTAATGAATTCTATATTGTTGTGACCATTAAAATACAGACGTATGTAATTTATTTTGTACATCTACTCGGTCTATTAGAGGACCGACTGTTTCTTTGTAAATTAATTACATCCCAGAACTAATAGTTATGAGCAGTTTGTTTGAACATTACTCATTCATTTACAAAAATATTTATAAAAATAATAAATATGTTGATTTTATTAGGCTTTACCTGAGGCAAAGTTTTGGAAATTACAATCATAAACTATAGGCAGTACAATGGGTTAAGCATGTTATGTGATGTGTATGCTTTGCCGTAATTGCTATCGTATAGTGAGAGTGAAAGGGATAGAAATTCAATTAAAAAAAAAAATCAGCTAGATATTTGCTAGTCATAGCCAGAGGTCGGATTTGCCAATCGAATCCAGGGATAGCTTTTACTGTAGATTCATTTGGACGTAAGTACTAAAATTGTGGAGTTAAAATGTCGTATTGTACTGAACCGACGCAAGCTACAGTAAATTTTTGGATTCGTGGTATTGCCGATATACATTTTGATGGTAGACAAATGTAGTGCACTAGATGTGACAAAGCAGTTTTACTTTTTTAAAAGTAAATTATTACTTGTTTGCTTTAATTGCATTGAAACATATTCTTTATAGGATTTTGCAAACATCAGAAAAATAACCATCTATGGGAACTAAGAAAAAAGCTATGTATAAAAATATTTAAGGAATTTTAATTTGCTAGCATAACCAGAAGTCAGGTTATCGAAAGAATGCAAAGATTTCATTAATATTATTACACATAGCTTTTCTTTTAGTTACCATAGATGGTTATTTTTTCTGATCAGCGTCGGATGAATAATGTCTAGCTGATAATAATGAAAATATACTAAAAACTGAGCTTATGAACAATTAATTGTATACGTACTTTAAGCGACCAACCTTTGGTGGCTTAAATTAAACTTGGTTTAAATCGATTTAATCTAGGATTAACGAACGGTGTGACGGAAATTTTATAATAAACAATACAGTGCAAACTGCTGTTAATTCAGACAAATTACAAATAATATTCCGAGCTATAAGTTAGGGATATGCAACAGTCTCGAATCAAACAAAGTGCAAGTCTTACTTTTTGGTAAAAACAATTCAAATTTATGTAAATAAGTAGTATAGACAAAATGCTCTCTCAAGACCCAGAATTAAGTTGTGCGTAAATGAAGCAAGGGTATATTTACATTTACACCTATTAAAGCAGAAGGTCTTAACAAAAATATTTATATCTTTGCCACGTGCATATCTTCAGCCTTAAATATTCAAACCGTCAAAATTTTTATTGTACACAATTTCTCTTGTAAACAAAATAAATTATTATCTACATTAACACCTCACCTGAACATTTATTAATTGCGGTTAAATTAGTAAAGCTTTTTGCGTACTAATAAACTTATTCTTGTAAACGTCAGGGATCTCGAAGTTTCCGTATAAAAAATCATGTCATTGTGTACGTAGATGTTGACAAAAAAACTGATGATGTCTCTGTAGATTTGGTGTTTTATGTCACTATTATTTATGTACCGCAGCAACTATTCTCTGAAATAATATAAGAAATGTACCTTGACATTAAAATTCTGGTAATTTTTCGCTTATAATGCATAAAATAAAAATCGTTGATGTTTCGTGTAATTATATTTATTATTTATATTTTTACTAGCATTTATAGACGAAATGGAATAAAATGGTTATTTCATATTATTACATTCTTCGTAGAACCGAATTATGTTAAAGCAATATAGCTCGTAAAGGAAAATTTATCACATCACTATATAAATCATTTAATTCTAAATAGTGTTCAAAATGTCTGTTCGTTCATCCGTCATGTTTCCTTTAAGCATGATAACTTAAAAAAAAGAAAAATTCAATTTGAATTTGTCTAATAGTCCACAGTGTTTGACGGTTCTTCGCTCAGAATTCTTTCGGATAAAACCGATTGACGTGAAATTTGGATGGCAAATAGGGAATGGATCAAGGAACAAAACTAATATAGTGTCGATATGCGTTTTTACCCTGGGGGAGGATGCCACCCCTTCTTGGAGGTGGAAATTAGTACACTCAAAATAACTACAGAAATCTATAGGGGGTGAACTCTAAGCAAGAAAAGTGCCATGAAGTATTTTCGATAAATCAATATTTTTCGAGTTATTCCCAATTGAACATGTTGATTTTTCATCTAAGAAATACATGTTTCAAAGCGATTTTTCACGAATAATTCGAAAACCTTACGTTTTATCTAAAAAATCGTCATGAGCAAAAATGTGGTTTATAAAATAGTTTTTGATTTGCTTCTGTAGATGCAATGGGAACCAAATTATGACTCGTTGAAGGTGACTGATTGTTCGTCGAAAACTGAATACGAACGTTAAATACAGGAAGAACGACGAACTATTGGAGGAAAACTTGTCAGATCTTTTTTAAAGTAGTTAAAAAGACCTCTAAGATGAACTTTAGTAAAAGTCGTTAGCATAAGAACTATGATCATATATATGTCTCTTTTTTCGAAGGAAAAATCAGCAATAAAATAAATGGCTTAACCCCAAGAATTGAAATTAAACGGAATTCATTTAAATTAGGTATTAAAAATATATTCTAGAAGTTTGAAAGCCTAGATTTGAAATAAAGTTTTATTCAATTTTGAAACGATATTTGAAATTTTTGAAAATAATTTTTTTCGCAATAACTCAAAAACTATATACGTAAAAGATGCAAGAGTACTAGTCCAGTCAACGAATGGCCCAAAGGGTGGTGTAGAGTGTGTGAGCAAAGACCTAAGCAATTCCTTTTGAAAGTTGTTCAAGATGCTTAAGGAGTGAACATA
The DNA here is from genome assembly GCA_963583905.1 of Stenurella melanura. Taxonomy (NCBI): domain Eukaryota; kingdom Metazoa; phylum Arthropoda; class Insecta; order Coleoptera; family Cerambycidae; genus Stenurella; species Stenurella melanura. The sequence goes on along the minus strand of OY757315.1, from coordinate 43,108,075 downwards.
CTGAAAGTCCTGACATCTAGGAGGTGAGCCGGAGGGGAGGGGGGCACAAAGAAAGTCCCACTTTTGGATTTTTCGGCTATATCTCGATAACGGTGCGTCGTAGGGAAAAATGTTCGTATACCAAATGAAAACTCATCAATTTCTCGGAAACTTTCACTTTATATACTTTTTTCGAATTCGCAACTGTTTTCGAGCTACACGCTCCGAAAAGCGAAAATTTTCGAAAAACAGATTTTTACCATAGGTCTTAAACTTTAAGGGAAAGCAAAGTGGGCTTCTCAAAATTGTACTTAAAGTCATAAATTATTAAGGAAGCCATCTTTTACAATCCTTACTCCACTCAAGGCGAGATTGAAGAGGTTGGGAATATTTGCTTCCTCAAATGGTATGGGGCACCAGCAAGATAGACCTCTCTCAACCCGTACCGCTTTCAGTCGTTCATGAGGTCAGCGGCAAATATTAAGCCTTACATCAGCTCCCTTCCACCAACTGAGTGCGCAGCTAACAGCATTCCCAGCGCAACAAGTGCAGCAGTGGCTCGGGAATGAGCGCCTCCTCAAAAGTGGGGGTGGAAACATGTAGGAGACACTTTGGTGCCAATTACAACAGAAGATCCATCAGCACCGCAGGTCCTACTGAAAACGATATTTTGCCCCTGCACCAAGGATTGTGGTAGTGGCAAATGTGGATGTCGGAAAGCAATGCTGAACTGTTCTGCGGCGTGCGTCCACTGATAAGGGAGATGCTTCAACGGCATGCCTGTTTACGACGAGGATGACGATGAAGACGATGTAGTGCCCCTTCAGCAGAACCACCTACCACTGAGGATGAGGATGCCATGGGCGAAGAACCCTTGCCGAAGAGGATGAAAACGTGAATCCAGAGAAAGTTGAGAGTTGAACGTTGAAAAGTTGTTGAAAGTGAGAACAATGAAAATTATTGAAATCGAATAAAATTACTTACCTTATATGGACTTTTTTTATCATCATTAAAATACAAATTTCTATTTTTCAGGTAAAAATCTATTTTTCCAAAATTTTCACTTTTGCGGAGCGTGTAGCTCGAAAACGGTTGCGAATTCGAAAAAAGTATGTAAAATGAAAGTTGCAGAGAATTTCATGAGCATTCATATAAACTCTCTTTGTGCACCCCCCCCCCCCCCCTTAGGCTCACCTTCTAGACGTCAAGACTTTCAGTATGTTCACTCCCTAAGCATCCTAAACAACTTTCTAAAGGAGTCGCTTAGGTCCCTGCGCACGCACTCTACACCTCCTTTATTGACTGAACTATACAAAAAATTTAGTTTTTTATTTATTTCTCTAGGATGAAAATTCATTGAAATATCACCGTCTTAAGTTCTTATTTGAGTGCGAGGACCACCTTCCCCAAGCCATTTAAATTCAAAATCTTCAAAAACGAAGGGCCCTTGATATTTTCTTCAAAATGCTTTTTGGAGCGATTAGATATCTCAAAAATTAAGGAAGTTATGGTTACAAGACCAATCGCGTTTTTCGGTGAAATTTTCGGAGCATGTAAATTGTTTTATTCATATATGATATATGCTCGTATCTGCATTATAAGTACAGATTTTCGATAATAAAGGATGATATTGTAATGTACATAACATTTTTATTTTTCCCGTTTAGTAATTTAATAATTTCAGTTTTCAATTTTAAGTAAACGTGGTAGTTAATTTTAATCACAAGAGCGATTTGTAAGGGATAAAACGTTATAACAAATCCGAAATAATATTATAAATAGTGACGGGTTTTCAATTCATTATAATTGTACCATTAGAAAATTTCAAGATGTTGAAAGTTAATTTTTTTTCTAATGAAGGGTTATTTTTAAGGGTTGAAACATTGCAATAAATCATAAATTATATTCCAGAACATGAAAGAATGTTTATTTTATATGTTTATACATGATATCAATCCAAGTAATGCTTAATTCTACAATTATTAAATTTTTTGTTAGAGCGGTAGATTCTTACCCACTAAGAACAAAAAGCGCACATCAGGAATATATAACTTTTGAAGAGGGGGGTAAGATAAGCCTAATTACCCATTTTTAGCAAAATGGGTGTTATTCGAGAGGTAATAACCTAATTTTACCGCCAAACACTGGGCTATAAATCCAATAAAGTTTAGAAAACTCTTCCACAATTTAAAAAAAAATAGTAAAGGTGTTTACACAGAACTCCCCTCTTTATTTGTTCATGGCGGTCACTCTATAAAATTATTAATTGCGAAATGGCATTGAGAATAGTAATCGGAATATAGTTATTACTTTTATTACAAAGAAAGCCCGATAACTTTTGGTCAAAAAAAATACAGAGTGCTCATCTCACTCACAGCAAAAATTCAATACTAAATAACAGGTGCCAAATATGGAAGGCTTGCGCAAATATCTTTACAAATGTTCACCATGGTTGAATTATTTCTTGGGATGACCACACTGTACATTTTTCAATAAAAGTATAATAGGTGTGTATGCCAAATATTATTGCCATCTGTCACATTTTCAATTCCACATTCAGGTATTGGAGTGGAAGTATAGTAGTGGTTAAAAAATTCAATTTCAATTCATTTTTTTGGGGAATTTTTCAAATGACAGTAAAAAAATTTTCAAAATTTTTGTTCTTCTGAAATAGGCTTAGAATGTCATGAAACGTGGAAATTTTAAATTTGAGCAAAAAGGAATGTTTCCTTCTATTCTATAGTAGTGGTAAAAAAACATTACAAATAAAAAAAAATCAGTTTTTTTTTTAATAGATTTAGAAACAATAAGACAAATTCTCTTTTCTAAAGTAGGTTTAGAATGTCATGAATCGTGAAAATTTTAAATTTGAGCAAAACATTTTTTTTTTCATTTTATAGTAGTGGTAAAAAAGATTACAAATTTTTTCAAACATTTTAAAAAAAAATTGGTTTAGAATGCCAAGAAACGTGAAAATTTTAAATTTGAGCAAAAAAAAAGGTTTCCATCTATTCTGGTGGTAAAATATTTTTTCAAAATGGTAAAAATGTTCAAATTATTTTTTATAAAATAGATTTAGAATGTCATGAAACGTGGAAATTTTAAATTTGAGCAAAAAGAAAAATGTTTCCATCTATTCTGGCGGTAAAATATTTTTTCAAAGTGGTAAGAATGTTCTAAATTTTTTTTCTAAAATGGGTTTAGAATATCATGAAACGAGAAAATTTTAAATTTGAGCAAAAACAAATTTTATTCATCTATTTTAGAGGTAAAAAAATTTTTGAAAAATGTTGAAAATATTTCCAATTTTTTTTTTCTAATAGCTTTAGATTGCCATGAAACGCGGAAATTTTAAATTTGAACAAAGAAAAAAATTTTCCATCTATTTTAGTGAAACAATTTTTCAAATGATGATGCGATGATTTCGAAATGTGTCGCATGAGTTTATGTTCTAAACTTTCAATTTTTCCATTGTCGTAACCAGTATGCTGCTCCATACCGACGACCATGTTCGGTTTTCCGAACATCTCTGATTCAGTAACCGACGCATTAACAGTTTACGTCCGCAACATACAAGACCACTAATTTGCACTATTAATTACAATTGAGAGAAAGGCACTCGTCAGTAAGGCTGGAGTAGCCACTGCGCTTTTCCAACGAACTTCGTTGTGTTGCTCCCAGCATGTGGGATGCTCTCGGTATCCGCCTGCATTAGGCGCTTGCCGTAGGTTGGACGTATTTGTGCTTCGTGGGCTTGCTCTCTTTTGAGCTGACTGATTTTGTAGGTTGGTGTATAATGTAGTATGGTATATGTTTGATTGGTAATTTCGTTGAATTGGTATATACTCAGGGGTGATTATTAGTATTGGTTAGTGTGCATACAATTTCTGGTTTTGGCGTCTTTTACAATATTGGTGGTAAAGGATGGCTCTTTTACGGATTTCTTTTGTTTATAGACTATGCGGTGTTATGTAGTATTTTTTGTGCATTTTTTTGTTTATATGTTTTATAATATATTTTTTTGGTTGTTTTTTTATGTGTTTTTTTTTGTGTTTTTTTTTTTTTTTTATATGTGTTTTATGATTTTTTTTGTGTATTTATATTTTTTCCAAAACAAGTTAGTACTAGGTAATTGAGGTGGAGGAGTATAAATAATTAAGTGAAGGATGTTTGGGGGCATGAAGGAATTTGGGAATTAACGGGTCCTGTAATGTGGGATTAGCCGATTGTTGTAGAGAGAGTGTAAAGTTGGGGATTAGTCTACGACAAATAAATTTGTCTATGGAGGATGTGCCAGTGATATTTTGAGCGGTTTGGGCTGAGGTGCCGTAGGGAAGATTGGTTATGGTTTTTAGTGTTTTATTCTGGAGGGTTTGTAGCCTATTTTTCTGGGTTTTTGATATTAAAGGGTACCACGAGGGTGCGGCGTAGGTGATGACGGGTCTGAGATATGTTTTATATATCATTGTGGCAAGATCAATAGGGGCGTTTTTTAAGGTGCTATAAAGTGTTCTGTACCTAAATTTGTATCTGTGGCTAATAGTGTCGATGTGTTTGGTAAAATTTAAGTTTTTATCAATAATTAATCCGAGATATGTGATTGTTTTTGACCAATCTGTGTCTGTGTGGTAAATTTTTATTTTGTTCTGTGGAGTGATATATTTGCGTGTGAAGCATGCTGTTTGGGTCTTGTTGACATTGGTGTGTAAACCCCAGCTGTCATAGAAGCCAACGACGTCGTTGACTTGCGCTTGTAGGAGTTCTGTGATAAGGATGGAATTTTTAGAGGTAGTGAGGAGTGCCGTATCGTCTGCGTATAGACATAGAGTGTTACGGTGGTCGTTAGGGGTGGGAATGTCGTGGGTGTAGATATTAAATAAAATGGGACCGAGGGAAGAGCCCTGAGGGACGCCAGAAAAGATTGGAGTGATAGGAGAGCACGCCTGATTGACTACAGCTCGGATAGTTCTGTCGGATAGATAGGACTGTATTGTTTTAACAATACGTACGGAGATGCCCGAGATGAGAAGCTTATATAGTAGTCCAGGGTGCCAGACTTTGTCGAATGCTTTTTCGAGGTCTAGGGCGACAAACCCCGTAAGTAGACCTCGATTTAGGTTGGTAGTGATGATTTCGCCGACGCGGAAAAGCTGTTGTGTAGTGGAGTGGCTTCTTCTGAAACCGTATTGATACGGGCTTTCAGAGTCTGCCACTTCCAGTTGTTTGTGAATTATATCTAATAGTAGTGTGTCAAATACCTTTGCCAGGGAGGGTAGAATGCTGATAGGTCTATAATTCTCGACAAGTAGAGGGGATTTATTGGGTTTAAGGATGTTGACTACTTTGGCAGATCGCCAAGTTTTAGGGTAATAAGTTAGACTTAGGCAGGAGTTGTATAGTTTGGTAAGATGTAAATATGTTTGAGGTGGTAAATGTTTAAGTATAAAATTTGGAATGTTATCAAGTCCGGGTGACTTGTTTGAGTGGATTTTGATGATGGCTGCTCGTACTTGTGAGGGAGTGAAGAATTGGGGGTCGTTTTCGGGGAGAAGGTTAAGTTTGTAATACATCTGGAGGATTGGGTCGATTCTGTCTATTGTATCCTGTGGGATGGGGTTAGGTTGGAATACGGTGGCAAGATACCTGGCAAATGACTCTGCTTTTTCCGCGTCGGTTTGTGCGATACCATGGGGGGTTTGTAGGGGTGGGAGGGTGGTTGGTTTTTTTGTAAAAAGACGGGGGACATAATGGGGATCGTTAGGATGGGAGGCAATTAGTTTTGCGATGTCATGTTGTTTGAAGTTTTTGATTTCAGAATCGATTTCTTTTTTAAGACGATTAATAGTAGTTTTAAGTGTAGGACAATGAGTATGATTATACTGTTTTCTTAATTTGTTCTTTTGTTTAATTTTGTCTACTAATTGCCGGGGTAGTTGTTGGTGGAAGGAGCGGGAGGGAGATCTTTTCTGACTAGCGGATAGAGCGGTGGTAATAAGTGTGGTTAAAGTCAGTACTAGTGTGTCAATGTGAGTTGTCGTGTGGATGTTTGAAATGTCGGGGAGATGTTTGGTTACATGCTGGCTGAAAATTTTCCAGTCGTAGTCCGACTCTTGAAGTCTTTTATCTATAATTGACAGTTTTTTGTTGAGTGTAAAATTAGTCAGGACCGGGTAGTGGTCGCTATTTAGGGCTGAAATTACTTTATTTTCATAAATGAGGTCAATATTTTTGGTGATTCCAATATCTATGATACTAGAGGCTGGGTAAGGACGGGTGGGCTCGAGCGGTGCTATTATTTTAACTTCCGGGGAATTGGATAAGTAATTGTATAGATATGTACCGGAGGGATTAGTATGATTAGATATATTGTTCCAGAGATTGTGCTTGGCGTTAAAGTCACCTAGCACTATGAATTTTTTATTTATGTTAGAAATTATATCGAAATCTGAAGTGTCTAAGTGATTTATGGGGCGTCTATAGGCTGATACTATTAAAACTGGGGTGTTGTTAAGATTTAGTGTGATAGCACACGCTTCGAGGGTGTTTAGTTGAGGGATAAAAGTGGAGTTGTGTTTGATCTCTCTTTTTACAAGTATAGCGGTACCGCCTCCGGGACCATCTAACCTGTCAGATCTGTGCGTGATATATCCGGGGATGGTAAAGGATTTATTGGCTTTTAGGTTGGTTTCACATATGCAGCAGACATGGATGTTCATATTAGTTAGGAGTTGTTGTAGCTCTGTCTTTTGTCTGATTACGCCATTGGCGTTGAATTGCAGAAGTTTGAAATTATTTTTATTAAGTTTATTCGAGCTAGCCATTAAAGAATGAAGTGACAAATTCCAGTATTATAAATATTTTTTCTAGCGGATCTGGTGTATTTTTCAACGTAGCAATTAGAGCTTTCAGTTCGCTCCAAATTTTTTTGATATTAAATGATTTTAAGAAATTGAAAATTTCCCGAAGAGGGTTGTCCTCGGAATGTTCTGGGTTGATAGGGGGTTGGGGTGGTTGTGTGTTTTGGGTTTGGGGTGCGTCTCTGGAGCGAAATTGCTGCCAGGCACGTATATTTTGTGAAGTAAGAGCATCTGCCGCTTCTTGGGAGAGCGGTGGATTGATGTTTACTTGTGTAGTTTGTTGGTTGTTATGTGTTTGTAAATTAGGTGGTTGTCTAGTTGTGATAGGTCGTTGTGCGGGGGTAGGAAGTTGTGTGTTGGGCTGTTTTGGTTTAGGGGTGTATTTTATTTTTGCCTGTACGTAGGCCGGACAGCCTCTGTAATTGGCGGGATGGTTTCCGCCACAGTTGGCGCATTTGCATTCTTGTGCAATGCATGACTGGCCCTGGTGTGAAGTACCACACCTAAGGCACCTTGGGTTGCGGTTGCATACGTCTGATGAATGGCCGAAATGTTGGCATCTATGACACTGGGGGATATTGAATCTATTGTAAATTGACATTTTAATACGATAGTGGCACAGATTGGTCAGCTTCTCGTATTTTTCGAGAGCTTGTTTGGGAATGGTTAGCAATAGTAAAGTGGAAGGTACATTTTTGCCCTCTTTGTTAGGGAGCATGATGCGGGCTATTCTAATGAACGGAATGCCATTCATATTAAGTTCGTCTTGTATTTCTTCAGTGGATATTTCTAGAGGAATATATTTTAAAACTATTTTTATAGGCTTAAGGGAATCTATATCATGAGTGTAGTATTCAATATTGTTGGCTGTCAATAGGTTTTTAATTTGGAAGTGGTCAGTAGGCATCTTAGGATAACAAATAAGAGAGCTGTTGTTGTATCTATAGCTTGGTGATGGGACGACCAATGAATTGATTGCCGCTACTGTGGTTTTGACGTTATTTGTGTAGATATGTATCGGTGGAGGGGCACGTTGTGTTGGGGTAGGTGTGGTTTTAGGTGAATTTGGCCTAGGGTTGATATTATTGTTTGTGTTGGTGGATGTAGAGGGTGGAGTGTCTTGATAGTCCATTGTGACTGTTGGAGGGTTGGACGTAGAGGGTGTGGGTGGGATGGCTTCGATAATATCGAGGTTTTGTGGATGGTCTGGTCGCTGTGCTATTTTTTTCCTTTTATTCGGGTTTGTTTTGGAAGTTGTTTTAGAAAGATTGATGGTTTTGGACTTTATTTGCGTAGTGAGTTGTTTGGTAGATTGTTGTGCAGGGGTGTTAGCAGTAGCATACACTTGGGCGGTGTCGATAATGGGTTCTCTATTGCTAATTATGGTGGATGGAGTTGAGATATTAGATGATTGAGTGGGTATGTATAGGCTGCTATTTTCGTTGATTAATTCATTTATTAGATTATCTATTTCTTTTGGAATTGGGATGGGTAATTTAGGCGATTTGTAGGGGGTAACTGAAGGGGTAAGTTGCATGTTTGATTTATTAGAGATATTGGAATCATTGCTATTGCTGTCAGAATTATCAGGGTTCCTGGGTAGTTCATAGTTGGGTATAATATTAGAGCATATAGGGGTTGATGTGAATATTGGGGTAGTGGAATTTAACACAGAATTGGTAAGTGTGGTGGTTGTGTATGTGGTGGTGATTGTGGTAGCAGTAAGTGTGAGATTAAGATACGATGGGTATATGGGTGGACTTGAAGTATGAATAGTAGTAGTGGCGGGTGAATCAGAGGGTGCTGAGACATTGAACGAATTAGTCGAATGTATGGAACCATTGGGGGAGTTGTTTAAATTATTGTTATTATTGTTATTGGTGTTAGTATTTGGTTGTGATAATGGAAGATATAAATTAGTACTGGAGTTAGTAGGAGAGTTATCATCCCTGAGTATATTTAATGTGTTTACCTGTTGAGGGTTTTGTGTGTCTGTGTCGCTTTCGGATGAACTGGTATATGTATCGGTGTTGATAGGTGTATGTATATCGTGTTCTGTGTGTTTAGCGGATGAAAGTGTTGTTTGCCGTTTGAACCGTTCCTTCTTCCGTCGGCCCATTTTGTGTATGTAGGTTGGAGTGTCCACGAATCTGGCCTTCTGGAAGAGGACCAAACCCTGCCTCTACGGGGACGCCGTGAAGCGACGCCGCCGTGAGAGGTGGAGCACAGCCGTGTGTGCTGGCATTGTATAGATAGCGGCCGGGGTTACCCAACTCATGCGCGGAGTGTTCCCACGTTGCTGGAAGCGGCGACTGAGAATGTGCCATTTCCTTAATTTAGATCTGAAAAATACTCAAAGCAAAAACACCTGGGTGTCGTCCGTAGACGAGATAATATCTGCAAGCAAGTTTTGTTGCGAGCAGCGACACAACTGCGAGCCAAAAGCAGTGTATCGATAAATAAAATAATTAAAATATTTCCCCCTGGGTGTCGTCCGTAGACGAGATAATATCTGCAAGCAAAGTTTGTTTGCGAGCAGCGACACAACTGCGAGCCAAAAGCAGTGTGTCGATAAATAAAATAATTAATATTTCAAGTCTAAGTCCTAGATAAACAGAGTGGCTAGGTCGGACGTTGCCGACGTGCAGCTAGGCACTCTGTGGTCAGCCCTAACTGAAAATTTGAATAAAATACCTTGTCTGAATTTAGGAAGCGTCTGTCATTCGCGTCTTGACAAGAGCAGGGGCCTAATTCCTTCTCAACACTCCGGTACGCTCGTTGAGTCGAAATGCGTCCCTTAGCTTGCCGAATTCCCGACGAGGCGAGTGGCTCAAGAGACCAATGTAGACAAGGACGTTGCCTACGTTGAAGTCGCCTGAGTCGGCCTTTCTCGAACAGTGCTGAATTACACAGCGGAAATCAGGAACAGAAATGTTTCGTGGAGATCAGGATGGACAGTGGCGTATGAACTGACTTGCCACTGGATGATTGGAGCATGCGGTGATATGATGTTGGATGCGGAGTACAGTTGATTCAGGAGCGGCTGATGTCTTGGAATCGGTGCCACGAGCAGGTAGAGGTATCTTTTTACTCTGCCGTGGTGAGGGGAACAGATCGAAGCGAAGCGAAGCGGAGCACTTTCGTTGACACTTACCTAGTCCCTGTACGGCGACGAACTCTCTCACTCTGTCTATAAAAGTCTTGCGCGGTTGACCAGTCTATACGAGAGTTCGTATTTCGTAGTAACTATCGGAGTGTCAACTTGAAGTGTAGAATCCCTCGAAGACGTTGCTGTTCCTTATCTTCGTGATGGCGGCAACCTTGGAAAAGGCTATACCGACTACCTTGTTAATCGACTGTGTCGTTTAACGAAATCTTCAGAAAATGATTTTGGTGTGTCTAGTTGTCACACCAAAATCTCGAGAGTTTTGGGTCGTGTAAAATATTTAAAATATTTTGCCACGAAACTGGGTAAACTGGGCCGGTGCAGTGTATTGACGATACACCGCCGGAACTGGGGTTAAATGATAAATTAGTTGAATGAAATGCAGCCTGACAGAATGACAAAGTGGAATTAAATAATAAAAGTGAAAATTTGAAAACTGGTATGAGTGATGCCGCGGCGGCTGCTGGCGATCGACTGACTATCAAGTGCAAAACGTGTTATATTTATATGTTCGAGTCGCGCCAATGGAGAGCGCGCAAAGTTGCAAGCGCTAAGGGGTGGAGCCTAAGCGGGCTGCGCCGATTCACATAAATATGAATCGCAGATCTGTGCCTCTCCATTTGGCTGTCGACGTTCGACCTGTACACATCTATAATGTTTGCTCGGAGGGAGCTTATATCTCCTGGTGTACACCGGAGAGGATACTTATGACTTAAAATGAATGTTTATGATAATATGCACTTGTAATAGTAATGAAATCTTAAAGTTAAATAAAATTACTATGCTAAATTTGGCTGAGAGCCTGATATGAAATATTAGTGGTAAAGCTAGCCACATTTAGATATAATTTAATACTAGATTCAAAGGGGAGAATGTTTCTTAGGTCCTAAGTAAAATTAAGAAATTTTTATGGTTTCCTAGCTTGGGCTTAGGGCCCGATGACACGCCCCTCTCGAGATCTGTTGTGTGTGTAAGTGTGCAATAATTGTTTAAGTTCTCTTTATTCAAATAATTTTTTCAAAAAACGTTATAAGGTAGAATGGGACAATGGATGGGTACTTAAAACTAACAACAGATAGAACAATACAAAATTTCTTAAAACTAATCCTGGGCCTCATCATCTTCTTCGCCGCTTGTGGCACCGTCGTCGCGGAACGCGTCTCGCGGTTCACGAGCCGGCGGTAGCGGTCTAAGATCGTCTATATGAATGAGGGCCACACGATCGCCCTTTTGTATGCTGTACACCCCATCCCCGCGCACTGCGACAACTAAGTGAGGTCCTGACCAGGTTCTACCGAACTCGCGTCTTTCCTCATCGTGTGTTCGCGTTAGCACTCTTTGTCCGACGGTCAGTTGGACTGGGGCTGTACGTGGTTGCGGAAAAAGGTCTCTTTGGATTATTATTTGTCGTCGTTGAGCTTGTTCGATGCGGCGCTCGCGGGTTACTCCGCGATTATCGACGGGCTCTCGTTCGGCCGGGTGTTGCCAAGAGCCGGGCATTGGTAAGTCGGCGCCAAGTAATGCCTCTGACGGAGACATTCCCATGGCGGCGTTTCTCCTGCGCCTGAGGGCGAAGAGAATTTCGTGCAGACGAGAGTCCCACGATGTGTGTGGAGCGCGCATGAGTTGGGCTCGCAGTGCTTTCTTCAATTCCTGGTTTCGCCTCTCCACCGGATTAGCTCTCTGGTGGTATATTGGACTAGTATAATGGGCGATATGATATTTTTGAATGAAACGGTCCCAAGCGTCACTGTAAAATTGTGAGACGTTGTCCGAGATGATGCTCTCCGGATAACCCCAGCGCGAGAAAGCCTGTTCTAAGCAATATATCATATCCGCGGCCGTCGCCGTTTCGGTCGGGATAGCCTCCACCCACTTACTAAATAGGTCTGAAATGACTATAATGTATCTGTTATGTTTAAGCGTTTCTGGGTAAGGACCCATTTGGTCAATGCTGACAGCTTGCCAAGGGCGTGTAGGCGGGCGAGGACGCAAGGGAGCGGCCGGTTGCCGCGCGCTAGCCTTAGTCGAAGCGCAGATTAAACAATAACGTACGTGTATTTTGATTTGTCTCCACATGCCTGACCAGAAGTATCGTTGCCCCACCTGTCGATATGTTTCATCCCTGCCTGGGTGTTCAGCGAGGACAGAGTCGTGATATGCGCTTATAACCCGCTGCTGTAAACCTTTGGGTACCAGTAATAGCTTTTTGTCTGTTTCGATGTTGTAAAGAAGGCCGTCTTCTACAATGAATTTTTGTATAAAGTCCCAATTCCCCTGTTCCCCGGCGACATACTGGTGCCAGTGGACGACGAGCTCTTGACAGCGTAGGTCGGCGAGTTGGGCTTGCTTTATGGCCTCGAAGAGAGTCTGTTCGCCCGCATTGATTACTCGGAGCTCTCCGGCCGCGTCTCGCTCGACTGGTGGCAAGAGGCGCTCTTCGTCCACGACGTCGGTAATATCCCGCTCAGGTTGGGCTGGGAAGCGTGAGAGCATGTCTGGCAGCTGGTTTTCGCGGCCAGGACAATGCACTACATCAAACGTGAATTCTTGTAATAGAAGTGCCCAGCGTGTGAGCTTTGCCCTATCATCTTTATACTTGTCTAACCAAACTAGAGCTTTACTGTCGGTGATAAGTGTGAAACGTTTATCGTCGAGGTGTTGGCGATACCTCTTACACGCATAAATAACGGCAAGTACCTCCTGCTCATTTATGTGATAACGTCGTTCGGTGGCATTAAATTTCGCACTACTACAGGAAATGATTTTTCGGTTGCCCTCTTCGTCCAACTGAAACAGAACACAGCCCATGCCCAGAGAACTTGCATCCGTCTGAAGGTAAAACCGTTCACTCTGGACTGGTCTGTGCAATTTCAGAGGGCGAGAGAGAGCTTCCTTTAATTTTGTGAAAGCCTCGTCGGCCTCTTTAGTCCAAACAAACCTATTCTTTCCTGTGAGGTCGGTCAGCGGGGCGGCGAGGATCGCGAAATCCTCAATGTATTCGCGGAGCCACCCTGCTGTGCCGAGGAAACCCCGCAGTTCTTTCATAGTTCGTGGAGTTGGATAATTTTGTGTCTGTAGTACGTGATGCTCCGTCGGTTCGTTATGTCGGGCCGTAATCCGGTGGCCAAGATAATCTAACGCATCCGCCCCAAAGATACATTTATCAAGCGCACACCTCAGGTCGTGAAGCCTGAGGCGTTCTAGTACCATCTGCAGATGGACTAGATGTTCTTCGTGGGTATCGCTATAAATTATAATGTCGTCCAGATAGACCTTGACGAAGTTGTCTAAGAAACCGGAGAGTACTTCTGCCATCATTTTCGTGAAAGTGCCAGGCGCGCCTTGTAAACCGAAAGGCATGACGGTAAATTCGTATGTGGCCCCTTCAGGAGTACTAAATGCTGTCAGCGGGATACTTTCAGCCGCCAAGGGTATTTGCCAATAGCCGCTTCGCAGGTCTAAACTCGAGAAGACTTGAGCGTCGCCGAGCTCTTTTATGGTCTCCCGCACTGGCGGTAGCTGTGCTACTTCGTCTTCTGTGATGGAGTTTAGTTGCCTGTAGTCCACACAAAAACGTGGCTTCCCGTTTTTCTTTGTCACAATAACAACCGGTGAACTGTATTGTGAGTGGCTGCGGCGAATAACACCCGCTGCTAGCATTTTAGTGACTTCCTCTTGTATGATCTGTCTCTTTGTCTGAGAAAATTGCGTCCGTCGAATTTTGAAGGGTTTGTCGGTTTTTAATTTAATTTTGTGGGTGCAGACCCGAGTAGTGGGTTGACGAAGCCCCTCTGCAAAGACGTCTGAAAATTTGTTTAGCGCGGTTTGATAAACTTCACGTTCTTGTTGGGGAACCTGGGTGTCTGTCAAGACGACCGGTGTCTTGGCTACCTCGGCAGGCCGTCGCTGGGCGTGCCAGAACACGCTGTGTCTGGTGGTAGTTCCGAAATAGAGGCACCGGTTAATAAAATCAAGGACGGCACCTTCCTGTGCCATCCAGTCCCTGCCCAAGATAATGTCGTCTGTCATGTTGGCTAAAATGTGCAGAGAGACGTTCGTCTCCACCCCCATAATATTTAAGTTGCAAACGACTTTGCCTGTTGCCTCGACGGCGCATGCCGCGTCCGCGAGTTTGACGGTGAGGCTCGCTGCCTGCACCGGCAGGTCGTCTACAATGCGTGAATGAATAAAAGAGTGACTAGCCCCGCTGTCGAGGAGAGCTAGTGCGTGTTTGCCGTTGAGAAGCACGCTGAGAAGCGAAGGTTCGGTGTTTCCCAATGAGGCATGTTGCAGGCTGCTAATCTGCGCATTTGGAGCAGCGAGGGGTGCTGGTGGAGCACGTGGAGACTGGGGCGAGGAGCGGAGTGTGACTCGCCCCTCTTTTAGTTTTCCGACGATGGGCCGGCAATTTGATTATCTACAACTAAGTTACTGTTAGCTGAGGCGGTCGCTACTTGAGCGGGGCGGCCTGAGCTTTGTTGTTGGTTTTGGTATGCAATGCTAGTTTGTCTTCCCCTGTTAGGGCAGTCCCTATTAAAGTGCCAGTGATCGCCACAGTGCCTGCAAGGCGACGGTGGCTTGTTGGGTTGTGAAGCAGAGGCCTGTTGTTGTTGGCCTGCCGCGGCGCGGTTCGCTGCCTGCGTCTGAGATTCCCTGCGTTGGGATGTTTGCCCGCCCCTCTCTTGATTCGTAGTTACATTCTGACGCGGTTGCGATGGCCTGTCTGACACATCGCGCTCGATTTCCTCCGCAAACTGTACGAAGGAGTCTAAATCAGTGTATGTTCTAGTCCTCAAGAAAGACCTAATCTGAGGTAGAGCGAGTTCGATAATTTGGCGAAACTTTACTGCCGGATCGTCCGTCAGTCCCAACCTTTTGCCTAGTTGATGTTTGTATAAAATGAAAGATGCAATTCCCTCACTAGCTTTTTGTTTATCCCCATACCAACGTGATTTTAAATTGCATAGAAGCGCAGGATCGTTAAATTTGTTTATAAGTCGCTGGCTAAATGTGTTAAAATCGGAACGTTCGTACCTGTAAATATCATGCCATGCTTTGGCTTTGCCCCCCAGGTAGCTCGCCGCTACATACCCCTGGTCAGCTTCTGGTATACGCGTTCTATAAAAATATTGTCGAAGTTCAGCAATAAATTGGCAAGGATCTTCCCAGTCTTTACCTTCGAAAGTAGGTGCAGGCTCTCGCGGCCTATCAGTGTTTCCTACTCTTGAGATTAAATTTGTCAAAGCGTCCACAAGACCGGTGGTTAACACGGGCGCTTGTGACTGTATTTGTTCAGGCGCGGGCGTTCGCCGATTGAGCACCGTCTCGGCAGTCCCCTGTTGGCTTGCATGAAAAGCCGGCGCATGAATTATTTCTATCCCTCCTGAATGTCCAAAAATTTCACAGTAATCCCCTTGACAAATATTACTGCAGTGTGCTGCAGACAAGTTTCTAATTTGAGTGCTATTTTGATGGTTTATTGGGCGCCAAGGAGTTTGGAAAGTACTCCTAATAAATTCGTTATTATTTTCTAAATTTGGAATGTTTACACAAGCCGGCTGGGTCGTTTGAAATTCGGTGAATACTTCTGTATTCGGTTGCCCCACGTTGGGCGCCATGTCCACGAATCTGGCCTTCTGGAAGAGGACCAAACCCTGCCTCTACGGGGACGCCGTGAAGCGACGCCGCCGTGAGAGGTGGAGCACAGCCGTGTGTGCTGGCATTGTATAGATAGCGGCCGGGGTTACCCAACTCATGCGCGGAGTGTTCCCACGTTGCTGGAAGCGGCGACTGAGAATGTGCCATTTCCTTAATTTAGATCTGAAAAATACTCAAAGCAAAAACACCTGGGTGTCGTCCGTAGACGAGATAATATCTGCAAGCAAGTTTTGTTGCGAGCAGCGACACAACTGCGAGCCAAAAGCAGTGTATCGATAAATAAAATAATTAAAATATTTCCCCCTGGGTGTCGTCCGTAGACGAGATAATATCTGCAAGCAAAGTTTGTTTGCGAGCAGCGACACAACTGCGAGCCAAAAGCAGTGTGTCGATAAATAAAATAATTAATATTTCAAGTCTAAGTCCTAGATAAACAGAGTGGCTAGGTCGGATGTTGCCGACGTGCAGCTAGGCACTCTGTGGTCAGCCCTAACTGAAAATTTGAATAAAATACCTTGTCTGAATTTAGGAAGCGTCTGTCATTCGCGTCTTGACAAGAGCAGGGGCCTAATTCCTTCTCAACACTCCGGTACGCTCGTTGAGTCGAAATGCGTCCCTTAGCTTGCCGAATTCCCGACGAGGCGAGTGGCTCAAGAGACCAATGTAGACAAGGACGTTGCCTACGTTGAAGTCGCCTGAGTCGGCCTTTCTCGAACAGTGCTGAATTACACAGCGGAAATCAGGAACAGAAATGTTTCGTGGAGATCAGGATGGACAGTGGCGTATGAACTGACTTGCCACTGGATGATTGGAGCATGCGGTGATATGATGTTGGATGCGGAGTACAGTTGATTCAGGAGCGGCTGATGTCTTGGAATCGGTGCCACGAGCAGGTAGAGGTATCTTTTTACTCTGCCGTGGTGAGGGGAACAGATCGAAGCGAAGCGAAGCGGAGCACTTTCGTTGACACTTACCTAGTCCCTGTACGGCGACGAACTCTCTCACTCTGTCTATAAAAGTCTTGCGCGGTTGACCAGTCTATACGAGAGTTCGTATTTCGTAGTAACTATCGGAGTGTCAACTTGAAGTGTAGAATCCCTCGAAGACGTTGCTGTTCCTTATCTTCGTGATGGCGGCAACCTTGGAAAAGGCTATACCGACTACCTTGTTAATCGACTGTGTCGTTTAACGAAATCTTCAGAAAATGATTTTGGTGTGTCTAGTTGTCACACCAAAATCTCGAGAGTTTTGGGTCGTGTAAAATATTTAAAATATTTTGCCACGAAACTGGGTAAACTGGGCCGGTGCAGTGTATTGACGATACACCGCCGGAACTGGGGTTAAATGATAAATTAGTTGAATGAAATGCAGCCTGACAGAATGACAAAGTGGAATTAAATAATAAAAGTGAAAATTTGAAAACTGGTATGAGTGATGCCGCGGCGGCTGCTGGCGATCGACTGACTATCAAGTGCAAAACGTGTTATATTTATATGTTCGAGTCGCGCCAATGGAGAGCGCGCAAAGTTGCAAGCGCTAAGGGGTGGAGCCTAAGCGGGCTGCGCCGATTCACATAAATATGAATCGCAGATCTGTGCCTCTCCATTTGGCTGTCGACGTTCGACCTGTACACATCTATAATGTTTGCTCGGAGGGAGCTTATATCTCCTGGTGTACACCGGAGAGGATACTTATGACTTAAAATGAATGTTTATGATAATATGCACTTGTAATAGTAATGAAATCTTAAAGTTAAATAAAATTACTATGCTAAATTTGGCTGAGAGCCTGATATGAAATATTAGTGGTAAAGCTAGCCACATTTAGATATAATTTAATACTAGATTCAAAGGGGAGAATGTTTCTTAGGTCCTAAGTAAAATTAAGAAATTTTTATGGTTTCCTAGCTTGGGCTTAGGGCCCGATGACAGGAGACTGTGTTCAGGCGTAAAACTTGTGTAGCTTCACGGTTTCGGAGATTACCACAGATTTCAACTATTTTAAGATTAAAAATATTCAAAAAATTCAAAATATAAGAAAAACTAAATTTATCGTAGTAAACCAACTCTTCACTGATAATGATTCCAACGAACTCAACATGGCCGCTCGTATACATACTTAGTGGACCAAATGATGTAGCGGTGAGATATAATGGAAACGTCACACGCCACACCATTCCCCCACCAGTGACAAAGTCACGAGGAACCTGATGGTACAAGAAGAACGATGGATAAACTGGACAGAAACGAAGGGAGTACTCCACTCTTTACTTGACGCACTCTACCCTCATCAGCACAATCCTAAGAGAGGGGCTAAGCACCACAATGCTCGAGCAGTAAATAACTCATAAACTGGAACATGCTTGTACGTGTGTCTCCGTAGGGCGTAGAGTAGGTGTAGACTACGTCGTAAATGATGTTGCGTGTTCAGATCACGTCGGGGAATAGGTATGCCACCGGCGCGGTGTTATGGCTGGCCTGATTATCGCCGTATAAATTAATTTCTTGTTATTCCTACTCAGTCTGCTATTCCCAGCCATGAGTGGATACAGACTCCTGGACAGGGAATAGACGGCCCGTATAGCTTCTTTCACATGTGTATAAAAGTGTCTCAAAAACAGTACAATATTATATGGCTTAGTTTGGCTTTGAACATGCATTAAAAAAAATAGTTTTTGTTACCTTTGCCCCTGAAGTTGAAATAGTCGTAAACAGATAGTCCGATTTATTAAACATTAATTTAAACGACAAACCTCCTTGTTCCTTCAGATCATCACCTAAGAGCGACTGATTATTGTTGTCTTTCCTGAAAGATAGGTATAAATAATTTTTTAAGTCAACGTAATAATACTACAAGCCATACAAAATTTTTGAGAAACTTGAGGTACTTTGTGACACGTAGTTAAAAACACAACAGTGCCCCTCCATTGTTAGCTCCGTCACAAATAGTTCGCTGCATTTTTTCGTTTGGTGATGCCACTTACACTCATTTAAGAGATCAAGGCATGGCTTTATCAACTAAAACATAGATATAAATCATTGCTTGGTATGAAATATTTTGAAATACCGTCATCAGTCCAGCTATAATTGATTTATTTCTGTGGTACGACCATAATATTTTTTTAAACGTTATCGTAGTCTTCTATACCATAAAAGTAGTCGGAAAATAATATTTTCAATTTGTTTCAGAAACAACACGAGTTATTAAAACATGCTTAAAAATAATGCTAATCTAATATTACCTATAATAAACAGGATTATCATTTCTTTGATACAATGACTTGTTGGACTAAAAATGATGGATTTTAAGCCATTATTAAACAAGCTAACTACTATACTCTTCGCCGATTTACTACACTTATTATATAATTGTTGCACATTCTATACGATACTCTTCGCAGTTTTTTTGTAAATGATATTAGTTTCAAACATTTTTTACAAACATTTTTTATTTCCAAAATTAGTAACTTTATTATTTATTAATCGATTTTGTTCAAAAACAATAAGGTCCGTCCTCTATATATCACTAACTTACTGCCCAAATTTCAAGACTATGGGCCTTTTCGTTCTTAAGTTATCGTGCTTTCAAGAAACGTGACGGCCGGACGGACAGACAGACAGACAGACAGGCGGACGGACGGACAGACAGACGGGCAGACGCACGAAAAATTTTGAAAGTTGTTCAGAATTCGATCACCAACACAGTGATATGAAATTTTTTTTCTCTATGAGCAATATTACCGGTTATAGTAATGTGCCGATTGAATACAATATATACTTCGTTTTGTATGTGCAAGGAGTATAGAAGCGAGACGCCACACGTTATTTTTTTGCACACTTTAGCTATTGTAATACAAATTGTGTAACTGAAGGCAATTTTTTACACACATTTTTAAGCCATGATTGTACCTTTTTCGTGCGTTTTACACTAATATGCAAATATCACCTACCTTCGGCAAGTTTAACAGTCCTGGAGCTAAGTGTTTTTTTTTTAGAAACTCATTATTAAAAGTATCTTCTAAGTTTATTAATTCTGTCGAGCATTAATCACGACAAAATAGACTTCCGGCACGTCAGCCCATCAGTTTGGCCACAGTCCAAGATATAAAAATCAGAGGAATGATGACATGGATAAAAGCCTTTTTGTAAATTTTTTAGAATGTCTGAACTCTAAGATACAATGAAGATTGAAATTACATTAATGTTGCTAAAATTGGCAGAACGCTACCTCTTTCAGCGCTCAAAATTTCATTCTCAGTCATACCTCTGAAAATCGGCGATAACATTAATTTGGCATAAAATTGGGCATTTTATAAAATGTTATATTTTGGAATTACAGAAGAATTCTATGTCCTAATTCCTTAACCACCTGGTAGTCCCGATGACTGTTGTGGATTTCTACTTATGGAATATCAAGAGATCTATGCAATACTATTGAATAACAACTTAAACGGTTTAAAAGAAAGAATTAGGGAAATACTGGAAACAGAACAGAGACATAATTTTGCAGTTGGATGTCAAGATTTCATAATTGACTATAACTTTTGATCCGTTAAAAAATTTTTAAAATACTTATCATTTTCCAACACATTCGCTTTATTTTTGGTAGTTTTCACATTTTTGCAAATATTTACTATATTTGAAAACTAGTATCTTTTTCAGACTTCCCATATAAAGGAGGCGTTTTTATAAGGACTGACAAAAGTATGTTCGACGCGTCCGATCTTATAGCGTAAGGTCTGGCTAACAACGGTATTTACTCATTACTTCACACAAATTACGGTTTAGTTGATATGTGTATGTATATTAAATTACCATTTGAAGCCTTTCATATGTAGTACTCTCAGAATCATACTCATCCAGAAACCCTTGAAATACAAATGGATCTTCTTTGTTTTCTGGCATGTTATAATCATAGAGCCTTCCTAATAGTAGAATTTTCCGGAAGATTTCGCCTTTTGGTTTACCAGACCTGTTGGATCTACAATAAATTATTACAAAGTCAATTTACAGGTAGAAAACGATATTGTAACGGGCAAAAATCAAATTGTAAAGCGCTTTAGTAATTAGTTCCCAAAAGTAAAACAAAAATTACCCAGCAGTATTAAAATTCCTCAAGAAAAGAAATTAGATAGAACAAAAATTCACAGATTTCGCAATTCCTGCAACCACCCGTACATTGGAAATGATAACACCATACATAAAACATAAACTTTTTCTGGGCTCGGCTTCGCCTCGTCAGGAAACAGCTACGATCCACTGTCGATTGCGACACCGCTGTATTTCGACCTTACATGAAAACTGGTAACTTCTGATATATGCAACCTATATTACATTTGCATATATGAGCCGTTGCATATACGATAATCTCACTCGACCGCGACACCGCCCTCTTTTGACCTTGAAAACTGGTAACTCGACCCCCATATACGAACATAAACATTTCCGTTGTTAAAACAGTTTTTATACTCAACTACGGAATCTGAGGTAAAGAAAACTGTCTCCAAATAGGACAAATATTATTGCCATCTGTCACATTTTCAATCCCACATTCACGTAATGGGTTGGAACTATAGTGGTGGATAAAAAATTTCATTTTTTTTTAATTTTTCAAAAAATGGTAAAAAAAAATTCAAAAATTTTTTCTTCTGAAATGGGTTTAGAATGTCATGAAACGTAGAAATTTTAAATTTGAGCAAGAAGGAAAGTTTCCTTCTATTCTATAGTAGCGGTAAAAAAAGTTTACAAATTTAAAAATTGTTTTTTTAAATAGGTATAGAATGCCATGAAACGTGAAAATTTTAAATTTGAGCAAACAAAATAAAATTTTCCGTCAATTTTTGTGGTAAAAAATTTTTGAAAAATTTTTAATTTTTTTTTTTCTGAAATAGGTTTAGAATGTCATGAAACGTGAAAATTTTAAATTTGAGCAAAAGAAAATTTTTTACATCTATTCTAGTGTTACATTTTTTTCCAAAATGGTAAAAAAATGTAAATTTTTTTTTCTGAAATAGGTTTGGAATGTCATGGAACGTGGAAATTTTACATTTGAGCAAAATCGACTATTCTGTAGTAGTAATAAATAAATAGATTAAATTTTTTTTTTAATTTTTCAAAAACATTTTTGAATTTGTTTGTATAGTCTTAGAATGCCATGGAAACCGGTAAATTTTAAATCTGAACAAAGAAAAAAAATTTCCGTCTGTTTTAGTGGCAAAATTTTTTCAAAAATGGTAAAAACAATTTCTATTTTTTTTTAAATAGATTTAGAACGCTATGAAACGTGGAAATTTTAAATTCGACGAAAGAAAAAAATTTTTCCATCTATTTTAGTGGTAAAAATTTTTTCAAAAATGTTCGTAAAAAAAATTTTCAAAATTTTTTTTTTTTTTTAATAGCTTTAGAATGCCATAAAACGTGGAAATTTTAAATTTGAACAAAGAAAAAACATTTTTTCATCTATTTTAGTGTTAAAAAAATTTTCAAAAATGTTGGTGAAAAATTTTTTTTTTTTTCTGAAATAGATTTAACGTGTCATGAAACGTGGAAATTTTAAATTTCACAATTTATTCCGTTTAGACGATCCACCCTGTATATTTTCCAGTGAAAGTTTAACCATTTCTTCGCTGATAGTAGGGTCAACTACCTACCACATTTGACTGCTCTCCGTCAAGTAGTTAATGCACCAACAGACAGACAGACAGACAGACAGACAGACGAAATTGAGAAACCTATATTTTCCTAATCTACGTGATCTGAAACGTCAGAATCCGAAAAAATCTCGGAGGGTGATTTTTTCTCGAATACAAGACTTTCCCTTCGGTATGCGAGGGAAGTAAAAATGTTCACTATTTTTTTTTTGCAATAGGTTTAGAATGTCATGAAATGTCGAGATTTTAAATTTGAGCGAAAGAAATTTTATGCCTGTCTGTCGGTCTCTGTAACTTTTTTTTGTCCACACGTTTAGCGGTTTAAGATATTGACTTGAAATTTTGTACACGCATATATTATTATGAGATCTGGAACTGGATTGTTTTTTAAACATACTCGGTGAAGAATTGGGTGGTAAATAGGGAAAATAAGTAAAGCGAGCTGGTAAGAGTACAGAAATTTGGGATTTGATGTATATAATAGAAGTGAAGGCCTTAGGTTTTTATGTAATATTTTCCATCCCCCCACCACCCTCACTCCATTATTAAAAGAGTTGATAAAATTAAATTGGGGTTTTCACTTGAAATTTGGTACACGTACAGGATGTTCCTTAATGACGTGCTAATATTTCAGGGTGTGATTCCTTAAGTCATTTTATGAAGAAAAGTTCATATGAACATATGTCCGCAATGGCCATTTTTTGCTACAGAGTGCTGAATTTTTTTTTTTTCTTCTAATCGTTATTTTTTAGCATCTCAGAAAGTATTTTAGATATTATTTTCAATTTAGCACGTGTTAATAGGATATAGAACCAGATATTCTAATTAGAAAAAATATTTTATCGCTCCACCAGTGGTGTTTCTGCGAGCGTGTCCTGTGATATTTCTTACCAAAAAAGTGATACGTCACTGACATGTTTCCATGTCGATATTTTTCCTGATTAGCCTGATCAATTCCACATATAAACGGTCTCTTGCGTTTTTCTCGTCAGACGCACGGTTCTTTATTAAAACAATTAAATTCATATTGAAACTAATTACACAGGCACACTCACAAAGAAAAAATTGTAGATTACACGAATGCTGCTGTCTATATCCACATATAGATACTTGCTTTACAGAATATTGGTAGGTACGTATTTGGTTTTATGCATTATATTACTTACTACTTCTAGTCAGTATGAGAGTTGTTATCAGGGGTCCCCGATGCACTAATGATTTTTTTTCGAATACTTAATTGTGATATCTGTAGTAAAACAAATAATGTACCTACCTACCTTACTGAACACTATTAATCCGCAGTCCAACAATAAATTAACAGAAAAAGAAACAGCCAGTGAATTTAAATTATTTGATCCTTTTTGGAGGTTTGCTTTTGTGAGGGGGTTTTTAAAATATTTAATTTAACTTCTATTTTCAATTTCTTTTATTTCAAGATTAACTTAAACCTAAGAAGTTCAAGATATGTTTAAAACTGTCAAACAGTTTTATATAAACAACATTTTAAATAAAAGTTAATTTAATATGTAAAATAACACCAGATCCTTCGCCTTTTCTTAGAAAACAACGTCCGTTGCACTGAGTGCGGTCAACAATGAAGTCTGAAAATCTTGGAAACGTCATGCCCGATTTCCACCAAACATGACTAAGGTCCATCTCAAAATTGCCAGCTTTTGAAAGAAAAAACCACTTTGAAATCGGTTCAGCCGTCTTGGAGATAGGTGACTAGAGACAGACAGACACACACAGACAAGGACTTCAAACTTAGAACAGAATAGAATAGAAATTTATTCATGCTGTACATATACGTAAATAATGTTTGTACATGTCATGCGTCAGTGATAATATAGAGATCGAGAATTTTGTCTCCGTGCCAGACACGGCTTTAATATAGACCTAATATTAAATTGCAAACATTGACTGAAACAATCAGAAAAACGACGAAGTGGTGAAATATTTATTATTGCAAACTACATTATTTTTTTGGTAATTAATTTAACTTAAAGCCGGTAACAGTTCTTACAAAAACATGTAAAATATATGTGTTTATTTTCATAATAACTGAATATAAAAACCCAATTAACTGCTTGGAACATAAAACATTCTTCCCAATAAAATAAATAATTTTTATATATTATTAAATCATTCATAACAATGTCAGCGATCAATGGCATAAAACTGCCATGTACCTACCGTGTGCATCACGTTATAGAGTGAATTTTATTTAATTAAAATATTAATACATATAACCTACCTATATCGGAAATCTACTACATTTGTGAAATGTGCTGACAATTAGCTAAAAACATAGTTGATTTTTTATATTTGCAGTGTGACCCTCGAGTGTCAACATTAAATTCCAGTGTACGGAGGTACTTTTATGTTTTTTACTTATGTGGTTTTATCTCCTTTAATTATACGATGCCGCCGAAATTGTGAAATATTTCAAAATCGCCTTTTATCTACACCGTGGCAATTATTGGCATTTACGTCAACATTTAATAAAGAGAAAGGGTAGACCATCCCAGATCGCAGTTTTGCAAACCGTAGTATAAATTTAACCATATGTATGTACAAACCTAGTTTGAAATTATACAGAGTCGACGGTATACAAAAATGTCTAGTACTTTCAGGCTGCAATAGACTTGTGGATTCGCGATTTCTCAGAACTTCAATTTGATGGAACAGATGTTTATTGTAGTAGTTGCAACAAAACAATTTCTTGAACATCCAATGTAAATATAGACATATATCCTCAGAAAATAATATTAGTGCTACTGGCTCTACTGATAGTGACAGTCAACGTAGGTTTTAATTTAGATTTAGTGGAAGTGATGGTGGGATGTAACATACCGTGGTCAAAACTAGATAATCCACTTTTTAAACGTTTTTTGGAAAAGTGTGTTAGTGGCAAATATATCAATGTTCAGGTGCCGTCGGAAACGACACAAATTGTTGCATTATAGTGAAGGCAGTGAATACACTTTTCTACACCAGGCGTCAATAGAGAGACTAAAAAATTTCACATATTTTTAGTACGTCGAATGGTATCTGTTGATGTTGAGCGGTCTTCTTCTCATTATAAATGGATTGTTAAAGACAGGCGGCGAAGGTTAACTTCAGAAAATTTAGAGCAGATATTAATAATATACTTTTATATTCCTTACGGGCCGTGAAAAATAATATATGTGTGTTACTTTAAGGTAGTGAAAAATACATGTGTATGTTTTAGTTCAATGTTACATCCCCCAATACCTCCTCTTCCAGTGAGTGTTTGGGGAGTTGGAGTTTGTGGGAGGGCAGTCACATTCAAGTGACCGCAGCACCTAGGCCCCATTGGGCCCCTTGTACATCCTCCCGAGGGATACAAGATTCCACCTAGGCCTCCAACCATCCTAATCTTGTAAAGAAGGTGGTGATGCTGCCTAGGGGAATATCCCTCAAGTCGGCCAAAGTAGGCCAACGTTCTCCCAAAATGGATTCTCTACTAGAGGAGACTGCCGGGCACTCACAGAGTACGTGTTGGACAGTCTCGTCTTCTTGTTCGCAACCTCTGCGTAGGGGTGTGTCATTTAACTTCATGTTATAAAGATGCTTCCTCAGCTGGCAATGACAAGAAAGAATTCCTGTCGCGAAGCGCAGGTTCTTCCTGGACATTCCCAGGTAGATCATCGTTGTATCCTTGTCAGAGTATCTAAGCAGATCCCTGGCCAGCTGACAACTATGAGCTTCTTCCCACAGTTTTTTTAATTTTCTGTGGGTGTTTTCTTTAATCATTAGCATTATTGCTGAGGTCGGCAGTATGTTAGTTCTTAGCCAGACTGTCAGCTTTCCTGTTGCCTCTTCACTGTGCATGCCCTTTGACCCAGCATAGAATGACACTGTTCATGCTGGAGACGCTCACGAGTTCCTGATGGCATTCCCATACTGACCCTGTTGTTATTTTGTGTCTCTGTAGGACCAGTAGTGATTGTCTACTATCAGTGTAGATTCTTATTGTTTTTCCCGTTATTTGTCAACGGGAAATTTCTTTTGCGGCTATGGTTATTCCCGCCAGTTCTGTTTGTATTATACTGGCTTGTTTGTCCATAGCCCATTTAATTTGAATTTAAGTGAGTGTTTATAATAAACTGACCATAACTATTAACTTTGGATATTACGAAATTCCTCCCAAAAAAGGTAAGATAAATTGTATCATACTTGCATAAAAGTCTTGACGCGCCGGCAGAGCCAACCCTGACTTTTACGTCACCGAGACAAAATTCCCGATCTCTGGTGATAAATAATAATTACTTTATTTAAAAACAATTAAGAAGTTAAAAAAATTTGATAATTAAAAAATAAGGTTACAGAAACACAATGTAAAATAAATAGTAATAATAAATATGGTACCTATCTCAAGTAGAGGAGAAACGTAAATATAAAATTGTTTAAATACACGAAGAACAGGTAATGCAAAAATGCTAAAATATAGCTGGACTATAATAATCTAATTAGTTGACAAATAGACAGGGAGCTAAAAAAATCAAAATATAACACCCCTCATTTTTGTGTCCGGGGTTAAAAAGTGCAGTAAATCAGCAAAGAGTCTAATGGTTAGCTTTTGTATGTATAAAACTGCGCATAATATATTCATGTGTAATGCATATATAATGTATTCAAGGGGAATTTTTAAAACTATAAATAATCGTTTATCGTGCATTTCGATGAATCTTTCTTAAATTTAATAACCTTGTGAGGCTCTCCTGTTTGGAAAATTTTGTGATAAATAATGCAAATCAAGGGCACGTGACCTTTGATTATAAAAAAACTCTCATGACGGACAGTGTAAATTTAAGTAAGTAATATATGAAAGAATGCATTAATATTTTAAGTAAACAAATTATTCGATATTAAGAATGTTTAATTTATATATTGTACTTTTTCATTAAAAAATAACTATGAGTATTTCCGCGATGACCAATATTTCCAATTTCCTGGTAGTCTAATAGTCAGACCATTTCCGTTTGGAATATTATTTATAAATACTTAAATTTATGTTCTATTAATGTTTTTTGTTGTCTGGTAAGATTTATATCGCAGCATCCGTTCGGTTCTCCAGGAAATAGTACCTCCAAGACGACTGTCCAATGTCGTATTCTTACGCATTTTATGGTTCATAGTTCAAGGACCACAGATGGTAAGCGACGTACCTTATTGGGAACAAGAAGAGAAACATTTATACAGGAGGAGTTGAATCAAAATAATAAGAATTTGGATAATAATACATTGGCAACATATTGTAAAATTTAATAATTTCGGTAAAAGTATGTAGTAGCAAAGTTTACTGTCTATAATTAGACAGTCCGAATGCGTGGTGCAATCTGCTCCATATAACTAAAAATTCTCGTAAATCCAAAAAAAGCCGAGTCGATTAAAATATGGCTTTTGTAACAAAAGGTGGCATAGCCAGCTGAAATGTCGTTCGTAGTATGAGTGAGCATATTTTTAACATGTATTTTTATCCGCTGTATTCGAACCCGAGATCAAAATTTCAAACCATCACGTCAAAAACAATTTAATCGCAAAAAGTTCGAAACTCAGTCCGTGCGCAAGAGTGATTAGTGTATCAATGCAGTCGTTACCCTCAATATGATTATAAGTATTCTTGTCATTATTATACATTTAGGGGAGTCATGTTAGATTTTTACTCCGCAAAAATACTTCGATCGATGATTCCTTTTTTAACGTATTTGTAAAAGTGTGTAGAATATTACATCAAAATGTCTCCGCGAGAAAGTGGGTGCTAAATAAAAATTTCATATAAATTAAAAAATTTAACAATGTGTATGTAAAAATGCAGTTTTTTGCTAATAACTTTTTAAATTTTATTTTTATCAAAAAATGAATAGCACCATTCGAAAGAACTAAAAATTTTACAAAAAAACCATATACAATACTTGTTTTTTCAATATAAATTGAGCAACCAGTAACTTGTTTAACGTGAGAATTCGCGCTGCGTCAGACGCCTGCTACGCTGGAAGTGGTCCGGCGCGGGGGCGCGTGCGGCACTAAAGTAGCTGTAACTTTTAATTGGCAAAAGAAAACGACATATAACCAAATGTACATTGAAAAGGATACATTTTTTGAAGAATAAATAAATATTAAATATTTTTTTCATATCTCAAATATTTCTTACATAAGCTTATTTCATAAAATTTAATGTTACTCGAATTAAATAGACAAAAAAAAAAACAGCGGGATTACCCAAAGACGCCTTTCGTTAAAAAAATTAGAACAATCTATTTTTACAAAAATCGGACCCTCAACCTTGGCTATTTTTTCACTTTGATTGTAAATAATAAAGTATTGGAAAATGATGTAGGCACTCTATATGTGGATAAATTAAAGCTTATGATGTGTACTTTAAGATACAAAAATTTGTTTTATGATAATTATAATTTTTCGTACGTTTTTTTAATCAAAAGGAAAAAAAATATTTTGAAAGTCTGCATTATAAATAAATTGCTGTTACAAAACTCTGACCACATGGAGGTGGGAGCTGACATATGAACCTTGAAAAATAAGCTTCATAATATTTTTTTTATGTAAGAACAATTGGAAAACAAAATGAGCGGTAAATAGTTAAAATATACATGTTTTCAGTACGGTTACAACTAGCGCAGGGCAATTCAATGGAAGCTGGCCTGAAACGAAGAAAAATGACTCTTGCATTCTTACTTTCAACAAACAATGCAGGACTACAGCGTTTTAAAAGATTGTCCATGCAAGTTCACCAATGGTTGAACGAAAACTTACTACTACATGAATGGGGTTGGACGAAAAAAAGATGTGTTTTACCCTGGATACATGAGTGAGCCTCCAGCTCCTAAGAAGCTGTTACAAAGTATATTTTGCAGCCGCAAACATGGCTGTGAAAAGATTTGTGGTTGTAAGAAAATTGGCTTATACTGCAGCGCTGCCTGCTTAAATTGCAGTGGAGTAGACTGCTCGAAAGTCCTCAAGTAGACGCTGCGGCTGCACATACGCCAAAAATTTTTGAAAATGAAACTCAAACCGCAGAAATTCCCGAAAATCCATCAGAAATACAGAATATGTATCCGAAGCAGAAGATTTTCCTTAAATTTCTTGAAAATGTGTACAGTTTTATTCATGGTTCAATCATTTCATTTTTGTTTCATAAAAATAATATGTTGGAAATTTATTAAATTCGATGTTTATCCAATAATTGTATACTTCTTAAATAGACACATCATCGATATTACAAGGTAAATATTTTTCCCTAAAAATACTAGAAATATAATTATAAAATAATAGTAGTATATAGTATTTTATGTTAGACAAGCCATCGCAAATTTCTGTAATCTAATGTTAAATTTGTAACTTCCATGCTTGGAAACTGTGAAAAGGTAGGTATTTGAAATTTTTTAAATCAATTTTATATATATACTAGGGGGCTCCATAATTTATAAAAAGGATTAAATTAACAGCAGAAGCAGAATTCCTGCTTTGACAGAGCCAAACGTTCTAAAATTCTAAAATTAGCCAATATGCGTTTTATAGTGTATGATAGTTTCTGTTCTTGTGGGTATGGAGTAGCAAATGTGTTACAAGTACTTAATATTTCTTTATCACATTCTCTATAAATAATAAACAAATCTAAAAAGACTTCATGGGTACAATTTAAACGTGCTGGAATTTTTTGACATAAAAGAATGACTGATATTAATGATTGTTTCTAACCATTGCTAAGTTGATGGCAATGTTTACTAAAAACTCCGGAAATAAAATTTTGTTATATACTTTTCCCTATTAGTCCAATAATTATAAAGATTTCCATAACAAAAAATGTTATCTGAGATTTTCCTTCAGTAACTGTTAGTGGAGGGATTATACATTACAAAACGCAACAAAGCGCAACCACTCCAAAAATCCACCCCTTCGGTGAAAAAAGCTTTATTTTACTGATAACTCGTTAGCCGTTGAAGATATAAGAAAATTGCTTATTATAGAAAAGAAAGCTTGACGAGTTGCCTAAAAAGAAGTCCTCTTGTAATTTTATTGTATATGCCATGGTTTTCGAGAAAATCGATATCGAAAATAGTTGCAAAATTTGTATTTTTAATGTGCATGAATTTCCGTTTATTTGAAATTTTTTTCGCGCGTCCTATAGAAAAAAATGAATTGCTCGAAAACCAAACATGCTAGAAAGAAAAATCAAAATGGGTTTTAAAGGGGATATAAAATACTCTTTTGTGTTTCCATTTTTGATGGCTATTGACATCTATTAATATACAAAAATGGCAATATAATATAGTTACCTCTTGATATTTTGCACTTTTAACTATTCACAGGCAAATTAAAAATAACTGACTTTAATATAAGTTGTAAATGTATTATCTTTTTGTTCAAGGTAGTATTTCAATGCAGGAAAAGGTAGAAATAAAAATATTCACATTTACAAATTTATCAACATGTTGAAGTTAGTCAAATTATGGTCAATTTTTTATTGTTTCTTAAAAATAAAAAAAGACCCAAGCAACTTGAAAATGTAGCTCAATTTTTTTCTTCAGTTTATGTATCATGTAACTATTGTTTCTAATCATTTAATAGTTACAACATTGTATTCTTATATTATAGTCAGTTATTTTTTATGGGCCTGTGAAAAGTTAGATGCACAGAAAATCAAGAGATAACTATATTATATTCTTAGTTTTATATACTAATAAATATCAATAGCCCCCAAAAAGGGCAACACAAGAAATTGTTTTATATCCCCTTTGAAACCCATTTTGCTTTTTCTTCCTAGCTTGGATTGGTTTTCGAGCAATTAAATTTTTTCTATAGGCCGCGCGCAAAAAATTTCAAATAAACGAGAATTCGCGCGCATTAAAAATACTAATTTTGCCATTTTTGTCAATATCGACTTTCTCGTAAACCATGACATATACAAGAAAATTACATTTTTTTAATATCTTCAACGGTTAACGAGTTATCAGTAAAATAAGGCTTTTTTCACCGAACGGGTGGTTTGTGATTTTTAATCCTCGCACTAACAGTTACGAAAGCAAAATCTCAGATAATATTTTTTTCGACCTTCTAGTGTATTTTTTACTTTATCCACTGGGCTATATATCGATCGATGCAGTTCCCATTGAGGCACACTGTATGTATTGTAACTCAAGACTGAGGTAAAATTCTGAAAGTAATAATAATATTTTGAAAATTTCTGCTAGATATTAATTTTATCCAAGAAATATCGTAATTTGCCGGGGTATGGTAAGGCACCTTTAAATTATCAATTCTATGCAAGCTTTACATTAACACTTTTAGCTCTTGAAAGTGTAATTTGTAATTTAAATATAGTGGAAATTTTTTTCTAAGATAAATTAAACATGTCATCTAAGAGGTATTATAGGCGTATCATATTGTCGCATTAATTTATTTTTATTTGGTGTTCAATACTTGTTTTTAAGAAGGAAGGTAATAGACAGTAGTCATCAATTATATTATTGGATGTTTTAAAATGACGTAATCCAACACTTTATTACTATCACTTAAAGAATGTTTTTGTGCTAATGCGCGTTTCATTATAACCTTTAAAAATTTCAGAACTGTCCGGCAAGGTATGGACATAAGACTATACAGGGTGTCCATAAGTTGTACGCCGATCTGAAAGGTTATTATCC
This sequence comes from Stenurella melanura, assembly GCA_963583905.1. Lineage (NCBI taxonomy): Eukaryota > Metazoa > Arthropoda > Insecta > Coleoptera > Cerambycidae > Stenurella > Stenurella melanura. The sequence goes on along the minus strand of OY757315.1, from coordinate 43,076,074 downwards.
TTATGAAAATAAGGATTCGTTGAGGTGATATAAATATTTCGACTAAACTTGAAAGAAGATATAGGTTTTGATTTCTTCGATTTATTACAAGAAATTAAGGACAAACATTCCAAGACGTGTTAAAGTCAACAATCAATATTTATTAAATAGAATGTAAATCTTTGTGAAAAATTAATTAAGAGAATCATCAAAAATAACAATAATCTAGGACAATTTGAGATGTACATCAAAAATGTAATCTAAACTGACCTCGATAACAAATGATATTTTTAAAGAAATCTGTCAACTTCATAGTATATCCTTACGTATTTAATAATTTTTTTCCTTGGATTTGGAATCTTAACATATTTAAAACAGCAAAACTGATACCACTTTTTAAAAATAAGGTACAATATATATTGAAAACTCGTTTTCTAAAAGAGAAAAAAAATTGGATACAATAGAAAATAAAGGGTTTCCTCAAAAAAATATCCTACTTAAAAAATAAAGAATAAAAATATTTCGCATTTAAATTAATATACTCAAAAATCACAGATAAAAAACAGAATCCATATGCAAGTGTCACATACTGCGACACTTTATTATTAAGCATCGCGAATATCATTTCAACCAACAATATCAATATAGCATTTAAACCACTATACAAACTATTAAATTTAGTATATAATAACAAAGATAAGACTAATACATTTGAAAAATCAGGACTTTGTAAGTTTTAATTGTCAAAGTGTAATAATATTTATGTTTAAAAGTGAATCATTATTTGTTTGCTTAATTATATTGAAACATATTCTTTATAGGATTTTGGAAACAGCAGAAAAAATAACTACCTATGAGAACTAAAAGAAAAGTTATGTGTAAAAATATTAATTAAATCTTTGCATTCTTTCGATAACCTGAATTCTGGTTATACTAGCAAATTAAATTCTAAAATGGATTTGTATATTTTCTTACTTGAAAATTCTCATTCAACAACTAGCATCCACACAGTCCACTACGACCATGTAAATTAAACTTGTGCCTACATAACCCCTATGGTATGAAGATTCAGTTAAAATTAGAACAAAGTTTTAAAATGAATTTATTTACCTACCTTGTCATAAAAAAAATTTCATTCTAATGGATTACATTTTCATGAAATCTATCATTCTGTTTTTGGAAATGCTTAGCCTTTGAAACGTTTTTCGCCCTTATTCTGGGCTCATCAGAAAGGCACAAAGCCACTCATAAAGATATTCCATACAAAACCAAGACAATTTCTATGAATAAGTAGGTATGAAAAATTATATTTGACATTGTCTGATAAAAACAACAGATCTTCACATATCTATTAGCTAACTAGTATTGGAGCCTATAAACTCTATGCATGTTTAAAAGTTAATCGTTATTTGTTTGCTTAATTTTATTGAAACATATTCTTTATAGGATTTATAGGATAGTAATATTTATATTGGACAAAGTGGTCGTAATTTTAAAACAAGTTTCAAAACAAGATACTTATAACACAATAGATCCTTCAAATTACAAAAAATAGATCCTGCATTTACAAATCACATATTAGATAATTGTCGTATTTTCCCAAACATCAATAATATGGAAGAAGTATAGACTTTGCCAACAAAAGTTTAAGACTTAATTTATTAGAAGCACTGGAAAATTTTTAAACATAAAAATTGAATCATTTTAATTGGTTAGATATAATGTACTCACCAGATTTCGCTGCTGCCAGACTAAGTTAACCCATTTAATACCTTCTGGGAAATACTGCCCCAATTATTATTCAGGAATTTATCAATAATATAAATAATATGTCTATTATCCTAAAATAGCTTCCTTCTTATTTGAAAATGTACACAATTGTGTCCACTACAATACTTAAGCAGGAGACCTTCTGTATTGCATTCTATTTTGAATCATTGTTTGATAATGACGTAATCTGTCGAAAATGCAGTAACAACTGTATGCAAACACACTAGTTTTATTCATTTTGTGTGAAATTAAATTCTATTGGATGCATCTTTTTCCACTAACCTTCGCGTGTCAATCTGGATGCACTTTTCAATTCGGCTATGTCCAACTTTTACTCATTTTCAGTTACCTTTGTAGTTTCTGCTCTATTTGTAGATGTAAGGAATAGGAAATTTTCAAATCTTATCTTAAATAAAGTACCTACCTATCATTTTTTTTAACGATAGTGTATTTGTCAAACTCTTACCCATATTACTATAATAATTACGAAATATGTTGGCTGTATCCAAATTACTATACCTAATATTTACCATCGTTTCCTCCACAGCTTTTAGTTCGATTTGTTTCTATGTTTTAGTTTGAATATCAACATTTTGAACTACCTACCTTTATATTAATTTATGTGTTCTCTAATATGACACTCTGTTTAGTTTCTTAATCCAATTATATAAGTTATTTAAAAACAGTTTATCTTAATCGAACTACAATGTCATTTAGTTATTTTCGTCTTATATATTAACATATTTTCTTATTTCATTGGAAATCCAAGGAACACGTTTTTTTTTCATCGGTTTTTGTCTTGACAGATGTACATCCATTAATTCTTTAATTCAGTGTGGTTATGAAAATATCAAAAACTTCAATTCTTAAATCTATGTTTTTAAAGCTTTTATTTAACTTGCTTTGTATGTATGTAGTTTGTTAGTGTGTATGTTTAAGTCAAGTCTTGCAATCAAAATTTCTAGTAGTTCTAATTAAGCTTTGAACTTTTGCACACGTGTGTAAGTCCAGTGACAATGCATTATAGTATGTCGTTTTAATTCCAATATGGCGGACGTCCCAGGATGACGGATTATCATCTTCACAAGCCCCTTGACAAGGGTATCAACTGAAAGAGTTTTGTCTGTTTGTTTGTCTACAAAATAAGTAAAGACTAAAAATTAAGAAATAAAATTTTGTAAAAAAATATATTTTGAAAGAAGCTTTAATTTTAAAAAAGTGTACTAAAAAATTAAAAAAATTGAATTCATACATCTGGAAAGCTTTTTCAAATATTTCTTTTATAATTTTATTTCCGTCTTTGACAGGCTTTTCTGTTCAATGATAATTTTAAACGCTTCTAGAATTTCTAAATAATAAAAATAAAAGTATTGTATTGGATAAACCAAATGGCTATCAGCCGTATTTTAGTTTGGTTTCAGCCTTTTATTTTAATAAATTGGTTATTTTGTGTCTAAGAGGATGGATTTCTTTTAAAGCTTATTTTTCCTGGATACACCATTTTTTAATGTGTTAAGTTTTCAAGGTTTCAGAGATTGATTTTTTTTATAATAAGACAAATAATGTTTAAACAAAGTTTTTGTGACAATACCGAGAACTTACTTTTATGACTTTGTTATAAAAATAACGACTTGCGGACTATTTTTAAATATATAAGTAAATACTTTATGTTTGCTTTATTGTCAGAATACACGTATATCAAGGAAACTATTATATTATGACAAAAAGCATACTCTGATTATAATCAGCTTAACAATGCTGCTTCTATGTTCTATACGGTTTTTCTCCACTAAATTTGTATGTATCTCTAGTGGGACATGGGATAAAACCCATTTTAATTTGATATTATGTTGAAGTAAACCATTGACAATTGTGACGGAAGTATTTGTTAGGATATTTTTTAATTAATTATGAGATTTAAAAATAGCCGCTCTGACGAGACAAACGTTGAAATACGTGCCTCTGGATATTTTAAAATTTGTTATAACTGCTTTACTTAACAAAAGCAATGTTTGTCTTTGGTTTCATTAAACATGATAATTTAGATTAAGAATAACATTATTGTAACAGTTGTACCGTACACAATGAATATATTATCTATCCTATAATTTTATAAGAATGATATATCGTCTATATTTGTCCGTGGTAAGCTTCTGAGAAAGTTAAAATTAATTAATATACTTTCTCCCCACTCCTTCTATGAAATCATGTCAAAATATAATCTAGTTTCAGATGTCGTTAAAATACAAGTGTACCAAATTTCAAGTGAAACTCTCAATTAAATTTTATCAACTATTTTAATAAGGGAGTGGTGGTGGCGGGAGGATGGAATATGTTATTAAAAAACCTGAGGCCTTCGCTTCTAGTATACACACCAAATTTCAAATTTCTGTACTCTTACCAGCTTGCTTTACTTCTTTTCCCCTATTTACCCCTATTTAACCCTCAACCCTTCAACGGAACCATTTCAAAATATAATCTCAATTTTATTTTGTCAACCCCTTTAATAATAGAGTAGGGATTGTGGGGGTTGAAAATTATATTAAAAAAAAATATTATAAAAAAACTGAGGTTTTGGCTTCTAGTACATACACAGAATTCAAAACTTCAACCGAATAATCCCAAAATACAATCTGGTTCCAGATGTCATTCCCTTTAATAATAGAGGGGGGTGGTGGTAGGGGATGGGGGTTATTATTAAAAAAATTTGAGGCCTTGGCTTCTAGTACTTATACAAAATTTCAAGTTTATGTAAGGTCACTTGGGGTATTTGGGCAATGATTTTACAACCTGGGCGAGAAGATTATACTTTGAACTTGCCTGAGAACCACTAATAAGTTATAATAATATCTAAAATATTTTTTTATATATAATACAATATACAGTCTTTAAATATATAATATTTAAATCCCGAGTCAAATTTAATTTTCCTTATAATTATAATTAAATAATATAAAGTCTGATGGGCCCAGTTACCCCTTCTTCTTCTTCTTTACGCGGGGCGCCTAGAGGTCGCCGCACTCAGGCCTTGTGGCCCATTGTGCTACCGCTAAACAAGTTAATGAGCTCCCCCGTACAGACCGGATTCCAGCCCAGTTACTCCTAGAAATTAGGGCAACTGGACCATATGGGTCTTGGTTTCATACAAACGATTGTTATTTGAACTGGGGTAAGTGGGCGTGTTGGTAAACATGTAAACTTCGTACAAAAATTACCACAAGTCATTTAAACCACACCATAGTCGAGTTGTCGACGATGTAAGAGAACTACTACATAACAATTAGGTGGAAATGTCTTCAAATTTAGGAATAACACAACTTCTATTAAAGTAAAAAGGGCAAAATTAAATGATAAAAAACATCCAATTTCAAGTAAGCATTAATAACACAGGCCCAGAAAAAAAAGTGATCTACACCAGGGACCTGACATAGTAATCCTATGTATTTCGACGTGCTGAACACGAATCCAATGTAAGTTTAGCTCCGTTATCCAACTTTTTGTAAATCGCGAAAATAATCTAAAGAAATAAGGTTGCTTAGGCTATATTCGCGATTTACAAAAAAATGGTGGGTGATGGAGCTAAGCTGACATCAGATTCGTGTTCAACAAAATGCATAGGGATTAATATGTCGGGTCCCGGGTTCAGATCGCTATTTTTTGTGTGACTGTGCGCAGTGATCTACATCTACTTAATAAATAAAAACAAAAACAACATACTTAATGTGCTTGGGGTCACTTGGTCCCAGCCGTGCCCAGATGCCCCAATTAACTGGCCCACTTACCCCATTTTTGAAAAATTGTGGGGGTAACTGGGCCACCCACTGAAGCTTATGACCTAACGCAGAATACATGCTTACAATAACATTTTAGGGATATATCATGCTTTTAATTTATGCTAAATTAACTGTGACGTTGATAATATATACAGTAAACCTGTAGTATTTCATAAAAATCAAGATTACATCATGTTGCTATGGAAATTTTGCACTACAAAATTTAAAAAATTGCTACATGAAAGCAACAACACTCAGAAACATGAGACTAATTGTTGTAGTGAGATGACATTGTCCTTCAGTGCTGCCAACTGCTTGAAGTGAAATTACCCCCACAAATTCTACGGAAAAAAACCATGGCCCAGTTACCCCCTGGGCCCAGATACCCAACTGACCTTATTCTTACCAGCTCGCTTTACTTATTTACCCCTATTTGGTTTCAGATGTCGTTATAGTACGTACGTGTACAAAATTTCAAGTGAAAATCTCAATTTAATTTTATCATATCTTTTAAAAAGGCAGTGGAGATGGAAAATATATTTTTTTTAAATCTGAGGCCTTCGCTTCTATTATATACACGAAATCCCATATTTCTGTACTCTTACTATCTTGCTTCACTTATTTTCCCCTATTTACCCCTATTTAACCCCCAACCCTTCAACGGAATTATCTCAAAATATAGTCCAGTGCCAGATGTCGTTATAATATATACATACATATCAAATTTCGAGTGAATGTCTCAATTTTATTTTGTCAACCCCTTTAATAATGGAGAATTGGTGGTGGAGGGTTGGAAAATATTATAAAAAAATCTGTCACCTTGGCTTCTACTGCATACACCGAATTTCAAGATTCTGTACTCTTACCAGCTTGCTTTATTTATTTTCCGCTATTTGCCCCTAATATAGCCCCCAACCCTTCAACAGAATAATCCCAAAATATGATCTAGTTCCTGACGTCAATATAGTATATACGTATATCAAATTTCAAGTGAATGTCTCAATTTTTTTATCAGCCCCTTTAATAATGGAGTGTGGTGGTGGTGGTGGTGGGGGGATGGAAAATATTATAAAAAATGTTGAGGCCTCGGCATCTAGTACATACACCAAATTTCAAGTTTCTGTACTCTTACCAGCTTGCTCTACTTATTTCCCCCTATTTACCCCCAAATCCTTCACCAGATATGTTCAGAAAACAATCCAGTTCCAGATCTCGTTATGATATACAGGGTGATTCACGTAGGCCATTCATTAGAAGTTTTTCAACTTGCAGTGGGATTAGAAACTTTAAATTTGGTATGCAGCCATAATCGATCATGCCCGTTCTATCTAAAATATTTTCAGTCCTCCAACTATACAAGGTGTGCCAAAAATTGGCACAAACTTTCTTATTTTAAATGGAAACCTATATTTTTCTTTACATGGTTCGATTGGTCTTCTAATTCTGAGTTTAGAGAACCTAAGTTATGTTAACTTATCTATTACAATTTTTGACATATTTTTACAAAAAATGCCAATAACTCAAAAACGACTGTAGATAGACATACACAATGTTAATATAAGTGGCCCTTAAATTTAATTTTGCATTGATTTCTGGCGTCAGAAATGGTAGGCGCAAAGATGTGCTACGCAATCTGTTGAAAGTAGAATAATAGAATATTTGAACAAAAATATGGTGGTCACATTGAACATTTATGTCAGAATTTCGTCAACATTGTTCTTGTTCGTTAATAATAATTTGTTGGTGTTGTGTGTAATTAAATAAGAATCCATATTTCTCTTTAAAAATTATTACAACTGTCTTTTGTTTCCATGGCATACTTGATGAAGTAAGAAATCTCTCGGCAAGATAAGGCATTTCTTGATATTTATTGAATAACTCGATATGGGGTGAAGTTAGGTACAGGGAATGCTTAAGTAACTCACCCTAAAATTCAATTTTCTTTCGAATGTTGTGAAAAAAAATAGTAGGTGCCATTTGAAAAAATTGACTTTTTGACAATTTTTGATTGCGACATTTGAAAATCGAATGCGCCCATATGGTACAAAGTGGGACCACCGATGGGACATCAAAAGTTAGCCTGGACTTCCAGCTAACTGCTTCACAAATTTGGTTTCATAATTTTGAAAGGTTTGCGAGATACAAATTTGTTCGTAAACTATTACAGCGGCAATTTTTCTCAAAAAATTGGACATATGTCAAAAACTGTAATAGATAAGGTAACATAACTTAGGTTGTCTAAACTCAGAATTAGAAGACCAATCGAACCATGTAAAGAAAAATATAGGTTTCCATGTAAAATAAGAAAGTTGGTACCAATTTTTGGCACACCCTGTATAGTTGGAGGACTGAAAATATTTTAGATAGAACGGGCATGATCGATTATGGCTGCATATCAAATTTCAAGTTTCTAATCCAACTGCAAGTTGAAAAACTTCTAATGAAGGGCCTACGTGAATCACCCTGTATATGTGTACAAAATTTCAAGTCAATATCTTAAACCGTTCCGGAGAAAACGTGTGGATAAAAAAGTTACAGATAGACAGGCCGACAGACAGACAGATTTTTTTTTCTCTCAAATTTAATATCTCGACGTTCCATGACATTCTAAACCTATTTCAAGAAAAGAAATTTTGATTTTTTTTTTTACGATTACTGTACTTCCAATCCACTACGTGGATGTGGAAGTAATAAAACGATGACCTCAATGAAAATAAGGTAATGGAAATAAAGGTTAAATGAAAATGTTGCTATAGAATTATTATAGGCTCCTCCGCCATTTTATAGAACGTACCTCCGTCACCGGATATAACTCCTTTAGACTTTTTCTTGTGGGGGCATTTAAAGAATTGTCTTTAAATGTAATCTGTTTCTGCAATCAAAATGAGGTGTATGTGCATGTGCTGACACAAGCTACATCTTGCATCGCATGACTTTGTAGAGCGATTGCTAATAGATTCCTATAAGAAACGGGTTGATACTCTAGATTCTAGAAGATGTCATCACCTGAACTATCGCATAATGTACCTACGGAATAGCAAAGCCGTCCAGTATGCTTTAGAAACTTGAATATTGACTGCAATGTAGATTTCAAGATATAAACAAGTATTTTGAAGATATAAACAAATTCATCTTTTTTTACTTCCCTCGCGTACCGAAGGAAAGTATTGAATTGAAAAATCAACCTTCGAGATTTTTTCGGATTCTGACGTTTCGGATTACGTAAATTTCGAAAATATAGGTTTTTCAATTCCGTCAGTCTGTCTGTCTGTCTGTCTGTTGGTGCATTAACTAAAAAAACTACTTGACGGAGAGCAGTCAAATTTGGTAGGTAGTTGGCCCTACCGTCAGTGAAGAAATGGTAAAATTTTCACTGGAACATATACAGGGTGGACCGTCTAAAAGGAATAAATACTGAGAAAAAATTATTTTGCCCAAATTTGAAATTTCCACGTTTCATGACACGCTAAACCTATTTCAGAAAAAAAAATTGAAAATTTTTTGAAAAAAATTTTTACCACTAAAATTGATAAAGCAAGAATTTTTTTCTTTGTTCAAATTTAAAATTTCTACGTTTCATGGCATTCTAAATCTATTTAAAAATATTTTTTTTTGAAATTTTTTTTTAGCAATATCAATATTAGAAAATTTATTTACCATTTTTGAACAAATTTTACCACTAAAATAGATGGAATTTTTTTTTCTTTGTTCAGATTTTAAATTTCCACGTTTCCATGGCATTCTAAAACTATTCAAACAAATTTAAAAATGTTTTTGAAAAATTTAAAAAATTCATTGAATACATTTTTAATGTATTTATCACTAATATGCCTCTTTGTATCATTACCTTGTATTTATAAATGAATAAATTATTATTATTATTATTACTATAGAATAGACGAAAAATTTGTTTTGCTCAGATTCAAAATTTCCACGTTTCTTGACATTTCAAACCTATTTCGGAAAAAAAATTGCAACATTTTTTTACCATTTTGGAAAAAAAATTAACATTAGAATAGATGAAGAATATTTTTTTGCTCAAATTTAAAATTTTCACGTTTCACGACATTCTACACCTATTTCAGAAAAAACAATTTGTGTAAATACCTTTACCGATTTTTTTAAAGGGTGTATTTAATTCAAGAACTTTGAGGTTTCTGTTATTACATGCGTTAATTTAGATTTTGGCAGGTAAATTACCTACTTGATATTTTAATTTATGTACAAATTGAGAAATTATTCAAATTTGGTGTACACTATAAATATTTCTGTATGGCGTCAGAGCAAAAAAAGTAATGAATATAAAATAGATTAAAAAAACATTACGGTCAACGGAAGTTGTAAATATGCCTAATTGATATTGTACAAAAAAATAATCAAAAACAAGACGTAAATATACATCAATTAAAACTTGCGTGTCGAAAAGTTGCGTTTAACTATTATTTATTACGGAGAAAAGGCTTGTTGTTTGACAAGCTATGGTTTATTTCCAATAATGTAAAAAGGTTCTTATCCATAACCAATATCCAAAGTGCGAGGTATTCTACCCAATTTTGTTACGGTCTTGCGGTTACAACGTATAATTTTTTACGACCAATTCATAAACATATATAAAATGTTTGAATGAAGCGTTAGAAATTGAAGTTTACTAAGAAATAGGGGTTTTATGACAGACTAACAAATATACTCATTTCTCTCATAGATCATCAACAAAATTTGAAAAGCGACGCTAATCCTTGAGAGATGAAATTAAATTAGTGTGTTTATTCCTGAAAGGTAAAAAATAATTTTCAACATAAGATAGACAGATAGATAGATAGATAGATTTTTATTCAGTTGTAAACAATACATTGTTATAACCATGTCAAGTAGTGACTAAAAAATAGTAGCATTAATAACATACACTTAACTATCAATATTCATATATATAAACATACACCAAACATATACACATACACGTGTAAGTACATATAATATATCGTTGTATACATACATATATATACATAAATGACATTTAGTAGCTGACAAGTGTAAGAATTAACAACACAATAAATTAAAATACTCTCATAGTGAGACATAATATACGCACATAATGAGAAACAACTATGCATTGGTATTACTTGTCCATTTCTTCAAAGTTAGTATCAAAATATTCATTGAAGCTGCAAAATGTTAAGAAATTTATTACGAGTGACTTGAATTTTCAGCTGTAAGTTTTTAATACGATGGGGAAGCTTATTATGAAATAGTGGACCATAATAGTTGTAAGCATTCCGACTGTGCAGCAATCTTGTGTATTGTATTCTTATATTGTTCCTTTGCCTAGTAGGATAGTTGTGAATTTCATCCTGAATTTTGTATGTAACTCTGTTGCTTTGTATGTGGACTAAGCATTCCAATATGTATATGCAAGGTAAAGTAAGTATTGCGTGTTCAGTAAATTTTGGTCTCACAGCCTCTCTATAATCTAGTCCAGACAGTGCCCTGATTGCTTGCCTTTGAATTCTAAAGAGTCTATGACTGTGGGGTGAATGTCCCCAGGATAATATACAGTATTTTAAAACTGAGTGGAAAACAGAAAAATAGCATGTTTTCATTGAATTAAGAGGTAATAAGGAGTATAGTTTCCTTAATAGATACAAGTTTTTATTTAATTTCTTACTTATGAAATTCACATGTTCTTCCCACTTTAAACTAGTGTCTAAATAGACTAGTAATTTTACATGCTCTAAATTTTGATACTCATGTAGATTTCTATTAGTAAATAACATTATGTTGGTCTTTGCATCATTTAGTAGCAGTTGGTTTTCAGAAAACCACTGAATTGCAAGACGTCTATTTTCGGTCATATCAGTAAGGAGTAAATTTAAACTTTTGTTTGCATTTGTGGCAGTTGTATCATCTGCAAAAAGCATAAAATCAGTACTGGTAATTGCAATAGGAAGATCATTTATGTAAATAAGAAATAGTATAGGTCCGAGAACTGAACCTTGCGGAACACCATGTTTTACAGTTTGTCTGTCAGAGTATGTTTGATTATAGTAGCAGCTTTGCTGTCTGCCTGTCAGATAGGTATCTATCAGTTCTATGCTTTTGTTCTCAAAACCGTATTTGGTAAGTTTAGTTAGGAGTGTCTTATGCGATATGCAATCAAAGGCTTTACTCAAATCGCAAAACATAGTCCCGACATGTTCTTTGTTTTCAAAGTCTTTGACGATCTTTTCTACCAGAGCCATAAGGGCCTTTTCTGTAGACTTATGTTTACGAAATCCAAATTGCGTATTGCTTAGTAAATTGTTATCTTCAAAATAATCAGTAATTTGGTTTTTTTAAAATATTTCTAATATTTTTGATACTATACTTAGGAGTGTAGTTTACTAGTTCAATTAAGTCTCCTGTTTTAAATATTGGTATAATTTTTGTGATTTAGAAGATTTCTGGATAGGTGGATGTCATTATGATACTATTAAAAAGTTTTGTCAATGGTGTAATTAATAGATTTTTGATAACTTTTAACATCTTATCATCTTACTTAGGCCAAGCACATCAGTAGAATTTTTGTTTTTTAACTGGTTAATAGTATCTCGTACCTCATTATAAGTTACTTCCATAAAGTTAAATGAATGTTGACAATTTATGTTATTTAAATATGTGGAGGGATTTCTTATATGGTTTTCGATAGATGTTAACTTTTCTATTACACGATTTGGCACATCAATGAAGTGGTTGTTAAAGTCATTTGCCGTTAGATTTTCACATGCTGTATTTTGTTTAACATTGTTTCTCACGATGTTTATTAGATTCCACATAGATTTTTGTTTGTTGGTCGAGTTTTCAATATAATTACAGTTTGCTTGTTTCTTTGCACATGATATTTCTTTCCTATATGTTGCCCGTAATTTTTTTATATATTGTTTTAATTCATCTGATGGATTATTTTTGTTTGTCAATGAAAAAGATCTAATAGATGTTTAAAATTTTCCATTTATCGGGAAAGACCGTACAGTTAATGTCTAAATATCTAAGCAAGTTGCATCTTATATGTTGATATACAGTGTTGCGCAAATGTGAATAAACATAATTTCTAGTTAAGATATAGATAGGTTTAAAAAATAACCTGAATAAAAGCATAATGGATTTTTTATTTATTCAGTGATCTGAGAAAGATAATTTCTCAAATGGATTGGTGGAGTCAGAACATCGTCAAAACTTCTGAACTAGCAACAACAGAACCATTTGAATTATTTTCACTTCCCTTGCTTTCCGAAGAGAAGTATTGTATTCGTAAAAAAATCACCCTCCGGGACTTCTTAGAATTTTCACGTTTTGAACTATGTAGATTATTAGAATGAAGATGTTTCTATTCCGTTAGTCTGTCTGTCTGAGCAAAACGTTGTAAAATGAAAAATAGTTCAAGCAACATGCTCAAAGACGCGCGTTACCTAAGGAATCACTTCCACATCCTTATTTACAATCCAAGTTCCTAAAAAAATATAATGGTATTATACTTGCACTCCCGTATTTGAAAATAACTGCTCACAGAATTTAAGAACATTTGTTCTCTTAAACACTAAAGCATAATTTTATTTTTTTAACCCCTTTAATAATGGAGTGGAGGTGGCGGTGGGGGTGACTCATATAAAAAAAAATGACACATTAACTTCTAGTATACCGGGTAGCTCAGCTAAAACGGACACTCTAATAACTTTTGGAGGGCTTAATGAATTATTTTCAAATTTGGTGTTGCGAGATGAAAACTAATTTCAAATTATGTGATATAAAGAAGCAAAATGAACGACCGGTTTTGATACAATTTACATGAAAATAGAATTTTTAAAAATGACAATCTACATATTTTTGCATATTTGGATTCTGGTGTCCAAAATGCATATGATCCAATCCTTAGATACTACTTTGTTTTTAAATGTTTTTAAAAATGAAACATATTCTTTATAGGATTTTGCAAACAGCTGGAAAAAACTATCTATGAGCACTAAAAGAAAAACTGTATGTAAAAAATATTAATGAAAAAAAATTCTTTCGATAACCTGACTTTTGGTTATGCTACCAAATCAAAAATCTTAAAATAGATTTGTCCAATTTCTTATTTGACATTCTCATTATAACAGTAGCATCCAACATATTCCCCTACGGCTAAGCAGATTAAACTAGTATCTACATGACCCCCCTCGGTATGAATATTCAGTTAAAAATGAGAACAACGGTCTAAAATGAAATTTATTACTTACCTTGCCTTAAATATTTTTTCATTTTAATGGATTACAATTTCATAAAATCACTCATTCAGTTTCTTGGAAATGCTTAAGCCTTTGACACGTTTTTCGCCCTTATTCTGAGCTCAGAATAACGTTTCAAAGGCTAAGCATTTCCAAAAAATTGAATGGGAGATTTTATGAAAATTTAATCCATTAGAATGAAACAATTTTTAAGAAAAAGTAGGTAAACACATTTCACTTTAGACCTTTGTTCTCGTTTTTAACTGAATCTTCATACCGTAGGGGCCATGCAGATTGTGGGATGCTCTCTCATATGTAGTCAACACTACATCGCCACCGGAATAGTTCGTGCAGAGGTGGCAAGAGTAAAAAAAAAGCAAGGAAGAAAAAGGAAGACAATAATATAAATAATATATATGACAGATATTCAGATATTGTAAAATATATTATTGAATCATTAAATGTGATCAAAAGTATATTTGTTAATATTAATTTATTTGTTATTTACAATACATAAATATCATGGGTCAATACTCCACAAATTGGTGACCCCGACGTGATACATTGAACTGCGAGTCAATTTGACTGAACTAGACTTCTGGACGGGTAGTCCAGAAAGGCGGCAATTTGATTTGTGACATACAACTTTGCTGAGATTGAATATCCAATTGAGTAGGTAATTCTGCTGATTCTGTCATAATACCAAAGTGAAAAAATTAAACAATTCTAAAAATTGAGTGTTTGACACTTCTGTTAAAACAGTTGTCAGGACACTTTTTCAAAATTACATTTGTCGTTTTGGTGTTCCGCTTTCGATAACCACGGACCAGGGCACCCAATTCGAATCGAATTTGTTTCGTGAATTTGCAAAAGTTTTTAGGTTTCAACGGTATTCATTCCACATCATATCACCCACAAAGTAACGGGACCGTCGAGCGTTTCCACCGCACTTTAAAAACTACATTGCTAGCACGTGAAAACTCTATACACTGGTATGACGAATTACCAATAATCCTTTTTGGTTTCAGAAGAGTTCCGAGATCTGACTTAGAATGTTCTTCCGCTGATCTCCTTTACGGTCAAAATTTACGTTTACCAGGCTCATTCTTTTTAGAACCACATTTCAACGTGAATACTCCTGATTTTGTTACTAAAATTCACTCACATTTTGACAACTTGACGTTTCGAAATCCCAGGCATAGTGATCTCCGAAGAGTTTTCGTTAGTCCTGACTTGTCTACTAATAATTATGTTTTTGTTAGACAAGATCGGATTAAAAAATGTTTCACCCCACTGTTTCAGGGGCCCTTTCGTGTAATTTCTAGAACGGACAAAGTCATTACTATGTTGATTCGTGATAAGAATGTCACTCTCAGTTTAGATCGCGTGAAACCTGCGTATGTTTTAGGGAATTCTGTTGATTCGCCTGTCGCCACTACCAAAAAAAGGTTAGGTTTAATACTGATTGTTTGACAGGCTGTGTTTTTTTTCTTACCGGGGGAGTATTGTGGGATGCTCTCTCATATGTGGTCAACACTACATCGCCACCGGGATACTTCATACAGAGGTGACAAGAATAGAAAAAAGCAAGGAAGAAAAAAGAAGACAATAATATAAATAATATATATGACAGATATTCAGATATTGTAAAAAATATTATTGCATCATTAAATGTGATCAAAAGTATATTTGTTAATACTAATTTATTTGTTATTTACAATACATAAATATTGTGGGTCAATACTCCACATATATACTACTTTAATCTGTTTAGCCGCAGGGGACTATGTTGGAAGCTAGGGTTATAATGAGAATGTCAAATAAGAAATTGGACAAACTTACTTTAGGATTTTTGATTTGCTAGCATAACCAGAAGTAAGGTTATCGAAAGAATGCAAAGATTTAATTAATATTTTTTACAAATAGTTTTTCTTTTAGTTCTTATAGACAGTTTTTCCCGCTGTTTGCAAAATTCTATAAAGAATATGTTTTATTACTATAAGCAAACAAATAATAAATAATTCACTTTTAAATGTTTTTAAAAATGTTTAACTTTATTCATAGATGATCTCGACTTACTCAGAATTGTTAAAATTCGATGTATAAGCGCCCGTAAAATATTATGTTTTTAAACAGTACAATTAAATATGATTCATTCTTCATTAAATAGGTTTAAAAAATCAGTCCTGCTCAGGGCCAACTTATTCAAAATAATTATAATAAATAATTGAATAACACTTGAGAAATGTTATTAGGAAATCTGAGGCCTTGTTGTCTAGTATATACTTCAAATTTCTGGATTCTGACCAGCTTACTGTGGTTTTCCCCTATTTTCCGCTATTTACCCCTAACTCCTTCAACAGAATGATCACAAGTAGATCATTAAAATACATACGGGAACCAAATTTAAAGCGAATGTCTCAATTTTATCAACCCATCTAATAATAGAGTGGAGGTGGTGTTGGTGGGGGGGGGATAAAAAATATTATAAAGAAATCTGAGGCCTTGGCGTATACCAAATCTCAAGTTTCTGTACTCTTGTCAGCTTGCTATACTAATTTTCTCCTGTTTACATTTACTTACTTCCAACGGAATTATCTCAAAATATAATCTAGTTTCAGATGTCGTTATGATACATACCTGTACCAAAGGAGGAGGGTCGATTTGGGCGGTTTTTGCCCCAAATTATTTTGGAACGAAAAATTTGAAAACATTTTTTTAATGTCTACTAACGATAATAAGTCGATTTTACCCTAGACGGATAATTCTCCACCCTCCTAGCCCACCCCTCAATCCTGAATATGCCATCACTTGCTAACAGCGGTCTTGGGGAGTTATATCGCTTTCAAACTTATATTTGCTTGATAAAATGCCACTAACTACCTCTTGACTGTATCCGCTCTCATTTATCATTTTTCCCTCCTTCTCCCCCACCACAGAGGGATGCAATTTTTTAACACCAATACGTTTTAAAGTATATTCCTTACAATTCATGTGTGTTTATCAAAATGTAATTTTTTATTCACTGGATTGAGTATGTGGTAGGTTCCTTGTGAAAGTAAATGAGTGAGTCAGTTCGTACCTTTCTCAAAGAAGTCAAGTTGTTGAGATCCATGGTTACAGATCAAATAAGTTAAATACTGAATGCGGTGTACCTCAAGGCTCAGTCCTTGGACCCCTATTGTTCATTCTTTACATTAATAATTTAGCAAATATCGTTGATAAAAATAGTTTAACATTATTCGCTGATGATGCTTCTTTTCTTTGTTCAGGTCAATCTAAAGATGATGTTATATTAAGTAGCCAAAGTATTCTAAATGTTTCTGTTGAGTGGTTTAATGAAAACAAACTATTTTTAAATATCTCTAAGACAGAGTTTATTTTGTTTAAGCCTAGGAATTTTCCAGAAACTGAGAGCCAACTGATAAAAATAAATGGAACGTCTATAAAACAAGCAAACACTAAAATTTTTAGGTATAAATATTAATCAGTCTTTAAATTGGGAGGATCATATACGAGATTTGTGTTCAAAACTGTCATCAGTTTGTTTTGTACTCTATACACTTAAATTTTTAACTAGCGAGCAAATACTATTTTCTTACTATTACGCATATTTCTATTCTGGGGTAACGTATAGCATTTTATTTTGGGGATCTTCATATTCATGGATAAAAGTTTTTAGAATGCAAAAAGGGCACTACGTAATATAGCAGGTGTAAGCAAATTTCATTCTTGCAAAAATTTGTTCAAAGAATATAAAGTATTAACGGTACCATGTATATATATTTATGAAATACTAAATTATGTTAAATATAATTATTCTTTATTTGTGACTAACAATTTTAATCATAATTATGACACTAGGAATTCCAATGCCTTGATTAAACCACAACATAATTTAGCATTATATGTAACTAATCCAATATATGTAGGTATTAAATTCTTTATTAAACTTCCTAATCATATAAAAAGTATTGGAAGTGTGAAACAGTTCAAAAACAGTTTATATTGTTTCTTAATTCATCACTCATTTTGTGATATCGACGAATAGATGAATTTATAAATATTTTGGAGTCATGCCTGTCTTGGTAACTTTTAAATTGTATTTTTCGTTTTTTGTAAGTATGTATCTTTTAGACCAGTCCTAGACCATATGTACATTTTGTATTGGTAAATTGTGGGAAAATAAACATTGTTATTATTATTATTATTATTATTATTATTATTGTTGTTATTGTTATTATTATTATTATTATAAACATCTTTAGAATAATTATTTTTAGAAAAGGGAAAAACAATGCTTTTTGATGTTTCAAATAAAAACTGTATTTTTATACACTCTACATATGTTTCGGCTTGTTAGGCCTTTCTCAAGAGCATTACAGATGAATACTAAAGCTATGAGGGCGGGTATTATTGCATTTATTTTTAGAACAACCGCCATCATAGCTTTAGTATTGAGAATGTTCAGACTAAGAGCCGAATGACGAAATTCCGAGCTTACCACCCAAAATCTGCTACGAAAAGACTGACATTACCGCGCCAGAAAGCTGGTCGAGGGTTAATAGATGTTGAGAGATTCCATCAGAAGCAGATCATGATCCTACAGCGATACTTCCTCAGCAAGAGAACATCAATCCATGAAGCCATCAGGCTGGTAGACAACAGCTACACACCCCTGGATCTACTCCATGCTGATGATGTTGCACTGCTTGCGAACGCAACTTACGAGAATGCCAAAATCCAGTCCTGGGCAGGAAAAGCCTTACATGGTCGACATCCAAATGAGCTCAGCCACAACTTTGTCGACAGAAAAAGCGTCGATGAAGTGGCTTACTCGGGACGACTCAGACTGAAGGTGTGGCGTGTGACGTTTCCCTTACATCTCACCGCCATATCGTTTTGCCCACTAAGTATATATATACGAGCGGCCATGTTGAGTTCGTTGGAAAAGCGTATAAGGCAAAGGCTACGCCAGCCTTATTGACGAGTTGACGGAGTACCCACGGAACGAAACGCTAATTGATGACCCCGACATGATCTGAACACGCAACGTGATTTACGACGTACTTTACACCTACTCTACACCCTACGGAGACACGCGCATAAGCATGTTTGGGTTTATTAGTTATTTCCTCCTCGAGCATTGCATTACTTAGCCCCTCTCCTAGGATTGTGAGTAGAGTTCGTCAAGTAAAGACTGGGGTACTCGCTTCATTCCTGTCAGGTTTATCCATCGTTCTTCTTCCACCATCAGCTTTCTTGTGACTTTGTCACTAGAGGGGGAATGATGTGGCGTGTGACATTTCTCTTACATCTCACCGCCACATCATTTGGCTCACTAAGTATATATACGAGCGGCCATGTTGAATTCGTTGAAAAAACGTGTAAGGCAATGGCTATTCCAGCCTTACTGAGCACGGAGTAGCCACGGAACGAAACGATAATATCTTCAAGCTCCACAGAAGGCTTCATGATTGCAATTCAACACCAATTCATAGCAACAAAAACTACCATAAGTTTATCTTAAGGGAGGCTGACATCAACGATACGTGTGGAGGTAAATAAAGCAGCCGAAACTATTCAACATATTACTACTGGCTACAGAATACTAGCGCCTACGAGCTATCTCCAGAGACACGATCAGCTCGCTAATATAGTGTATCAGAAACTGGCCATAATGCACAAGCTCTCCACTGATGCATCTCCCTACTACAAGTGGCAGCCAGACAACGTGCGTGAAAATTAAACTCATAGGCTATACTGGAATCGAAGTATCATAATGAATAAAACCATATCTTGTAACCGTCCAGATATTACTCTCATAGGTAAGAAATCCGACACCACTTACCTGATAGATATTGCCATTCCTAACTCACATAACCTTCAGAGTACATGGAGCGAAGAATTAAATGAATATAGAGCGCTTGTCGATGAAATTAAGAACATGTAGAAGCAGAAACAAGCTCACATAATTCCACTAGTTATCCCGGCAACGGTCGTCATCCCACGGAAATTACATGAAACCCTCATTAAATTACAGCTGCATCCACTAACATACATCCAACTCAAAAAATCAATGACTCTAAATACAACAGCAATAGTTCGGTCTCACCTCAACCTTCCCCAAAAGCATTGACAGAATACTTGTTTGAAAAAACCGTATCTATCACCTTCCGTCAAAAGAACTGCGAAAGTAAAATAATAATAATAATTTTTGTTTGTATAAATAATGCAGAACAACACAGAACAGAACAAAAGTGATGTTACAATTAAAACTTATTGATTTAAATGAACATTAGAAGGACCCACAGAAGGTAAACCTTTTTCATATGTATAACTAATCCTTAATAATAAACAGTAACAATAATATGTGCATATTAAGACATTACATAGCAATTTATACTTTTTTTTTTCAAATTAAAGGCAAGTAAAGATAATTAATAGTATTGACTAAGTTATTATTTAAGATGTTTTATTAAATGATTTGTCATCTAAGATTTTAATGAATGAATGAGCAATATTCTCTGATTTTGTTGTTTCTGAATCTAAATGAAATCTCTGATGGAGGAGTATTTCAAGTTGTTTTTAATTGTTTTTGGAGTCAACTAACTAGTTGATTATAAATCTCGATTGGTGATTTATCCATTTTTTGACTTTTTCTTTGAATGAACTACGTAAAATGATATGTGTCATACAATCAGCTAGTAAATTATATGTTTTTGCTCCAATGTATTGGTAACATCTCTGACCGATGGTTTTGTATATTTTTGGCACGTTTTAATTTTTCTTTATTTATGATTTCATATTAATGATCCTTTCTTCTCATAGCATTTTTAGTTTTATGCATTTCCATTAAGATCTTTTCACAGTAAAGCTGCCTGGGATCCAAAACGCGACTGTCTAAGTACAGACCGTTGGATGGATAGTCGTATTCCTTGTCGTACATAACTTTTAATAGCCACGCGAAGAATTCTATGTTATATCTCTGCTGCAAGTCATCTTCAATATTAATGCGCCGGTCGCCTCATGTCGCCTGTCACATGGTGTGACATATTGCCTTGTGTACAAACAGGCACATGCTACCGTTGTACAGAATTGGATTCGTTTCGTATTATAATACTAGGTGGTTGATGTCTGAATTTTATTTACTGTATTTATAATTTAATCAGCACGTTTAGACCGTAGGAAAGCCTCCAACCATCCTCAAGTAGAGGAGAAGTTGAAAATTCACAAGACACAAATGTTGTAAGTCCTAAGCAACCGGAAGAAAAATTTATGCGAAAGGTTGCAAGAAATGTTACTAGTTGTTTATAAAAACATAGTGGTGAGTGAAGGAGAGAAAACGGCTTACTTGGCGGAAGTTTCGATATCGATAATTGAGAATTTATTGAGAAGGAAGGGGGGGGGGGGGCAGTGAAAGAAAAATACGACGGGACAAGTAAGTATCAAAGGAGGTAGATCCTTCAGTGGCTAAGGGTATGAGGGATGTAATTCACAATAAATACCAAAAAAATTAAATACTGACACGAGAAACAATATGCAGCGAATTACAAGAAAATGATACTACTACAATTGACCAAGCAACATTAGTAAAGTTGATTGCTGTGCGTAACAATATTTATTTTCGATTACCAGTAATATACTGTTTATTATTATTATTTTTACTAGTATTGTACCATAAAATCTTTCTTATAATAATATCTTTAGCACCTTAGAGTATCTATTGCTATATTATCCACACTGTGGAACACTACCTAAGTACTGTGTTTGAAATCATAAATAAAATTCACAAATTTGTATAAATTTTAGAAGACAACCATAACAGTGTTACCTTAACAGAGCATACAGAAGCAGGAATGAATTCGAGGAAAGTAATTAAATAAACATAAAGTGGAGTTAATTTAGTTTTAACAAAGTTAAGCTAAGTAGTTTATTATAAAATATGAACATTTAGAGACTTTCAGTCTCATTTAAAATAGTTTAGAATGGATTTAAAAAACAATAAAGTAAAATTTCTAAAATCTGACATTCATATCAAAAACCTAGGGCTGAAAATCTTAAATTGTGTAAAAACATTATAAACTTACAAAATAAATCTTAAATGAAAGACAATTACCGGTAGTTACATTACAGCGTGATTACTTCAGAAATAGTAAGTCCATAGATTACAAAACACTGAATGGCATTTTAACCTGTCAGATATTTTCAAATGTCAATACATAAAGGATGTTTTATGAATGATATTTCACATCATACTGAAAGAAAGGACTAATAGTATGATATTAAATATTTATTGGCGTATCAATTTCTTGTGTTTAGTTTAATACACCAATATTCATAAATCTGGCAGTCTGAAACATTGCAATATGTTTTTAGCTACTAGCATTTTTTGTTTACGATTACTATTCATCTAAATGTATGAAATAGTATTTATTTGAGTTTGGAATTGTTAATTGTAGTTATAAGTGGACTTTAAAGAGTACATGTAATATGTCAATATATTTCGAGTAATTACAATCATTCCCTTAATAATGAAAAGTAGAATAAAAAATTTATCAGGAAAATTAAAGAGTTAGAAACAGTATTCAATTAATATAAAGAACAAACAAAACTGAATAGTTTAAAAATTAAAATTAAAAATAGTAGATCAAAATAGAAAAAAACAACTCAAACATTGGAAATCAATCCAATTAAACGCTTTATATTACAAATCAGTTGTTCATCGATCGCTGAAATATTCAGAGAAAGTTAACCAACAAATTTTATAAAAGGAAAAAGTAGTGAAATTAATAAAAGGTTAAAATATATTGATATCAAATAAATATTTGTTCAAGTATATTTATAAGAAAGAAAAGAAAATGTAACATATCTTAAGCTTTGGAGGTATTAAGAAGAATATCCTGAAAGCAGGTTTTGAAGAGAGAAGTATTTGTTAATCCAGTTAGCCATAATTGACGGTGGAGATATTCAAACTTCTATCAAGTGACAGAAATATTTCAACTAAATTTTGAAAATACTTTGAAGGTTATAAATAAACGTCAATCAAGTAACATAAATCTTTCAAGAAGAAACTTTAGGAGGTTATAAAAAGTCAGTCCAGTTAGAGGTTATAATTAAACGTCACTCGAGTTACAGGAAACCTAGACAAGGTAAAGCTTTACATTACAAATTCATGATACATGTTTATGTTTTAAATACATTATTTAAATATAAGGCCCTATTTATTAGTTTTTAATTAAGTCAGATATTGCTATTTGAATTAAATATTTACATTCCAGGCTAAAGTTGGTTAATAAATGTATACTTTGTTCGTTCAATATTGAGTTTGATTTATTTAGCTTGATATCTTGATCGTTGAGCATAATTGAATCGACTTCGTTGAACCTTGAGTAAGAGTCATTCCATAGAGTATAGATAGTTATGCTAATGATGTTCGATAGTCTGTAATTTTTAATAGTTTCTTAACACTATTTGGCGTCCAATAGTATTTTAACATTAACAATAAATTCAATTTCATTTCAATTTTCTTTCAAAAAGTAAATTCGGACATACAAAAATTATGAAAGATGGAGAAGGTAAAACACTATATTTGTTATTTATGGTTAAAATTAAAGCTAAACGTCTACAATATTAAATTAATAATTATTTTTCTTAACACTTCTCTATCTGATATAAATAATTAATTTATTGAAGTATCAAGTATGGTTCAAAGTTAATAGTCAATGTTTGGGAAAAACTAAAGCCAGCCACTCGACACTTGCGTAACTAGCCAGAACACTGGCATTTTTAATGTTTTTTTGCCACGATCTTTCAACCCATTAGATACATTTCAGTATATTATGTAAACTGAACATACCAATACATGTTTTTTACAACAAGTACCACTAGTATTATTTATCCTAGATAACTTAAGATGCCTAAGAACGCAGTATTTCATGTAAGATTTATAATAAAATACCATGTTATTATTGAATTAATACCTATGTATTTATTTGCACAGGTCTACAAAAAGAACTTTCTGCGCCATGGTCCAGACTATGTTTTCTTATCTATTTTTGCGCTATACGTCGGGATTTACAGATATCGGGGGTGCAAAGGGGGTTCTCGTTTCTTATGGGAAGTGACCCCGAGTGAAATTCGCTGGAATCGATACATGTTATTCCTCTCGATCTCCTGATCAAAAGTTCTCTTGGGAACGAGGTCTTAAAATGGACAGTTATCCAGATATTGGGGCTTGAAAAGTCGACCTTGCACCCCCGATATCTAACAAACTGTGCATTTTCCGAATTTGTGCCCCTGAGAACTTCTGAACAGAAGGTCGAGAGGAATAACATATATCAATTGCAGCGAATTTCACCGGAAGTGGAGCTACTTCCCACAAGAAATGTGCACCCCATTTGCACCCTGGATATCTGGAAATCCTGACGTATGGGAACAAACCTGTCGTCGGATTCGTATTGAGACCGCAAAAATACATAAGGAAACCACAGTCTGGTTTATGGCGCAGACAGTTTTTTTTCTGTGAGTTTGTATTATTTATTGAATGAATAAAACCGTATGTCGTGCAGACCTAAAATAAATTAATTATTATTGACAAGATACAGTCTACATGAAAGCAGAAAAAAATATGAAGTTTTCCGTTTAAAAAAATTGCCATTGTTGCAAAATTCAAAAATATGGTGCTTGTTGAAAATCAAGATACGGAAACCTACAAGAAATATTATTGAGTTCATTCTTTAATCTCACTCACATTTAAGTCCAAAATCAGGCGTTACAGAATATTTACCCCTATATTATGCGTATACAATGCATCTATTTAAATATAATTATTGTGATACGTACAGTTTTTCTGCGTAGGCTTCAGCTTGTAATCTACTAATTTTGTTAATGTTGCATATAGATATTCCCGGCATTGGTACGTTTGTTATAGGATAATATAATGAATCGACTGTAGTAATTGTAGGATTTACCATAAATTTGTCCCACGTATATGTAATCATAAAAAATGTAGTGACCAGGGTACATACATGCACCACGTACCAGAAGTACCTAAAACAATAAGAAGTAATTAGAAAATAATGTTTGTTAAATAATAGGAATTATTAGTTATGCTGTTATTCTTTCTACTTAAATAATTTAATAATAATAATTATAACAAATCGCCTTTATTTATATTTCTGTCTTGGCGAAGTTCAGCAAGCTGTTCTTCCACAACCTAAACAATTTACACTTAACATTTTCACATAAGAATTTACAAAATATGAATAAAAACAATAATGAACTACAAAAAACTATGTAATTAGCCTAACTTATACACACATATGCACACATGTGCGCATACAAAGTGCATGCACACACACATACATACATACATACAAAAAATAAAGAAAAATGTTTGTTTGAAAGTCACTGGTCAGTGGTCATCAAGAAGTAATTTTTTCACATTTGATTAAATGATAATTTTGTTAGTGTTTTCAAATTGGTCGGGAGCGAATTATAAACTGATACAGCTTGATATGAAAAAGATTTCTGAAATTTTCTCACATGTCGAGGTATGGAGAGTTGGTCGATATATCTTAATTCCCTTTGATGAATATTAGATCGAGGCATCAGCTTGGAGAATAGGTATGTTGGGAAATGAATTTTTATAAGATTATGGGTGAAACAAGCTATGTGGAGAATTCTGCGATTACGCATATTTAACTACCCAACTTCAGACAGGTATCTATTTACATGGTCTCTACGAGACAACCCATAAATAAATCTAATGCATGCATTCTGTATTTGTTGAAATCGTGTGGAAGTGCTTAAATTTAGACAGGGGCCATAAACGACGTCACAATAATTGAACATTAATAGTATTATGGAATCACAGAGCATAATTTTCGATTTTTTATTAGGACAATGTCTGTTGGCATATACATTTTTAAGTAAACCATATGATTTTCTAATTAAGGACTTAATGTGGCTAGAAAATTTAAGATGGATATCGATAGTTAAGCCTAAATATTTAATTTCCTCTTTATATTTTAATTTTTGTCCGTCTACCAATATTGGGACGATATTTATGGCCTCCAGCGGTCTTTGTCTGGACCAAATACTATAACCGAGGATTTATTGGGATTTATAGAAAGGCAATTATTTTTTGAAATAAGTACCAAAGCATTGATTACTTAATTTAGAAGATTATTAATATTTTCAAGATGTTCAACGTTAGAGGTGCAATATAATTGTGTATCATCTGCATAAAAGTGTGGTGTAAAATATTCCAGATAGCGATGCAAATCAGATGTGTAGATTATAAACAACAACGGGACCAGAATTGACCCTTGTGGCGCACCATGTATAACATTTAAATCATTTGATATCTTGTCGTTTATAACCACACACTGTTTCCTATCGCTAAGAAATGATTCTATAAAATGTGTGGCGTTTTCATTTGACATCATTTTAAACCAACTTCAAAAAATGTAAAAAAGAGGTAGGTGTTCAATTCGATTCGTATGTTTGCTTTCCTTCATATGGTTCAAAATAACGTTACGTCATCCATAAGGCCTCTCAAGTATGAAGTTCCGCAAGGATTAGTCCTGAGACCGCTACTGTTCATCATCTATGTAAACGATGTTTCGAATTAAATAAACTACAAAAACGTTATATATGCCGATGGCACCACTCTACTTTCAACTAGAAATGATTCAAAACATCTTACAAGCACAACAAAGGAAATGCAGTCAGAAAAAATGACCTATTTTAACAATGTTAAGATGAAACTAAACTTGGATAAAACTCAAACATTAATTTTTAATTTAAACTCTCATAACTTCTTGAAAAATAACGATCCGGTTAAATGACTTGAACTCTTTCTCGACAGTAAATTAACATAGGAAGCTCATATCGACAGTCTGTCAAAAAACTATCTAGCACTACATATACACAGTGTTTCGAAAAGATTGGGACAACGCTTAGCCGTAGAGTTGACCAAAGAAGTAGCGGTCTAACTCTTCTCCTTTTCAAGATACAGAGTGTTAAAATAAAAAAATTATATTCATATTCTGTCTCTATCTTGGGGACTATTATACGTATCCACTTCAAAGTTGGTAACGACATATTTTTCAGGTGGTTAATTACAATGGTGTTATTGTCGATGTCACATTTTATAGGTGGCGCTAGTTACAATACTTTTATATGACACTTTAAGCCATAACTTCTTTGAGGTTAGATTTTGGACATTTTCTTCTATTATAATCCAAACCCAATATAATTTTCTGAAGAAAAGGTGTACTTGTTGACAATCGATAAAACGCACCCTTTCAGAGAAATAGCGATTACAATTTTGTCATACACCTGTCCGAAGAAATTCAATGAGCTTGTTCCATGATATTCTTTTATATGGTTTTTATACTTTTTCATATAGTACTCGATATTCTCATTATACACTCAAAATTTCGTATTATTAACTTTTTCTGTTCTCGAGATATAAGGAGTTGAAATTGGTAATAGTTGCAAAAACCGAGCGCTCATATGTGATGTCACTATACGTAAGTGACGTAAGAAAAATGGCTTTCTGGGACCTTTCAAATTTAACCTGAAAAGTCGAAAAACATGAAATTTTTAAACGCTGGTAACTAAATAAATACGTGTCGAGTGAAAGTTCGTTCTATGTCTCCAAGGAAAGGAGAAGGTCGCAGATCAATTCTAATCGTAAATTGCATGGTTAAAATCAAAAATTCGTCCCGGCAGGAGCGATAGAAAATTGTAATTTTTTAACATTTCACTAAATTGTACTCTCCTACTGTCAAGTAGTAAACAAAACAAACAATACTTTGAAAACACTTATAATTATAACAAGTAAGGAGCATCAAGTCTATTGAGATTGCCGAGTCTATGCGTATAGTGACGTAGCGCCTGGCCACGCCCCATTTTCGCGAGATGGAGACTTGTAATGGTTTTTAAGATACCAAATGTGCGAATAAGATTCTAATTTTTTGCAGATCCATTAATTTATACTTGCACATTCGTTTTATGAAATAAAAAAAAAAATGCTGAACAAGCCCATTGTACCTAAACCGGTTTTTCATCTAGTAAGTGTACGTCTAGTATGATATATTGAAATCGTCAATAATGCTTGTTATGTCAAACATTGTATACATTATAAAATATTAATTATCTGTACTGTTTTCGTGTTTCTGGTAAAATTTGCATTTTATTACATTTTGGATTACGTTCTTCGTTAATTTATTAAAGTTATGTGACGATACTCCGCTACCTTTATTCCTACTGAGAAACGAGTAACATGGGCGCTGGATAAAACCGAATTTTTTCGAACTGGTGTGTAACAATGTTGTAAATCGCGTATTTCTCTGAAAGGGTGCATTTCATCGAGTTTCAACAAGTACACCTTTTCTTTAGGAAATTAAATTACGTTTGAGTTTTAATAGAAGATAATGTCCAAAACCTAACCTCAAAAAAATTATGGCTTGAAGTGTCACATAAGAGTGCGCCCTCTATAAAATGTGACATCGACAATATCACCATTGTAATTGGCGACCTGAGAAACATTTCATTACCAACTTTGAAGTATCTTGAAAAAGAAAAGAGTTATACCGCTACTTCTTGGGTTCAATCGACTAAGCGTTGTCACAATCTGTTCAAAACACTTCGTATATATAATTTAAAAAATCTAACAAAATTGACCTAGCAAATTTACATATTAACGGCATATCATGGTTTGTTTCACAGTGTAATGAGCTACGGGATATTGCTTTGGGGTGGACTGTCACATGCCACTCCTAAAATTTTAAAACTCCAAGAAAAAGCAATCAGAATAACTAACACGCAATTTAAATGTATTGGCCCCTCATTTTAACAGCGAATATCTCAGGAACAAAGGAGTGGAAATTTTTTAAAAAAATTATGTGTTCATTATGTGTCTATTCTAAATCATTCACTGATATTTGAATAATGCGCATTGGACAGTTTGGAAGTTATGTTAACAAATGTCCTACTTTTTAAGGAAATTTTAAACATGCCAGTTTTATAGTCTGTTTTTAAACCAGGAGGAGTAAATATGGAAGTTCCATTCACACCATAAAAGTAACCAGAAAATACACCAAAAACTTTTTGGCGTTTTGGGCAACCAACAATACACGACTACAGTGTTTTTGTGTGTATTTTATTACATTATATAATGCATCGACCTTCATTTGACCTCTAGGTATTTATACAGCGTCTATACCATTTAAGTAATACAAAGGCCCCAAGCAATTAGCCACTTTTACCTTCCGATTAATAACTGTTATATATTTCTCAAGGTTATTCTTTAAGGGCGAGGAGGTGGAAGAACTTAAAGTGGTAAAAATTGTGCCTATACTTAAGCCGGGGAAGCAAGCAAATATAGCTTCTTCATATAGACCCATTTCATTGATGTCATGTATCTTAAAAACACTAGAAAGAATAATTAAATACAGATTTGAATGGTGGTTAGAATTAAACAACCTTAAAACGGCTTACCAGTATGGATTTAAAAGAAATCTGTCTACACAACATGCCGCTGGGAGATTAATAACAGATATACAGTTGGCCCAGACAAGAAACAACTACTTAGGAGTCATTTTTCTAGATATTGAAGGCGCTTACAACAATGTTAACCTAAATATCCTCGAAAGCAAATTGGCAGAGTATGACATTCCATCAGCTATATGTAGAAACTTAGTAAAATTATACCGTAGTAGAAAAATTTTTCTACGGCAACAAGGCAATAATTTAATAGGACCTCGGTCAGTGAACCAAGGACTTCCCCAGGGGTCGGTCCTGAGTCCGATGTTATTTAATATGTATACATCAGATATGGAAAATGATGGCTTCAAAGTTATTCAGTATGCTGATGACTTTGCGTTTTACTTCGAAGACTCTAAATTAGAGAGTTGCCTAAATAAGCTAAACCTAGTTATGGAAACTATTGAAGCCTGGGCAATCAATAAGCAATTTAACATTTCACCAACGAAAACTTGTGTAACTATCTTCTCAAGACATAACATCCCTAATTACGACAATCTACAGTTATCATCTTTCGTTTTACCTTATAAAAAGGAAGTTAAATACCTTGGTTTCTGGATGGATCAAAAACTTACCTGGAGTAGCCACATCAGGAATATAGTCGCTAAAGCAGAGAAATCTTTAAATTTACTTAGAATGACTACTCATGTGTACTGGGGAGCAGATATTTCAACAGCTCTACTAATGTATAGGACAATGACACGGTCTATCATCGACTACGGGTGTATTTTCTACGGATCTGCAAGTGACAGCCTACTAAAGCGAGTAGATATCTTACGTATCTGTTCTGGCGTCATGAAGTCTACGCCGATAGAAGCTCTCAGAGTTGAAACAGGGGAACCCCCTTTACGTCTTAGAAGAGAATATTTAAGCAAAAAATTTATAATGAAGTTAAAGACGGCGCAACAAGATCAATTTTTGGGTAATATCAATAACCTAACAAGACATGATCTCATAAACAAGTACTGGGGGAAAAGGAATTCCCCTCCATTAGCTACCGCATTTACCGATACTGCCAAATTCGACCATAGAATTATAAAGGCACCAGTAACCCTTGGTTGTTTAGACTGGACAAGTTTATTTGTTCAGGTAGCGGTAATCTTTCCCAAGTTTGCGGACAATAGTAGCACCATCAATAAATTTATTTTACTGGAACAAATGAGCAATTTTGAAGATTTTACCAAAATATACACCGATGGCTCAAAAAGTAATTTAGGTACTGGATGTGCATTTTTAATTCCCTTATTAGAAATCCAACAAATAATTAATCTACCCAAAGAAGCGTCTATTTTCTCAGCTGAGGTGTATGCTATTCTGGATGCATTACTATTTGTTTCAGAAAATAATATTAAAAAATGTCTAATTCTATCCGATTCCATGTCGGTACTTAAAAGCCTAGAAAAAATTAAACAATTACCTCGCCCATAATAATGAATATAATTAAAACATATCACGATTTACATAGAAGGGGGTTATAATACATTTCATGTGGATAAAGGCACACACAGGACTAGCTTATAACGAGCAGGTCGATCTACTTGCGAAGAGAGCCTGTACTGATTATGATAAGGAGTTAAACGAAATTCCGGTGACAGATGTACTTCCAATATTTAAAAAGGAAATAATGTCAAGCTGGGCTAGGATTTACAACAACGCTTACAAAGAAAGGCCAACCAATTACTTCCTTATACACCCGGGTATATTACAACACAAATGGTATCATGATGTAGCAGTACCAAGAAAAATGTATACCATAATAGCTCGACTAAAATTTAATCATGGTCGTTTTCCGTATCATCTGAATAAAATAAAAATTATAAATAATGACTTATGTTCGTGTGGAAGAGTGGGGGATATAAATCACATTTTTTTTAATGTACACTGTACTCAGCGGCACGAGCCCAACTTATGGATAAGCTCCTTACGTTGGAACTCCAGTTGCCAATGAACATGAATTATATCCTGTGCTCGGAAAATTTGCCAGCATATCAAGCATTGTTCGAATTTGTAAACTCTACTGGAGTAGTAATATGATAGTGTAATTTCTTTGTTAAATCTGTAGTTATATTAAAAAAAAAGGAAGGAAAAAAAAAGAAAAAAAAAAGAAAAGAAAAGAGAAAAAGGAAGAAAAACAAGTAAGAAAAGGAAGAAAAAAGGTAAAAAAATAAAAAAAAAATAAAAATAAAAAAAATAAAAATAAAAATAAAAATGATATATGTATAGAGGAAAGAAAAAAAAAAGAAATATGTAATACCGAAGTAAGAACTTGTTATGGTTATTAGCGTTAAATGTTTATTTTAGTAAAGCCAAGTATGTAAATATTTGCCCGATAATGCTACGGGTACAGCAGAGTAGTAGTGGTATTTGCCTTAATTCGGTGACATTGGCTGAAGGAAAAACCAAGGCCAAAAAAAAAAAACTGTTATATAATGTGCAAGCGATAAAGTACAAATTATAACCTAATAATTTATGACATAAAATTAAAATTTTTACAATATGTCAAAATTTATTGCCTTGTGTAAAACTGGCGAGGGCTTATCCAATCACAGATGTATGATATAGCGTGTTAAATTTAAAACGCTCCTCCTGGTTTAAAAACAGACTATAAATCCATCATATCTTGGAAAATATGCCTACTATGTAAATAATGTTTTAGATTTAGAAGCAGTTCTTATAAGAGGACATTTTTCCATAATTTTTTATTTTAAAATTTTTCAGTTATTCTCAAAAACGTGACCTCATGTTTATTGGGTTGTTTATAAGTGTTATTAAAAAATGTTTGATAAAATATTTAATTATATAAAATGCAAGCATTTTTAGAAAAAAAAAATGGTGGGTATCAAATAATAATTTAGTTATCAAGCGCAATAGATAATATCATTGCAAGCTTCCAACCCCTCCTTGGCATGACTAGAAGTATATGTATGTACAGGGTGGGCAACTAAGAATGGAGGTCGGCCATATCTCAGAAACCAAGCATCGCACAAGTTTAGGGAAAAAATTACCTTAAGTAAAGTGGTCATGAAAAATCGCTGGAAAATATTTTCGAGTTTCTAAAATGGCCGCTAGGGGGCGTAACAGCCACAGCAGAATGGAAAATCAGGTTTTTCTCAGTATTTTGCTCAATTAAGTGGTATTGAAAATACATGCATCGTAATCCTAGGACAATTTTGAATCTTTTTAGTTTTCCATTTTTTTTGTATCTTCAAGAATAAAGTGGTGGGGAGATGCCAAAAATACATTTTTTCAAATGTTGATTACTCCGATTAGCCTTAACGGAATTTAACAAACTTGGTCTCATTGGAAAGTGCTTTTCTTGGTCTATCGAGTGCATGTTGTGCTATTTCCATTTGATTATTACTGTCGCCGCTAGAGGCCGTTATTTGACATGACAACAAATATCGCGCTTTTTCTTAAAAAATTTAAATGGAATGGTATATTTATTTTTACACGGTAAAATAGAGAATTAAAAGCCTCAGATATCAGTGAAAACCGCAACTAGATATCTTTTCTCTAACGGAAGATATTAGCAAACAAAGTTGAAATTATGAATTATTATCAGATCTTGCCGACGGGATTTGCAAAGTAGCTGTTGAAAACAAGTAAGCTGTGAAAATGACACATTGAAGAAACAACATATATCAAACATATCGAGTAGAATATATTACATAATATAAAAATTAGTAATTAATAACAGACAACAATTTTAATAATAATAATAACAATATATTTATGTAGACAGTTATGAAAAGGCTAATTTTATTTGACGAATGCAATATTTGCAAATTACGCGAGTCAAGTAAAATTACTGTTTCATAACGTTTTTATCTAATCCTGCTCTAAAATAGAAAAGAAATTGCAATTTATATTGAATTTTATTTTGCGGTTTCAAACATTGTTACACCTACAGTGGTACAAATGAATTTTGTGTTTATCGCTGTACCTGAGCATTAGTAGGTATAGGTTGACATTTGTATTAACAAAGTTCAGTTGTCAATCTGCTGAATTTTTTTAAGCAAATTAAGTCAGAAATTGTTGATTTAGATGTGGATATTCCATCTGATATAAAAGAGTAGCAGTAAATTCAATAATACTTACCTGGTAAATCAAAAAGCATATATGAGGAAGTATAATATACGAAATTTGAAAACTGGTGTCAACAAAAGTGAATAAAAAGATGTATGTGAAAAGATTCTCTTAGCGTATTTCGAAACGATGAAAAATTATAAAGCGTCACGATATGAATATTGAGTAGGAATCAATATTAAAGAATTAAATGCCAAAAGAAACATTGACAAAAAATATACCATATTAATACCATTTTTAAAGAGAAGATCTTCAGGTTACCACGCTAAGAAATTTATGATTTTAACAGAAGAAAACTTTAAATGTTTTGTTAAAAATGCAGATGACGGAATGTTTCTATTTGCATTTTATTAATAAAGTGTTTTTTGTGCCTTAATGTCTTTTCTCTAAATGATGGGTTTAATAATAACAGTTTAATTAAAATTCATTACATCACTAGTTATGTAATGAAACTGACAGTTATGAAAATTGGGACGTTTCGTAAC
Organism: Stenurella melanura; assembly: GCA_963583905.1. NCBI lineage: Eukaryota > Metazoa > Arthropoda > Insecta > Coleoptera > Cerambycidae > Stenurella > Stenurella melanura. Next base: position 43,042,186 of record OY757315.1, on the reverse strand, counting down.
TTCAAAAATACATTTAAAATTTCGTAACGATGTCTTCGATACACGGTACACTTCCTTCGTACGAAAACCATGTGCCAGTCGAATAAAAACTTTTTCACTTGGATGACGTCTTTCAGGATATTGCACTGCATAGACTCTGGCAGCAAGAGTTGCATGTCTCATGCATTCGAGCTAAATCGCTAACATGTCAAATGCTTCATTTGTAAGAATCATTATAATTTGAAAAATTAATTCCAAAACGAAAACAAATTCAAATAAAAAACTAAATACTGCACAAAATAACAATAATGACAAGTTAAATATTTTGACATAATATTTTGTTTCTTCATTGTGTCATTTTCACAGCTTACTTGTTTTCAACAGCTACTTTGCAAATCCCGTCGGCAAGATCTGATAATAATTCATAATTTCAACTTTGTTTGCTAATATCTTCCGTTAGAGAAAAGCTATCTAGTTGCGGTTATCACTGATATCTGAGGCTTTTAATTCTCTATTTTACCATGTAAAAATAAATATACCATTCCATTTAAATTTTTTAAGAAAAAGCGCGATATTTGTTGTCATGTCAAATAACGGCCTCTAGCGGCGACAGTAATAATCAAATGGAAATAGCACAACATGCACTCGATAGACCAAGAAAAGCACTTTCCAATGAGACTAAGTTTGTTAAATTCCGTTAAGGCTATTTGGAGTAATCAACATTTGAAAAAATGTATTTTTGGCATCTCCCCACCACTTTATTCTTGAAGATACAAAAAAAATGGAAAACTAAAAAGATTCAAAATTGTACTAGGATTACGATGCATGTATTTTCAATACCACTTAATTCAGCAAAATACTGAGAAAAACCTGATTTTCTATTCTGCTGTGGCTGTTACGCCCCCTAGCGGCCATTTTAGAAACTCGAAAATATTTTCCAGCGATTTTTCGTGGCCACTTTACTTAAGGTAATTTTTTTCCTAAATTTATGCGATGCTTGGTTTCTGAGATATGACCGACCTCCATTCTTAGTTGCCCACCCTGTAGATACGCAACTATATGAAGAAACATTTTGCATATTATTATCTTAGTTTTTTCTTTCACTATGCAAAAGTTGAGTAAAAGTTCACGTGGCGGAGTGGAAGTATAGTAATCGTCAAAAAATTTCAAATTCTTTTTACTGAGATAGATTTAGTATGGCGTAAAACGAGGATACTTTAAAGAGCGAAAAAAATTCCGTCTGTCGGTCTGTCTGTCTGCTTGTCGGTCGGTCTCTCTGTATGTTTGTTCGTCGTTATTTTAGTACGCATATTTTCTCTGGAACGTTTATAATTAATCAGTAGGGATTTTTGCCGTACAGTGGGGCGGAAACGTTTTTGATATGTGTTCAGGACCTTAATGAATAGTCAGGACCTTAACGAATGGTCCAAGTTTTCGACCTTACGGATGGTAGGCGCGAGCCTCCATCTTGAAATTTAAGGCGCTAAGAAATTGTTTTTTAAAGTTGATTCCGCATCAAGAATGTGTCTGGCAAACTTAAAGAAGACAAAATTTCTTACATTTGATGTGATATACATTTACCACATTTTTGTTAGGGATTATATTGGAAAATCCAATTTTTAGCACATTAAATCCAGGATGGCGGCTCTCGCACATATACGAAAATCATTGCTACTCCACCTTCTGTAAGTCAAAAGACTTCTGTTGTCCATGCTGACTGGATTATTAAGATTTTAACTTGAAATTTTGTCCATTGGTAGAGAACCGGCTGTATAGATTTCCTATGAATAAAATACATGAAAAACTTTGTATGAGTGAGTAAGTACTCCCACAGACCTACAGAGAGCCACTTCTCATATAAGCAAATTTTGCCCGCGACATGAAATTTTACCAGAAGTGTCGTCAAAATGGGAGGATGCGGGCATATAAGAAGAGGCAGCCTATTTTTTAATAACTAGGAGGCTTGTACTGTAACTTAAAAAAAATAATTCATGTACTCGATGACTCAAGAAAACCGAAAAAGAAACTTTAATCGAGGGTGTCTCAGAGTTGCGGGCAAATTAAGCCTGGCAGCCCACTATAGTCTCATTGTATACCTCAAAACCTACATTTTGACGAAAATTGTATTCACACAAAAAATCGTGACCGGAAGTGACGTCAGAATTCCACGACGGGGGCAAAATTTGCAAAAATGAAAAGTGGCTCCCTGTATGTCTGTGGTAGTACTTACTCACTCACATAAAGATTTTCATACATTGGGTTATTTGGGTTGATTCTACGGTTGGTTCCTTGTGAAACATTCTTCAATAATTTAAATATACAGGAAAATTATGCTTTTTAATGTTTCACAAAGTTTTATTAAAACTCTACACGTGTTTCGGCTTATTAGGCCTTTATCAAGAGTACAAGATATTACTAAATTTAAAATGTGTTCCTTACTTATTTATACCTAATGGAAGGTATAAATTATTCTAAGCTTTTAATATATTTATTACATGCAAATAGTTATATGATTCCTATCCTATGTAAATATACTACAAATAAGTTCTTAATGTTAAATTATTTTTTCTAGAATATTATGACCCATAAATAATGTTTGATCATTAGTTACATTTTTATGCTTATTGACAGCTTTCATGATCTCAAATTGTTCTAGTAAATCTAACTTCTTTCCTTTATTTTATGTATGGAGTAATTCGACTTCATTAAAATTAACAAATAATCATTTTGTTAATTTTAATGAAGTCGAATTACTCCATACAGAAAATAAAGGAAAGAAGTTAGATTTACTAGAACAATTTGAGATCATGAAAGCTGTTAAAAAGCATAAAAATGTAACTAATGATCAAACATTATTTATAGGTCATAATATTCTAGACAAAATAATTTAACATTAAGAACTTATTTGTAGTATATTTACATAGGATAGGAATCATATAACTATTTGCATGTAATAAATAGATTAAAAGCTTTGAATAATTTATACCTTCCATTAGGTATAAATAAGTAAGGAACACATTTTAAATTTAGTAATATCTTGTACTCTTGATAAAGGCCTAATAAGCCAAAATACGTGTAGAGTTTTAATAAAACTTTATGAAACAGTAAAAAGCATAATTTTCCTATATATTTAAATTAAAGATTTTCATGTATCTTATTCATAGGAAATCTATACAGCCGGCTCTGTACCTAACACGTATAGTGGGATCTGGAAGTAGGTTCAATTTTGAGCTTCTTTCGGTGAAGGGTTAGGTCCATAGAGGTTCGGATTATCACGATTATCACGTTTCAGATCATGTAGATTACGAAAATATAAGTTTTTCAATTCCGCTAGTCTGTCTATCCGTCGGTCTGCCTGCCTGCCTAGCTGTCCGTCCGTCCGTCTGTCTGTCTGTCGGTACGTCTTTCTTTCTGTCTGTCTGTCTCTCTGTCTGTCTGTCTGTCTGTAGGTCTGTTTTTGCATTAACTAAAAAACTACTTGACGGAGAACAGTCAAATTTGGTAGGTAGCGGACGCCACTACCACCGAAGAAATTGTTATACTTTCACTGGATAATATACAGGGTGCACCATCTAAAGGGAATAGATAATGAAAAAAAAAGTTTACTCTCGAATTTAGAATTCCCTCGTTTTATCACATTCTAAACCTATTTCAAATAAAATTTTCCTTTCGAAAATTTTAAATAGAAACAAATTTTAAAGTTTTGAAATTTTTTTATAAAATGGGCGCTGGAAAAAAATTTATTAGCTCAAATTTAAAATTTCCACGTTTCAAGGCATTTTAAACATTTAGAAAAAGAAATTTGTATTGAAAATTTAAAAAGCATATATTTTTTAAACTTTTTTACCACTACGATAGAATAGATGATGGATTTCTTTTTAAATTCCACGTTTCATTATATTTTTTTCCCCCACCACTATACAGTAGATGGTGGAAAAAAGTTATCTGGTTTTTTTCTGTAATAATAGGACTGACTACATGGTGATTATAATTCTCATAAGTTATCTCTTAATTCGCATACCGAAGGGAAGTATTGTATTCGATAAAAAATCACCCTCTGAGATTTTTTCGGATTTTCCCATTTCAGATCATGTAGATTACGAAAATATGGGTTTTTCAATTCTATCAGTCTGTCTGTCTGTCTGTCTTTTTGTCTGCCCGTCGGCCTGTTGGTGCATTAACTAAAAAACTACTTGACTGAGAACAGTCAAATTTAGTAGTTATCTGACGTCACTGCGCACTGCACCGAAGAAATGGTTAGACTTTTACTGGAAAATATACAGGGTGGACCGTCTAAATAATAAATAATTTGAATTTTCCACGTTTCGTGACATTCTAAACTTAAAAAAAATCAAAATTCAAAATAGAAAAAATTTTTGAAAATTTGAAAGTTTTGTATAAAATGGATGATGGAAAAAAATTATTTTTCTCAAATTTAAAATTTCCACGTTTCATTATATTCTAAACCTATTTCAACAAAAAAAGATTTGAAAACAAAAATAATTTTATTCCCTTACCACTATACAGTGTAGATGATGGAAAAAAGTTATCTGGTTTTCTCTGTAATAATAGGACTAACTACATGGCGATTCTCAAATGTCATCTCTTAACTAATAATTTTTTAGAGTGACCGTCTTGTATGAATAAACAGGGAAGTTCTGTGTAAATACCTTTACCGATTTTTTTCTATGATACCTGGCCGCTACCCACAGTCCCTTTTTAAAATGGTTAATAAAACAAAATAATGTTATTGACCTGAAATTTAGCATATGTATGTATTTAACGAGATCTATTATATTTTGAGATTATTACGTTGAAGGGTTGTGGTGAACATGGTAAATAAGGATAAATAAATAAAGCAAGCTAATAAGAGTCCTGAAACTTAATATTTAGTGTATACACTAGAAGTCAAGGCCTCACATTTTTTATGACATCTGCCACCCACACCACCACCCAAACCATTATCGAACAAAATGTAATTAAGATATTGATTTGAAAGGACAATATTAAAAACAGGAGATTTTTTACCCCTCCAGGCAACGAATGTCGACATCAAAATTCGATTCTGTATAGTTCATAGAAACAGAAAATACATATTAGACACCCTAGTTTTCCGGGAAAAATTAGTATACTACCTTTAAAGTATAAAATCCACCCTTAGACCAGCAGTGATAATGTAATACAAAAATCCAACAAAGTTGCCATTGTAGTGACGACTTATATATATTTATATATAAAATTACAACAATAGGCATCTACAAGTACTTGAAATTACTTGTAGACCATGTACTACCCCCAACTATCTCAACTAGAGGGTGTCAAGCAAAAGAGACATGCAGCAAAGATCGACGATTTGTTGGCACTGATGAGAAACGACTTCAGATCCATAATAGCGAGTGTATATTGTACATACATACAGATAAAACCACACTGCTAGGAACACGACAAGCAATATAGTTATAGTATAGTTTACTATCGCCCGGCTGTTCTAATGCGGTGACGGAGTGGGACTATCGCAGCACGATTGCTAATAACACATTTCGCTCCCGACTAGGCTGACGATAGAAACAACTGGTGAGTTCTAAAACATAAATTAATATTCTTATAAAATTAATAATGGAGGTATACCAACTTGATGTAAAAAAAACAAATTATTAAATGGCATCACCAAAATAATACGGCGAGGCGAATACGAGATTTATTTGCAACAACGTTTGAAGACATGCCGACCCCTTCTTTATCAACGATACACAGAATTATTCGGAATTTTGAGCAGCATGGTTGTCTAAGTCCAACATATCACAAAAAGCCTCCTGTACCCAACGATGACAGGGAAATGTTGGAAATAATGATTTGCGCTACAGCCCTTCAGAAACCGACACTTGCCAGCCGGTAAATTGCAGATGAAGTAAATTCGAGTGCCCCGACAGTTAGACGAATTTTAAAGAAAAATGGATATCGTTCCTATAAAGTGAAGAAAACCATCAAATTTTACCCACAGGTAATATCCGTCGCATGGTATTTTGTGAGACAGCAATGGAAAAAATAAATAGGGACGAAAATTTTACTCGAAATGTCGTTTTCACTGACGAGTCAAGTTTTCCATTGCTAGGCCGACACAATCCATCCAGAGTTCGGTATCGGTCAAGGGAAAATTTACACCGGTTTTACACACTGCGCACCCAGTATCCCCAAAAATTAAATGTTTGGGCAGGACTGTTAGGGGAACACATGTTGGGTCCTTTCTTCATAGAAGGAAATCTAAATGGCGATAAGTATTTGACTTTACTGCAGAAACAAATTGTCCCGGAAATTCGTCGGCTTGCGGGGGAAAGATTTGGCGACATTTGGTTGTCCCGCTCATAATACTGGTTTGGTCCAATAATACTTAAATAACACTTTTCCAAACCGACTTATTATAGGCAGGGGAACCATCTTATGGCCAGCAAGATCGCCAGATCTTTCACCCAATGATTACTTTTTATGGGGGTACTGCAAATCGGCGATTTATGGACACGAAAACATGCCTAATACTTTAGAAGACCTACGAGCAAAAATTTTGGAGGTTTTTCAAAGTATTACACCTAACATGCTGTCTAATGTTAAAAGGGGCTTTTACGATAGATTAGGCTATTGCCTTGCTCAAGAAGGAGGCCTTTTTGAGCATCTGATTTGAATTATTTATTTATTTGCGTATTATTTCATTTTTCAGAGTTGGGATTATTTTTCTTTATCATTTTAATGAGAATATTCATTTATGTTTTTAGAAGTACTTTTTGTTTCGAAAACAAAATCAATTCTTGATTGTGTGCTGTTCTAATATTTTCACAATTTTAGTGTTTTACTACCGATGTTGTCTCGGAAGAAACATTGAAATTGTGAAACATTCAGATAATTTTTAGTACCTAAATACGTTAATATGCAAAGTATTCTTTAGGTCAACGAGCAACAGTCTACTCTAAAATCCAAATGCTGTAACGATAATGATTGAAAGAAATATTTGAAATCACAGAATTGCTTTGTTCGGACTCATATGCTGCCAGACTGCCACTCGCAGATTGCACTTGCTTTACTCATGTTCGTAGCGGCGTGGTTTATAGTGTATACACAGTAGAAACTTCCATTAAGCAAGAAAATTGTTAAGCCACCCGTAAAGTACAAGAGCTATCCCAAAACTTGAACCGGAAATGCAAGAATTTTAAATATCCAGAAAAAGTATTACGAGTACGACGACTTCATTATGTTTGTGTGTAAAATAGCAACAGGATAACTACAAAGATTCAAAATTGTTTGTGTATAATCTTTTATCCCAAACTACCCCATCTAGAGGGTAGCAAACAAGAAAGATGAGTAAGGCGATTTTTGGTAACGTTGAGGTATGAATGCACCTCCAAAAAATTGAGATTGCAAACTGCAGGAAGAATTGATAAACTATCCTGAAAGTATAAAAACTAACCCCAAACCAGCAATAGAAACGTGTCAAAAATCCAATGGAATAGTTGCAAATATTTGTGAGCAAAATAGCGTAAATTGTCATCAAAATCTTGTTTCAAATGAAAAAAAAATTGAAAACCGGCCCTAATATAAAACGCGGGGTATGAGCAGACAAAAACTGATTCTAAGAAAGAAGAAAAGTTCGTTTATTATTTCTCATATAGAATGTTCGTTTTGATTTAGATCGGAAAAAATTTGTACGAATACTATAAAGTATAGAAAACTACAAAAATATGTCTTACACGGATCATGTAACCACTTTCCCAGAATGCACCACGAGGAGGCGATCCCTTGGTTATTTTACTATCCTGCAGATATTAAGATTCTTAAAGAGGGCTCAAAATGATAATAATAACAGTTGGTTGCTCTCTGCCTTTATTACTAGTATGCACTACTTATATGTATAAACAATATACAATTGCTATTATGGGTATAAAGTCGTTTCCCATCAGTGCCAAAAAATCGTCAATCTTTGCTACACGTCTCTCCTGTTTGACACATTCTAGTTGGGATAGTTGGGGGTAGTATATGTTCTATAAGTAATTTCAAGAACTTGTAGATGCCTATTGTTGTAATTTTACATATAAATATAATAATATATAAGTCGTCACTATTGGCACCTTGGTTGGATGTTTATATTACATTACCACTGCTGGTTTGAGGGTGGATTTTATACTTTGAAGGCAGTATACTAACTTTTCCCGAAGAACAAGGGTGTCTAATATGCATTTTCTGTTTCTATGAACCATACAGAATCGAATTTTGATGTTGACATTCGTTGCTCGGAGTATTTATTGTAACGAAATCTGAACAAGATTATATTTTAGACTTACTCCGTTGAAGGGTTGGGGGATAAATAGGAGTAAATAAATAAAGCAAGTTAGTAAAAATCTAAGAATTGCGAATTTGGTGTATATATTACAAATGTAGCTCTTCAATTCTTTTTGTGACAACTCTAATAAAAAAACAGTAGTTTTAAATACATCAAAGTTAAAGAATGTTAATGTATCTTGCGCGCCGTTTGTAAAAAGAGTCGAAAACGAATCTATACAAATATTTATAAAAGTTCACGCACTGAGATTGGTGTAATAAAATACCAGATTAAAACGATGGTGTCCTGTCTAAAACACAAATTATGGGTAAGTGGATTGGAAATACCCAGCTAAAGTAACTCTATGATACATTCAAAGCCAAAACCAAAACAATGGTATTCATATATAAAATTTTTCTTATAAGTTTGGAATATTCCTGCTTTCAAGTTCATTCACGTTCACAAAATATTTAAAAACCTAATGAACATCTATGTAATTGAACTTGTTAATTAGCTGTAATAGGTATGGCACGTGCTGAAAAACTGATATTTGTATAAGGAGGGGAAAACATAACACTGAGTAAGTTCGTTGCGTGTTTCATGCTGCATGAAAGATACTCTGATTGATATTGCGCGTAACGAAATTGCAAATCAAAAAAATATTATTTTAAGTATGATTACCTATAACGCAACCTTGTACTCTTTCTTACCTTCTATATTAGGAGAAAGAAGAGTAAAACTAAAAAGGAAATTGTCCTACTATAGCAAATTGTATTCCTGGAACTTATTGTAAAGATAAAGCAGCAAGCAAAGTTTTGAATTAAGCCCAAGTCTAGGAGAGCTCTTGTTTAAACGAGATAACCTTTACTGTTTTGCCGCAGTTTTTCTTAAATATCTCTGCTCATATAGATCGTATCATAGTTTAAAAAATGAGTTGTTCACAATGAAATTGCGACCTACTCTGGTCAATATGTCAAGTTACAAAACATGAAGATAATTGAAGGTGGCCATTTTTAAACAACTGAACCACTTGAACAATACTGTACATAATATATTAACGAGACAGGAAAATATGCGCATAATGGAACTACATCATCACGACAAGTTTAAACTTGAAATGTTTATAATGACGTCTAGAAATAGTAGAGTAGAAGATTGAATTGCCGATTATTTAAATGTATCAAAGCAGAGAAAATATTTATTCCAGGGATATCAAAAATAAAGTTTAAATTTCTGGAAACCGTTTGTCTAATTTCAAGCAAATACACACACACGCAGACAAATTCTTTCTGACCTGGGGATCTGACCATGCTCACTATATGTTTTTGGGGTCGCTGAATTCGAGTCCCAGGTCTATTTAACCCCATCACATCAGGATTTTGCCATAACCTCAAAAAACCAATAATTTAAGCGAATTCGACATCTCTTCACATAAATCGATGTAATTTTTTCTAGACAAAAGAGACCCTCTTATTTCTGTACTAGATCGATTGCAAATTAAATTACCAATCCGATTGGTGTGAGGCACGGTATTCTCCCGGCGCTTTTTAAGTGAGATATCGACCTCGAAAGTGATAGGTCCGAGGATTTCGCTTCTCGAGCGAGACAGGTTCATTTCGAGGTTCATTTCTGCCAAACGAAAGTTAACACAAAGCTGAAAAAATTCAGGGATACGTAGAAAGATACAGAAAATCGTTTGGCATAAATCTGAAGTCGAGGCGTGCCTTGGTTTTCGAGATATGGCCGCTCGGATTCAGCGGAAGGTGAATGAAAATCGAATTTCATTACCGCTTCCCAAGGCTATATCTCAAAAACGAAACGAGATACAGAGCTGCGGTTTACTCTATTCGATTTGTCTCGCCTTCCTACATACCTCTGAATTTTCTAGATGTTTTAGCTCAGCAATTTTGCAAAAAAATGAAAGTGCCAGCAAAAATCGCGTAAACCGCAGCTCAGTATCTTATTTCGTTTTCGAGATGTAGCCTCGGGAAGCGGTAAAAAATTCAATTTTCACCTTCCAGTCCATTCGAGCGGCCGTATCTCGAAAACCAGGGCACGCACGATTTTTTTTTAAATCCTCGAAAAGGAAACAGAATAGATTTCCGAAACGTCGGCGAAATATTTAACTTTAAGTTTTTATACTTATTTGTGTTGTTTATTTAAAAAAAGCAACCTTTAACTGATCCTTTGACGTAAAAGTCACAGGCGTAGAGGTTATTGATCAATACATACTGGTTAATTGTGATATTTTGTAGATTCCCCGAGCACTGCTTAAAAAGAAAACATACATGTGGCAGGAAGTCCCAAAGAATTGAAGAATTAAAAAATTTAAGAAAATGCCACAAATAACATTTACACAATATTTAGATTTAGAATGTCATGAAACGTGGAAATTTTAAATTTGGGCAAAAAAACATTTCCCATCTTTCTGTTAGTAAAAGTTTTGAAAGAAATCAATTATGCTTTAAAAGGGAAAATGAGACGAGTGAATGGCCGCCCCAGTATAGGATCCCAGCGTAAACGTCATTCATTTTCTTCACTGCGATAAGTACCACATAGTGGAAATTTTATTAGTACTAGTTGGATAATATCTCAAAGTTATTAGATATATTTTTATGCTATAATAGGCCTACAAAGCGAGCCATAATAAATATTTCTTTTCTATACCCACGAGAAATATTATGTTAATTATTTCTAATAGCTACCTAGGCAAGATTAATTTACTTAGTGTGCCAATCTGTAGATAAAGGTATTTTGTAAAAGATTTTCAGGGGTGTTCATTGGATTACCTTTATCTCAGGTTGCCCTCTCGAGAGTCAGGGTAGTTATAGACATGTTTTGTTTAACATATTAATGAAAATTATTCCTTATGTAACCTATATAGGTGTATATAAATATATATATTTTCGGGATATTCGGTTAGATATGTTGAGTTAAAACATTAACTGTACATTTTTTCTTGATAATTCAGATAAAACACCTTTGTCACTTATTGTCTTTGTCACTAACTAATATATAACTAGTGTGTGTTATGTCACTTGAACTTCAACTGTTAAAAATAAACTTGTCATATAAATTACACTTCGTTTTCATTAATATGGTAGCAGAGCGTGGTTCCCAGAATTCTCGAAACTGGTAATTAGTACAATAGGCAATGGAGTTCCAAGGCGTGGAAAAACTACGTGGAGCTGACAACTGGAATTGGTGGAAGTTTGTTGTGCGGAATTTGTTAAGAGGAATTGAGAACGCGCATGAAGTGTGTATTGGCGAGTTGAACAAACCGGAAGCGGTTGGAGCAGCGGCGAATCAAGATGAGAGGAATCAGTATGCTACAGAGCTAAAAACTTGGGACAAAGCGGACAGGTTAGCTAGTCAAGTAATTGTGAAAACGCTGGAAAGTAAAGTTATGTCTTTGCTGGTTACATGTCAAACTGCTCGTGAAATGTGGCTGAAATTACACGCTATTTTTGAACAGCAGACGCAACAAGCAGCTCATACTGTTCAAGTAGAATTCTTCAATTTTAGCATGAATCTAGCTGATGACATGGTTACTCATATTTCAAAATTTGAAAGTGTAATTTTGAGGTTGCAACAATTGAATGTCAAGTCTGATGATTCATCCCTCATGGTGAAGCTCTTGGATACTTTGCCAGATGAATTTGAAAGCTTACGTCAAGCTTGGTGGGTGCGATCTGAAGATCAGCGAACTTTGACCAACCTCATACGTGTGCTGACATCAGAAGATAGATGTCGTCAGCAGAGATCAGCGAAGCAAGAAGAGTTGGTAGCTTTGGTTGCAACAAAAACAAATAATTTTCAAAAGGAAAATCATGACAAAGTAAAGAAGAAATTCCATTATAAGCCTGAGGAGAAGAAAACAACGTTCAGGTGTTACAAATGCCAAGATATAGGTCATTTTCGTCGAGATTGCCCATTTTTGAAGTCTGGAAAAGTTAAGATACAACATACCAGGGATCAAGCTTATATAATTGAATGTTTGACTTCAGAAGTGGATTCGGAAGCATGGATCGTTAATTCTGGTTCGACAGATCATTTAACTCGTCAGCGAGAATGGTTTTCTACATTTGAGGAGTTCAAAGTTCCTAGAAAGATTTTTATCGGGAATAACTCAACAATGGATGCACTTGGACAGGGAAGGATCAACTTTGAGTCAAATATCGAAGGAAAATGGTTGCGAGGTCATATGGAAAACGTTTTGTTTGCAGCACTCGCTAGAAAAAACCTGTTTTCTGTTATTTCTGCGTTGGACAAGGGTCTATCGTTCCAATCTACATCTTCTGGATGTGTCTTTTCAAACGGAAGGGAAGTCAAAGCTTGCGGTGTGAGGAAAGGAAATTTGTTCGAAATGAAGATTCGACTGATTGCTCCAGATGCTTCGAGCACAAGTGAAGCTAATGTAGCAATCAAGAATTCTCTGCAGATTTGGCACGAAAAGTTAGCTCATCAAAATAAAAATCATGTTTTGAAGATTCTGAAGAAGAATGGGACTGAAGTTGCTGAAGATAACGTATTTTGTGGATCTTGTGTCGAGGGAAAACAGCACCGAATCCCTTTCCAGTCTAGAAAGCAACGAGCAACTGAGTGTGCTGAAATTTTGCATGCTGATTTGTGTGGTTCAATGGAAACTACTTCTTTGGGAGGAGCAAAATATTTTTTGTGTTTCACATGCGATTTTTCAAGAATGCGCTTCGTCTATTTCTTGAAAAAGAAAAGTCAAACTGGCACAAAAATCTCTGAAGTGTAGCAGATTGTCAAGAATAGGTATGGGAAGTCAGTAAAAAGTTTGCAGTGTAATGGTGGGCTGGAATTCAATAATGAAGCTGTGGAGAAACTGCTGATTTCAAATGGTGTAAAGCTTATTATTACAAACCCGTATACTCCACAACAAAATGTATGTGCAGAGCGGACAAACAGGACTGTAGTTGAAGTAGCTAGGACAATGCTCATTGCGAAGAACTTATCGAAGAATCTGTGGGCCGAAGCTGTGAATACAGCAGTCTTCGTACTAAATCGTGCAGGACCCAGTAGCATTGAGGGGAAGACACCTATTGAGCTGTTCACAGGAAAATCAGGACACTTGAACAAGTTGCACATATTTGGAAGTGAATGTTATGTTCATGTACCTGATGTGAAGAGAAAAAAATGGGATGCAAAAGGAAGAAAAGGAATTTTTGTGGGCTACGTTGATGAAATCGATGGGTTTCGTGTCTTGATGCAGCCAGGAAATCATATGGTCAGAAGTCGAGAGGTTGTATTTGCACCAGAAGAAGTTGGGAAGACTTTAACAGTTTTTGGACCGAAAGTAAATTGTAACCAAGGAAATCAAGAACTTAGAGATGAGCAAATTCAACATATGGTTGAAGAAGAAGTATTGCCGGATGAAGAAATTCAACATCCAGTTGAAGGAGAAGTGATACCCGTTGGAGATCAATCTGTTCTTGGGGAAGAAGATGGAAGAACTAGTTATCAAGAATTAATTGATCAAGACGAACCAATGATGGGAGAGTCACGTGCTCTTAGAGACAGAACAAAACTTCAACCACCAGACCGACTATGTTTTATGATGATCTCAGAAGTAGTGGAGCCGAAGAATTACAACGAAGCTATGAAGTCTGATGAAAGAGTACATTGGGAGAAAGCGATGGAAAGTGAGATGGCATCTTCGAAGAAAAATTCTACCTGGACTTTGGTTGATTTACCAATAGACCGGAGAGCTATCACCAATCGTTGGGTTTACGTGGTTAAACGTGACAGCGAAGGGAACATCAGTCGATTCAAGGCACGTCTCGTTGTTGGGGGATTCAGTCAAAGGGAAGGTATCGACTACAAGGAAACATTTAGCCCGGTTGCTCGGTTTGATACTATTCGCTCAGTTTTAAGCGTTGCTGCAAATGAGAAATTGGAATTGCGACAATTTGATATAGAAACAGCATTTTTAAATGGAAAACTTGGAGAAGAGATCTATATGGAGCAGCCTGAGGGTTTCTGTGATAGTACTGGACGAGTGTACAAACTTCAACGAAGCTTGTATGGTTTGAAACAGTCGCCCAGGTGCTGGAACAAGACGTTCCGAGATGTTCTATTGAGTTTCGGAATGAAAGAGAGAACTGCTAATTCTTGCCTGTTCTATCAGGTCAAGGGTCAAGAGAAGATCATTGTTGTCCTTTATATAGATGATGGTTTGGTTGCAGCTTCGAGTTCCAAGCTCATTTATGAATTTCTAGACAGGTTGCAGAAGAATTTCAAGTTGTTGTCTGGACCGGTAGGACATCTGAATATTCTTATCAGGCACCAGAGTGATGGGTCCATTTCGATAAGTCAAGAAAAGTATGCAGAATCTGTTCTTCAACGTTTCAAGATGAATGAAGCAAACAAGGTGTCGACTCCGATGGTGGCTTATTTAGGCAGAGAAGATTTATCTGAAGTTAAGTTGACAGCAGCCCCTTATCGTGAAGCAGTTGGTTGTTTGATGTATTTAGCTGTCGCTTCTAGACCAGATATAGCCTTTGCAGTCAACTATGTGTCTCAATTTCTTGAGAAGCCAGAAGAAAAACATTGGGAGATGGTAAAACGGATTTTAAGATATGTTAAAGGTACAAAAGGACTTGGTATCAGGTATGGCTCGGAAGAAGGAATGAAACTGGAAATTTACAGTGATGCGGATTATGCAAGCAACCCAACTACACGACGATCAGTCAGTGGAATTGTGAGCAAGTATGCAGGTGGAGCTGTTTCATGGGCGAGCCGGAGGCAACAGAGTGTTTCTTTATCAACTACCGAGGCTGAATACATTGCAGCAAGTGAGGCTGCACGGGAGGCAGTTTGGTTAAAGAAAGTGTTTGAGGAGATAAGCAATCTTGAAGAAGTTCCAACTTTGTTCATAGACAACGCCAGTGCTATTAAATTAACAAAGAATCCGGAATTACATAAACGTTCGAAACATATAGATGTTCGAAATCATTACATTCGTGAGCAAGTGCAACAAGGTCTCATTCTTGTTCAACATGTTCCATCTCAATTGCAGGTGGCTGATATTTTGACTAAACCGTTTTCGAATAAAGAACAGTTTGTTCGTCTATGGAAACTCTTGGGAATGATTTAAATTATTTTTAATATGATATTTGATTAGAAATGATAACTAAAATGTAATGTTTTAGGAAAGATGTTGAGTTAAAACATTAACTGTACATTTTTTCTTGATAATTCGTATAAAACACCTTTGTCACTTATTGTCTTTGTCACTAACTAATATATAACTAGTGTGTGTTATGTCACTTGAACTTCAACTGTCGTTAAAAATAAACTTGTCATAAATTACACTTCGTTTTCATTAATAAGATAGTATGATCTTATTCTTTGTTTGTTATTATATGTTTTTTTCTACAATAAATAGGTCGTATATTTTTAATTAAATTGGTTGTTGATTTATTAAAGCCTAATTAATATGTTGTTGTTTAGCCAGATCTAAATTTAGTAATTTCAGTCAGTAAGTAAGCTGTATGATATAAAGAAATTACTTGGCGCCTAAATAATAGTTTTTTGAACTAACTTAAGAAATAATAAGTTAATACCCACTCCCAACTCCACTGAGTCTCTAGTCGGATATACCAACGCTAAAACCACGTAACACGCGGTTTCATTTTCTTCAAACATCTTTGTCCCATATTTTCTAGTGATTCAATTCCATGTACATCTGCAAAAGTTATGCAATTATGGCAGTCCTATTGGATTCCATTTTGAATCTTTGATACCGCCTTCGCCATAATTAAAGAATGAGAATACCTTTCGTCTATTAGAAAATTTGAAAAAAGAGTAATGCGATAGATAACGGGCATAACTTCTTTACTTTGAAAATCTAAAAACTATGCCAAACATAAAACACGAAACAGAATTAAAGGAACGACGGCATCATCAAATTCAGCGGCTCAAAGTATAGAAGGATACCATACTCTGCTCAAAAGTACATGGCCCTCTTTAAATTTTGTGTGCTTGTGTTGTTAATATCTATTTTTTCCTATACATGCATACATTTACACGTATATTTTATTACTAGTTTTCATACTAAATATGTACAAACCAATGCCCTATATTTTTCCACCCATAATTCGTTCTTACTGTTGCCAGAATTTCTGGACACCCTGTATATGCGGAAATGTACCTGCCCCGTCAAGTTCTTTTTAGTTTGCTTTGAAAGTATCTAATATCGTTGTCGATGGTTAATAGAGACAGTCAACCAGCAAGTAGACTACTTAAGAAGTGAGTATATTTAACAAGTTAGAAACCTAATAAAAATTATAACACTAACTTTAAAAATAAAATATATACGATACTGAATAAGGCTTAGTGCATGGTTTAGTGACCCGTGTGGTTATTGGCTACTTTATTTGGCAATCATTGCTATCAACCAACTAAGAGTCTGCAGTAAGCATCAAATAAACTGGTAAAACATTTGGTAAAAATATCAAAGTTTTGGAGCGATGAAAAACTATTGAAATCGTTACTTTTCTGATATATCCTTAAGCAAAAATTATTAATTGGGGTTTCCAAGGATAAACCCTGAGGGCCTCAAAACGTTATTCGCAGGAAAACTTTAAAAAATTTGAATTAAAATCAGCATAAATTAAAAAATTCATAAAAGCAAGTAAATAACCGCCACCTAAAGAATCGCCACTTCCACATCCAGATTCCCCATCCAAGTTTCTTTAAAGGAACACATCATGACTATATTTGTACTCAAGTGTGTGGGTGTAAATGGTCATAGAATTCTAATAATATAATAAATGGTATAAAAATGTTTGGGACGTGGCTTCTAGCATATACGCCAAAAATGGAATTTCTAGACTCTTATTAGCTTGCTTTACTTATTTACCCCCGACCCGGAGTGCGGGTCGTGTAGGGGTTGAAAAATGTTATAAACAATCTGAAGACTTGGCTGCTAGTGTATACACAAACTTCCAAGTTTCTGTACTCTTCCCAGCTTGCTTTAATTATTTTCCTCTATTTAACCCTCAACCCTTCAACGGAATCATCTCAAAACATATTGGCTAATTCCAGATGTTATAATACATACATGTAACAAATTCAAGTGAACATTTCAATTTTATTATATCAACCCTTTTAATAATGGAGTGGGGGTGGTGGGGGGTTGACAAATATTGTAAAAACATATGAGACCTTGGTTTTTACCATATACACCAAATTCCATGTTTCTGTACTTTTACCAGTTTGCCTTACTTATTTTCCCCTACGTACCCTTGTTTAACCCCCAACTATTCACCAGAATTTGCGCAAAATATATTCTACTTCAAGATCTTGTCCTGTTACATATGTGTACCAAATTTCAAGTCAATATCTCAATTTTATATTGTCAAACCCTTTAGTGATGGAGTGATGGTGGTGGTGGGGTTGAAAAATGTTATAAAAAAAATGAGGAAACTTGGCTAATAGTATTGAAACATTCTTTATAGGATTTTCTCATTCTCTCATTCTGTTTCCTTTGAAACGTTTTTCGCCCTTATTCTGGAGCTCATCAGAAAGACATAAAGCCATTCATAACGATGTTTCATGCAAAACCAAGACAATTTCTATGAATAAGTGTGAAATGATTATATTTGACATTGACTGATAAAAACAACCTCACCTATCTATTAGCTAACTAGTATTGGAGCCTATATACTCTATGCATGTTTAAAAATGAATTATTATTTGTTTGCTTATAATTGTATTGAAACATTCTTTATAGGATTTTGCAAACAGCAGAAAAGATAACTATCTATAAAAGAAAAACTTTGTGTAGAAATGTTAATGAAATATTTGCATTCTTTCGATAACCTGAATTCTGGTTATGCTAGCAAATTAAAATCCTAAAATGAATTTGTCTAATTTCTTATTTGACAATTCTCATTCTAACACTAGCATCCACACAGTCCCCTACAATAATAGTATATACATAATAATAGTAATAATATGTGGTCTTTATTAGAAAAAAGAAAGGCACAAAATTCATATCTTTGGTATGTGTCATTTGTCAAAAAAAATCCTCGAACAGGTCGATATTAGTTTTGTAAATGCCACATTTTGTCGCTGTACCAAAATTTATGACCTCATTGATTTTTGAGCTATGACGTCATCATATTTTTTTTTAAATGGAAACAGACATTTTTGTTCACTGTTTTTGGTGGTATATTCCTTTAGCTTTCTGGCGATATGAAAAAAATTGATATTACCTAAGCCATTCTTATGGAAAAAAATATTTGTATTGATTGATACCTTACATAAGTAATTGTGAGAAAAAAATCATCTCCATTGCTTAAATTGTGACCCTCCAACCATTTGGCATTGCCCAAGATGGGTGTAGACACTTTGCATGCTGTTCTGTATCATCTCATGGCCAATTCGTCTCATCTCAAGCCAATTTTGTCTTTCAATTCTTCTATGGTATCCGGTCTGTTAAAATACACCTTTGACTTTAAATAACCCCAAAGAAAAAGTCTAAAGGGGTTAAATCTGTTTAACGCGAGTGCCACTCAATTGGACCTCGACGGCCTATCCACCTTGCAGTAAAAGTGTTATCTGAAAACTGACGCACTGCTATCCCAAAATGAGGTGGGGCCACGTCTTGCTGAAACCAGACGTTTGCAGCAGGAATATCTTCATCTTCATTGTTAGGAAACATTACTGCTAAGGCAGGCACTAACTCAACTCGCAAAAACTGTAAATATCTTGCGACCATAAGATTTTCTTTAAAAAAAAGGTCCCAATAAACGATCACCAATCATACCTGCCAATGCGTTTACCTTGCCTCGTCGCTGTGTATGGGCTTCTTAAGTCCAATGAGGATTTTCGCGTGAAAAATAACTACAGTTATGCTGATGTACAGTCCCATTTAAAGAAAATGTAGCTTCATTAGAAAAAACAATGTTTATTAAAACATTTGGGTTTTCATTGCACAAGGTGCACAACTGTTCACAAAACTGTAAGCGCCGATCTGGACCGTCCTCATTCAATTCGTGAATTAACTGCTCTTTGCATGGATGGTATTTTTCTTTTTTCAATAGATGTACAACAGAAGTTTGACTCACGTTATGATTTAAAGCCAGCTGCCTTGTCGAAAGATGGTGGTTTTCCTTACTTTCTAGAAGAATATTTAATTTGGTTTCGTTGCTTGTGCTAGGGCGACCAAATCGAGGGAGGTCAGCTACACTGCCAGATTCATCATATGTAGCCACCAATCTACTTACAGTGGATCTAGAAATTTGCTTTTCGGGATACTTGTCATTGAAAACATCACATGCTTCCTGATGAGTTCTCGGCCTATCACCATATCCAACCATCATCAAAAGTTCTACGCATTCTCTTTCACTTAAACGTGGCATTGTATTCACTATTTTTACACTGTCTCAGAAGTGTCACAAAACTGAGGATCCACACGTGCCAGGAATAAAAAGTTATCGATGCTGTATCTCTCTGTTTTTAAGGTGATTGGTTTTTAATTATTTTCTTTGTTTTGTTCTTAAGTCAAATGTTTTCATGCTTGTTAAAACAGAAATGTAGACAACAAGATTTATCAGTCCATAAGAAAGTGGAACATTACTCGTGAATTTGCGAAAGGTAGGCTATTTTTACATAAAATGTCATTTTTACAAAACAATGGCTCAGGTAATATCATTTATTTTATATCACCAGAAAGCTAAAGGAATATATCACCAAAAACAGTAAAAAAAAATGTGTGTTTCCGTTAAAAAAAATGTATAATGGCGTCATAACTCAAAAATGAATGACGTCGTAAATTTTGGTATAGTGACAAATATAGCATTTACAAAACTAAAATCGACCAGTTCGAGGATTTTTTTGAAAAATAACACATACCAAAGATATGAATTTTGCGCGTTTCTTTAGGTTCACACTGTATAAAACTAGTAGAATTGTTTCAAGTAACAAAACAAAATAATACTTATAAACTGTGAATAATTAATTGTCGTAGAATTACATACACAAAAACAAATTGTGCAAATAAGCAATTGAAAATAAATACATACATTTTATACAGTTTATATGTATACAGTTTTATACACTGTTGGTTAAATAATAATTTTTTAATTTTACGTTTATGGAAAAATGTTTCAAATTATTTTCAAGCAGATTAAAATTTGATATAGCGTTGTAGGAGAAAGAGCGCAGAAAAATGGCAGTACTATGTTGTGGCATCGTCAAAATATCAGTAGATCTTATATTTACATTACGGATACTTCTTCGACTTCCAGGTTTCTGTTTAAGATACTCCGGCACTGAAGTAGTAAGAACTCTATGAACAAACATCGGCAGGGGATATTTATAGGTATTTTCAAGATTAAGCCATCCAAGTTGCAAATGTTTCTGTGAGACATATTGAAATTTTTTTGTCCAAAAATACAACAAAATTTTTTGTAACCTATTCATTGTACTTTTGTCGAGACATGAAAAATACACAATAATACCATAATTAAGAATAGATGAAACTAAAGATTCACACCGTTTTTTCCTTAGTTTATAATTAATTATATGTATATTGGCATAAAGAAGTTTCAGCACATAGTATTTTTTTGAATTGATTTGTTAACGTGTGGTATAAAAAATCTGAGTTTTGATTCAAAGATGATACCTAATATCTAATAAAACATTTAAATTTGCACACAGCATTTGGTGATACATATTTTGATTAAAAATCATTACTGTTGATTTATTCGGGTTAATTTTCAAATTATCTTGTAGCAAATTCATAAATCTCTTGTAAGTCAATATTTATTAAGTTTGTAGCTGTTCGGTAATTGCTAGGATCGAATGAGAAATAAAGCTGTGTAACATCGGCATATGCTTGAACGGAACAGTGCTGTAGGTTTAGAAACATATCTGCTGTGTAGACGAGATAAAGAAGAGGTCTCAATACAAAACCTTGAGGCACACCGGATGATATTATCTGCCTACGAGAATAATCATTTTCAATAAATACTCTCTGACTACGACCAGATAAATAAGATCTGATAAAATCAAAATAGTTAATAATTTAATTTATCGAAAGCTTTTGTGAAATCAAGCAGAACGAAAGCTGTAGCTTGCTTGTTATCCAGGGCTCTAAATATATTATCGGTCACATTTACTAAGGCAGATGTTGCAGTATAACCCTTTCGGAAACCTGACTGAAATAAGGGAATAATTTTGTGTTCTTTGACATAATCATTTAATTGCTGGTGTACAATGTTCTCAAGAATTTTTGATAAAACAGTTATAATGCTTACTGAACGCAAGTCAGATATATTTTGAGGAATATTAATCTTTGGCAAACGACTGACTACTGCCTCTTTCTATTTTTCAGAGAAATAATCTTGTTAGAGGCAACAACTTCCGCTAACTTCACCATTTACGCTGACGATACATCTATTATTATATCTGACAAAAATGAAGAATCGTTAAAAATCAAATGTAACACAATATTACATAAATTAAATGAATGGTTTAGCCACAACAGTCTTCATTTTAATACTAATAAAACTCAGGTACTGAGATTTCACAACAGACAAAAAACATGTGACAATCTGGAATTGCAAATAGACACTCAGATGTTGTCATGTAAAGATGAGCATGTAAAATTTTTAGGAATACACGTGGATGAATGTCTAAATTGGAAGATTCATTGTGAAGGTGTTATATCCAAATTAAATTCCATAGTCTTTCAGTTCAGAAGTATAAGAAATGTATTAAATATTGATCAGTTGCTAAAATTATATTACGCTCAAGTCGATTCAAGACTTCGTTACGGAATATGCTTCTGGGGCGCCTCTACGTCATCACATAATGTTTTTATAGCTCAAAAGAGGGTTATAAGATGCATGACTGGTATATTAAATACGCACTCGTGTAAGAGTATATTTAAGGAATATAAAATTTTATCAGTGCCGTCTCTTTTTATATATGAGCTTTGTTTGTATATATTCAAAAATAAGGATAGATTTTTGTATAACAAAAATGTGCACGCTATTAATACTAGGCAAAAAAATTCTTTTCATATACCATTTCGAAGATTAAATGTAACATCTAATTCCCCTAATAGTCTTGGGCTTAAGGCTTACAATAATTTACCTCTTGACATCAAAGAAAGTAGTACCTTTTTTGAATTTAAGAAACGGTTAAAAACATATTTGGCTGATAAATGTTTTTATAGACTGGATGAATACTTTTGTATGTAATTTTAACTCGTTTAGTTGTATACATCATGTACATTGTAATATCATATTATCATTTATTTATTTCGACCAACTGGTTTATACTGTGCTGTTTATATTTGTTATACATTACTTTGTATTTTTGTGTAATTTACAATTTTTGACTTATTCTATCCAGTTTCTGTAATTGGCTTTGGAATTAATAAAGAATCTATCTATCTATCTATCTAACAATTCATAATGTGAGTGTTTTAAAATTACTAGGGAAATTTTGTCAGAACCACAGGCATTCAATTTTAGTTTAAAAGTACTTTATTAATTACTTCAGTTGAACTCATTTTAAAATCAAAACTCACATTATTTTTGTATTTCCTAGAACGATAAAAATTTATTTTTCCTCACATGAGTTGTTATTATTTTCAAAAACTGAAATAAAGCAGTCGTTAATATCATCTAGGTTTTTCATATTGCTCGGTAAATCAGTTTTCGAATTCCATTGGATTTTTAGTGATTTTAAGGCATTCCACAAGTATTTTTGATTTTGTAAACCTTCTCTGCTTCTTATGGCAGCTAATATGTAATTACGTAATTTTTTATAATAGTTCCAATCGTCACGTGATTTCGAACCTTCGTATTTAATGTAGGCTTTTTCTCGCTGAAAAATGAATTTAAAATCTCTATAGGTCACCAACTTCACTTTATTATTCTCTGTCATGAAGTTCAGACAACACACGCATTTGTGGTCGATAATGTATCCTGCATCTATAGTGCCTACACTATTTACAATGTCAGGTTTGTTGATAAAAATCGGGTCAATAGGTTGTTAGAAAATTGTGTAACTCTAGTGGCTTTGTTAACAACTTGTGTGAAATTGTGAGAATTAAGGCATGGTGCTAATACATTATCTACATCAAATTCTAAATTTCTGTACTCTTACTAACTTGATTTACTTATTTTCCCATATTTAGATGTGTATGTAATTAATCAAATGATGTAAAATTTGAGATAAGTCGTTTTTTGAGCCTTAAGTAACTTACTCTGAGTTCAACGATTTTTCGATGGTCCTAAATGTTTTTAAGATAGAGCAGTTGAAAACGTAACAAATTTGGCGTATAATTATCCTCTATTCAGTTAAAAATTAGGAGTCCGTAGAAGGGGATAATTTTGAAAAAAATCCTTGGACTTAAAGTATAAGCTACTTGATTCACACAGAAGGACAGACTTTACGTCATATGATTAATTTTACTTGTTATAAGTTTCTTCATTTGCGCTGATATTAATTGAAAATTTTTACAGTTTACGCCGAATAACATTTTCCAGCCCTCGAGATTTTTGCCTGGAGACCTCACTTATATATTTTAACTTGAGAATATATCAGACATATAATGATTTGTATTGTTCCCCATCGCTCCAAAATTTGGGGAATATTTTACCAAATCAAATTGTTGCTATCATCCACGGCCGTCTTGGAAAATCTCTGGACCAAGTTTCTTCTGCTTATTGGTACTTTTAACATCCAAGGAGGTTACTAATGATTTCAAAAAATTGGTTTTAAAGAGCCTATGAGGCCCTGCTCCTGCTCCTGCTGCTGGCTGTCGGACCCCCCTAAAACTGTTCATTTTTACCGCCTTTTTTGCATCCCAAGGAGGTGGAGTTTCGTGGACTTGCATAGTATGCAACTATTGGTTTAGTATTATTAAATTAGTAATGGTCTAATTGCGGATGATTACAACTGCATATGCGACACGTGGACCGAAACCTGCAGTGGCAGGTGGTGTAGCCAAGGCTTCACATGATATTTATGTCTTGTTTTCATTAGATAGATAGATATGTTCATTTATAAATTAAGTCCATAATTAGTGTTAAAGAAAAATACTTGAGCATGAGATACAAATACAAATGATAACCTTTAGAATAATATGTATGACTAATATACATAAAATAATATAAGTAAATATACGCAAATACAATCACACACATACGCACACTTAATATACAGGGTGGGGCAATAGTGTGTCGAACCTCGATATCTCGAATTATACGATAGCTAGAAATTTTTAAAAAAATTGCAAGTAAACTAGATAAGAGAGTCTATAACTGTACATTATTTTCGAACATACAGGGCGAGCCAAGATGAAATTACAGGACCAAGTGCCTTTCTTTTTTAATGGAATGCTATGTAGATCAGTACATTTTTTGAAGCCTATTTCTAGGCTCTATTAATTCCTATATTAGCATTGAGTAACTCCCAACCACTTGGATGTAATGAATTATTTTGCTGAAATAATGCAATCTGCAGATGGATATTAAAAAACTCACCACAGTCACAATTATGGGTTTTAAGAAAAACGTATGTGAATACCAGTTACGAGATATCTAGTTAATATTTCTGAATCATTTTCATTTCCTAAAACTGTACAGGGTGACCAAAAATGATTTTTCAGTTAAGAACTTTTTAAATTGAATTTTCTCAATTTTTTCAAATGGAACACCCTGTATATTTTTCAACGATGTGGTGTAGAAATGAAAAACGAAATTTATTTTATAAATAACTCTCTATGGCTAATTTTCGTTTTATAAATAAATAAGTATCAAATTCAAGAATAAACTTAAAAAAAGAGGTTCATTAGAAAAATTTATAATAGTTGTTCGATGCGTTGCCCGTTTTAATTGACACACGTCTTTATGCAATTTTTAAATGAGGCTATTTAGTGGGACCATTTGTTCTAATCTATTGAAATGAGTAAATAGTATTTAACAGGTCCTTTACTGTTATGTTTTTTTGTACATTTTTTTGCCCACGGTCTGTGGGTTGAATCTTAAAAACAAATAACTTGCATGCATATCATATGCAAATGCACAATGAATTATCTGATGACGATTTTCAAAAGCGCCCACAATTTTGTAATTGGGCCAGAGGTAAAATGCAAGATATTGTCAACTTCTTCAATAATGTTTTATTCACTGATGAGGCAACTTTTCATAAAAATGGATTTGTTAATAGGCACAATTTCCATTATTATGCTTCGGGAAATCCTCACTTTTTTATTCAAGTTGATAGCCAACACAGATGGTCTATAAACATTTGGGGAGACATTTTTGGAGAACATGTAATAGGGCCACATTTCTTTGATGGTACATTGACTAGAGCTATTTATCTTCATTTTTTGAAAAACTGTCTGCCATCATTTTTGGTAAATCTCCCTGAAAGAATTCGAAATAGAATGTGATTTCAGCAGAATGTTGCTCCACCACATTATTTAAATGCAGTTAGACCACTTAAATAATACCTACCCTCATCAATGGATTGGAAGAAATGGACCCACTAAATGGTCTACTAGATCTCCAGATCTTACAAAAATGGATTTCTTTTTATGGGAATACGTGACGGAAATTGTTTATAGAGACATACCAACAACAGTACAAAATATGAAGGAAAGAATAATAACTGCCTTTAGATCTATCACACCGGCAGTCTTAGGAACAGTGGGAACCTCAATCAAAATGGGCAACATGTGAAACAATTATTATAATTTATATGAAGAAACCTCCTTTTTTAAGTTTATTTTTGAATTTTGTAATTATCTCAATAAAACGAAATTGGTTGCAATTAGCCATAGGGAAATACTTACAAAAAATGTTCACTTTTCATTTCTACATCACATCGCTGAAAAATATACAGGGTGTTCCATTTGAAAAAATTGAGAAATTCATTCAACATTAACCAGTCTCGCAACTGGAATTCACATACGTTTTTTTTTAAAGCCATAATTGCGACTGAGTTAATTAATAAATACCTCCTATTCTTAGCTAATATTTGAACTGTATTACTTTGAAATATATTTACTTCATATGAAATGTCCAAAAAACATTTTTAACTTCAATTGTCTACGGCTTACTTAAGTTGGTAGTTATTTAGGGTAATTTGATATTCTGCTAATTTCTCCTTATAAAATTATAACCTTATTTTTCTTGACTAATGTCAAATATTAGTTCTGTTCAGAGACAACTCTGTTTCTTTGTGTTTGTATTCACTGCTATTTGTAATTTTATAAGATGCTAAAAGTTAAGATGGACGAAAATTTACCTTTTTTTTAAATTAAAGTTCTCGCAATTCTCTTTCTTTTCAGATAAAAATGTTTTCAAAATGGTCGAGAAAATCTATTTCTTGTCACTTGATTTGAAAATAAATGCCGAAAAAGTAGCCAAGATAACTATTAATGAAATTTTTTTAATGTCATCGGAAAGCTGGTGTCTAGAAGTACATTTTTAAAGAAAAAATTATCCATTTTAGAGCCAATGGCACAAAATGCCCGGCAATTGAAATTTTATATAACAAATTCATTTGTGTCCACAAGGTTCAATATTTGGGCACCAAAATTTCAGGATGTTTTGTTTTCAGCAAAAGGTATATTTTCTGGAAGTCTGAATCCGATCGGAACTCTTAGCGTCCCTGGGTGTTTATTCCATTTTATACGTTATGTACGTACTCAAATGACCCAAAACCAATGCAGATTTGTTGTAATATTAATTGCGAAGGTTTTTGGTTTGTAGTTTGTCCCGATTGGACCTCTAGAACCGGAGATATTCACCTTTTTGCCTAGAAAAACATTTTTCAAAAAACGAAAATGTTCATAAAAAAACGCAATAGGCTTTGGAACTTCAAAACTCAGATATATACTCCTGGTGATGCCCCAGAAGGTATGTAATCATAATATTGCTGTTACAAAACTGTAGGCATCAATGTCCATTTTTTAGCCCACTATTAGCATTATATTTAGGACGCTTATGTTAGATATGGAGTTCTTATATATTCCGAAAGATATAAACTTGTAATCTTCACCTATATAGGCCTTAATACCGGTGTTTCTTCTATTGTTTTACGACGTTCTTGTGAAGTGTCTCTCTGTTCATAGTGTTCATGTCGGGAAATTGTTATCGAAATACGAATATAACCAAGACTCTATGCTCCTTCCACGTGTGTTTTCTTACAATAATTAGAGCTTTAAAATTTCAGGATCACTATTTCTCATTATCGTGTGGTACGAGGAAGTAATTGACGTAATGATCACGCTGTCCCATCACCCTAATAGAATAACAATTTAGGCAATTACGTCTTTGCAATTGAATGATGAATTGAAAATAATAACATAATTTATTCATTGACATTAAGGAATTATCTGGTAAAGGTGCTAATTGTTAAATGAAGGACATAATTTAAATTAAAATAAGTATAATAGTCGCTTATAAAATAAATATGTGACTTTGCGTGCACAGATAATGGAGTTAAGTGAATTGTTAAGTACTAATTAGAATTAATTTTTTTTGCGTGCTTTACGTCAAATGGTTCCTAAACATTAAATTTGTTTTGTTGTTAAGTCGTCCTCCCTTTAAGCATATAAATTTTCCTATCATTATAGCAACGATATGTTATTTGTTATATCAAGAATTTGTGCGACTATCACATGAAACAACAACAACACTAGTAAGTATACCTATAGAATAGAGGGTGGCCTAAATCATTGCAAGAGATGCATCGTGTGATTACTTGATCTTTAAGACAAAAAGCTTATATACAAATGGCAATGTATTTTTATACACAAAGCCGTGAAATTAATTTATTTACGTACCTTGTCTTTAAAATTTTTTTCATTCTAATGAATTACATTTTCTTAAAATCTCATTCAGTTTCTTGGAAATGCTTAGCCTTTGAAACGTTTTTCGTCCTTATTGTGGACTCATCAGAAAAGCCTAAAGCCACTCATAACGATGTTCCATGCAAAACTAAGACAACATCCATGAACAAGTATAAAATAATTATATTTGACATTAATTTCAGGCCTTTGTTCTCATTTTTAACTGAATTTACATATCGTAGGGGATCATGTAGATACTAGTTTAGCCTGCTTAGCCGTAGGGGACTAGGTTGGATGCTAGTGTTAAAATGAGAATGGCAAATGAGAATTTTTACTTGTTAGCATAACCAGTAGTCAGGTTATCGAAAGAATGCAAAGATTTCATTAATATTTTTATATACAGTTTTTCCTTTAGTTCTCATAGATAGCTTTTCTTTTCACTGTTTGCAAAATCCTATAAAGAATATGTTTCATTACTATAAGCAAACAAATAATAAATAATTCACTTTCCTTGAGGTATTCCATAATTATTAACTATCGATGAGAATACGCTGTCGCCAATTTTCGTTATTTGTTGCCTATTAGATAAGTAGTCCGTTAACCAGTTTAAAACTTTACACTGAATACCAAACACAGTAAGCTTTTTAATTAATATCACACGATCAATGGTTTCGAAGGCTCGTTTCAAATCTAGAAAAGCAGCAACAGTATATTTCCCTTTGTCCAAGTTATATTTCCATTCCGTTATTGTTAATTATAAGGCTGATTCGCAGGAATGGTTTGCGCGGAATCCAGTCTGATGTACAAAAAATAAATTATTATTATTAAAATAATCAATCAACTGATTATATACTACATTTTCAAAAAGTTTTTCAGAACTCGGCAGTGTGTTAATTGGTGGAAATTCTCATGACTTATTCGTGTTGTTAATTTTCTCTATAGGAGGGAGTGTGTTAATTCGTCAGGAAAT
Organism: Stenurella melanura; assembly: GCA_963583905.1. NCBI lineage: Eukaryota > Metazoa > Arthropoda > Insecta > Coleoptera > Cerambycidae > Stenurella > Stenurella melanura. Next base: position 43,013,077 of record OY757315.1, on the reverse strand, counting down.
TTACCTGAATCGAGAGAGGTATTTAGGAAATGCAACCACACATGTCCAATAACTTCAAATTATGTCTTAATTAATTTATTGCTCAGTATGGCATTTGTAAACCCTTTATTATCTAATTCATTAATCATTTTTGGTAATTCTTACAAGTTTGTTAGTTTGAAATTATGTAAGTAAGACTCAGTGTATTTGTTATTACTGGATTTATATTCATGACTTCCAATGTTATCGACAATTTCCTCAATACTACGAATAAAATATTTATTAAAATTTTCAGCAACATGCTATTCATTTTTTTCAACATATTATTTTGGCATTAACTCTAAATTGTATTCCCGAATTAAAATTAGCATTAAAGTTCTTTGGGTTTAATAACTTTTTTAAAGTTTTCCACAATAAGTATGTATTACCTCTATGTTTATCTATTTCATTGCGATATAATTGCTGCTCCTTTATTTTCAGAAGGTTAACTACTTCACGCCTTATTTTTTTATAATTTTTCCAATTACCATTAGTGCCATTAATTTTAAATATTTTATATGCGTTTTATCTTTCCTTCTTTTCATTTAAAATTTCATTATCGTATCATGGTAAATTATTAGCATAACAGTTCATAGTTTTGATAGACGCAATCTGATTTAGAACAAATTCAAAATTATTTAGCAAATTATTACAAATTAGATTTACATTAGTAGAATAAAGCTCAAAATTACAATTAATTAAATTCATATTTATCTTAAACAAATTTTCTTCACTGAGGTTTTGTAACTGTTTCTTAACGTTATTGCCACTATTACTCTTACCGGTATTAGAGAAATTTGCTGAAATTATCGAGTGATCAGTGATTTTGGGTTCATCATGAATGTTTATAACTAAATTATCAAAATTTGTTAATACATAATCTATCAAAGTTGAGCTGACAGTACATATAGTACATATTTTTTACATTTTGCTTTATACCATACACATCAAGTAGTATTTTTAAGGAATAAAATTCATCACAGAGAAAGTTCAAGTTAAAATCACCGATTAAAATACTTCGAATATCACCACAAAAAATATCTTCACATATTTGTTCAAAATTTTCGAGGAAAACAGAGTGGCTCGCACTTATTGAATACATCCTATTAACCAGTTTATTCCAGAATATTTCACTTATAGTACTTTACACCAATAATTCCTATCTAGAACATATTCTTTATGCAGTGAATAGTTAATATATAACAAAACGCCTCCTGTGTGCCTTGAAGTGGAATCACAACGAACCATTGAATATTTACTTATATCAAGTTCAAAATTTTCTATATCATTTGTGGTTCTTGTTTCGCTTAGTAAAATGAAGGCAGGATTTAGTTGTGTTAAAACATTTAACAGAAATATACATAAATTGGTGTAATAGTGCAAACAATGTTTTAAAATCACAATAATTGTAATACATATTCATGTTGTAAAATTTCATAAGATAATCGTATTTCATTATAAATATTGTAGGTTTTTTAAAGATGACCGAAACATCCCAGGGTATACATCAAAGTGATTTGATATCAACGGTCAAGAAAATACAAATATTTATATAGGTATAAACAAAGGAAGAATTGGAGCCTATATACTCTATGCATGTTTAAAAGTGAATTATTTATTATTTGTTTGCTTATGGTAATGAAACATATTCTTTATAGGATTTTGCAAACAGCGGAAAGAAAAACTATCTATGAGAACTAAAAGAAAAACTATATGTAAAAATATTTGATGAAATGAAATGAAATCTTTGCATTCTTTTGATAACCTGACTTCTGGTTATGCTAACAAGTAAAAATTCTTATTTGCCATTCTCATTATAACGCTAGCATCCAACATAGTCCCCTACGACTAGGCAGATTAAACTAGTATCTACATGATCCCCTATAAATAAATTAATCTCAGGCCTTTGTTCTCATTTTAACTGAATTTACATATCGTAGGGGATCATGTAGATACTAGTTTAATCTGCCTACTCGTAGGGGACTATGTTGGATGCTAGTGTTATAATGAGAATGGCAAATAAGAATTTTTACTTGTTAGCATTTACTTCTTAGCATAACCAAGTCAGGTTATCAAAAGAATGCAAAGATTTCATTAATATGTTTACATATAGTTTTTCTTTTAGTTCTCATAGATAGTATTTCTTTCCGCTGTTTGCAAAATCCTATAAAGAATATGTTTCAAGGAAAGACTGTATTAAATTTGACAAAATTGGTATAATTTAGGAATAAAGGATACAAAACTTATGGAGAAACGGCTTCCGTTAATTTAGTTTATTTTGCAACATAGTTCCAATGGACATAAGTCCCGAAATCAAATTTATTCGAGATACAACGTTGGCAATATGGCTATAACTAATTGAGTATATTCTTATAATTTATATATAATTAGTTTCATGTTATTAAAAAAACTGGTAATAGGGATCGACTAGATAGTCCAGTCAACGAATGGCCCAAAAGGTGGTGTAAAGTGCGTGAGCAGGAACCTACGCAATTCCTTTAGTAGAAAGTTGTTCAGGATGCTTAGGAGTGAACATACTTAAAGTCTTGATGTCTAGGAGGTGAGCAGGAGGGGGGGAGGCAGCACAAAGAAAGTTCCACTTTTGTTTTTTTCGCTTATATCTCGAAAACGGTGCGTCGTAGGGAAACATGTTCGTATCCCAAATAAAAACGCATGAATTTCCCCGCAACTTTCATGTTGTATACTTTTTTCGAATTTGCAACTGTGTTCGAGCTACACGCTCCGGAAAGTGAAAATTTTCGAAAATAGTATATTATTCAACGAACATATAATGACGGCTATTATTCACGAGGGTAAAGTTTAAGACACGAGCAGCAGGCGAATGTCGTAAATCACCAGAGAGAATAATAGCCATTATATGCGAGTAGAATACTATACTTTGTCCACGACCATTAAATATTTAATATTTATTTAATTCGTCTTCATTTCATTTCTTCTATTTAAGAAAGATTCATATGATATCATGCATATTTTTTTCGATTTTTCGGTCAACAGGTTTAATGAGGCGATTGCTGCAGCTTCCTTTATCTCTGACGGTGCCAAAGAAATCTCATTTTCACTGTCAGTATCCATTTATCTAATTATATTACTCTTTTTGAATACCTAATATTATGTAAAATTATTGTAAATAACGTTGGCGTTCAAATCGCACAAATTTTGACATTTCAAATCAATTACAGAATTACGCTTTGACACATTGTCATGGCTAACTAATAAAATAATACAGTTGGTAGGCACGCCGATAAATGGTTTTAAAAAGCAGTGTTGGGGATTCCGCGTGTTGCTAATTGAAGATGCTTTGAAAAAAAACTTACTAATGTAGTTTTTAAGTGTTCATTAAAGTACCTCTTCGGCATGTACCATTTGAGTGCTTCCTAGAAAACTTAGAGAGACAACACTTGTCTTCTGGTTGCTGCAATTTTGACATTTTAAATTTTTAGTAAAAGTCACTAACTTCATTTCTTATAAACAACTGACTGTCCTCGTTATTCACTGCAATCAGTGAATAATGAAATCATTATTCACTGCAGGGAATAACGGATAGCATTATCCTTGAGGAAACACATGCATAATGAGGACATTATTTAATAGCCGTGGACAAACAGATTTTTACCTTACGTCTTCAACTTCAAGGAAAAGCAAGGTGGGCTTCTCAAAATTGTACTTAAAGTCGGAAATCATCAAGGAAGCGATCTTTTACAACCCTTACTCCACTCAAGGCGAGGTTGAAGAGGGTGGGAATATTTGCTTCCTGAAATGGTATGGGGCACCAGCAAGATAGACCTCCCTCAACCAGTACCGCTTCCAGACGTTCATGAGGTCAGTGGCAAATATTAAGACTGACATCAGCTCCCTCCCACCAACTGAATGCGCAACTAAACAGCATCCCCGGCGCGCAGGAGTGGTCGGGAATAAGCTGCCTCTTCAAGAATGGGGGTGGAAACATGTAGGAGACAACTTGGTGCCAATTAAAACAGAAAATCCACCAACACCGGAGATCCAACTGAAAACGATATTTTGCCGCTGCACCAAGGATTGTGGTAGGGGCAAATGTGGATGCCGGAAAAGAATGCTGAACTGTTCTGCGGCATGCCTACACTGACAAGGGAAATGCCTCAAAGGCATGCCTGTTTACGACGAGGACGACGATGATGATGACGTAGTGCCTCTTCAGCAAGAACCACCCACCACTGAGGATGAGGATGCCATAGGGGAGAAACCCTTGCAAGGAGTCTCACGGCCAAAGAGGATGAAAACGTGAATCCAGAGAAAGTTGAGAGTTAAACATTGAAAAGTTATTGAGAATTAGAACAATGAAAATTATTGAAATCGAATAAAATTACTTACCTTGTATGGACTTTTTTTTATCATTGTTAAAATACAATTTTCTATTTTTCAGGTAAAAATCTGTTTTTCGAAAATATCCACTTTTGCGGAGCGTGTAGCTCGAAAACGGTTGCAAATTAGGAAAAAGTATATAAAATGAAAGTTGCAGAGAATTTTCTGAGCTTTCATTTGGTATAAGACAATTTTTTCCCTAAGAGATATAAGCGAAGAAACCAAAAGTGGGACTCTCTTTGTGCCCCACTCCTCTCTGGCTCACCTCCTAGACGTCAGGAATTTCAGTATGTTCACTCCCTAAGCATCCTGAATAACTTTCTAGAGGAATCGCTTAGGTCCCTGCTCACGCACTCTACACCTCCTTTATTGACTGAACTAAGACCCCTAGGCATAAAACCTATAGGACTTTTTCCTTTAGGAGCCCTTTGAAAAACAGTAACCTTCACTAGGTGGATGCGGAAGTAAAAAGAAATCTGCTGTACTTTTAGTGAAACTATACATAGTGGTAACACTAAAGCAGTAGTAAATTAACGAAACGATGGAATAAAATAATAGTCCAATTTCTTATTTGACATTCTCATTATAACACTAGCATCCAACATAGTCCCTACGGCTAAGCAGATTAAACTAATATCTACATGACCCCCTACGGTATGTAAATTCAGCTAAAAATTAGTACAAATGCCTGAAATTAATTTATTTACCTACCTTATCTTAAAAAAAAATCGTTTCTTGGAAATGCTTAGCCTTTGAAACGTTTTTCGCCCTTATTCTGAGCTCATCAGAAAGGCACAAAGCCACTCAACGATGTTCCATGCAAATTCAAGGCACTATCCATGAATAAGTATAAAATATTTATATTTGACATTGACTGATAAAAACAACAGATCTACACCAATCTATTAGCTAACTGGTATTGGAGACTATATACTGTATTCTAATTATGACAAGTGTTTATTACCTATAATGTCAATAAATTTACTGATTCTAATAACTCATAAAATATCTAATAATATATTGCATTGCCGTTATAGCCAGCAACAATTAACTTGTGATAATGTGAAATTAATAGAACTCTAAATAATGAACATAATTAAGTAATGAAAAATTACGTTATAAATAGATGTTCGTAATTGATGCAGCGATTCTACAAACAGAGCAATATTTATACCTAGCCGGCAAAACTAATATTTTACGTCCACATCCACGTAGTGGAATAAAACTATGTTTTGTTGAATAGATTGAGAATGTCATAAAACGTCGAGAGAAAATAATTTCTGTGTCAATCTGTCGTTTTAACTAACGGTCGGTCTATCTGTCAATCTCTCTGTGTGTAACTCTTTTTGTGCGAACGTATTCTCTGGAACAATTTGAGATATTGACTTGTTTGGTACACGTATGTATTATAAAGAGATCTCGAACTAGATTATATTTTAAGCTTACTCCGGTGGAGGATTAAATAGGGTAAATAGGGGCAAATAGGGCAAAATAAGTAATGCAAGAGCCAGAAACTTGGATTTGGTGTATAGTAGAAGCCAAAGCCTTAAATTTTTTATAACATAGCAGAATACGATATAATTTTTGACATAATTGGGTCTCTAAACTGCATCTATGATAGCGATATATTGATAATAGGTGACTTTAACATACCGTCATACTCATCATTTGTTTCGAATGGCTGTTTTAGTGTAGAAGTTATAGCACTCAATAATTTTCTAAATTTTTTAAATCTCACTCAATTCTATTTCATTTACAACAGTAACAAGAGACTGCTCGACTTAGTTTTATGTAACACCAATTGCATTGTTGATAAATCCTTAGAAGTATTACTAAAAGAAGATAATCATCATCCCGGACTTGTGATTTCAGTAAAATGTAGTGGTAAAAATTCTAATCAGAAATTCCCAGCTAATTACACCAGTTCATTTAATTTTCATAAAGCCAACTTTCCCCTATTATATCAGCAACTGCTCGAGGTAGACTGGTCTTTTCTAAATGAATATAAAGAAGTTAACACTGCCTGCCAACATTTTTATGATAAGCTAACTCAAATTTTTACAATTTGTGTACCAAAATTTACACATTCTAAAAATTAAAGAAAATTTCCAACATGGTTTAACTCTGAAATTATTAAAAACTTAAGATCCAAAGAAAAATATCAAAATATCTATAAACGAACGGCAGATGTCAATGCGCTAAATGAATTTACAAGACTTAGATCAAAAATTAAATTGGATATCAAAACTGCCTATAAAAACTATGCCGAGCGAGCTGAAAACAATATTAATCAGGATCCAAATAAATTCTGGTCATACATCAACAATAAGAAAGGAATGACAAATATCTCTAAAGATATGTATTACAATGACGAACATCTTGACAACCCAACATAAATTCAGATGATAATAGCTTAAATAACAATGGCATTAATTTAGTTTCCTTTTCTGAAGAAGACGTCCTAAAAGCATTAAAAAAAATGAAACCGAAGCTCACCATGGGGCCGGACGGTATACCTGCATTTTTACTGAAAGATTGTGCTAATATATTCGCCCATCCACTAAAAATTTTATTTAATTTGGCTATAAAATGCTGTTCTTTTCCTGATATCTGGAAGTATTCTAAAGTCTGTCCAGTTTATAAAAAGGGCAACAAAAATGATATAACAAATTTCCGACCAATCACTATCATTTGTAACTTTGGCAAAGCTTTTGAAATTTTGCTGCATAATTGCATATATCCGCATATCAAAAACAGTATATCCTCTCAGCAGCATGGATTTATGAAACGTCGATCTACAACCACCAATTTAATATGTGCTACCCAATATAAACTGCTGGCCACTCGAACTTACACATAGAGACTTTTAGGCAAAATTTAAAGTTCAATATTTTCAACAGGAATGCAAATTTTTGAACGCGGCTTGCAAATTTTAAGAGCTAGTTTTTTTCGGATTAATCTGCATGACGTATATTTATCGTAGGACCATAAGTTTATTATATACGGGGTGATCAATGAAGTCATGCAAAAAATCAAAAAGTTTGTATGAGTGAAATTTCCGCAAAAAATTTTTTTGGTCGTTGCAATACGGTTCCTTAGTAAGGTAACATCAATATCTCTAGACGGTTTTGTCAGTTTTTGGATTAAGGCCCCCTTAGGCCTTGTACACACTACTCAACATAAAATTTGGATACCGAAATCTTTAAAATGCTATAACTTGACATTGGATTGACGGTTCTTGATGATTTTTGCAGATTTGGAATCCTTATTTCATGTATATTTTCTATGGTCTAAGCATTTTATTTGAGGGTTGAAATTTACACATTATACCGGGTCGATAATAAACAAAAACGTAGGGTACGACGCGCTCTAAAGTTTGGCATTATTTAAGTTTTTGTAAAAATAAATTCTCACCTCAAGTTGTTTTTATTTAATGTTCTTCTCACTGTTCTGTCCGAAACTCACACCCCAGTTTGTTGTCTCAAAGAATCATTCAGTTTTACAGAGTTCTTTGTCCACCCTCATGCCTATAATTATGATCGGGTGTAATTTCTACGCGACGCGTCAATTTCAAAGTAGGCATTGGAAAAACAAATTTGTTGCTATGGAATTAAAAACTGTTTACATTATTTTAGAAATAATCTGACATATTTCAATGTTATAATTTTGTAAAGTTCAATTAATATGAGGCGTTTAACCACGGCAGAAAGGGAAAATTGCATTCGACTTCTCAACGAAGGAATGTCAAAACAGCAAGTTGCGCACATTTACAATGTCAGCCGAAAGACAATTTATAATTTGAACCGCCGCGCCGCGTCGAAACTACTGGTGATCATAATTATGGGCATGGGGGTGGACATACAAAAAAAATAAACCAAAGAACCGAAAGAATTTTAATGAGAGAAACTATGCGGAATAGAACAAAGAACTCTAGAAAACTAAATGACTCTTTAAGACAACAAACTGGGGTGAGAGTTTCGGACAGAACAGTGAGAAGAACATTAAATAAAAACAACTTGAGGTGAGATTTTTTTTTTTAAACATAACATAATGCCAAACATTTTAAATTATAGAGCCCGTCGCAGAGCAAAACGTGTGCGGTTATTACAACGCCATAGAGCGAATAGGCGGGCATGGGCAAATCGGCATGCGAATTGGGGTAATGCAGAGTGGATCCATTGTTTATTTACTGACGAAACAAGATTTAATTTGTTTCACTCCGATGGCCGAATGTTAGTTTGGAGAAGGCCAAATCAGCGATATTTGGAGGGAAATATGGCCCCTCAAGAAGCATTTTTTGGCGGAGGTGTTACAGTGTGGGGAGGTATCATAAGAAATGGTAAAACCGAGCTATTCATTACCAACCAAACCATTAATGCTACTGTTTATCAGGAGGAAATTTTGGAACCTATTGTAGTTCCTTTTGCTCGACATTACGGCCCAGAAATTCTATTGGTGGATGACAACGCTCGATCTCACAGAGCGCGAAGGATCACAGAGTTTTTGCAGGCACAAAACATCAATAGGATGGACTGGCCTGCAAAGTCTCCGGATCTTAATGTCATCGAACACGTTTGGTCTTATTTAAAACTTAAAGTAAGATCTCTTAATGTACCCCCTGAAACCTTAGAAACGGTCAGTGAGGCCATTCGTGAAGAATGGGAGAATATTCCACAAGATTTTATAAATAATCTTGTGGATACTCTACCAAATCGATGTCGGGAAGTAATATTCCGAGCAGGAGGACCAACAAAATATTAACTTCTCATTTTTTTAATTAATATACCTAATTTTAATTAGGCAATTTTAATTTAATTTTAATTTAAGTTTAAATTAAATTAATTTTTAATTTTTTAGTTAAATTTTTTTTCAGTTATTAAAAATTACCAGAATTAGAATTATAAATTTTTTAAGAATTGACTTTTGGTCGTTGTTAAGCAATGTTGTATACTGTAGAATTTAATGTAATAAACTTGTTCTTGTCGCTACGTTTTTGTTTATTATTGACCCGGTATAATGTGTAAATTTCAACCCTCAAATAAAATGCTTAGACCATAGAAAATCTACGTGAAATAAGGATTCCAAATTCCCAAAAACCATCAAGAACCGTCAATTCAATGTCAAGTTATAGCATTTTAAAAATTTCGGTATCCAAATTTTATGTTGAGTAGTGTGTACAAGGCCTAAGGGCCTTAATCCAAAAACTGACAAAACCGTCTAGAGATATTGATGTTACCTTAGTAAGGAACCATATTGCAACGACCAAAAAAATTTTTTGCGGAAATTTCACTCATACAAACTTTTTGATCTTTTGCATGACTTCATTGATCACTATATAATAAACTTATGGTCCTACGATAAATATACGTCATGCAGCTTAATCCGAAAAAAACTAGCTCTTAAAATTTGCAAGCCGCGTTCAAAAATTTGCATTCCTGTTGAAAATATTGAACTTTAAATTTTGCCTAAAAGTCTCTATGTGTAAGTTCGAGTGGCCAGCAGTGTATATCTGAGTCAATTGAGATGCAAGTTCAAACAGATTTAATATATTTCGATTTCACAAAAGCATTCGACAGACTTAATTATAACATTCTTATTAAAAAACTGTCCAGCATTGGAATGTCACCGAATCTTACATACTTTTTAAAATCATACTTATCAGATAGGAAACAGTACGTCGCGTTTAATGGATTCAGGTCTACTGATTACTTATCTTGTTCTGGTGTACCTCAGGGGTCTGTCCTTAGGCCACTCTTGTTTAATATATTCATCAATGATATAACATATGAACTAGATTTAATGTACGCAGATGACCTCAAGCTACTACATAGAATCTCTAACATAAATGACTGCAGTAAATTACAAAATAATATATCTAAACTCAGCGCTTGGTGGGTCGAGAACAGTCTCACATTAAATGTGCAAAAATGTAACGTAATGACATTTTCCACAGAGGATGTTAATTTTACATTTAACTACTGTCTAGAAAACGAGCCATTAACTCGACCGTCCTCGTTTAAAGACCTTGGAGTAATTTTTGACAAAAGACTCAGCCTTGTCAATCATATAGACACGTTAATTTGCGACGTAAATAGAACACTTGGTTTTATCATACGCAATGGGCGTGATTTCTCTAATATTTCAACGTTAAAATTATTATATTTTTCTTTTTTGCGATCTAAACCAGAGTATGCGTCTCTTGTTTGGCAGCCCTGCTATAACACTCATAGTCTTAAATTAGAAAACGTGCAACGCCACTTTTTTAAATTTATACATCTAAAATCTCATGGTATATATCCACCAATTGGTTTTCCACAAAGTGATTTACTTCAAATGTTTTCAATGCGTAGCCTATCTGAAAGACGCAACGAATTTGCCATAAATTTCTTAAAAATGGTGATTTATTATGATATTGACTGTAGTGAGATACTCCAGAGACTTAATTTCCATATTAGGAGAATAAATTCAAGACAAAACCAAACTTTCTACCTTTCTATAGCCCGGACTAATACTTTAAAGTTTTCACCAATCTACAGCATGCGCTCTAGCTATAACCACAGTCAGCGTGATATCGACATCTTTAATAAATAGGAGATTCTGTCTAAATCATATATGTATTTTTTATTCTCTCTTTTTATTGTAAATAAATTCAACTCTTTATTCTCTTTAATATTTATATTTTCTTTTGTTATGTATCTTTACTGAAACGTACGCTAGCAAATTTAAGTAATTTTTGTACGATGTATGTGTTGTTTCCCATCTTGTAAATGGTCTTGTACTGTTGGATGGTGTATGAATAAAATAAAATAAAAATAAAATAAAACATTTGCCACCTGCGTCACCAACGCCACTATACCATTAAAGGGATTAAAACGCAATAAAATTGAAATATTCACTTGACATTTGGTACATGTCTAACAACGTTTGGCACTAGATTACATTTTGAGATGATTCCGTTGTCTTTTTAAGACAAGAAGTACTTACGGAATCTTCTTTCTTATGCCTCATATCACCCAAATATGTTTTGGTGAAATCGAAATTGATCCTTTTCTCCAGAAATCATCCGTTAGAAGTTTAAAATCTGAGACTACATTTTTAAGCATATACCGGGTGTAACAGGATCATGGTACCCCCCTTTTCTCCTTTAGTTTTGAAGATAATTAATTGAAATTTAGGATATACTACATACATAATAAGCTGCACTTTTTGACATACGAGTGATATTTTTGCACTTCCGGTTTCGCCGGAATAAGTGACATTTCAAACATCCATTTTTTTATAACATAATTTTTAGTTTCCCATTTAAGTGTACTATGATGGTTCCGATTTATTCTACATGACCCGTGTAATGCTACAAAAATCGCAATCCCGTTAAAAACACTAAATTACGTGATGTATGAGCAAATAAAATTCCGAGTTAAAATTCTGAAATTTTGTCCAATTTCTTATTTGACATGCTCATGTTATGAGAATGTCAAATAAGAAATTGGACAAAGCTATTTCAGAATTTTAACTTGCTAGCATAACCAGAAGTCAGGTTATCAAAAGAATGCAAAGATTTCATTAATATTTTTACATATAGTTTTTTTTTAGTTCTCATAGATAGTTTTTCTTGTCGATGTTTGCAAAATCCTTTAAAGAATATGTTTCATTCTAAACATATTTAAAAAAAAATTGTTAATTTTTTTTAAAAAATTTTCCACTAAATTTTTTTTCAATTATAAAATTTTCACGTTTGATTACATTTTAATTAATAATTACTTCCCTCGCATACCGAAGGGAAGTATTGTATTCGAGAAAAAATCACCCTCCGAGATTTTTTCGGATTCTGACGTTTCAGAACACGTAGATTACGAAAATATAGGTTTTTCAATTCCGTCAGTCTGTCTGTCTGTCTGTCTGTCTGTCTGTCTGTCTGTCTGTCTGTCTGTCTGTTGGTGCATTTACTAAAAAACTACTTGAAGGATAGCAGTCAAATTTGGTAGATAGTTGACGCTACTGTCAGCGAAGACATGGTAGAAATTTCACTGGAAAATATACAGGGTGGACCGTCTAAACGGAATAAATAGTGAAAAAAATTTTTTTTTGCTCAAATTTAAAATTTCCACGTTTCATGACGCGCTGAACCTATTTCAGAAAAAATTATTTTTTGAAAATTTTTTTTGCAACATTTTTGAAAAAATTTTTACCAAGATGAAAAAAATTTTTTTTTGCTCAAATTTAAAATTTCCACGTTTCATTACGCGCTAAACCTATTTCAAAAAAAAAAAATTTCAAAATTTTTTTCACCAACATAGTTGAAAAAATGTTTAACACTAAAATATGAGAATTTTTTTCTTTCTTCAAATTTAAAATTTTCACGGTTCATGGCATTCTAAACGTATTTCAAAAAAAAAAAAAATTAAATTTTTTTACCAACATTTTTGAAAACTTTTTTACCACCAAAATAGGTGGAATTTTTTTTGTTCAAATTTAAAATTTCCACATTTCCATGGCATTCTAAACGTATTAAAACAAATTAAAACATTTTTCCGAAAAATTTTCTTGGAAAAATTTATGTATTCATCACTAGGTAGGTACTTGTACTTTAGAATAGAAGAAAATATTTTGTTTGCTCAAATTTAAAATTTCCACGCTTCATGACATTCCAAACCTATTTCGGAAGAAAAAAAATTGTAACATTTTTTTACCATTTTGGAAAAAAAATTACCACTAGAATAGGTGGAAAATTTTTTTTTTTCTCAAATTTAAAATATACACGTTTCATGACATTCTAAACCTATTTCAGAAGAAAACATTTTGAAATTTAATTTAAAAAAAAATTTTTTTTTCATTGTTCAAATTTAAAATTTCAACGTTTCCATAGCATTCTAAACCTATTCAAACAAATTTAAAAAAACGATAAAATCTATTTCACTACTTACTATAGAATAGATGAATTTTTTTTTACCACTTTGAAAAAAAAATTACTATTAGAATAGACGGAAAAATTTGTTTTTCCTGAAATTTAAAATTTTCACGTTTCATGACATTCTAAACCTATTTCAGACAAAAAAAATTTGAATTTTTTTTTCACATTTTTGAAAAATTTTGAACCACTAAAACAGATGGAATTTTTTTTTCTTTGCTCAAATTTAAAATTTCCACGTTTCATGACGTTCTGAACCTATTGCAGAAGAAAAAGGAGTGAACATTTTTATCCAACAGTTTTGAAAAATTTCAAAAACAAAAATTAAATTTTTAACCACCACTATACTTCCACTTCACTGCGTGAATGTGGAACTGTCTAATGGCAATACTATTTGACATATGCTATTATACTTTATTGGAAAATATACAGGGTGGTCATCCCAACAAATAATTTATGGGAGACCTGTTATTTAGTATCAGGATTTCTTTGTAATAATTACAATAACTATATTTCCATTATTATTCTCAATGCCATTTCGTATTTAATATTTTTTTAGTGATCGCCATGCACAAATAACGAGGGAAGTTCTGTGTAAATACCTTTACCGATTTTTTTTTAGAGTGACAGCCCTATATAAATAAAGAGGGAAGTTCTGTGTAAATACTTTTACCGATTTTTACTTCCCTCGCATACCGAAGGGAAGTATTGTATTCGAGAAAAAATCACCCTCCGAGATTTTTTCGGATTCTGACGTTTCAGAACAGGTAGATTACGAAAATATAGGTTTTTCAATTCCGTCAGTCTGCCTGTCTGTCTGTCTGTCGGTCTGTCTGTCTGTTGGTGCATTTACTAAAAAGCTACTTGATGGAGAGCAGTCAAATTTGGTAGGTAGTTGACGCCACTGTCAGCGAAGAAATGGTAGAAATTTCACTGGAAAATATACAGGGTGGATCGTCTAAACGGAATAAATAATGAAAAAAATTTTTTTTTGCTCAAGCTTCAAATTTCTACGTTTCATGACACGCTTAACCTATTTCAGGAAAAGAAAAATTTGACAATTTTTTTCACCAATATTTTTGAAAAAATTTTTACTACTAAAATGAAATTTTTTTTTTCCTTTCTTCAAATTTAAAATTTCCACGTTTCATGGCATTCTAAGCCTGATTAAAAAAAAAAAAATTGAATTTTTTTTTTTACCATTTTTGAAAATTTGTGTACCACTAAAATAGATGTTTTTTTCTATTTCTTCAAATTTCAAATTTCCACATTTTATAGCTTTCTAAATCTATTTAAAAGATTTTTTTTAAATTTTACCCACTAAGATAGAATTTTTTTTCTTTGTTCAGATTTTAACTATCCACGTTTCCATGACATTCTAAAACTAATTTAAAAATGTTTTTGAAGATTTTTTAACAAATTTGAAAACATTTTTAATCCATTTATGTATCACTACTATAGAACAGACGAAATTTTTTTTTTTGCTAATGACATTCTAAACCTACCTAGGTATAGAATGTCATTCAAATTTCAGAAAAAAAATTTTAAAAATTTTTTTCACCAACATTTTTCAAAAAGTTTTTACCACTAAAATAGATCGAATTTTTTTTTTATTTGCACAAATTTAAAATTTTCACGTTTCATAGCATTCTAAACCTATTTTAAAAAATATGTAATTTTTAATTTTTAAACTTTTTAGCACTACTATAGAATAGAAGGAAACTTTCCTTTTTGCTCAAATTTAAAATTTCTACGTTTGACATTTTAAACCTATTTCAGAAGAAAAAATTTTGAAAATTATTTTACCAACATCTTTTGAAAAATTTTTAAAAAAATGAAATTTTTTAACCGCCACTATACTTCCACTCCATTACGTGAATGTTGGATTGAAAATGTGACAGATGGCAATAATATCTGGCATATGCACCTATTATACTTTTATTGAAAAATGTACAGGGTGATCATCCCAAGAAATAATTCAGTCATGGTGGACATTTGTAAAGGTATTTGCGCAAGCCTGCCATATGTGGCACCCGCTATTTAGTATTGAACTTTTGCTGTTGGATGAGCAATCTGTATATTTTTTTGACCAAAACTTATCAAGTTTTCTTTGTAATAATAGCAATAACTCTATTCCGATTATTATTCTCAATGTCATGTCGTAATTATTACTTTTTTAGAGTGACTGCCATGCATTAATAACGAGGGAAGTTCTGTGTAAATACCTTTACCGATTTTTTCTTTCAATATTCATGTTTGTTATTGAAAATATTTTAGTTTATATAATTTAAGAAGTCTGATCGTGTTCCCATTATTATTGCAAATTATCACTTTACTCTACATTGTAGTTAATAAAATTATTTTTATGGACATTGTTTTTAGATATTAATCAGGGAAGAAATCCGAAAAAATCTTTTTCACAGGATCTTATTTCTGATCAAATATTCAGCTCACAACACAATGTTTGTGTCCTGGTGTTATATTATTAAAAGGACTGACTATACATAACAAAATAGTAACCTAAATAAACCGACAGAAAGGTAATAAATGTACTTGTCGGTGGGTGACTCTACCTTAAATTAGGCTACAATAAGTATAGACACACGTTATCAGATGTATTTTTCCGTTCCTTGCAAGTCAATTATGTCATGTTCGGGCATATTAGGTTTAGTCTTAACCAGAAAAAATATTAGGAATTGCTTTTTGACTCCAGGGCTAAAATAACTTTTCAATAATAAAATAAATTGTTTATAGAAATGTCGCAAAATTTATACGAGTTGCCTCATGCCTCAATTGATTAAAGTGAACAAAATCCTTTGAGTTTTGCGCTCCTAATAAGTTGTTTTAAGAGGGATAGACGCGCCAATCTGCTGCTTGCCTACTTACTAAGATATCTTTACTCTTGTCTCAATGAGTATTTAGCAGAAATGTCTCCTGTCTTTATGGTCGTATTCGTTACATCGTAATAAATAAATTTAAAAAATGGGTTGATAGATTAAAAATTAATTAATGCAAATAATACAAAGTCATAAAAAAATTTGTGACTTCAGAGGCCTATATCACGATTCATCACAACCAAAAATGTCGACATTATTATACCCTATTTTTGAACAAAATCAATAAATAAATAAAAAAGTTATTAATTATTTAAGTATTGAAAAAATGTATATCTTTATATTTTGTGATTAAATGAAAAATATCTAACACTGATATTACTTGCAAATTATTTGCAAAAAGCTGAGAAGAGTACCTTATAGAATTAGTCGAGGAAATGAAGCATTTAACCCCCAACATGAGACTCCACCCCGCCTCATTTTTATCTGAGATGGTGCAAAATGTTCCTAAAGATGTATAAAACAAAGTCGGGGTCATGGGAACTGGTGCTTTTTCGATTCCCGGTGGCAAGCTGTAACAGAAGTTTGCTATTTCCGGACAACAACAATTTTCCTTTAAGTTGAAAAAGAACCATTGGATTTTGTATTTTGGATAATTCTAAGTATATGCTGACTCTACCTAACCTCACTATTCTCGAGACATAAGCGTTAAAAAAACGTTAAATTGTTTGTATTTAGACTTTTTTACGATCTGTTATTATTTACACTGCACTTTTTATATAATTGTTGCACATTCTATAGAACACTATTCGCATCTTCATCGTAAATAATATTAGTTTAAGACATTTGATCTAATTACAAAATATTAAAAACAGAATTTTTAAAATTGAAATAATTAATAACTTCTTTTATTTATTGATCGATTTTATTAAAAAGGAACAAGGTTCTTCCCCTGGCTAACACTAACTTACTTTACGAATTTCAATACGATTGGACTTTTCGTTCTTAAGTTATTGTGCTTACAAGAAACTGAGAGACGGACGGACATTTTGAAAGTTGTTCAGAATTTGGTCACCAACACAGTGACAAGAATTATTTTTTTTCTCTACGAGCGATAAAATTGGTTTTAGAAATGTGCCAATCAAATGTAACATACTCTACGTTTTGCATTTGCGAAAAGTGTAATAATGGAACTTAATTTTAGTACATGTTTTGTGTGTCAAGGACCCGTTGTAAAAAGTCATGCAAGGACATGCTAGGAATTAAACTCTGATTGCCTAAGATTTAATCTTATAGTAGGGTGCTCGCGTTGACAAAAGTCGCTTAGTTTTCGATCCCGTTGGCACTTTTAGAGT
Source organism: Stenurella melanura (assembly GCA_963583905.1). NCBI lineage: Eukaryota > Metazoa > Arthropoda > Insecta > Coleoptera > Cerambycidae > Stenurella > Stenurella melanura. The sequence continues at coordinate 42,995,603 of OY757315.1, read as the reverse complement.
AAAATGTATGACCTTGTCAGATATGTTACTTATGTCCTATGGATTACGAATCCACTTGTCCTCAAAAAATCGTCATCAATATAAGGGCGCAAATCAAAATTTTCTAGCTAACCACACCACCCGATAGAGTCAATCATGAAGCGTATTTTACCCAAAAATCATTAAATTCTCTGTAGAATTTCTATTTTTAAAATAAATAAACGAACTTTTGCATAGGCTTATATTTCAGTAAAAATCAAAAATCCTCATTTTCTCTGTTCGACTACGGCTAAAAATTAATTATTTTTCGTCTACTTTTCCATTCCCACGACGATATCTCCCAAACTATTACATTTATCAAAAAATATATTTTTTATAAAATATTTTTGAGAATTTAATAACCAAAATATTTAATAATGTGTAGCATGATATCAATTTTCGAAGCTTATCAACGGCATGCGTTCGTTGCAGATTCTCGCTCTCCCACTCTTTGAAACTGTTTCAACACAACCCACTTCGCACCCGCTCTGACCAACCATTAGATAGATTGGCGCATAGTAACTCTCGTGGTTCATAATATTTTGAAATTTATATCTTTAAAATGATTATTACTATGAAATAAATGTAAGTATATTTGTAGAATATTAATTCAGTGTGTTACATAAAAATTTTGGCCTGCCTAAAATTATTGTGTACTAGATTAACACGTTATAAGAAACTTCCTATAGTTCACTGTTTGCAAAGATACTTTCAGCTGGTACGTATTTTAAATTTTCTGCCATATAGGTAACTGATGTATCTACATTTTAGAAGAAATTAAAATGAAAAGTACTACTGACAGCATAAGTTCTCAAAGTGACATTGAGAAAAATATAATTTAATGTAAAACAGATTCGTAACATATTAGCTTAATTTATTGTTTAAAAATCTATGAGAAAATAAGTAACCAAGGAGAAGATGATCTATATCCGTGTATATCTATATAACAATGTTGACTGGTTTGGCACCGAAATTGTTATTCAAGTTTAACTAGCCAAGGAAATATAGAACATTTAAGGAGATAAATAGAGAAAGAAATTTAAGAGAGTTCAGATGGATCCAATGCCGAACAGACAACGAACGGTGTTCTACTAAAATATGTAAAATTCTTGAGAAACGGTTTTTAATTTATGATGAGAAGTATCTAGAATGGATAGATATAGGTCTAAAAGAGAGATCACTAGACTACTTATAAATACATTTACCGGCAAAGGAGTCAAAATTGTTAAATCTAAAAAGAGAAACGAAAAATATGTTAATTCAGAAAACGAGGCATGAAACTTTGCATTTTCTATTGTGACTTTAGAAATATTAAACATGATATTTAGTTTCTATAGCATTTAAATCGTTAGCACAAATTCTTTAGAAAATTATGGGATTTTGGTGGGCTAATAGTCTTATTTTTCTTTCTGTGTTCGTAGTCATTACTTGAGAAAGCTATTTTATTGAAAAAAAAAATATTTTACGCAAGGACACACCTGAAGAAGTTATTGGACATGCACTCCATCCATCTGAACTCTTTTTATTTTTTTTCTCTTTCTCCATTTTTCTCCTTTAATGTTCCATATTTCTTTTGCCAGTAAAAGTAGAATAGCAATTTCGGTGCCAAACCAAATAGCCAAAATGATTTGTTTTTCGAAATCGCATAGTTCTAGAATATACATCATCTTCTCTTTGGTTACTTATTTTTTCACGGAGTTTTAAAGAATCAATAGATATTGCAAACGATTTATCAAAACCTTTGTTTACAGGGTCCGGTTTCATACAATTCAAGCATAATTTCTTACGAATCTGTTTTTATTTAAATTTCAGTTACCTCTATGGTAGAAAATTCTGTTAAAAAAATACATACCAGGTCAAAGTATCTTGCTAACATCGAACTACCAAGTTTCTTATAACGTGTTAATCTATTACACAAAAATTGTATGTAAAGCAAAATAACACTGAATTAATATTAAACAAATATACTTACATTATTTATTCCATAGTAATCATTTTCAAGACATAAATTTCATTAATATCATGAACTACGAGAGTTACCATGCGCTAATCTTACGATAGGCCATTGCGGGTGCGAAGTGGAGTGTGGGAGAGCGAGAATCTGTAACGAACGCATGCCGCTGATAAGCTTCGAAAATTGATATCACGCTGCACATTATTAAATATCATGGTTATTAAATTCTCAAAAAAATTGATTTAAGAACCGTTGCAATCTAGAAAATATGGCAAATATTTTATAAAGAATATATTTTTTTGATAAACATAATAGTTTGGGAGATATCGCCATGGGAATGGAAAAGTAGACGAAAAATAATTAATTTTCAGCCGTAGTCGAACAGAGAAAATGAGAATTTTTGATTTTTACTGCCATATAAGCCTATGTAAAAGTTCGTTTCTTTATTTATTTTAAAAATAGAAATTCTACAGAGAATTTAATGATTTTTGGATAAAATACGCTTCATGATTGACTCTATCGCGTGGTGTGGTTAGTTAGAAAATTTTGATTTGTTCCCTTATATCCGTGACGATTCTTTGACGACAAGTGGATTCATAATCTACAGGGCATAAGTAACAATATAGAAAAGACGTACAAATTTCTGTTTACAGTTCGTATACAATTACCAAAGAAAGTCGTAATGGTAACCAGTCCAGAAAAAAGTGAAAGAAAAAACAGATATAGGAAAAGTCGTCAAATCATTAAGTATCGGACACATACATCATTAATTTTTTCCATGCTTTTGCTGGGACAAATATAACTGCCCGATTCTCAAGAAGTAGCAAAGAATTTTGCACTAAAGTGTTTCTGAATCTGTCTGTACGTCTGTTCGTCCGTCACGTTTCTTGTAAGCACAATAACTTAAGGACGAGAGGACTGATTGTATTGAAACTTGGAGGGTAAGTTAGTGTTAGCTATAGAAAGAAGCCTATTTTGAACAAAATCGATAAATAGATAAGAAAGTCATTAATTTTTTAAATTTAAAAAAGATGTTTTTTTAATGTTTTGTAATTAAACTAAAAATGTCTAAAACTAACATTATTTACAAGAATAACTGCGAAGACTATCCTGTAGAATGTGCAACAATTGTATAAAAAGAGCAGCAAATCGGCGAAGAGTAAGCAGGACAGAGATTAAACCAAACTTTTAGACACCTTAAAACATACAGGAGAAACAACAATACGCAGCCAAGAAAATACATACCATTGCAGCATTGGGTCAGGAAACTAGAAGAAGGAAACGCGGAGAGAAGTCAAATAGAACCAATACAAGAAATGGACCACTGGCCACTGGGAAAGCCACCGTCAAAAGACGAACTACTAGAAATAATGGCCAGAGCTAAAAGAAACACGGCCCCGGAAATAGATAAAATAAATAACGAACTAGTATACTATGGACCGGACAACATAAAACAGCTAACCCTAGAAATCATCACCAACGCATTGACGGAAACCACATCCCTGTCTGAGGAGTGGAACACAACCATACAGATACCGCTCCCTAAAACCAAATCACCACAAAACGTGGACGATTACAGAAGAATAGCACTCTGCAGTGTAGGGTACAAATACTAAGCACAATTCCTCCTCAGAGAAATGGAAAAATACATCGACGAACTACCAGATTATCAAACGGCATTTATCAAGGGTAGATCAACAGACGACCATATGTACACCACCAGACGGATCCTGGAAGAAAAGTGGAAAGAAGGCACAAAACTATATATAGTCTCAATTGACCTCCAAAAGGCATTTGATACCATAAGGCATGAGGCTATAGTCAACACTTTGCTCAACAGGGGAGTACCGCACTACTTAATAAACAGAATAATAAAAGCATGCCTACACGAAAACACTGCAATACAATGGTTTGGACAGACGACGGAATCAAAAATGAAGAATATGGGAGTCAAACAAGGATGTCCCCTATCCCCCCGACTATTCACCACAGTCCTGGACCAAGTGATAGAAAGCACAATAAAGGAGAATCAGAATTTCAATGGAAACGATGGAACGATAAAGCCCCCCATCGTACTTGCATACGCCGACGATATACTCATCATCACCGAGGAAGAACAAGACATCGTTAAATTTCTAAGAAACATGACACCACATCTGGATTCCTCTGGAATGAAAATAAACTTCAAGAAGAGCCTAATAATGGTCCGAGACCCATAGACAAAAACAAGTCCAGCACGTGGGGAAGAATACAAAATAGGAGACTACACCCTGAGAACCACGAATAGAATGAAATAACTAGGAACATACCTAACGAATCAACTAAAAAGGAGGGAAACAGTAAGGGAAAGAATCAAAACAGCCTACAGAGTCACAAGAGCTCTACTACCCTTCATTGAGGACAACAAACCACCATGGTGCCTAACCAAAGAGATATACACGACCATCATAATGCCTACGATGATATATGGAGTCAAAAACGCAGCAACGACAAAGGCCAACAGAAGAAGCCTGAGAAGAGCTGAAAGGGACATTATCCAACTGCTAGCAAAAACAGGAAAACCACAAAAACGACAGAAAACGTCAACATTACTAGAGGGAAGAACAATAATCAAAAGAATAGAATCATACGCAATGAAATACTGGGGACACGTCCAAAGACGGGACTCGACACACCTACTAAAGAAAGCGCTGCGAATGAACAGCAATAAACTGAAAATAGGGAGGCCATGCTACACATGGATAACAACAATCGAGAGGATTATGAATAAGCTAGGAAAGGATTATACACACTGGGAAAAGCTGGCACAACAAAAAATGGAATACAATAAAGAAATATCAAGGATATACACACTGCCAGACTCAGAAACAGAAGAAACAGAAAACTCAGAAGTAGAATAGGAGAGAAGATGATCACAGACAGAAACTAAGAAGAAGCATATCACAAAAACCTGAAAGTAAAAAGACGCACGAAAACCTAAAAGAAGCATCTCACAAACGCCTACACTTTCCATCCGATGAAGACAGAAGGAAAACAAGAAGAAACATCTCACAAACACCTACACGCTCCATCCTATACTCCTACCCCATGCGTCATGCGGCTCTCGCTGCTGACAACAAGCATGTCCAATGTCCAATCCAGCGTATGCAGCTGTCCGGCGGTATAAAAAAGCACCGGGGGTTTGTTTCGGCACACGGTGGGATGATCGATGGGCGATCGGGCTGCGTGGTGGAACAAATCTCCATGCACCGGAATTGGCAGCAATGCCCACCTTACGCTGGTAAATCAATCAATCAATCAATCAACATGATACTTCTATTTACTTTTTCTAAACGGGACAAAACTCAAACATTTTTCAGTACCTACTTGACTATTTCTTACTCTACTGATTAAAGACGCGTTGCTAACTACGTTTTCAATACTTTTAAGACTAAAAGCTAAAACATAGCATGCAAAGTATTAAAATTTACCTTATTGAAACATTATGGTTCGTCAAATATTTATACCCAGGGACATTAGAATTTTGTACGTATTCCTCAACAGTTTTCTTAAATGTTTGCCACACATGAACCTCCCTCGAACACATAATTTATAATACTTTGTGCTACTTCTCCTAGACAGTTGGTCGTCAAGTATTAAGGGACAATATTTCAACTCATTACAACTACTGTAGTAATAAAATATTCCTCACAGAGGATATTTACTTTATTGATTTAAAAAAAGTATTTCATATTTTATATGACTTGATCGTCTGCACCGGAAGCGAATGGTAACTTTCAGAGCACGAAATGTAATAATTTTTCATGGAAAATATTCCCTTATTAATATTAATTCATATACCGATACAAGTGTCAATTTTGTAATAATAATAAAAACCGCTGCCTAAGGAATCACTACTTCCACATCCAGATTATTCGTCCAAGTCACTTTAAAGGAAACATCTTGACTATATTTGCACTCTAGTATGTGGAAATTATTGGTCATAGAATTTTAATAATATTTGGGGTAGATGTCATAGAAAAGTTTGAGGAGTTGGTTCCTACCATATACGTTAAAAATGAAGTTTCTAGTTTACCGTACTTATTTTCCACTATTTACAACCTACCACCTCAATGGAGCCATCTCAATCAGATGTCACTACAATACATACGTGTACTAACTTTCAAGTGAATATCTCAATTTGATGTTATCAATCCCATTAATAATGAAGCGGAGGTGGTAGAGTTTGAAAAATATTAGGAAGAAATCTGAGGCCTTGGTTTCTAGTATATACACCGAATCCCAAATTTCTGTGGTCTTATCAGCTTGCTTTACTTATTTTCCCCTATTTGCCCCTATTTAACCCCCAACCCTTCAACGGCATCATCTCAAATTATGATAGTTTCAGACGTCGTTATAATACATACGTGTACCGAATTTCAAATGAATATCTCAATTTTATTTTATCAACCCTTTTCATATTGGAGTAGGGGTGGTTGGGTTGAAAAATATTATAAGAAAATCTGACGCTGTGGCTTCTAGTACATACGCCGAATTTCAAGTTTCTGTAGTCTTACCAACGTTTTACTTATATTCCTCTATTTACCCCAAATTAACCCCCAACCCTTCAACGGAATCATCTCAAAATATAAACTAATTCCAGACGTCGTTATAATACATACGTGTACGAAATTTCAAATGAATATCTCAACTTTATTTTGTCAACCCCATTAATGGGGTAGGCGTGGTGGGGGTGTTGAAAAATATTATAAAAAAATCTGAGGCCTTAACTTCTTGTACATACACCGAATTTCAAGTTTCTGTACTCATACCAGCTTGCTTTACTTATTTCCCCCCATTGACCCCTAAATAACCCCCAACCCTTCAACGGAATCATCTCAAAGTATAATCTAGTTCCAGATGTCGTTATAATTCATACGTGTACCAAATTTCAAATGAATATTTCGATTTTATTTTATCAACCCTTTTAATAATGAAGTAGGGGTGGTGGAGGTTGAAAAATATTATAAATAATCTGAGACCTTGGCTTCTAGTACATACACCGAATTTCAAGTTTCTGTAGTCTTACCAGCTTGCTTTATTTATTTTCCCCTATTTACCTCTATTTAACCCCCAACCCTTCAACGGAATTATCTCAAAATATAATCTAGTTCCAGTTGTCGTTATAATACATACGTGTAGAAAATTTCAAATGAATATCTCAATTTTATTTTATCAACCCATTTCAAATTGGAGTAGGGGTGGTGAGGGTTGAAAAATATTATTAAAAAATCTGACGCTTTGGCTTCTAGTACATACACCGAATTTCAAGTTTCTGTACTCTTACCAACTTGTTTTACTTATATTCCTCTATTTACCCCAAATTAACCCCCAACCCTTCAACGGAATCATCCCAAAATATAATCTAATTCTAGACATCGTTATAATACATACGTGTACGAAATTTCAAATGAATATCTCAACTTTATTTTATCAACCCCTTTGATGGGGTAGGGGTGGTGGGGGGTTGAAAAATATTATAAAAAAATCTGAGGCCTTAACTTCTAGTACATACACCGAATTTCAAGTTTCTGTACTCTTACAAGCTTGCTTTACTTATTTCCCCCTATTTACCCCTATTTAACCCCCAACCCTTCACCGGATTTCCTCAAAAAACAATCCAGGTCCAGATCTCGTTGTAATATATACGTGTACAAAATTTCAGGTCAATATCTTAAACCGTTCCGGAGAAAGCGTGCGGACAAAAAAAGTTACAGACAGACCGACCGACAGACCGACAGACAGACAGAATTTTTTTTTTTTCGCTCAAATTTAAAATCTCGACGTTTCGTGACATTCTAAACCTATTTCACGAATAAAAATTTTTGAAAATTTTTTTGCGATTACTATACTTCCAATCCACTACGTGGACGTGGAAGTAAAATTAAGTGTCACGATATTTAAGAATTAATGTTCCACATTAACATACACATATGGCAATACTCTCTGGTGTGACCTTGACCACGGGGTAGTTTCGATAGATACTTGAGCATTATACTCGAATACCGTCTACGCGAATTTCGCCAATCATCATCTGAAGATGATTAAAATTTTATGGTGTTCTAGTGTACCCTACACACAGACAATTTCATAACCTCACCAATTAGGAAATTTATTTATTTAACATACACCATTCAACAGTATAACACCAATTACTAGATAGTAACAATGTGGATTTACAATAATATAGTATACAGGGTATCCTAGGCGTATGGAGCATTATGTATAGTTTGGATCAAAATAACACTATAGTGCAGTAAAAAAGGCGAAAAAAATGTAGAGATAGGTATAGTCTGTATACAGCAAGATTGTGATTTTATCCTGTTCGGGGTATCACCGGGAGTATATTCCTAAGTTCTGGACCTCGAAGACCTTGTGCTACTTTTTTTATTGCGTTTTTCGAGCTTAAAGTGTGAATAACTCCGGTTCTGTAAGTCGGATCGGGGCAAACTAAAAACCAGTCTCTTCGTAATAAAATTGGCAATAAATACTCATTGGTTTCAAGTCTCTGAAGTACGTACATAACCTACAATACTGAAAAAACGAGAAAAAAAAACAGTTTATTTTTCATTTTAGAGCCCAAGACCGTCAACTAGACCAAATTGCATCATCCTTTCAGAACATATACTTTTTGGTGTAATAAAAAGACCTGAAAAGTTGGTGTTAAAATATTGAACTCATTGGCCAAAATTACATTTGTTATCTAAAATTTGAAATGTCCGCCATTTTATGGCCATTGAGTCCAAAATAAAAAAATTTTTTTCATGATATAGATCTTCACGCCAGCTTTCGAATGCAATTAAAAATATATTTCTTTAATGTAATTTTGGTGGCTGTTTTTACATTTGTTTATAACTCAAATAACAACAATTGCATTTTTTCGGCCATTTTGATAAAAAGATTTTTATGAAATCTGGTAGAGAGTCCTTTAATTCAAAAAAGAAAGTTTACTTTTGTTAACGTGAACTCGAGATATTCAACTTTGGCCAATTGTTAATTAACAAATGCATATTTTGAGCTAAAATTTGGATTGTATCATTTTGAAACCTATTCATTTCATGTTATAAATTCAAAAAAATTTAAGTTTTATTGAAACTTATTAAAAAGCAAGTGTAAGTATTGTTAATTGAGCTAAAAAGTGATTTTTTGATTTCTTCATAGAGCTCAGTTGCAAAATGCAATAACTTCCTTTCTTAAAATTCGTAGGACTTTTTTAAATACGTTATTTTTCCCTCGCAATGCGATCATCAAGTTAGGTGTTTGTTAATAATAATAATTCATATTCTATATTTTTAAGTTTATATACAACCAACGTTTGCTAATGTATAAACCTATTTTACATGCGGGGTGAATAGTTGTTATTAAATGAGGGAAAATGTTTACATTTTTATATTGGAGAATTTAATATATGTCTAATACCACGGGGGCACGTTTAGGGTTAGACCGCTTGGACATGTTAACAAGTACGACACTGATATTTCACTTAATACAAAATTTAATAACAAAGTCTAACTGTCCACACGAATGATACAAGTAAAGTCTTAATATCACCGAATAAGTTTAGTAAAACAAAGGAACTAATCATAGAATGCCCATGTAATGAAATACATAGAGTCTTAAATTGTTATTGGTTGAGATAAGTCAACCTTTAACAAAAATAATAAAAAGTCATAAATACTAGTGAAGGGTTCCTAAGAATCATAGGCGTGGAGAAATTATTTTCGGTGGCGCCGACATATAAATTAAAACAGTCTTCCAGTGAAAGTGAAATAATTAGCTGTTTAAAATATCACGAAAGCTTTGTATGTTGTAATTACTGAAGAAGAAAATCATGAAGTTGGAGAAGACGATATAGATGAATCAGAAATACATTCAAGCTGTACCGATATATCACAATCGGAACCCGAAAGCGACTGCGAAAGCTTGCAAGATAATGTACCCGATCTTCCTGTTCAAATTAGTGATGAAGAAAATGGCGATAAAATTTTATTTGAAACAGATTCGGAGAGTGAAATTGAGTTATACACGTTACCAAGCAAAAGATATAAAATACATTAATTACGATTTTGTAAATTTATAAGAATAAAAATGTTTATTTTTAAATATTAAAATGTTTTTACCATATTATTAATCCTCGCCTTTAAAATTTTTTCCAACAATATTACTATTTCTCTTTTTAAATAAAACTTGAAACATTATATTTAGAAGACAATATAAATTTAATCTAAGTATTCATATTTATATAGAAAGATATAAAAAATATATCTACAGGTTTATACGTTAGCAATCGTTGGTACATGTGTACATATGAATTTGGAAATAAATAATACTCAATTTCATTATTAACAAAAAACTAAGTTGATGATCGCACTGCGAGGGAAAAAATAACGTATTTATAGGAAAAAAAGTCCTCTGAATTTTAAGAAACAAGGAAGTTATTGCATTTTGCAACTGAGCTTTATGAAAAAATCGGAAAAATCACATTTAGCTCAATTAACAATACTTACTCTCTACCAGATCTGATAAAAAGCTTTTATTGTGTTTAAAAAGTCATGCTCTACTACTCGTTTTAATTCTGACCAACTCTCGGCTTTATAGAACACCGCAGAGTATCGTCAGCGAAACTTACGATTTTTTCCACTGAGGGTATTCTAAATAACTCATATATGTAGATATTAAAAAGTATAGGGCCTAGTACCGTTCCTTACAGCACTCCATACTGTACTGTTTTTTCAGAACTTATAATATTATTAACTTTTGCCCGTTGTACTCTACCTATTAAATAACTTATCATAAGTTTCAATGATATGTCCCGAAAACCAATATTTTCAAGCGTCTTTAAGAGTTTAGTATGGCAGACTGTATCAAATGCTTTGGCTGTGTCAACGAAGATGCGAAGTGATTTTTTCTTCTCATTCAATGATTTATATATTGCTGAGATCAAGTCAGCCATTGCATCCTTAGTTGACGTAGCCTCTTTGAAACCATATTGATTTTCCGACAAGATATTATATTTCTTTAGATAAGCTACTATTCTCGTTTTCAATATTTTTTCATGTATTTTATATAAGTATATTACTTAATAAGGAGATCGGCCTCTAATCTGATACTTCAGATTTATCTCCAATCTTGAACAAAGGTGTTATAAGTGCTTCCTTAAATGGTATTGGAAACACTCCAGATTTATACTACAATATAGGTAAATTAACATTTTGGTAAATTTTTAAACAGCCCGTTGGAGTCACTATACAAATACAAATACAAATAAAAAAAATATTTGCCATTATAATAAAATAATAAAAAACAGAAAACGGTATCGTCAATTGTACAGAAGAACTAAATAAACTACAAATGAAATAATATAAACTAACAAATATAAAAAAATATGCATACGAAACCTATACTTGATGTGTATACACACTATACACAATGTATACCTACACATACATAAAAATCTAAGGACTTATTATGATTTATACATTACTTATACCTACATATTTTTTGTACGGAATTCATCAATAAAATAGAAAGCGTTTTCAAGTAAAGTTCGCTACATATATTTAGTGCACATAAAGAAAGCCATAAAAAACAGACAGTAAATCACTGTCTTGTCAGGATAAGGGATGTCTCACAAAGCCAGACTTAAAATTTTTGTGCACAATAACAGTAGAACTTTAGTAGTATGGTCTTTGGCAAATAAATAGTTATTTGCCACAGTGATAAATTAAAAATTGTATTCTGTTTTGCTTATGTCAAGATATATTTTTGGAAACATCTTTAGATTTAGAATTAATTACAAAAAGTCAGTAAGGGTGCTAGAAAAATGTCACTAAATTTAATATATCGCGATAGTCATACAATTGTCTACATTTGTTGTAATAAACTTTTTTCCAGATTAAATTGCGAAAAGTGATTCTAGAATGAATGTGATAGCTCAAAGGGTGGCCAAGTTACAGTCGACTTAATATTTGACAATTTGAAGGTGTGCAGGGGGTGAGCAACGCATATCTGGGATGGACAAAAAGTGGTTAAGGGCCAGTTTATCAATGCGTGTGTTATGTATTACACCCGCTTGAAACTGGAGATTGATACGCCTATGCCTAATAGTGACTGGAAACTTGTAGAAAGATATAGAGTTTTCTAGAGTGTGGTGGGAGAAGATTCTTGATTGTGTTCTGGATCGATCTAGAGGCAATTTCAGAGTATGTAAGGCGTGATTACCGGCGCAGGAGAAGTTTTATAAAAGTGAAGAAGTTGAAAAGCGAAAACGTGAGGTTAAATATAAAGTAAACAAAGTGTAAAGACTATTTTGGTTAAATAAAAAGTTTTGTATAATCAGTAAATTATTAAATACAGTGTTAGTAGTTTACCCCTTGCTAAAATTATTTAGAACCCACGGATTTATACAGGGTGTTTCCTAAAGGGCGAAAACACGTAACACGAGGTTAAGTTATGCTATGGTAAAAGCATAGACATTATGCGCAGGAGATATCCTACGGTTACGTTTATGCATATGTCTATGCGTAAAGCATATAATAACTTTAACCTCGCATTGTTAAACCGACTCTTAGTGACATATTAGACCCTATCAGGCGAAGTGGGTCATTTGCTTTCCTAACTCTAAGCCCAGAAATGATAAGCCAACCCACTGTATTGTGCGACATAAATAAGTTATAACAGATAAGTGCGCATATTTTTGATTGTAGGTAGTATCTGCTATAAGATTAGCAAGAGATAATTTTCGACTACATAATTATTATACTGTTAGTATGGTAATTATGTCACGTTCTGGTTTACATTTACAATCATTAAAAATAGAAGAATGATATAACGCAAACGTGAAGCTTTTTTCTCTTTTAATTTATTTGTGTAGTAAATCTAAAAATTTGCTTACGCAGATAAGGCTCCTGGAACGCATAATTAGTGTCATTTCTTATTTTTTATTTATTTCTGATATCAATCTCTTATTTCTTACAATCGTTTGTGCCAAATTAAAGAATTTAAGGAATTTACTTGCGTCAAGCGGCATTATCATGATTATATTAATTATATTAAACTGTCAAGTTTATTAAAATTAACTGCATTTTGTTTTATAATACGAGAAAGGTGGATTAGTTTTGTTTAATAATACAATTTAATAGAAAGGATCCGGCAACATGCCAAAAAGAATTTGATTTAGTTTATCACTTTTGATTATTTGAAGAACAAAAATAAAACGTGTTCAATTTTATTTAGACGAAAGTAATAACAAATATGACCAGTGTACTGTAGAGTATTCCATTTGAGTGTGATTGCATTGATTTCTATATTCTGAGACTATTTTATTAACACGCTTCTATTAGCTTGACCTGTAACATTTAATCTTACATCTCACTCTTCACCTACTTCCAGATGTCGTGTTGACTTCAAATTTGGCATGTGTATATGGTTCACATCATGGCTCATCATTTATGGAAGAATCTAAGATGACGTTTCAAAGATGGCGGATAGTCTATTGTCATTTTATATCCAAATCTGTTAAAAATTGGTATTTGAGGATTCTTCAGGTCGCAGATTACAAATATGTGATCAAAACTCAACACTTCAAAATGGCGGTGTAAATATGGCTGATAGGTTTTATCGTTTATCATCTGATTCGGCTGAAAATCGGTAACTGAAGGTTATAGAGGTTGCAGATTACAAATACCTGGTCCAAATTTAACAGTTCAAAATGGCGGCGTTAATATGGCAGATAAATTTTGAAATTTATGATAACAATGGCCTGAAATTAATTTATGTACCCACCCTGTTTTTAAATTTTTTTCATTCTAACGGATTACATTTTCATAAAATCTCTCATTCAGTTTCTTGGAAATGCTTAGTCTTTGAAACGTTTTTCGCCCTTATTCTGAACTCATCAGAAAGGCATGAGCTCAGAATAAGGGCGAGAGACGTTACAAAGGCTACGCATTTCCAAGAAACTGAATGAGAGATTTTGCGAAAATGTAATTCATTAGAATGAAAAAAAAATTAGAGACCAGGTAGGTAAGTAAATTAATTTCAGGCCTTTGTTCTCATTTTTAACTGAATTTACATACCGTAGGGGGTCATGTAGATACTAGTTTAATCTGCTTAGCCGTAGGGGACTATGTTGGATGCTAGTGTTATAACGAAAATGTCAAATGAGAAATTGGACAAATTTATTTCAAAATTTTAACTTGCTAGCATAACCATAAGTCAAATTTCATTTACAGATAGTTTCTCTTTTTAGTTCTCATAGATAGTTTTCTCTGCTGTTTTCTAAATAATATAAAGCTTATGTAGAAGGCTATGAATGCTTAATTATTGTATATTATACTTTTTAGTTAGTTAACATTCCTATCCTGTAATTAGTAGGGTGGTGTAGAGTTGTAATTAAGTAAATAAGTAACTAAATAATAGATGGAGACCGGCAGTACAGATTTTCTATGAACAAGATACATGAAAAACTTTATGTGAGTGAGTAAGTACTAACGGAGACAGGAGAATACACCAAGACAGGAAAAGAAACCATGGAGGAACTGCTCCGTGTGCACTTTCCTGGATCTAATATTATTGAACAATCACTTGAGGAGTGGCTAAGAACAGGACTGGTGACAACTGGAATCAGGGCCACCAGGACAGACTGGTCAGTAACTAAAAAAGTGATAGATCAATCCAAAATCAAATGGGCAATAAACTCATTTGAGCCCTACAAATCTCCGGGTCCGGACGGAATTCTGCCAATAATGCTTCAACAGGGTATAGACTTGTTGGCATCTAAGCTCTGCACACTGTACAGAGCCAGCCTAGCGCTGGGATACATACCAATGAGGTGGAAACCAGTTAGGGTGGTATTTATACCAAAGGCAGGGCGGAACTCGTACACCCTAGCCAAGTCCCTAAGACCCATCAGTCTTATGTCATTTCAACTTAAGACGATGGAAAAAATGCTCGACAGGCATATTAGGGATGATGTTCTGGTTAGAAGTCCATTACATCAGAGCCAATTTGCATACAGAGCAGGCATGTCTACAGAAACAGCACTTCACCACCTAATTCAGAAGGTGGAGGAGGTTCTGGAACATAAGGAGGTGGCACTGGGTGCTTTCCTCGATATAGAGGGAGCATTTGATAACACCTCCTTTAACTCCATCATTAGAACTGCAAGAAAGCGTGGCATCGAGGACACCTGCTGCAGGTGGATCGACGGCATGCTCAGAGGCAGGATGGTATTCACCACTATGATGGGTGAAAACCTAGGCACGTCAGTTGCAGGAGGCTGCCCGCAGGGTGGTGTTCTGTCCCCTCTGCTATGGAATCTTGTAGTTGACAGCCTACTACAGAAGCTCACAGTTGAGGGATTCGAAGCTCAAGGATATGCTGACGACATAGTCATCATAGTTAGGGGAAAGTTTAACACCATAGTCAGAGATCGATTACAGATGGCACTGAATATGGTTAAAAAATGGACCGATGATGAAGGGCTGAAAGTCAGCCCTTCAAAAACCCACATTGTCCCATTTACCAGAAGAAGAAGTCTGGAGGGCCTAGGTCCTTTAGTTCTTCAAAACACACAACTGCAGATGTCGGGAGAGGTTAAATACCTTGGAGTCACTATAGACTCCAAGCTTACCTGGAACCAACACCTAGACAGGATAATACATAGGTCGGTAGCCACATTGGCAACCTGCAGGCGATCATATGGCAAAACATGGGGGCTCAGGCCTAGTGTATTGCACTGGCTTTATATTAGTGTTGTAAGACCCACCATCACGTACTCTGCTCTAGTCTGGTGGTCAAAGACAACTCAGACTACTGCGGCGAATAAGCTGAGCCGGGTACAAAGGCTGGCCTGCTTAGGAATCACGGGTGCCATGAAGAGCACCCCCACGGCAGCCTTGGAGACCCTATTAAACCTCCCCCCACTTAGCATAGTGATCCAGGGAGAGACCAGAATGGGGGCATATAGGCTGCAAAACTCAAATAACCCGAATCTAAGATCGGGAGGACATTTGAGGATAATAAACACTGTAGAAGACCCTCTATTGAATATGAGGTCAGACTGCATGGTACCAAAAATCACCTTTAACAAGCCCTTCAATATCACCATTGGAGATAGGAAGGACTGGTCAACAGAAGCTCCTGACATACTACGAAAGGGCATAACCTGGTATACTGACGGGTCTAGGATAAACACAGGAGCTGGAGCTGGAATACATGGTGAAAGACCCAGGGCAAGTATAAGTCTTTCCCTTGGGCAACACGCCACTGTATTCCAGTCAGAAATTCTGGCTATACTTGAATGTGTACGCGAGAATGCAAACCGACAATATGTGAATCAGCAGATCTCCATTGCATCAGACAGGCAGCACTTAGAGCACTAGCCTCTAACAGAGTGTCATCCCGACTGGTATGGGACTGCCATGAAGAGCTGAAAATTCTGGGCGAGCAGAACAGAGTCAAACTACTCTGGGTGCCAGGACACTCCAGAATTGACGGCAATGAAAAAGCTGATGAACTTGCTAAACAAGGGGCAGCTAACATATTCTATGGCCCAGAACCCGTGCTGGGTCAAGAGTAAACACAAGAACCACTGAAGGAACATTCCAGGAAATCGACATGGAAAAACACTTATTAAAGGTCCATGTGCAAAACAAATTGAAGAACTGCTCACAATGAACAGTACGCAGTTAAGACTAATACCAGGACTTCTGACGGGACACTTTCCTGTAAAGAAGTACCTGAATACAATCGGCAAATTCGACGGCAACCTAGACTGCAGGCTATGCAGCAAGGAGCCGGAAACGGTCGACCACATCATTTTTTACTGCGAGGCATTGGCTCGCAGAAGATATGGCTCTACGGGCAAACACGAACAGACCCGGAACTTATCAGCACCCGTCCGACCATAGACCTGTATCATCTGATTAGAGGTACAGGGGTACTGGAGTGGGCGGAGTGAAGCATGGCAGGGAGAGCACAATAAGCCCAGGAGGCTGCAGTGCCCTCGGAGTTTTCTACTAACAGACGAGCCCTGGAAAAAAAAAGTACTAGCACAAACCTATAGGGAGCCACTTTTCATATAAGCAAATTTTTCCCACGTCATGGGATTTTGACGTCACTTCCGGTCACGATTTTTAGTGTAATCGAATACATGAATAATAAGCTGTCTTCAAGCGTGTATCGATGTAAGCGAGGGGCATTTTGAGCGCCTATTGTAGTAAATCATTGTTTATAAAATTTCTGCGTTGTGGTGTGATACAACTTTATCGAGTCAGTTTTGAGAACTTACTTTATAAACCAACAACCAATGAATTGACTTACTTTCATATCAACCACCTAGATAACCGCCGTTATACCTGATAAGAAGCGATAAGATGCCTGTAACTTTTGAATGCAAACATATAATTGCCATTGAAAAGAATTGTTTTTAAACGATTCTCTAGCAAATATAAAGCTAATTGTTGTCACCAGACCCTGTAATAAAAATAATAAAATGATTTGACGGTTTCTTACGTAACATTAGATTTAGTAATTATTTTGTGCTTATTATTGATTTATATAGTCATAATACGTAATTAGTTGTACTGTTTTAAATATCATATTCAACAACTTCGTATTTTTCTGATTCTGATCTTTAATTAAAATTATAAAATGAATTTATTTGCTAATACTTGTATCAACGAAATTAAGAAAAATGTAGCAGATGAAGTATCTTATAATATAGTGAAAATGTTCGAGCTCAAAGTAGAAACAACTAAAGAAGCACTGGTCCATATATATGAAATAAACTCATTTTGAGTTTAATTATGAACATTTAGGAACAATTCTGAAATAGGTCGAATTTTAATTTATAATTGTCATTTTTTAAATAAACAACATCTTTTATTGTGCCATCAAGAATTACCAAATGAGAGAATACTTTTGTTTCCATTTAGTATTTAATAGTTATTTAGTTTCGTTTATTTAATCAACTTCATTATGGTTCATTTATCCGAACTCAGATAATAATTATTCTGATTATGATTGGAGGTGGTAACAAAACAATAACTCAAAAAGAGGTTTGTGATATGTTTAGTAATAAATACCACTAGTAGATTTGCGGTTTATCAACAAAAATGTTTTCTGTAATGCGGCAACATTCCAATTAAACGGAATGGTAAACTGACAGAATTACCGCTATTGAAGCCAGAAATAATCCACATTGGACAAAGGAAGCTCACAAAAAGTGAGGAACTCCATAAAGATGTGATCAAATATCGCAGGTTGGCGTAGGCCAGTGACATCCGGTGGAGATGGCCGATAATATGGACAGCGACCTTTCCGCCATCAATCTTGCACTTAATCTTTCATGACACCTCGGGATACGTATTCTGACACCTCTTTACTCTTTACAACTATCGTAAAACTCCGCGATAATAATATTAATTTACTTTACTACTTCAATTTTATCACTCTGTAACATGTCTGTAGTAATTAATTTTTGCATATTTTATTTTCCATAAAAACTGACAGTATTGGCAATTTTCATTACCAAGTCTAAGACAATATTATGTGTCTCTTCATATTGGCTGATTAAATTTATTTTATCGGATTGGCGATTTTAGTTTTACAATAAAACAGGTAACAGTTCTTAAAATTCCCTCTATGTTGAAATTAAATGCATTATTAATAATTATAAAAGTAATGCTTAATTTTCAAATAGTCAATTAATGAGTAATGTCGTGAATGCCCAATGAGCTTCGCTATTGAAGCCAGAGATAATCCTCATTGGACAAAGGAAGCTCTCAAAAAGTGAACGTTTGAACTGGTATCATTAATAAACAAATTATTGATTTTTATTTCTTTTTAGTGCCTACACTAAAACTATTTTTATCTGAAGCTAATTATCTAAATGAAATAGACAGTTGTATCCCACGGCCAGTCATAGACTTTGTGGATTATTCAGTTTATTCTCAATTACTTTAGAAGTAATTATGTATCTCTTTTCATTGCTGTCTTAGGAATTTTGTACAATTTTCTAGCATAATTTTACTGAATTGTTATTGTGAAATTTTCTTATGCAAATAAACTATTATTAATATTATTATTTTTATTTGGCACCAACAAGATGGAGCTCTACCGCATTAATTACATACAGTGAGGAATAATTTACACAAAGTTTTCCCTAACAGGTGGATTGAAAAACGTAGAACCATTGAATAGCCACCTCGGTGGATTTGATCCCCTTTCATTACTTTTTACGAGGCTATTTAAAATAAAAAGTGTATGTTAATGGGCCAGACAATATTGCAGATTTAAAAAATCAGATAACCAAAGAAACCCACAAATGTCCTTAGGTCATATAGTAGAGTGCTCGCGTTGACAAAAGTCGCTTAGTTTTCGATCCCGTTGGCACTTTTAGAGTAAAATGTATGACCTTGTCAGATATGTTATTTATGCTCTGTGGATTACGAATCCACTTGTCGTCAAAAAATCGTCATGAATATAAGGGCGCAAATCAAAATTTTCTAACTAACCACAACACGTGATAGAATCAATCATGAAGCGTATTTTATCCAAAAATCATTAAATTCTCTGTAGAATTTCTATTTTTAAAATAAATAAAGAAACGAACTTTTGCATAGGCTTATACGGCAGTAAAAATCAAAAATCAGATTTTTTGAGAATTTAATAACCAAAATATTTAATAATGTGTAGCGTGATATCAATTTTCGAAGCTTATCAGCGGCATGCGTTCGTTGCAGATTCTCGCTCTCCCACTGTTTAAAACTGTTTCAACACTCCCCACTTCGCACCCGCTCTGGCCTACCGTTAGATAGATTTCCGCATAGTAACTCTCGTGGTTCATAATATTTTGAAATTCATATCTTGAAAATGATTATTACTATGAAATAAATGTAAGCATATTTGTAGAATATTAATTCAGTGTTACATGGACTTACATAAAAATTATGGCCTGCTTAAAATTATTGTGTAATAGATTAACACGTTATGAGGAACTCCCTATAGTTCACTGTTTGCAAGATACTTTCAGCTGGTATGTATTTTAAAGTTTCTACCATATAGGTAAATGATGTACATGCTTTTTAGAAAAAAATTAAATGAAAAGTACTACTGATAGCACAAGTTCTGAAAGTGAGATTGAGAAAAATATAATTTAATGTAAAACAGATTCGTAACATATTAGCTTAATTTGTATGACACCGGGCCCTGTAATCAAAGGTTTTGAGAAATCGTTTGCAACATTGTTTAAAAAACGGACAGACAACGAACGGAGTTCTGCTAAAAATATGTAAAATTCTTGAGAAATGGTTTTTAAAGCAAAACGCGTATTGCATGTCGTCAATTTATGATGAGAAGTATCTAGAATGGATAGATACAAGTCTAAAAGAGAGATCAGTAGACTACTTATAAATACATTTACCGGCAAAGGAGTCGAAATTGTTAAATCTACAAAGAGAAACGAAAAATATGTTCAAATTCCAACATAAAACGAGGCATGAAACTTTGCATTTTCTATTGTGACTTTAGAAATATTAAACATGGTATTTAGTTTCTATAGCATTTAAATCGTTAGCACAAATTCTTTAGAAAATTATGGGATTTTGGTGGGTTAATAGTCTTATTTTTCTTTCTGAGCTCGTGGTCATTACTTGAGAAAGCTATTTTTATTGAAAAAAATTTCATTTTACGCAAGGACGCGCCTGAAGAAGTTATTGGACATGCACTCCATCCATCTGAACTGTTTTTAATTTTTTTCTGTTTCTCTGTTTTTCTCCCTCAATGTTCCATATTTCCTTTGCCAGTAAAACTAGAATAGCAATTTCGGTGCCAAACCAAACAGCCAAAATATACATCATCTTCTCTTTGGTTGCTTATTTTTTCACGGAGTCTTAAACAATCAATAAATATTGCAAACGATTTATCAAAACCTTTGTTTACAGGGCCCGGTTTCATATAATTTAAGCATAATTTCTTACGAATCTGTTTTTTTTTAATTTTGTTTTTCTCTCAGCCTCACTTTCAGAACTTGCGCTATCAGCAGTACTTTCCATTTTCATTTCTTCTTCACTTACCTATATGGTAGAAAATTCTGTTAAAAAAATACATACCAGCTGAAAGTATCTTGCTAACATCGAACTACCGAGTTTCTTATAACGTGTTAATCTATTACACAAAAATTTTATATAAGGCGAAAAACACTGAATTAATATTAAACAAATATATTTATATTATTTATTCCATAGTAATCATTTTCAAGACATAAATTTCATTAATATCATGAACTACGAGAGTACCAAGCGCTAATCTGTCCTACGATAGGCCATTGCGGGTGCGAAGTGGAGCGTGTTGAAACAGTTTTAAAAAGTAGAAGAGCGAGAATCTGTAACCAACGCATGCCGCTGATAAGCTTCGAAAATTGATATCACGCTACACATTATTAAATATCATGGTTATTAAATTCTCAAAAAATTGATTTAAGAACCATTGTAATCTAGAAAATATGTCAAATATTTTATAAAGAATATATTTTTTTGATAAATATAATAGTTTGGGAGATATCGTCATGGGAATGGAAAAGTAGACGAAAAATAATTAATTTTCAGCCGTAGTCGAACAGAGAAAATGAGGATTTTTGATTTTTACTGCCATATAAGCCTATGTAAAAGTTCGTTTCTTTATTTATTTTAAAAGTAGAATTTCTACAGAGAATTTCATGATTTTTGTATACAATACGCTTCATGATTGACTCTATCGTGTGATGTGGTTAGTTAGAAAATTTTGATTTGTGCCCTTATATTCGTGACGATTTTTTGACGACAAGTGGATTCATAATCTACAGGGTATACGTAACATATCTAGTAAGGTCATATATTTTACTCTACAAAATGTCATCCTAGATTTCTTATTGTCAAGAGGCGACTGGTGGTCATTTTGAATATCTGATTTCATTATAAAATAAATAGAAATAAATACATTCTTAATATATCTGTGACCCTGTGTTTCATTTTATGTAAAAAGCAAAATTTCAATGACCGTTCCTGAATGCCCAAGTGGTTCTCTACCACCCCTGGAAGTTTTTTACAGTTTCTCATGAAACACCCCGTATAATATTTTTATTTCAAAATTATATGTTTATATAATAGAAATGAAAAAAATCAAGTCTGTGATCTAATTTTTCATTGTGTAACTACTATTTAATACAAGAAACTTCTTATGTTTATTAATTTTATAATTATTACATAAACAATTCTTACCTTTCTATAAACTGTCAGCAACAGGAAACGCCCAAATCGAGATAAAAGTCGATATCTCCAAAACACACTCGCGCGCGACTCAAATTTTATTATTTTTTATAATAAAAGAGACCCTTTCGAAAAGTGCACTATCGCGGACCGATCTGACACTTTCTTTCAAGGTGTTTGTTATCGACAATGGTAAAAGCTTACTTGTTCGAATTATTGTTCCGGGCAATTTTTTTATTGCTCCTCACGTATGTGTATGTGTGTAAGGTACAAGGCTAAGCGTTTATTGTCATTTTAAGAAGTTCTATTTTAAGTATCTCGCAATGCAGTTGATAATTGATTGTTTACATAATACGCATACATCAAACGGTATAAAAATAAGGTATAGAATCTATTTTTTCTCTCAAATAACTTTTTGGTTGGAATTTGCTTATTTTGTTTGCCATTTTATCAGTAATTTAACTTATAATTTTAGCTTTTGTAATGTTATGGATTTGCATTTACTTTATTACGTCATTAAACCTATCCGGTGAAGACGTGCGAACGAAAAAATTTACAGACTGGCAGACCGACAGACCAATAGACCGACAAACCGAAGGACAAACAAGCAGACATACCGACAGATAGACCTAATTTTACTTTGTTCAAATTTAAAATCTCCACCTTTCATGACATTTAATTAAGATACTTTCTAACGTTTTGGTGTATTAACCTTATTTGAATGCGATACCACACTAACACTTTCTTATTGGTAGTTTTTGAGAGAATGCTATTGTTTATAAAATATTTTACTTATTCTAGGAAGCATGCATAAGGGTCAGATCTGTGATCAAGTAAACAGGGTGTTTAATTTGAAAAAATGTAAAAATTTTATTGACCAAATATTGGGTTCAGACAAAATAGGACAACAATCAATTTTCACAAAAAATAGACGCCGCGATTTTATAACTATTTTATTGCACGAAGACAAAAATGATAAAAATGAATCAACTCAGCAGGTGCATACCTCCAAATGATACATATTTATTTTTTCTAACTTTTTCTAAATTCGTCGTATAAACAATCGCTCATTTCTTCACTTATTTATTTGTTTATTTAATCATACAACATCCAACAGTACAAAACCATTTATAGGATGGATATCTAAACTAACTTAACCTAACCTAACCTAAATAAGAAGTACAAGTAGAAATTATGAAGGCGGTTCGACTGTATCACAGTAAATAAAATTTCTGGCTGCTAGGCAAATATGTCCAATTCACTGCAATGAGTTTCATAACTGGTACAATATTATGCAGATGTGAAAACTTTAATACGTTAGATCTAGGAGTGGATAAATAAAAGCTACGTGAATGACGAGAATTAATCCGCGCGACATAAAAGTTTAGTTGGCCTAATATTTCACTACAATCTGTTTTATTAAGCATAATTTTATCTAAAAGACTCACGCCTTTCGGAAAGACTAGTAATATCAAATTTTTCAAGTAGGTAACTGATTTTTTGAAGCTTCATTTGGTGGATATGTGTCATCAGTTTTACAGTTTATAAATTTCAGGAAGAGACGCTGAATGTTTTCCAATTTATCGTTATGAGTGTTATACCCAGATTGCCAGACAAGTGAAGCACACTCCAGCTTAGATCTAGAGAGAGCAAAATTAAGCATCTTTAAGGTTTTCGCATCATTAAAGTCATGGCTGTTATGCAAAATGAAGGTTAACATTCTGTATACATTCGAAATTACAACAACAATATGGTTAGTGAAGGTTAATTTATTATCAAAGGTTACACCTAGATCATTGAACGTAGGTGGCCTGTTAAGCGTGTCGCCATTAACATTATAATTATATATGATTGGGGACTCCTTGGTTGTATAACTCATAACATTGCACTTTCTAACATTTAAGTGAATATCATTTTCATCGCACCAAGCCGATAACTTAGTTAAATTGTTTTGAAGTTTTTCATAGTCATTAAAACCATTAATCCTATGCAACATCGTGACGTCATCGACATGTATTAAGAAATACACGTCTAAGTGATTGCTGAGGTCGTTATTAAAAATATTAAATAAAAGAGGTCCAAGTATGGATCCCTGGAGCACTCCTGATGTGGCTCGGTATTCAACAGATTTATATCCATTATACGATACGAATTGAACTCTATAATTTTAAATAACTCTCAAGAAATTGAAGTAAACCGTCAGATAATCCAAATTTGTCAAGTTTACAGAGAAGTTTTCTATAGTTCAGTCTGTCAAACGCCTTACAAAAGTCCGTATAAACCGAATCTACCTGTATGTGAGAATCAATTTGTTCAGCAATGTACTGAGTAGCGCAGATTAAGTTCGTTACTTTGGAACCTTTCATAAAACCGTGGTGTCGCGTAGATATTTTCAGTTGAACATGTGCATAAATGTTATCATGCAGGAGGATTTCGAAAGCTTTACCAAAGTTACAGTTATTGGTCTATAATTGGTAACATCATTTATTTCACCTTCTTTGTACGCAGGGCATACTTTGAAGTATTTCCAAATATCAGGAAAATAGCATAAATAGACATAAATTAAAAATCATGCAGAGGAAATATGCAAAAATGCTGGCACAGTCTTTCAGTAGAAATGCTGGAATTCCATCTGGGCCCGCAGTAAGTTTAGGTTTAATTCTTTTTCACTCCATGCAAACTTCAGCCTCGGAAAAGCGTTTAATGTCCAAATAGTCAAACGAGAGATTATTAGACTTGATTATTAGGGCGTCCAAAATATTAAGGAAGTAGGATTGCTCGAGAAAGTTATCGTCCATGCATTTGCTAACTTTTTCGAGCAATTTGCAATAGCATTTGCTATCATTAGGGATCTCCAGATGTTCATTGTTCTAAGTAATGTCTTTATGTATGCTAGTTTTTCCTTTTTTCCCATTGATGTAGGCCCAGAATTTATTAGATTCAGATCTGATTCATATTTTTAGCTCGGTTTGTATAAATTTGAAACGAAATTTTTATGTCCGACTTGTGATCTAAGTCTACGAAATTCAGTTCGCGATTCATTATTACCATGGCGTTTAAATAATATCAATTTCTTATGCTTTAGCTTTATATTTGTTATAATTTCCCCTTTAAACCAAGGCGAAAATTGTCTTTTATTTTTTGGAGTTTTGAACTTGGTTATGTTCTCATAAAAAACTTCAGTTAATTTCTTATAAAATAAATCAACACAGATTTTAACATCATCATAGTCATTTAAGAACAACCAGTTAATGTGCAGTGGTTGTTCATACAGAGGAGGAAAATTTGTCTTTCGGAAGTTGAAAGAATTTATTGGAAATTTCACATTCGGATTCACAAACTGAGTTAAAATCATTGATACAGACTTTTTGTTTTAAATAATCTAATGGAGAAAAATAGCCACCATTTTGTAATGACTTGCTTTACACGCTTTTATTCGTCTCATTTGAAATAAGAAAAAAGAACGAAACTTAAAAAAAATTGTCAACATCTCATCTAGCACCAAACTGGCAGTCTGCCAAAATCACATGCACATTTCAGGTTACTTATTTTCTATTCCTTGATATATAACACTTTGAGATTTACGTACACTTTAGTACTGATAAGAGGTGCATTCTCTCCAAATTTCATCAAAATCCAACTACTAGGACCCGAGTGGTAGAGGAAAGTTGAGAAATTAGTCGTTAACCCATGTTTGTTAAATTTTTGAGCTTTCTAAATAATCTAGTTTTGTTGCTCTCTCAAAAAGAAAGATTTTTAGACCTCACCTGCTCTGACAGGACCAATAGAACTGAAGACATTTAAAAAAAGTTAAAAGAATCAGGCCATTTTGTATAAAAGTGGTCCTAGGCAGTGGAGCGGCGACTTACAACCACAATGAATAACATGTTCGTAACCCATTGGGCACGACAAATGATTTTTCAAAAAAATCGCCTCTTACAGCATTCTCTTTAGCTCAGTATTTACAATATTGTGAGAAAACCACCCCATTAGTTGAGAATATTGATTCATCACTTAATAGAATATTTTGATGAAAGAATCTGTTTTCAACAATATTCTCACCCATTAGTAAACAAAACTCCAAGCAACGAGCATTATCTCTGTCAAGCAATTTATGATTAAACATTGTATGGTTTGAATGGATGGAATTTGTTGCTTACTAAAATTCTTTGAATATGAGATCTGCTAACATTTATGTTTTGTGGTCTTTTCCTAAGCGAAATCCTTGGGATTTCATCATTGTATTCCTTCCTTGCCGTCTATATATATTATAACACCATTATTATCAGCGGTATCGATTTTTTAAATTAGTTTGCGATCTTCTCTGTGAATCCCAGTCACATTTGAATACGAGACATTACCGATTCCATAACATTTCACTATGCAAATTCGTTGCTCTTGAATTACCATTGTTAATAAAAATTATTCGGTCAACAGTTGATAAAATATATAGGTTACCTGAGAGAATAACCCTAATATTTAATTAAATTCAGCACACGTGTTCTTCAAAATTATTCTTTCAATTTGTTCTATTTTCTACTTTTTAATGTGTAATTTTTATTTGATAACTATGCATTATGGAAATTTTACATTTCTTACATTTTTGAATACCCTGTATATTTTATCACAAATCTAATTCCTGATCCATGTCTTCCAAGTATATGCAAAACTATGTATACTGAATAATGCGTTCTCGAAAAAACCTACAATAAGAAAGTTTACAAGAGTGCGGTACCCCATCCGGGGACATATATTTATTCAGCTTGTTGCAGATATCGTCATATAGAGACACTCGAACATACTTGCTTTGGGAAGATATAACGTAAAAAGTACTTACGATATTCTGTCATAAATTAACAACACGTTACTAATTTGAGGAATTAAAATGATGTACTATACATAACAATTCGTAGCACTTATTCAGTCGTTCAGAAAGTCCTCTTTTCTTAACAAAACAGTCTTAATTTCAATTATAGACTTTTTAAACTAAGAATGGGGATTAAGGAGATAAAAGATATCTACATTGATTTTAATCGTATAGTAATAATTTTTCCATCATTAACTGATGTACCTGCTCTTATATTTCTATTTTCTTAGACGGGATCATGTATATAGAGACAGCAATATATCTAGAGAAAAACACATTTTCGAAAAAAATATTGCTCACAAAACCATTTGGCTTCAAGGGGGATACAAAATTTGTGACGGTTGACTTTACGATCTGACTAAATCAGATAATCTGTCAATTTACCCAAGAGTGTATAGCACGGTAAGAACCAGGCAAGCGCCTGGCTCAAACTTTTAAGATAGCTATCCTGTTTAACTTACTGTTTATAGAATATGTTAACACTCTTACCAGCTTTAAGGAGAAGACAAATGGTTTAATATTACGATGCGTGTCTGTGGTTAAACCATGAGGTTCTCAGTTCTTCAGTCACACGTGACATTTTTTCCGCCTCGCTTAAAATTGAATGCCCTAAAAGGCAGAATCTAGGCACTGTTATTTCCTATATAACTCCTTGGAAGTCCATCATGCAGAATCTGAGTTTCAAGGGTCCGCGCCAATATTCTTGACTAAATATGACGGTCTCGGATGATTAGGGGTCGAGCTTGAGCTCTTTGCCCCAATCATCGCTTTAGAGCTGGACCGGCCTCGTAAGGGGTGGGCCTGCTTTTTCGCCTATCCCCCCCCCCCCCCACAAATGTTGACGGTATTGGCGATGTTAGCAAATCTCCCCTGGTCCTGGCTGTTGGACCCTGCCAGCTGGGTCGTTTCTTCTGGCGCTCTTCTGTTTTGGTCTTCATTCTTTGCTGGCATGTATAGGCTCCCGGGAGCGTCTTTCGTCTGTCGTAGGAGGGAACGGTTGTTACCGAGCCCTTTCGGAGTTTGAAAGGGATTTGGGGGGTGTTGACTAGTCGGAAGCCCTGGCTGCCAATTGGCATCATGTGCTCCGATTTCGTCGGAGGGAAGTGTGAACTGTGTAGTTCAGGATTGTGTTCGGGCAGAGACGCTTTCTTAGCGTCAGAGACCGGCACAGGCTAGGGTAAGGGTACCGAGCTGGTTGTTTGCTTGGTACCCCAGGATCGGGTATTGGATGCTTTTGGTCATTGTCTCCTTGCGGTGTGGCTTGCAGATCGGGCTGAAACATATAAAGAGTTAGTTATACTTTCCCATTATCCAGGATCTGGAGCTTCGGCGTCTTGTGCCTCGGAGCGTCGTTGGGGTCATAGTCAGTCGCCTGTCTGACCAGCGGATTCCCATACTCTGCTGCACGGGCGTGTAGGTTCTTCGCTCTGTTCCGGATGACTTCAGTTACGGGAGGTCTCTGAAGATGTCGGCGTTTCTGACAAACCATGGTGCATCCACGGCGCACCGAAGTGCGACGTTTTTCACGGCTTGTATCCTCTTCAGATGGGTGGCTGCTTGGTACCCCCAGGCAACGGAGGCGTAGCTCAGAATAGGAGCAATGAGGGTCCTGATAAGCGTGAGCTTGTTCCTCAGGTTGAGTTGGCTCTGTCTACCTATCACAGGGTAAAGTAGAGTCCTCCTCGTCCTCGCTTTCTGTATTATCGCTTCCGTGTTCTGTCTCCACGTCAGGCTTCTATCCATGATAACGCCAAGATATTTGACGGTATCGTGCCACTGAATGTTCTCGCCGTTCAAGGAGACGTGTCCTGTAGGGGTTTGCTTCCTGACTCTCTTGAAGAGGATGGCTTTGCTCTTCTCCGCGTTGATTTTGACTTTCCACTTGTTGCACCACTCTTCCAGCAGGGATGCTGCTTCCTGGAGGTTGTGGGTGGCAAGTCTTGCACTCCATGATCTTGCGATTATGGCTGTGTCGTCTGCGTAGAGCACCAAAGACGTCCTTGCGGTTCTTGGCATGTCGGAGGTGTAGATGGTGAACAGGTGGGGAGAGAGTACCGATCCCTGCGGTACACCTGCTTCCATGGGCCTGGATCAAGGGTCCGAAATCGTATAGCTTAATAATTTTAGAAGTAACCACTTTTTGGCAGAAATTGGTCATTTTTGAGCCCTTTTATGTATGTAACAAAATCTAAAGTACCAAATATTCTTTTATTTTAAGTTCTTTCATTTGTAGAATTTGTATATAAGGAAAAGGTCAATAACGATTAATTGTGCTCAAAATAAAGCCCATTTATTGCCAATATTGATATTTTTCGGGTCCTATTTTGTGCGGAACCAAATTTAAAGTACCAAAACCCATGTATTTTAAGTATCAGAAGACAAAAAGGTCAAAAGGTTGCAATCAGCTGCGGCTATATTTTGTGAATGGTTATATTTATGCAAACTGAATAAGTAACTATGTATGTCACGTTTTGTATTGTTTTTTGCACATATAGGATTTAAATTTCATGGTTCTGAAACCTAATGGTCTAAATAATTTTAGAAACGGCCAATTTTCGGCCAATATTGGTGATTTTCGAATCCTTTTTTGTGTGCAACAAAATCTGCAGTAAGCATGCCATTTTTTTTTAAAACGACTTGAACTAGTTATCGTTATATTTGATTCGAATATCAAAGCAAACAAAATTTTAGAATCCAATACAATTTTTATATAAATGTATTTTATAAATAGTTAGCAAATAAGAAACCTTGACCATATGTAATTAAATATTGCTTTTTTTCTTCTGAAGAAAAGCATGAAATTAGAAGGAAAAATATTAAAATAAATAGTATAGTAGTATAATTATTAACCACCTTTAATTATATTAATTTACTTAAAGCTATAATAACTGTTAATAAATAAATAATCAGTTTATAGTATTAACTTTATAGCTTCGTATTTAAAAATGATAATTAACCTAATTTAAAGAGAGAGGGAGAGAACATTCTCAATTCGAATGCGAATCTGCAGTAAATATTCATTAAAAAATTTGTTAGAGTAACACACAAAAAAACAACTTCGACTCTAATGTGGGAAAGCCCATGTGCGTCATGTTAACGATGGAGAAGACATTATTTAGATTTGTAGATAACATACCGACACTTAATAAAATATAGTTTTGTATACAAAAAGTTGTTTTGAAAGTGTCATATTTAATCATACTTTATAATAGGACAGTGACCATGTCTAAATAAAAAAAATAGAAAACATTAATTATGCCTAAATTATGCTGCTTATTATTAATTATTATAATATCTATTCCTCCTTCAACTAAACTGAGCTATGAACTGATATTAACTCATTTTAAAATAACTTAAAAGTATTGTTAAAGCCGTTGAATCAATTACTACAACAAAATAAACAATAAGCGAGCAGTTCTTTGTAGTGATCTTCGGTCAATGATTCTTAACACGACGTGTGAAAGACATGTCATTAGAAATCTGTAAGTGATTTGATTATAATCCAGGCATTAGGGTGGTCTTAAAATGGAAGTTTTTAAATGTCCGAAATCCCTCTCAGTTCTTTTGGGGGAGAAACGAGCGAATAAAAAATTCTACATGAATTTGTAGAATTTTTAGGGGCCGCTGCCGCCCTCTAAAGTCAAAAAAAATTTGAATATAATTAAACGTTCGCCCCTAATTTGCGTTTGGTTATGTCTGGGTTACACAGTGCATTTCAATGAAATTAATAAACTTGGATATATTGGTGTTTGCAAAAGACGCAAAAACACGTTAAAAAAAAAATCGGTAAAGGTGTTTACACAGAACTTCCCTCTTTATTTGTAGATGGCGGTCACTCTAAAACATTAATAATTACGAAATGATACTCAAAATAATAATCGGAATATAGTTATCATTCTTATTACAAATAAAACCTGATAAGTTTTGGTCAAAAAAATATACAGAGTGCTCATCCACCAACAAAAGTTCAATACTAAATGACAGGTGCCAAATATGGAAGGGTTGCCCAAATACCTCTACAAGTATCCACCACAGTTGAATTATTTCTTGGGATGACCACCCTGTACATTTTTCACTAAAAGTATAATATGGGCATATGCCAAATATTATTGCCATCTGTCACATTTTCAATTCCTCATTCACGTGGAGTAGAAGTATAGCGGTGGTTACAAAATTTTTTTTGTTTTAAATTTTTCAAAAATTTTGGTAAAAAAAATTTCATAATTTTGTTCTTCTGAAATATGTTTAAAATGTCATGAAAGGTGGAAATTTTAAATTTGTGCAAAAAGAAATTTTTACCATCTATTCTAGTGGTAAAATATTTTTCCAAGATGGTAAAAAAATATTTTTTTCCGAAATAGGTTTGGAATGTCATGAAAAATGGAAATTTTAAATCTGAGCAAAAACTAATTTTTCGTCTATTCTATATTAGTGATAAATATATTAAAACTTTTCAAATTTTTTTTTAAATTTAAAAAATATATATTTAAATTTGTTTTTGTTCAATAGGTTTAGAATGCCATGGAAACGTGGAAATTTTAAATTTTAACAAAAAAAATCGGTAAAGGTATTTACACAGAACTTCCCTCGTTTTTTGTACATGGCAGTCATTCTAAAAAATTAATAATTACGAAATGACATTGAAAATAATAATCGGAATATAGTTATTGCTATCATTACAAAGAAAACTTGATAAGTTTTGGTCAAAAAAATATACAGATTGCTCATCCAACAGCAAAAGTTCAATACTAAATAGCAGGTGCCACATACGGCAGGCTTGCGCAAATACCTTTACAAATGTCCACCATGACTGAATTATTTTTTGGGATGACCACCCTGTACGTTTTTCAATAAAAGTATAATAGGTGCATATGCCAGATATTATTGCCATCTGTCACATTTTCAATCCAACATTCACGTAATGAGTGGAAGTATAGTGGTAGTTAAATAATTTCATTTTTTTTTTAATTTTCAAAAATGTTGGTAAAATTATTTTCAAAATTTTTTCTTCTGAAATAGGTTTAAAATGTCAAACGTAGAAATTTTAAATTTGGGCAAAAGGGAAAGGTTCCTTCTATCCTATATTAGTGCTAAAAAAGTTTAAAAATTAAAAATTATATATTTTTTAAAATAGGTTTAGAATGCTATGAAACGTGAAAATTTTAAATTTGAACAAATAAAAAAAAATTCGATCTATTTTAGTGGTAAAAACTTTTTGAAAAATTTTCAAATTTTTACTTCCCTCGCATACCGAAGGGAAGTATTGTATTCGAGAAAAAATCACCCTCCGAGATTTTTGCGGATTCTGATGTTTCAGAATACGGAGATTACGAAAATATAGGTTTTTCAATTCCGTCAGTCTGTCTGTCTGTCTGTCTGTCGGTCTGTCTGTCTGTCTGTCTGTCTGTCTGTCTGTCTGTCTGTCTGTCTGTTGGTGTATTTACTAAAAAACTACTTGACGGAGAGCAGTCAAATTTGATACCCTACTGTCAGCGAAGAACTGGTAGAATTTTCACTGAAAAATATACAGGGTGGACCGTCTAAACGGAATAAATGGTGAAAAAATTTTTTTTTGCTCAAATTTAAAATTTCCACGTTTCATGACGCGCTAAACCTATTTCAGAAAAAAAAAAATTTTGAAAATTTTTTTCAATCATTTTTGAAAAAAATTTTACCACTAAAAAAATTTTTTTTCTTTGTTCAAATTTAAAATTTCCACGTTTCATGGCATTCTAAACCTATTTAAAAGAAAAAAAAAATTGAAAATTTTTGAAAATTTTTTTCAATCATTTTTGAAAAAATTTTTACCACCAAAATAGATGCATTTTTTTTTCTCAAAATTTCAAATTTCCACGTTTCATAGCGTTCTAAATCTATTTAAAGAAAAATTAAAAAAAAATTAAAAATTTTTGAAAAAATTTTACCACAAATAGATGGAATTTTTTTCCGATTTAAAATTTCCACGTTTCCACGGCATTCCAAATTTATTAAAACAAATTTAAAAATGTTTTAGACAAAAAAAAATGAAAACATGTTTTAGTAATCTATTTATCACCATTATAGAATAGACGAAATATTTTTTTGCTCAAATTTAAAATTTCCACGTTTCATAGCATTCTAAACCTATTTCGGAAAAAAAAATTGCAACATATTTTCACCAATTTGGAAAATAATTTAACACTAGAATAGACAGAAAACATTTTTGAAAATTTGTTCTATATTTTAATCACTACTATACTTCCACTCCATTACGTGAATGTGGGATTGAAAATGTGAGAGATGGCAATAATACTTGGCATATCCTATTATATTCTTTTATTGAATAATGGCATCCCAAGAAATAATTGAGTCATGGTGGACATTTATAAAGGTATTTGCGCAAGCCTTCCATATTTGGCCGTCTAAACGGAATAAATAGTGAAAAAAATTTTTTTTGCTCAAATTTAAAATTTCCACGTTTCATGACGCGCTAAACCTATTTCAGAAAAAAAAAATTTTGAAAATTTTTTTCAATCATTTTTGAAAAAATTTTTACCACTAAAAAAAAATTTTTGCTTTGTTCAAATTTAAAATTTCCACGTTTCATGGCATTCTAAACATATTTAAAAGAAAAAAAAAATTTGAAAATTTTTTACCAACATTTTTGAAAAAAATTTTACCACCAAAATAGATGAATCTTTTTTTTCTCAAAATTTAAAATTTCCACGTTTCATAGCGTTCTAAATCTATTTAAAGAAAAATTAAAAAAAAAATTAAAATTTTTGAAAAAATTCAACCACAAACAGATGGAATTTTTTTTTCCGATTTAAAATTTCCACGTTTCCGTGGCATTCCGAATTTATTAAAACAAATTTAAAAATGTTTTAGAAAAATTTAAAAAAAATGAAAACATGTTTTAGTAATCTATTTATCACCATTATAGAATAGACGAAATATTTTTTTGCTCAAGTTTAAAATTTCCACGTTTCATAACATTCTAAACCTATTTCGGAAAAAAAAATTGCAACATATTTTAATCATCACTATACTTCCACTCCATTACGTGAATGTGGGATTGAAAATGTGAGAGATGGCAATAATATTTGGCATGTCCTATTATATACTTTTATTGAATAATGGCATCCCAAGAAATAATTGAGTCATGGTGGACATTTATAAAGGTATTTGCGCAAGCCTTCCATATTTGGCACCTGTTATTTAGTATATTGGACTTTTGCTGTTGGATGAACACTCTGTATATTTTGTTGACCAAAAGTTATCAGGTTTTCTTTGTAATAATACCAATAATTATATTCCGATTATTATTCCCAATGTCATTTCGTAATTAATAATTTTTTTGAGTGACTGTCATGCACAAATAACGAGGGAAGTTCTGTGTAAATAACTTTACCGATTTTTTTTTTCTGAAATACCTAGGTTTAGAATGTCATGAAATGTGAAACTTTTAAATTTGAGCATTCTAGTGTTAATTTTTTTTCCAAACTGGTAACAAAATGTTGCAATTTTTTTTTTCCGAAATTGGTTTCTAATATCATGAAACCTGGAAATTTTAAATTTGAAGAAATAAAAAAAAAATCCATCTATTTTAGAGGTAAACAAATTTTCAAAAATAGTAAAAAAAATTTCAATTTTTTTTTTTAATAAGGCTTAGAATGCCATGAAACGTGGAAATTTTAAATTTGAAGAAAGAAAAAAAAATTATTTCATTTTAGTAGTAAAAAATTTTTCAAAAATATTGGTGAAAAAAAATTTTTTTTCACTATTTATTCCGTTTAGACGGTCCACCCTGTATATTTTTCAGTGGAATTTCTACCATTTCTTCGCTGACAGTAGCGTCAACTACCTACCAAATTTGACTGCTCTCCGTCAAGAAGTTTTTTAGCAAATGCACCAACAGACAGACAGAGACAGACAGACAGACAGACAGACAGACGGAATTGAAAAACCTATATTTTCGTAATCTCCGTGATCTGAAGCGTCAGAATCCGAAAAAATCTCGGAGGGTGATTTTTTTCTCGAATACAATACTTCCCTTCGGTATGCGAGGGAAGTAAAAATAATATGAAATCAAATCAAATCAAATTTATTTCGAACATGTAATATAAAATATAGATATAAAGTACATATCATGATTTAATAAGGGGACGTGCACTCTATTGCACTAAATTGTTTTTGACGCGAACCAGAAAACACATTTTTTATGTTGTGCATGGCGCTTCAACAACATTAAATGTAAAATTTAATTGCACAACTTATTATTAATCATTCACATTTATACGTAGCTTAATTGAAAATATTGTTGTTATTGTTAGAGTAGAGAATATCATAAAGCGACAGCAAACATGTCTTTATAAATAGATTTTAGAAAAGACCGATGAATAGTTTATAATTATATCTTATAAAGTTTTTAGACTATATTCAATTTTTTTATTTTTCACCTGCATATGATTTATTTATCGGATACGGTTGTCATAAAGATGCTCATAATGACCACAGGCATAATGAGCGAGCGTTATGGCCATAACGCCCTGTTATATGAGAAACAAAGAAAGAATAAATGTTTCATATTCCTTACCACATAATGGTTTATATTTGACCGGCAATATATTTTCTGTAGCTTTTTCGGCATTGTATCGGATATGTTTTGGTATTTCCATATCACTTTTCCTTCTATTTTATATACAGACTGTCTATTTTACGAGGGCCACACCAAATATCTCGCTTAATATCTATTGTAGAAGAATAAAGTTTTAGAAACAGTTATCCCATTTTTTGTGAGCTATATTTCAGTAAAAAGAAATTTGAAATCCATAGCCTACTTTATGAAAATCTATCTCCGTAAACCGTGACTGCCATCTCAGCGTCAAAATTGCACTGACAATAAATGTTAATCATATCGAATTTGTTATTATTGGTGTACACCATAATTACTGATATAAAATTTGTCTTAGAACTCGACAACGCAACATACAACATACAACAGTGACAATCTGTCAAATTTATTAATAACTGTATACATTGTTTTTCACTAATTATGGCACAGCTGATTGTTACGATTCAATTATATGAATTGTGGTATTCGTAAAATATTAAATATTGACACTATCGGTTAAAATTTCTGTGACATGTTTTATATCGTTGGAATGAGAAAAAAATAACGGAATTAATGGCGTCATGGCCTACTTTGAGATATGTATTTTTCATTTTTGCACAATAGCGTATGTCAAAGCCAACTGCATTTTTCGATTTTTTTGTTACACGTTATTATTCTAATTGTCTTTGCCGTCAACTTTCATTCCTTTAACTTTTTTCGTATCTCCTCAAATAAGGAAGCTATAACCGTTTATGGTTTTCCTATTTTTCAGGTTTTTGTAATATATCTCATAAAGTAGGCTATGGATTTCAAATTTCTTTTTACTGAAATATAGCTCACAAAAAATGGGATAACTGTTTCTAAAACTTTATTCTTCTACAAAAGATATTAAGCGAGATATTTGGTGTGGCCCTCGTAAAATAGACAGTCTGTATATAAATGTATTATCTACGTTCAAAGCAAAACAACATCAGCAAACGTCAAAATATCAACAACCGTCATAGACTACTTGGTAAAAAGGGTAAAGAGAAAAAGCTAGCAGCATTGAACTAGGTTACTAAATTTCAAAGAACACAACATACGGACAGATACAATTAATAAACGTCAGAGTATCAACAAATGTCATAGACTACTAAAAAAATGTATTTAAAAAATTAAAAGTGTATTTTTCATTAAAAAAATGGTTTTTTTCGTGAAAAATAAAATATTGTATGCACCACGAGCGTGCTGTTCCAATTGAGTTCGCATAGCATTGATCATGTTTCTAACTTACACAAATATGTAATTACAAGCTGGCTTCTGTACTATTAATACTTCCTCTATTCGTCTCGAGAAAATGGAGTCTCGTGAAAAAAATATAATGTCTGTGAAAACAAATTTTCCGTTATCTTTTTCTGTCATTAATTGGAATGGAATCTGATCGAAGGCATCGTTAGATATACAACTGCAGATCACGTTCCAAGTTTAATTTTAATCATAGGAATTATTCCAAAAATAAAATTTGGAACAGGGCAAGCCGCAGCTTTAGTAATTTTTTAAATCGCTCATGAGACCAAATCAAATGCTTTGACACAACATCCACCACTACTGAATTAAAGAATACAGTTTTCATTTTACTAGAACGAAAACTTGTAAAAGACCGACCTGTTACTACAGATGGTGTTTCGCCATTACTTCCTGAAAATAATGTTGTAAGGTGTGGTTTTTCAGGTGTAAAAACCTTCAGGCAGCAACTATCATATTTCTTAGCGATATACCTCTAGAAGATATACTAAAATGATCATTAAGATCATTAAGACAAAGTTCATTCAACGTGTCTTTAACTGTGTATAATGATAGATTTTACAGAATAAAGGAATAGAGCACTCTCAGGTACATATTCACTTGGCTTCTAGTATGATCAACGAAAAGCTAAACGAGGACTTTGTACCCAAGCAAGACATTTAGGTTTTCTATTTAGAAGAAGCTGCTGATTAAGAGGAATAAAATAAACGATACTAAAAAATTACGAGAGCAGTTGTGAGTTGTAAATGACTTTGCCGACGAGGGGTAGCTCTTATAGACGAAGAGCTGGCTACGGAAATTAAAAATGATAAGGTACAGTGAAAATTTTTATGTAAAAACCCTCTTTACTAACTGAAAAGTGCATGGCTCTGCAGCCAGAAGTCCAGCCCGGGGAGGGAAGCGTGGGCGGGCGGTCAAACGCGTTAATTTTTAATTAAAACAAAATCTTTGATTGCAGCTCTGAAATTTTGTGTAGTTATAGTTTTTAACTGAGGAAATAAATGCGTTGTAATTTTAGGATAAGAAATATCAGTAAAAAAGTTCGAAACAAATTTTAAAAAGTACACCGGTACAGGATTTGAACCGAGAAATTCGCTGTTAATGTCGTCGCTTAAGGCGATGTGTTACGGTCGGGATGGACTTGAAATTACAAAAGCAAAACATGGAATTCTTAAATATTCATAACTAAATAAATACATCAGCAAAAAGGCTTCCTAATGTCGATATCGAAAGATAGAAATTGTCATTTTCACGGCATCGTTAATTGCATGGGCGAAATCGAAAATTCGAGCCGACAGAAGTAAACGAAAAATAGCGCGAATTCGTTTTGTTTTGGTTCCTTTAATGTCACTGGAACGTTAATAAGCGGAAAACCCGGAAGAATAGGGAGATTTTAAATATAAAGACAAAATCGCCAGAACTGCACCTTGACCAATGTCAAATATTAATAATTTGAACAATTTTGTTACAACTTTACCGACTTCTGGCAACGTTTAATCCTCAAGCTAGATTTCTGGCAATAATTTTACGCAGTTTCTACAGTTAAAAACTATAACTACACAAAATTTCAGAGCTGCACTCAAAGATTTTATTTGATTAAAAATTAACGCTTCCCTCCCCAAGATGCAGAGCTGTGTACTTTCCAGCTAGTAAGGAGGGTTTTTACAAAAAAAGTTTCGCTGCACCTTATCATTTTCAATTTTCGTAGCCAGCTCTTAGACTATTATAACAGAATATTATAAACTGCACACTTTTGATCCGAAGCAAAATCAGTTGTTTGTGAAGAATTTTTGAAAATAATACTCAGACACTATTTTTACAGCGTGGAAATTTCTCGTAAATTATCTACTTAAATTGTTATTATTTAGCTTAATTTTGGTAAAATATACTTACGTATAAAATATATTTGCCTTTTTAAAAAAAATTAGTCCAAAATTCAAGTTTCGGTAGCGACCCCTAAAAGTTAAAAATTCTGAAAATCATACTTGTACATGTTATCGTGGTGAGAAACAAAATGAGAGAGTTTCTCCTTAAAAAGCAAAAAATGTTGGTATCTTTTAAGAATCACCCGACATGCTGCATTTTAGGTAAAGCTATTCTAAAACATTGAAACAATTTACGTAGACCTGTTTTTTCCATGGCCTTATTGAAGCTGGCGCATATACAGCCCTAGACAATGTCTCCAAAAAATATGTAGGTTTACAAAAGGTGCATTACAGTTTAATGGGCTTCCTATTTTGATAAAAGCGAACCAGAAGGTCCTGCGTTTGTTTTGCAATATTTCCTTTATGATTAGTTGCAACGTTTACACGATATTACATGATGACGTTATCAATTCTGTACTTTTTAATAGCAAATAATAAAAAATAATTTATTAATTCATTTGCCATTAAAACAATGGATAGAACAAGTCATAAAATCTTAGTTTATATAAAGTAAATACACAATCAATAAAAGAACTGTCAATTACTTTCTCATAATCGCAAGACAAGAGTCTTATATAAAATATAATAGTGTGATAATATACAATCATATATTTAGTCGATAAATAAAATTTACGTACACTGCTGGCCACTCGAACTTACACATAGAGACTTTTAGGCAAAATTTAAAGTTCAATATTTTAAACAGGAATGCAAATTTTTGAACGCGGCTTGCAAATTTTAAGAGCTAGTTTTTTTCGGATTAAGCCGCATGACGTATATTTATCGTAGGACCATAAGTTTATTATATACGGGGTGATCAATGAAGTCATGCAAAAAATCAAAAAGTATGTATGAGTGAAATTTCCGCAAAAAATTTTTTTGGTCATTGCAATATGGTTCCTTACTAAGGTAACATCAATATCTCTAGACGGTTTTGTCAGTTTTTGGATTAAGGCCCTTAGGCCTTGTACACACTAGTCAACATAAAATTTGGATACCGAAATCTTTAAAATGCTATAACTTGACATTGGATTGACGGTTCTTGATGATTTTTGCGGATTTGGAATCCTTATTTCACGTAGATTTTCTATGGTCTAAGCATTTTATTTGAGGGTTGAAATTTACACATTATACCGGGTCGATAATAAACAAAACGTTGCGACAAGAACAAGTTTATTGCATTAAATTCTACAATATACAACATTGCTTAACAACGACCAAAAGTCAATTCTTAAAAAATTTATAATTCTAATTCTGGTAATTTTTAATAACAAAAAAAATTTAACTAAAAAATTAAAAATTAATTTAATTTAAACTTAAATTAAAATTAAATTAAAATTACCTGATTAAAATTAGGTACATTAATTAAAAAAAAGAGAAGCTAATATTTTGTTGGTCCTCCTGCTCGGAATATTACTTCCCGACATCGATTTGGTAGAGTATCCACAAGATTATTTATAAAATCTTGTGGAATATTGTCCCATTCTTCACGAATGGCCTCACTGAGAGTTTCTAAGGTTTCAGGGGGTACATCAAGAGATCTTACTTTAAGTTTTAAATAAGACCAAACGTGTTCGATGACATTAAGATCCGGAGACTTTGCAGGCCAGTCCATCCTATTGATGTTTTGTACCTGCAAAAACTCTGTGATCCTTCGTGCTTTGTGAGGTCGAGCGTTGTCATCCACCAATAGAATTTCTGGGCCGTAATGTCGAGCAAAAGGAACAACAGTAGGTTCCAAAATTTCCTCCTGATAAACAGTAGCATTAATGGTTTGGTTGGTAATGAATAGCTCGGTTTTACCATTTCTTATGATACCTCCCCACACTGTAACACCTCCGCCACCAAATGCTCCTTGAGGGGCCATATTTTCCTCCAAATATCGCTGATTTGGCCTTCTCCAAACTAACATTCGGCCATCGGAGTGAAACAAATTAAATCTTGTTTCGTCAGTAAATAAACAATGGCTCCACTCTGCATTACCCCAATTCGCATGCCGATTTGCCCATGCCCGCCTATTCGCTCTATGGCGTTGTAATAACCGCACACATTTTGCTCTGCGACGGGCTCTATAATTTAAAATATTTGGCATTATGTTATGTTTTTTTAAAAAAAAAATCTCACCTCAAGTTGTTTTTATTTAATGTTCTTCTCACTGTTCTGTCCGAAACTCTCACCCCAGTTTGTTGTCTTAAAGAGTCATTTAGTTTTCTAGAGTTCTTTGTTCTATTCCGCATAGTTTCTCTCATTAAAATTCTTTCGGTTCTTTGGTTTATTTTTTTTGTATGTCCACCCCCATGCCCATAATTATGATCACCAGTAGTTTCGACGCGGCGGCGGTTCAAATTATAAATTGTCTTTCGGCTGACATTGTAAATGTGCGCAACTTGCTGTTTTGACATTCTTTCGTTGAGAAGTCGAATGCAATTTTCCCTTTCTGCCGTGGTTAAACGCCTCATATTAATTAAACTTTACAAAATTATAACATTGAAATATGTCAGATTATTTCTAAAATAATGTAAACAGTTTTTAATTCCATAGCAACAAATTTGTTTTTCAATGCCTACTTTGAAATTGACGCGTCGCGTAGAAATTACACCCGATCATAATTATGGGCATGGGGGTGGACAAAGAACTCTGTAAAACTGAATGATTCTTTGAGACAACAAACTGGGGTGTGAGTTTCGGACAGAACAGTGAGAATAACATTAAATAAAAACAACTTGAGGTGAGAATTTATTTTTACAAAAACTTAAATAATGCCAAACTTTAGAGCGCGTCGTACCCTACGTTTTTGTTTATTATCGACCCGGTATAATGTGTTAATTTCAACCCTCAAATAAAATGCTTAGACCATAGAAAATCTACGTGAAATAAGGATTCCAAATCCGCAAAAATCATCAAGAACCGTCAATCCAATGTCAAGTTATAGCATTTTAAAAATTTCGGTATCCAAATTTTATGTTGACAAAACCGTCTAGAGATATTGATGTTACCTTAGTAAGGAACCATATTGCAACGACCAAAAAAATTTTTTGCGGAAATTTCACTCATACAAACTTTTTGATTTTTTGCATGACTTCATTGATCACCCCGTATATAATAAACTTATGGTCCTACGATAAATATACGTCATGCAGCTTAATCCGAAAAAAACTAGCTCTTATAATTTGCAAGCCGCGTTCAAAAATTTGCATTCCTGTTGAAAATATTGAACTTTAAATTTTGCCTAAAAGTCTCTATGTGTAAGTTCGAGTGGCCAGCAGTTTAGTTACAAAATTGATGAATCGCACAAATATTCGCCCACACTAAAGTAGCACTTTTTAAGCAATGTGTTTTTCACACTGGATTTAAAAGTTTGAATGGTATTTTTCTCGCGAATTGATTGAGAAACCTTGTTGTATTATTTTTGCCCAATGTAATGAGCGGACTTTTCGAATGAAACTGATTATTTGTGCTGGGGGAGCTTTATTAAAGAGACGATACGAGTAGGGTATTTGTGGGAATAATTATTTTTTACAAAATTTTCATGGCTTTGTTTCACATATGTTAGTGGTTTTAAAATAAAAATAGAGGGATGCAAAATTGAATATTTTATAAAATGAGGTTCACACGAGTCTTGAAATTTTAGATTAAACATCAGTCTAATGATTCTCTTTTCATTGACAAATATTCGGTGTGCGTTAGCGGAGTAACCGCACAGTTGAATATTATAATTAATGTGACTATATCCTAAAGCATAGTAAGTATCGATGAGAAATTTTATTTTTAAAAGTGAATTATTTTTTGTTTGCTTATACTTGTAATGAAACATCTTCTTTACAGGATTTTGCAAACAGCAGAAAAAACTATGTATGAGAACTAAAAGAAAAACTATTTGTAAAATTATTGATTCGCAATTTTTGCATTCTTCCCATAACCTGAATTCTGTTATGCTAGCAATTGAAATCTTAAAATGAATTCGTCTTTCTTATTGGACAATTCTCATTGTGACACTAGTTTCAACACAGTCCTCTACGGCTATGCAGGTTTACTCTGCATAATTTTAGGCCTTTGTTCTGATTTCAACTTAATCTTCATAGCTGTAGGGGGTTATGTGGATATTGGTTTACTCTGCATAGCCGTAGTGGAACTGTGTGGAAAGTACTGTTACAATGAGAATTGTCCAATAACAAAGGCAAATTCA
Source organism: Stenurella melanura (assembly GCA_963583905.1). Lineage (NCBI taxonomy): Eukaryota > Metazoa > Arthropoda > Insecta > Coleoptera > Cerambycidae > Stenurella > Stenurella melanura. The sequence goes on along the minus strand of OY757315.1, from coordinate 42,952,488 downwards.
TTTTAGGATTTCAATTGCTAGCATAACAATATGACAAATACAACATTCTAACAATTAGCCAGCATGGATTCTGTAAAGAGAAATCCACGGAAACTGCAACAAATCAGCTATTAAATTATGTTTATGGGGAATTTGACAAAGGCAATTACGTTGTATCACTCATGTTTGACTTATCCAAAGCCTTTGATAGTCTAAATAGGCATTTTGTCTTAAAAAATTTATACACCTTAGGCATTAGGGGAAATTTACTATACTGAATCGAATCTTACTTAGAAAACCGCGAATTACTAGTAAAAATAAATAATGAATTGTCAGACAGATTCCCTGTTACTCTAGGGGTTCCTCAAGGATCGGTCTTGGGTCCGTTGATTTTCTACTTTTTGTTAACGATTTACCTCACTTTATTAATAAAGGTAGCGTCACTATGTTTGCAGACGATACCACAATAACGGTAGCCGGCAAATCCCTTGAGGAAATTCAAATGAAAATTGTGGACACGTTTAGTGAAATGGATCTCTGGTGCCATAATAATTCTTTAATTCTGAATAAGCAAAAAACAGTATGTATAAATTTTCATCTTCGAAAGACTATTCCTGACACTCTTATAAAGGAGTCCCCTTATACCTTTGTAACTCATACTAAACTACTAGGCACCTGGCTTGACTCTGATATGAGTTTCTGCAACCAAATCACACATGTATGTGGAAGGCTGAATAAGGCCTTTTACGCGATTCTACAGATGAAGTCGTTCTTAGCTGTAAAGTGTACAATAAATCTTTATTACGCTTTTGCTTACTGCCGTCTTTCCTATAATATCATGTCTTGGGGTTCTGCCTCTGATCTCAGTAGAGTTTTGATTTCACAGAGAAGAATATTAATATTAATGTTTAATTTGGACTACCGGGCAAGTTGTCGTCAGGTTTTTAAAGAATATGCAATTTTAACCGTGCCATCTATATACATTCTGAAATGTGTTTTGTTTACCAAGAGACACCTAATGGACGTTATACACCAACCCGATATTCACAGCTACAACACAAGAAATATAAACCTGCGATTGCCTACTTACAAAACAACTGTTTCGTAAATCTCCACGCTACAACTGTATCATCCTCTATAATGCATTACCTGATGACATTAAATTATTAGGGAACTATACTACTTTCAAAAAAGGCGTTAAATCCATTTTAGAAGTAAACGCTTTCTACTCCGTTAAAGAATTCTTGTTTCCAGTAGGGAATTAAGGCCTGCAGCTTGGGTTTATATGTTTCATCACTTGTATCATATTTTACTTTATAATATAACTGATTTTTATTACTGATTATTTTAATGTAACTGTATTATTTATTGCTGTTTATATACATATATTCTTTTCCTGTAAATTTTTTTGTACCGTTATTTTATGACTTGCCTTTGTAACTTATGTTATGTTAATTTGTGGTTAATAGACTTATTATTATTATTGTTATTATTATTATTAACCACAATTCAGGTTCAATTCAGGTTATGGTTTTTCTTTTAGTTTAGATAGTTTTTTCCGCTGTTTGCAAAATCCTATAAAGAATATGTTTCATTAAAATTATGTTTCAAACCATGTTTTCAAATTGAGAAAAAATTGCAAGAACATCTTTATTGTAATGATTTATTGTATTCTTGGAACTCTGGTTAGGATTAATTACGCTGTTTGTTGACACCCCGCCATATTAAATAATGGCAATTTAATGACTAAAAGATAGAATGGTGAATATTTTACCGTAAAACACTGTTCTATTATGTAGAAGTCTCTAAGCGAACTCATTTTACTTCCAAATCCACGTAGTGTAATGGAAGTATAGTAATCGTAAAAATAAATTTGAATTTGAAATTTTTTTTCTTGTCGAAATAGGTTTAGAATGTCATGAAATGAGATTTTAAATTTGAACGAAAAAAAATTTGTCTGTCTGTCGGTCTATGTTTGGAGACTATAGTGCACTTCATTGAAAAAGATGGGGATACACGTCGCTCCTCGCCACACCATGAAAGTAATATTTGATCTTATTTTGGTCATACAACTGATTGTTTCTAAGAATATTTGGTTTGGTTTACATATTTTTGCGTCAATTTAAAATATTGGGTAATATTGATCATGAGGGTAGACTAATTAATTTTGTCTTTTTAATTAAATAAATAATTTTAATAACAATTAGGCTTCCTAGAAAGCATACATGATGCTAGTTTCGCACATTACTTTTATGCTAAAAACGTGCTAACTTACTGAGCTAAGTTCACAAGTATGTGTAAATATGCAGAGATAATCACCTCAAAAGCACTGTTACTGGCGTAAACAAAATATATCACAGTCATTTGTAACAGTCATTGGGTTCCATACACGTAATTCATAAAATAATTATAAAAGATGTCAAATTATTCATTTCTAAATTACAATGAATGTAATTTATTTGTTGAGCACCTGTCTACTAATAAATATATGTATGTTAATGTAGTTTTATTACAAACATACATATTCTAAGAATTACATAATATAAATATGATAATTACCCATTAAGAATTATAAAACATTGATAATTATGTTAATAAGTACATATTAGTATATACGTATCACGAATTCTAAGTGATACTTTTCAGATTTGGAATGGAGTTTGGGATAACGAGGCCCATATGGACGAGGTTACCTGCCAATTTGAGACCTCAGAAGTCACTTACTGTTCTCGGTTAGCCAATCGCTATTCTATTTTTCTTATTTGGATTTCCTGCCACACGTCTTTCTAAAAATAACGTCGATGGAATCTACAAAATGATACAACTATCCAGTGATACATATTATGTAAAAAACCGCTGCCTAACGAATCACTATTTCCACATCCAGATTTTTCATTCGTCACTTTAAAGGAAACATCTTGACTAGATTTGCACTGTAGTATGGGGAAATTATTGGTCATAGAATTTTAATAATACTTTAATTAGATGTCAGAAAAGTTTGAGGCGTTTTTTTCTACCATATACGTTAAAAATGAAGTTTTTAGTTTACCCTACTTATTTTCCCCTATTCACAACCTACCACGTCCCACCCCTTCACTGGAATCATCTCAATCTAATGTCATTACAATACATACGTATACTAACTTTCAAGTAAATATCTCAATTTTATGTTATCAAACCCATTAATAATGGAGCGGAGATGGTGGTGTTTGAAAAATATTATAAAAAAATCTGAGACCTTGGTTTCTAGTATATACACCAAATCCCACATTTCTGTACTCTTACCAGCTTCATTTACTTATTTCCCCCTATTTACTCGTATTTAACCCTCAACCCTTCAACGGAATCATCTCAAAATATAATCTAGTTCCAGATGTCGTTATAATACATACGCGTTCCAAATTTCAAGTGAATATCTCAATTTCATTTTATCAACCAATTTAATAATGGATTAAGAGTGGCAGGGGGTTGAAAATATTACTAAAAAATCTAAGGCCTTGGCTTTTAGGATATACACCGAATTTCAAGTTTCTGTATTCTTACCAGCTTGCTTTACTTATTTTTCCCTATTTACCACCAATTACCCCCACTCCTTCAACGCAATCATGTCAAAATATAATCTAGTTTAAGATATCGTTATACGTGTAACAAATTTCAAGTGAAAATCTAAATTTAATTTTATCAACTCTTTTACTAAGGGAGTGGGGGGTGGTGGGGGGATGGAAAATATTACAAAAAAACCTGAGGTCATCGCTTCTAGTATATACACCAAATCGCAAATTTCTATACTGTTACCAGCTTGCTTTACTTATTTTCCCATATCTCCCACAATTTAACTCCCAACCCTTCAACGGAATCATCTCAAAATATAATCTAGTTCCAGATGTCGTTATAATACATACGTGTACCAAATGTAAAGTGAATATTTCAATTTTATTTTGTCAACCCCTATAATAATGGAGGTAGTGGGGGGTTGAAAAATATTATAAAAAATCTGAGGCCCTGGCTTCTAGTACATGCACCGACTTTCAAATTTCTATACTCATACCAGCTTGCTTTGCTTATTTTCCCCTATTTAACCCTATTTAACCCCCGACCCTTCAACGGAAGCTTCTCAAAATATAGTCTAGTTCCAGACGTGTACCATATTTCAAGTGAATATTCCAATTAAATTTTATCAACCCTTTTAATAATGGAGTAATGGTGGTGGGGGTTGAAAAATATTATAAATTATCTGAGACCTTGGCTTCTAGTACATACACCGAATTTCAAGTTTCTGTACTCTTACCAGCTTACTTTACTTATTTTCACCTATTTACCCCTATTTAACCCCCAACCCTTCAACGGAATCATTTCAAAATGTCATCTAGTTCCATTTGTTGTTATAATACATATGTGTACCAAATTTCAAATGAATATCTCAATTTTATTTTATCAACCACTTTAATAATGTACTAGGGGTGGTGGGGGGTTGAAAAATATTAGACAAAAATCTGAGGCCTTGGCTTGTAGTACATACATCAAATTTCAAGTTTCTGTACTCTTACGAACTTGCTTTACATACTTCCCCATATTTACCCCTATTTATCCCCCAACCCTTCACCGGATATCAGTCCAGTTCCAGATCTCATTATAATATATACGTATACAAAATTTCAAGTCAATATCTTAAACCGTTCCGGAGAAAGCGTGCGGACAAAAAAAGTTACAGACAGACAGACCGACAGACCGACAGAAATTTTTTTTTTTTCAAATTTAAAAGCTCGACGTTTCATAACATTATAAACCTATTTCAAAAAAAAAAAAGACATTTTTTTACGATTACTATATTTCCAATCCACTACTTGGATGTAGAAGTAATTAAGCAAATCAAAGACTTTTTAGAATGGAAACAATTAAAGATGGTATACCATGCTTTAGTAGAAAGCCATCTTAGCTATGGTGTTATCGCCCGGGGTGCTGCTGATAAAACATACTTAGAAGACTTATGTATACTGCAACGTAAAATATTGAAATTAATGTCAAACAAAAATAACATATATTCGTCTAATGTTTTATATAAGAAATGAATTATTTTAGACCATCGCCAACTGTTCTACCTCAAAATTGCAATAAAAGCACATTCGACGAGAAAGGATCTAAAACAAACTAACCACAGTTATAGCACACGTTGTAAAGAAAAATACGTAACTGTTCCACTAAAATGTACAACAAAGGGACAGCACAGCTATGACTATCTAGCCCCGAAGATCTACAACTCTATACCTGAAGATATAGAAAAGATACAAAATTAAAAAAGTACCTACTAAAATGACACCTTCTCAATGGAAACAGAGAAGGATATATCAATAAATGAATTGGTAAGGGAAAAAATTTAAACCGAAATATATTATTTATCCATTATTCATACTTAACCAATCATATTAATTATAAAAATACTCTCCCATGTGTTATCATAGTATATAAGGAAACCATTCAGCCATATTTATATTTATTATTCTAGGTGTTTGGGATTTTTTTTTCTTTTTTGTTTTAAATATTAAATTTTATATATTCAAAGATAAAAACATAGTTTTGTGTTCCATTATATGTATCTTATATAGTTTTTCTTTTTTACTACTATTTGTATTATATTTATCGTCAAATCTCACCCACAAGTGTTCTACTTAAGTGAGTGAGTACCTTTCATGTGTATTACTTCATTTTGTTTTGTTCCTAGTTTATATATTATTAAGTTGTTATTTTTATTGTGTTATTTAGACATCATGATTCATATTGTTATTAAATTGTATCTTGTTGTTCTATTATTCGTTTGTTATTATGTTGTTATAATTATTATGTTTCTAATAATTTTTAATAAAGAACGTTATTCTATTCTATTCTATTCTATTCTATATTACTGGAAAGTAACCTATACGACTGCGACTATGTCAGTCGATGCATTCTAAAAGGGGTATTATTTATTATTTATTTTGCATATACTGCTCAACAGATATTTCCAATTTACAGAGCAGGATGGGCAGATAAAAAACAAAAAAACAAGTATTTACAATATACATTAGAGAAATATAAAGTATACCTATAAGATAACATAATAATAAAACGATATAAAAGCAGAATCCAAAGAAAACAAAGAGTCAGTGTTTTTTATAGAATTAACAGTGCAGTTGAAAATATCAACTTTGTCACAATTTTTGCTGTAATTATGTCATATTGGGACTAGAGGGGAGAATTTAAGTCTATTGGAGCCCGGAGTGGAAAGATAAAAAGTTTGCATTTCCCAAATATTGAATGGGACATAAGACTGTCAAAAGTTCTAAGTGTGGAACACCAACTGATGGGTATACTGCATCACTTGTGAACCACAATAATTTTAGAAATCTCCTTTGTATTTTTTCTAGGCTATTAACATGAGTTACGTAATAAAGGTTCAGTGACGGGTATTCAAGTTTAAACCGGATAAAACCAAAGTAAAGTAATTTTAGAGGACCAGTATTGGTAAACTCTCTGCTTTATCTGATTTAAAATCCCGAAATCTTAAAACCTTCTGAACTTATGTTATTTATGTGTGGTACAAAGGAAAGTTCCTTGTTAAAAATTACGCCAAACTCCTTGAAAGTCACGGATCTTTGGAGTTCCACATTGTCTATGCTATAATTAAACGTAGTAAACATGAGTTTTTTTTGTGTAGGACATAACGTTGCACTTGAACACATTTAAGTTTAACTTATTTCGAACACACCAATCAGGTATGTTGGAGAGGCTGCAATCCGCTATGGAATCAATAATCCTAAAAAGTTTGAGATCATCTGTTCGTCGTAAATAGTCTACTTGAATATGTTTCACAATATCATTTATGAAGCAATTAAGAGACAAGGACCTCATAATTGATCCTTGTGGAATACCAGATGTTGGTGGCGCGCCCTTTAACAAAATAGTATTGGTAAATTCATAGCTGATTTTTATTGCTAGGGTATATGGTGTCATGGAAATACCTGCATTTTTCATAAGTAAAGACCTAATATTCATAGGTTATAAATTAGTAGTTCTATGTTAAATTTTTATTTCAACCCCAAAACAGGTTACATCTAGTAATAAGCGACGATAGAATAAAGATTTATTTTGTTCTTGCTATAGCCAACAGTTATTTTGTCAATCATTGCAGTATATTCTTCTTCTAATTTTTACACACCAGAATTATCTCTTATAAATTTGCGAAGAGCTGATATCTTTGTGTACACTCCTGGATAACCTGGTTGCGCACAGTTAATACCCCAGGATACTAGACCATATAAAGTTCCATTTACTACAAATGGGCCTCCGGAATCACCCTGAAATGATATTGACAAAATCAATACATAAGATTTAAAATCGAGGTTAATTTTATAATATTTTTATTTTATTATAGAACCCGCTAGAACGAAGCCCTAATATTACGGATGAAATAATTATACTAGCAGTAATAACGTTAGTACGTAATCACACCAACTGTTATAATAATTTGACTCACGGTAGTTATTGTCCAGGTAAATAGTTTGAGATCTTCGAAGATTCAACTTGGACTCTGATAACGTAATATACTTAAACTAGAATTTTAGGGATATCTCTTATTCAAGAGATTCATTAATATATCTATAATAGTGGTTCCAGAAACACGCGTACTTCAGTTTAGAATGACTCTAAATATAAGATATTCGTAGTGTTGACATTAGAGAAATTCTATCAATGCAGTCAAATAAGGGAAAATAAGATGCAAACCTCGGAATGGAAGGGAATAAGCTGTACATTTGTATAAACCTTTGTTTTGGCACTCTGAAGACTGGTAGAAAAGTCTCATATAATCTGGTGTCTGCGTCCCAAGATGTTCAAGGTCAAAAGTCATGAAAATCGTTTATTCGTAATTACCTTGTTTCCTATGCGAAATACTTATTTAAGGTTATAATAAAACTAGTCGATCATAAAATTATCTACAGTTTTCCTTCCAAGCATTTTTTCGTACCACCAACCATTCTCGAGGTACAGCGCGGAGAGTAGCAATAGAGCATCTATATGCAGGATAACGCTATGTAAACAGTGGGGCCAGGAAAAAATTTAATATTGCGCTAATTTATGCGACATTTTCACGTATATTCCTCATACTGAGAAGAAAATCCAAGGATTCAAGTAAATTGAAATACTAACTTTTATTTTTATAAAATTATAACTATTTTACATATTTGGAATACATAACTATTTAGATTGAATGAATATAGTCGTTTAAAGCAATAAAAATATTAGATCTAAGTAAATGTTTACTTGATAAAATTTACAAAAAATATTTACTACAATTAAAGACATATTTACTTGATACAGTAAATTTTGTTTCTCAGAACAGATATAGATAGTGTTCATATATATTTTTAATAAATTTAAAAATTATTATTATTATTATAATCATATTTTAATTATATTATTAACTTCGTATACTGAAGTATATACCTGGCCCCGCAGCTTACATTACGTTATCCAGTTTAGAGTCGGGTACAGTTTAAGCTGTGCTTGTGTCATGGCCGCTAAAACGTCTGAACAAAGATTTTATTTGATGCTTAAGAAGTGCCAGTAGTTCTCAAACAGTTCTGTCCTGTAACAGCAATGATGTCTTTAAATAATTATAAAAAAATAGGAAAGATGTTACCTTAAAATGTTAAGATTAATAATTTAGTAACTTTGTCATTTTAGTAGAATTCTGATTATACATCGTCCGCCATACATATGGGACAAAAATGTGTTATTGACACTTTTAAAAAACTCTATTGGGGGTTCGTTTATGCATGTATGATAACAAAAAATTTCATTTTGACACATGACATGTGACATGATCACCGGTTTGGCAGGACTGTAAGAAATAGTTGACGGTGGTACCAAAAAATGGGTCAAATTGTTAAGATATGATAAAATTCTATTAAGAAAAAGTGCATAGAATATAACAAGGGTCCCATATATCAATTTTGAAGCAGATACGAGCAAAATAAAAAAATGCAAATTTTATCCCTACCGTTAATTACTATATGAAAAATCATAAATTCTTTTGTCTATTTCACAAATATTTGATTTACTTCTACAATGTAATGTATGCATGTAAAAAAAGAAACGAACTTCCAATATAGTATTTTTTAGAAATCTCAATAATACATATTTTTCCAATATGTAGCCAACTTTATGGCGGACACTGTAGGTATATAAGCTCGGGTGCAAATGAACCTGATAACAAAAAATGAATTGCCCAATTCAGTTAATAACAATATCAGTCATTAGAAAAAGAATTCAAAGACTAATATTGTTACAGTCCAGCAAGAATCACGGGGAGATGGGTATATCTTGCCAGGAAAGGATCATAGTATTAGTAGGGGAAATGACTTTTAGTAAAAAAACATGAAATTTCTATGAGAATAACGAAAATAAATTATTTTTCTTTTAGCGGTAATAAAATTCTGATTGACAAAATAAATATTAAAAAGATTAACAATAATTTTAAAACAAATAAATTAAAACAATTCTGAAACAACAATGTATTGAGACGTTTTCAGAAACACTAAAACACTTGAACACTACGCTTGAACAATGTACGAGTAAAGTTTTAACAAAACTCGCGGCGCGGTTTAATAAAATAAAAATTTTAGAATAAAAATTGTTAACTCTTAATAGTACTTAATAAAATAAAAAAAAGTAGAAGTTACACTTATTGCTGATCGAGTATCTTACCAATTGAGCTTCGTGATATTGTGTTCATTCTGTTCTAAAACATGTAATATGTACGTACTAGAAAATTGTAAGACTTAGTGGTTTGACATTGTTCGTTTGACGGATGAATATCCACTGTTTACCACTACAAATAACTTAAAGATTACATTTAAAGACGTTTTTCATATTTAGAACCGTGAACTACCACCAGTTAGTTCACGGAAATAAATAATATTCGTCGCCAAATCACACAGTTTGAGAATCGCTGAGCTTATGACTATGTTTTTCACTCCTCAATGTACATTTCATATTTCCGTCTCAAAAGAAGTGGGAAAGAACCTTGGTAGACATACATTGACAATGTCTTCAGGCTATTGCTTTAAGTTTGTGTGCAAGAGATAGTGAAAACGTATGAGTAATATTAATTCGTACATCGGTCATTTTAAAGTGGACCCGACTCGTTTACATAATGGCTGCACGAATGGATGCGCGCTTGCCACTCTCCGCGCTGTATCTAGAGAATGGTTGATGATACGAAAAAATGCTTCAAACGAAAATTATGTGTATCGCATAGGAAACGAGATAATTGCGAACAATTGACTGTCATCACCTTTAACGTTGAATATCTTGGGACCCGAGATTATATCAGACTTTTCTACCAGTATTCAGAGGTTGAATACTTCTTTTACTGAAGTATATTAGTTCTGGTCAGAATACTAACGGTTTAAAAAAAACTAGCATTAAATCATACGTATGAGTTGAAAATTAATGTTCTTTGTGAAATATTACAAGATCTACACTAGCTGGTTTTTGTAGGACTATACTATTATACTGTAGTCAAGATAATAGATTCAATTTTTGCACTCATGGGAACCTTATAAGGAGTTTTGTGGGGGTTAATATAAAATAAAATTATGAATTTGCATTATCTGGAATATTCTGAAGAGCGGACTTGTGTCAAATTTTCATGAAGAAATAAATAGTAAACGTCCTCGTCTCGGAGGCATGTGCTAATTTTGACTGATTTTGCTGTTTGCAGGTTATAATTATTTGAGGATTTGAAACAGTTTGACAAAAAATCTAATGTGCAAACTTGGGATGCTGGAACATTGTTCGATCCACTTGTTAACTTAAGATTCCTAAGCGTTCTATGAATCATTTTCATCCGAAACGCCTATAATTTAGTCATAATTGGTAATAATTCGAAAAACTTTGGTAGGGTTACAGGGCCGGTTTTAGGCCTATTTTATTTTCGTATTTAAATTTCAAAAAATCATTTTCTTATCATCTGTCATCAATATTTAATGGATTTTACCTCAATCGGAACCTCCCCCGCCCACTCGCACATACCTCTTCTACCCCTTTTAATTATTAGATAACTAGAATCCAAGAACGGTATCGCTAATTTTTTGCGCATTTAAGACGCGTTTAGAACCCTCCAGAAGTTAATTTTTTCAAAAAAGTTAATGTGGACCTTCGCCACTAATCATTTTACCCTTATCTTATAACTCGTCTTTATAAACATACAATTATATAAAGGTAACTTTTTAAACCCGCTCCTATTTTTTCTTTCCCCCACTACGCCCACTTACCCACTCACGGCTCCCACCTTCTGCTACCTTCCTACACATTTAACGAAAAGAAAAACGGGTAAAAGTAAAAACATACATTTATTAAATAATATTAATCCTCACGTATTAAGGTACTTAAGTGTTTTAATGACTAATGAAAAATCAACGAGTCATAAGTATTATCATTGACTTCTTTAGAATCCCCCTCTTTATTACAAATCTAACCCTGTAGGAAAGAATATAACACTCGTCAATAGTGAATAGGTGGGCGTGGTGGAGGAAAGAGAAGACAGGAGCAGCTGTAAAAAATCATCTTCTTTGTGATAAAAATAGAGAATCCTTGTAGTGTCATTACATAACTGTATATTTCTAAAATCGAGTTATGAGATAAGGGTCTGGATGAGTAAGTAGAGGGAAAGGGATTAGTGGAGACGGTAGTCCAGATGAACTTATTGGAAAAAAATGACTTCTGGAGTGTTCTTAACACTTTTTAAATGCAAAAAATATTGCTCCTAGATATATACTACTTAAAAGGGGTGCGAACTGGGGAGGGGGAGTTCCATTTGGGATAAAATCAAATACTTATTACATATTGATGACAAACGATTTTTTTTTAATTTAAGTCCAAACATAAAATATGCCTAAAACCAACCTTAGCTACCATTCTCCTTTAGGGAGATGTTCATATCCAAAACGATTCCTTGGATGTAATTCAAGAGCTCTTAAAGATACCAGAATGTAAAGAAAGTTATTGAGATTAAAAACTTATAACTCTGCAATATTTTTTATTAACCTGCCTAAGTTGATTATTTTAATAACTTTTCATTATATCTTCATTAATTAGCGTGAGGCGAAAAATCAAGTTTATATTTGTTACCTCTCACCTCCCACATTCGTTCTAAATACTAAAAATGCGTTCCCTTCAAATATGAGCAATATCGATTGATACTAACATGTGTTCAGCGCATTTATTACGGAAAAAAGTGATCGAATTGGGAAAATGCATTGAAATATAAATCGCAAGGATGTCTCCTCTTCCAAATTGCCCTGTAGATAAGAATTAGTATATATCTTTTTCAAGTTAAATCCCTACAAGGGCCTTTTGTAGGATGCGAAAGTATGAAGTCAGATTAAAAAAATTCAAAGCTTCAATAAAATTTAAGAAACGGTTAGAAACTAAATTTTTAAAGAAGTTAATTTTAATGCGATAATTAAATATAAAAATGAGAAGAAAAGGTCAAAAAATAAAAAAATATTTTCTCTTCAGTTTATGAAAATAGAGATAGGAACCTACAATTTGAAGATAATAACGTCTTCAACCATAATTGTCTAAATTATCGACTAAATTGTTTAATTTAAAACAATATTTTTAGGTTTAAGAGGGTAAATATTTCAGGTTTGAACAGGTTGAAATTTGATTGTCTACAGCTTTTATCTGAAACCTTTTTCTATGTTATCAAGAAAAAGTTATTGCGAAAAAGCCTGTTTTCTAAAAATTATTTGGGTGTTAATGAATTTTTTTTCACTAACATAGGTACATATTCAGAATTTTTAACGATTATAAAAATAAATGAAAAAACATTTTTGAAAACAATGGCTTTCTTTTAAAAGTGAATTGCATTAAAAACTGGAAAATAATTTTTATTCAGTAATTAAACTACAAACTGATGATGAAAAAGAAAACCATTGGACGCTCATAAAATATAATATATATTACCTTTATCAACAATCAGCATTGTGATAAAACGTTATGAATAGTATGTTGTATAATAACAGCAAAGGCAATACTTTTTCAGTTCCTGATAGTCTTCATTTTTATCATCATTTTGGAATTTAATCACTGATTAAAAATTACTTTGTACTTTTTAGTGCAATTCAGTTAAACCATCGTTTAAAAAATGTATTTATTTATGTTTTACTTTTTAGTTTCCCGCCTGCCTCATTTTTTTTATTCAAACGCCATCATTTCGTTTACTTTTGTCCTACTCTTTCATTTGATAGCCATATCGAGGATGTTATAAAGAAATAGGCAATTTTGTATCGGCCCCCATATTGGATTTAGAATAACGTCAAACAGCTTATTTCTACTTGTTATAACATTTCATTTGATACCCATACCGAGATGGTTCTAAAAAAATAGATGATCCGCCATTTTGTGCCGGACGCAATATTGAATTTAGAATGGCGTCATACAGCTTATTGTATTCTACTTTATATACCTTTTCATTTGATACCCATTCGAGGGGGTTGTCAAGAAAAGGGTAATCTGCCATTTGTGGTGGCCGCCATATTGGATCTACCATATTATTGAATATACTATATTGTATTATTTTCAGAACCAAAGTTGTGTGGAAAATTTCAGCATGATTGTATATCGGGAAGTGGTAAAAAATTCGATCACCAGATTTGAACATACATGCATATACACAACATTTCGAGGTAAAGAGAACCATTGAAAATCCTGAATTTTCTACCTCAATTTGACGAATTTTATCTATTTTTCGTCCTTGATCCCTGGCCTATATAATTTTCCCCCCGTTCGTAGGAAAACTAAGTTATATGCTAGTGTATTACCTGGCATGAATCTTTTCCACCTTGCCAATACCCAGCACAAAACATCCTAGACGTAATACGTACAACGTCCATATAAACATTTTTACACAACTTGTTATTAATCACAGGTACTTCTACTGCTCTTAATTCATGAGAACCATGTGGATAATTCCAGTACATACTGCCCCATCCAGAGATATAACCCTTTATCCCTATTGGTAACTCCTTGCCTTGGTTGGGTAAATTTACGGGTTTTATTTTATCCGAATACCTGCGGAAGAAAATTAGAATTATGGTGAATAGGGATTCATTGTTAGTTAGTAAACTCAAATCCAAAATATAAGCAGCATTTGCGGCTTCCTTTATTCTTTTTTTACTATTGTGCTCGTTTGCAAGCGCCAGGCGGCTCCCTTTGCGATGTAATTCTTAAGGGATGTCGCTTTGAATGTTATATTTTGCACACAACTTTAAATCATGAAATAATTGATGGTTGGCACCCACTTTACAGATGAACTTAATTAGTATCAAGGGGTGCTTCAGGGATCAGTACTGGAGCCGTTACTTTTTACAATATACGTTAATACTCTGCCAAACCATATAGAAGGGGGTGACAGACCGGAATATCGATGTTCTGCATGAAAATGCGTTAGATGAATTTTTTCCTTGGTGTGACTACAATAAACCTTAATTGAATTTGCCCGAAACAATCTAGATTAATTTTTATAATAGAACATGCTATATTCTACATAATTCTAAATTTTCTAACAAGAGTATATTTTTAGCGGTTGTTTTGGAGCCAGACTTATACTGGAAATCCCAAGTCGACATAGTATGCAATAAATTATTATATTCTAGGCAGAATTTTCAGCTGTTGGATTTACTAGCATGATTTACTTATTTTTCCCTATATGCCTCTACTTACCCTCCACTCCTTCAACGGAATCATGTCAAAATATAATCTGGTTTCAAATGTCGTTACTATACATACGTGTACCAAACTTCAAGTGAATATCTTAATTCTATTTTATCAACGTCTTTAATAATGGAGTATGGGTGGTGGAGGAATCAAAAATATTACAAAAAAATGTGAGGCCTTGGCTTCTAGTACATACACCAAATTTGAAGTTTCTGTACTCTTACCAGCTTGCTTTACTTATTTTCCCTATTTACCCCTATTTAATCCCTGATAATCGCAAAATATAATCTAGTTCCTGATGTCATTATAATATATACGTATACCAAATTTCAAATGATTATTTCAATTTTATTTTATCAACCCCTTTAATAATGGAGTGGGGGGTGGTGGGGGGATGGAAAATATTATAAAAAACTTTGAGGCCTTGGCTTCTAGTACAAACACCAAATTTAAAGTTTCTATACGCTTATCAGCTTGTTTTACTTGCTTTCCCCTATTTACCCCTATTTAACCCCCAACCCTTCAACGGAATCATCTCAAAATATAATCTAGTTCCTGATGTCATTATAGTATATAGTATACCAAATTTCAAGTGAACATCTCAAATTTATTTTATCAACCCCTTTAATAATGAAGTGGGGTGGTGGTGGGGGATGGAAAATATTACAAAAAATGTTGAGACCTTGGCTTCTAGTACATACACTGAATTTCAAGTTTCTGTATACTTACCAGATTGCTTTACTTATTTCCCCCTATTTACCCTCCAATCCTTCACCGGATTTGTTCAAAGGCAATCCAGTTCCAGATCTTGTTATAATATATACGTGCACAAAATTTTTTAAGTCAATATTTTAGACCGTTCTGAAGACAACGTGCGGACAAAAAGTTACAAGCAAACCGACATACAGACCGACAGACAGACAGAAATTTTCTTTTTCGATCAAATTTAAAGTCTCGATGTTTGATGACAATCTAAGCCTATTTCAAGAAAAAAAAATGATTTTTTTTACGATTACTATACTTCCAATCGACTACGTGGATGTGGAAGTAATACATGTTTCTTCATGTTTTTCGAATTTTATTTGAAACATTTTCTGATATTCCCATCCGCTAATGAGACAAGACTAAAAATCTAAAAAAACTACCGCAGTTTTCGGGTAAGGCGACTATAGCACAGCATCCACTAATGTTCATTTTTGACGTTATTACTGGACACTAGTACCACATATATGTAAAGTTTCCTATACCTAAGGGGCTTGAAGAACTTGAGTATGGCTATGTCATAATCCTGATTTACTCCATTGTGATAGGGGTGTACAATGGCTTGCTTGACGTAAATAACGACACCGTCTTGGTCATTGTAGGTACTTCCAGCTTGTAGTGAGTAACTTCCTCGACGTGGTATACAATGCGCAGCGGTTAATCCTACGTTCCTGCTAATTATAACAGCGCCACATATCATTAAACCATTATACCTTAAAAAAAGTGCTTTTATACCTCTATTTTAAAAAACAGTTTTTATTAATTTTGTTGAAAACCAGTAAAACTGTTTCTACTTTCACATTTTTTTTTTAATAAATTGATTGAAGGAGCCGTTACTATGTGGTAGTTAATCATTTTGCACAAACATGTAAATAAAACACAATACTATGTTTTCTACCACTATGTATTTATAAAAATTGCGACTGCAGTTTCCAGACTGCAATTGTCAAGCAGTGAATCAAAAATGACTGATATACAATTGCACAGAAATGTTATATATTATTATTATATAGACAATTTTGGATGGATTACTATATAGGTACTATAAGGACTTAGACAGGTAGATGACAATAATAAACTAATTTGTGAATTTTCAATTATGGGTCTGTTGGCTGTAAATAAAGGCGAATATATAAGATGTAATTGATCATTTAACATGTTATAATCCTTGATATTATTGTGCTTATGAATTTCCAGAGATTCTAATTTTTTTAATTTAAAGCCTTTTGTTGAGAAATGTAAAATTTCAATGTCGTCTAATTCCGGAAAACTATGGTTGTTTTCGAGGCAGTGGTTCGCGAGAGGTGAATCAGTTTTTTGTAACCTATATGATCTAAGATGTTCTTGATACCGTGTTTTGAAATTTCTACCACTTTGCCCTATATAGATACTATTACACTCCGTACATTTTAACTTATAAACTCCAGACTTGTTAAATTTATGTGTTGGGTCTCTTGCATTGTCCAACATGTTTGATAATTTATTCTGCGATTTAAAAGTTATTATTACATTGTGTTTAGAGAGAACATTAGCTATTTTTTCGGATAAATGGCCACAGTAGGTAATTGTTGTTTAAGTAAATTTTGTGTTTTTTTTTAAATTTTTATAAGTGATTAATATGAACCCAGTGGCACCAAAACTATATGGTATTAAAAATCACAAACCAGGAAACCTCATTCAATCGGTCGTATCGTACATTAACAGTACAACCAGATTGCTATATTCAAGGACGTAACTAAATTCTCATCAGACAATAGCCTAAAAAATTCAACTGAATTAGTTGAAAAATTAAAAATGAAACTCCTCAAAATTCTGTCTCATTCGATGTAAAAACCATGTTTTCCAATATCCCGACCGATGCATGTCTACACCTCATCAAAAACCTTTTTGATAAATCCAAAATTAACCATATAATCAGCCATATTATCAGCCTACGAGATTTGCCTTTCATAAACGTATTTTCAATTTAGGGAAAAATTCTACTTACAAAACTCAGGCTTACCCATGGGCTCTCCACTTAGTCCTCTCTTAGCGGATATTTTTATGACACAGAAAAATTCTACGTTGGGCAAGAAACATATTAATTTTTGGTATAGATATGTTGTTGATGTTTTAGCAAGTTTTAACGATTCTGCCTGGTAGTTGAACAATTTTTTAAAGTATGATAATAACATACACCCGAAAATTCAATTTTCGTCAGACGTTACAAAGAGAGTCAGCCAATAAAATTAATTTCCTAGACCTTACAGTGTCACTTAAAAATAATCAATTTACTTTTAAAATTTTCCGAAAACCAACATTTCTTACGATTCATTACACCTACACAAACAAAAAATGGCAGCATACGACTCGACGATCCACAGAGCTTTTTCACTACCTCTGTCTGAGGCTGAACTGAATGAAGAGCTACACATATAATCGAGGACATTGGAGTTAAAAATAATTTTGGTAGAGAAATAATTAAAAAGTTAGTAAACAACATCCGGAAAAAATCACTTTTCAATTAATATATCCAAAAATTAAAAAATTGCAAAATTTACTTACACAACAATTACCAGCTGTGGCCATTTCCCTGAAAAAATAGCTAATGCATAATTGAATCTTCATAAATTAGTTTATTACTGTCATCTACCTGCCTAAGCCCTTATAGTACCTATATACCAATCCATCCAAAATTGTCTATATATCTAACATTTCTGTGCAATTCTAAATCACTCATTTTTGATTCACTGCTTGACAATGGCTTTGTAAGTCGAAACTGCAGTCACAATTTAAAAAAATACATAGTGGTAGAAAACATAGTAGTGTGTTTTATTTAGTTATTTGTGCAATTTTTTTTTTACCTTAAAGCTAATTGATACGGAAATTCCTCAATTTCCACTATTCTGCCCCCCACTATTCTGCTGAGGGAAGCTGCCGCACGATGTAAAAGGACTAGAAATATCACAAAAGTTTTTATTGACTTCATTAACATAACTGACACTAAATGATAACTACACCACTATAACAAAAATAAGTTGACCTAGAAAATCGCCTGATAAGTTTTGCACATTTACCAGGAACTGCAGTAAATGTATAACAATAGATAGTTTACTGAATATAATAGCTTTTTTATTAGTAATCAGTCAGTTTAGCTAGCGTCTATCCTGTCATTTCATTTTGGTTTTTATTTTACACCAATAACTACAAGTTACTTTGACAAAGACGTTAACATGCTGGACATTCACTGTTCATACAGAGTGTCTAGTGTATTTTTTTCTCACTTATTTAACGTCGATCTATTACTGCTATCGAGTATAGGGATTTTTTACTTGCTTAACATTTAACAGACAAGGGATCGGCCGCCTTACATACCATCCGAAGGATGGTATATCCGCTATGTAACTCCCGTCTAAAGTTACACACCTTCTACCTACGAGCTGATATACAAACCTGTTTGTTTATTTAAATTTAATTAGAAATAGACACTGTTTTCGGCGTAGATAGTACAAAAGTAAACAGAAGGTGGATGCGACAGAGATATTGTGCTCACTTTCCGTTTCATTGATACGGGTTTTGCAGTGTTGCCACTCTGCTATTTGAAAATAATAAAACAGGTTTACTTTTTCCTTTCTTAATCAGTTTTAACTTGAAAGGACTGACTGAAATTTACTATTTTACTCTATACTTGAAGTAATTTTTACCATTTTTTCACAAACATCACTAATAATTTGAAGTAAGCGGTCCCATCATTTTGAATTTAAATTACTTGCACAATCAATAACATCTTCTGGGTAAAAACTCCGAAGCATTAGTACTACTGCAAGACGCCCATATAATTTCTGTATTACTCTATTATTAGTTTATGTGACATGTAATTGTTGACGTTTCTTCTCATCCAATAATTAGGCTCTGACTGTTGCATGATGTGTAAATAAATAAATATTGACTTTCTCTCGAACTACACAACATGTGTTTTAATGATGGGAATAAACCTAACGTTATGTTTATGTTAGTATGCAACACATCAGTGCCGGGAAAGTAAACAAGATCAGTTCATCTTTTAAACGGAGTACCACAGGGGTCGGTATTGGGCCCTCTGCTATTTATTTTATTTATAAATGGACTTGACTTCATGTTAAGCAAAGCTTTCTTTTCTATGTATGCTGATGACCTTTCTACCATTAGTTCAGACCAAATAGGCAGTAAATTAAAAATCAAATGTAATAAATTAAGTATCAACATTTTTCAACCAACGCAACGCCATTTATACTTTATTGCAGAAAAACTCAGATAATTCAATTCCATAATCCCCAAAAAACATTGCGAATCTATTTCTCTAAATAATTTCTCAATTCATCTTTGACTAATTGTAATGAAAGCGTTAAATTTTTAGGGTAATATGTAGACGAATATTTAAACTGGAAATCGCACTGTGCACATCTGATTTCTAAGTTAATTTCAATCTCTTTTCTATTCAGAAATATTAAAATAATATTAATCAAGGACCAGCTACTAAACTTGCATTTTACCCAAGTAGACCCTAGATTAAGGTAGGGTGTCTCTTTCTGGGGATACTCCACTCTTTCACCGAATGTGTTTGATGCACAAAAACGTATATTAGAGTAGTATTATTATGAGAAGATGCTTGGGGCGGAGCCAACGTGCGCGAATATTTTTACCAGTGACAGTATCATCTGGGGTAGAAGGATGTATAATAATTGTAATCAAATTTTCGAGGTCGAGGAGCTGTGTAATGCAGTAGATTAAAACCTCGTCACACTCTGGTGTTTACGATGAAGACATTTTTTACTGAAAATAAGGTTATTTCATTTAATTTAATCAGAAACGGCGAACGCAACAAGTATATTGCAGCACAGACCCTGTGACTGCAGGTTGACAGTGCCACTGGATTCGAGGTCAAATATGACGCAAATCGCTCTCATTGGCTTAGATCAATGAATGCACACAAACTCGTTTCTGCGCATCATTTTTTGCAAGCATCTTCTCATAATAATACTACTCTACGTTGCATGGCAGGTATATCTAGTACTCACTCTTCTAAAGAATTTTTTGGAAAGTACAAAGTCTTAACGTTACCAGCTCTATTTATTTTTGAAATTTGTGTTTATGTTTTTAATAATAGAGAACTGTTTAACAAGAATAGGGAAATACATAATGTAAATAAATGAAGCCAAGAGGATTTTTGTATACCAATAATTTCCTAAATTATGCAGGACCTAATATGTGTAATAATTTATCCACAGGATACAAGTTAGCAAGGATTTTGTTCGAATTCAAATCAAATTTAAAAGTATTAATGCTTTCAAAATGCTTATATTTTGTGTATGATTTTTTTCTCTACTTAGTTTTTAAGGTACTGTGTTTAACCATTCCTATACAATGTAATGTCTTATGGAAACTAAATGTTTTATTGTTATTATTATTATTATAAAAATTTATTTAACCACTGTCAGTAATTAAAATAGTAACGGTTAATTTATTTTCAGTAATACTTAATTCACTATTTCATTCTTCCTACCCAGTTATGTGAATTCACATTAAAAATGTGCTTAAAAACTAGTCAAATTGAACACATTGACAACACTGTATGATTAGTAAATGGTGGTATAGCCTACAACTTAATAATGCATGGTCGAGAAACACATTTAAAGTGTCTGAAAAACAGGTAGCAACTTACATTCTAGGTAATATTTGCACATATACATCACGCAACCTGTATTAGCAGCGAGTTGTAGATCACTATTTTTACTATAGGTGAATATTAAAGAGCACCTAATTACAGTAATCGTAAAAAAATTTTTAATTTTTTTTTTGAGGTAGGCTTAGAATGTCATAAAATGTCGAGATTTTGAATTATAGCGAAAAAAATGTCTGCCGGTCTGTCGGTCGGTCGGTCCGTCTGTAACTTTTTTGTGCACATGTTTTCTTAGCAACGGTTTAGGATATTGACTTGAAAGTTGGTACAAATCTGTATCATGACGAGATCTGGACAATATTTTGCGCCGGTGAAGGGTTGGGAGTTAAATAGGGGTAAATCGGGGAAAATAAATGAAGCAAGCTGCTGAAAGTGCATAAACTTTGAATTTGATGTATCTACTAAAAGCCAAGGTCTCATATCTTTTGTAATATATATCAAACATATATATCAACCCCCTCCACTCCATTATTGGGTTGATATAATAAAATTGAAATATTCACTTGAAGATTTGCACACGTATGTATTATAACGACATCTGAAATTAGATTATATTTTGATATTCCGTTGTAGAAGGGTTGGGGCTTAAGTAGGGATAAATAAGGGAAATTAAGTAAAGCAAGTTGGTAAGAGTACAAAAACTTGGAATTTGGTGTATATGCTAGCAGCCAAGGCCTCAGATTTTTTTATAACATTATTTTCCTTACCACCACTCCACTCCATCAATAAAAGGGTTGAAAAAAATAAAATTGAGATATTCACTTGAAATTTCGTACACGTACGTATTATAACGACATTTGGATCTATATTTAAAGATGGATTCCCCTTGAGAAGGTGGGGGTAAGCAGGGGTAAAAAAAGCAAATAAGTAAAGCCAGCTGGTGAGAGTGCAGAAACTTGGGATTTGGTGCCGAGGCCTCAGATTTCTTTATATTTTTCAACTTCCCACTACCTCCACTCCATTTTTAAAGGGGTTGATAAAATAGAATTGAAATTTGGTACACATATGTAGTGTAATAATATCTGACTGAGATCATTACATTATGTTGTTAAAATTCTGTGACCAATCATTTCCACATACTAGAGTGCAAATATAGATGTACTCCATTTAGAAATTTGAATGTGAAATTTAGATAAGAAAGTAGTGATTCCTTAGGCAGCGGTTTCTTCCTATTATCTTCCATTTCATTCAACAGATGCAAAAATGCTTCAGTTAAAAGGGTTGAAAACCCGAACCACAGAGTAGCTATTTATGGCAGTAGTGTGGAATCTACACATCAAGATACGCATATGAAGGTTCAGCTGCGCTTTGTAATTCATATGTTAATTACATTTTTCACAGAGGTAGAAAATATTTTTCTTTACAAAATTTTTAAGTATCAAAAAAATGTTATCCAAACATCTTAAACATCTTGATTTGTTCAAGCCATTGCTTTAACTAAGGTACCTAATGAAAGATTATTTTTATTTTTTGTACTGCCGGCATCAAAGTTTCAACAATTTTTTATTATGAAGATATTATCGACATGTCCCCAATATTACTTTTATTATACATTTTGAACTCCACGGAGAGTGTTTTGCTGTCATGTTTCCAGAATTTTCACCAATT
Source organism: Stenurella melanura (assembly GCA_963583905.1). Classification (NCBI taxonomy): domain Eukaryota; kingdom Metazoa; phylum Arthropoda; class Insecta; order Coleoptera; family Cerambycidae; genus Stenurella; species Stenurella melanura. The sequence goes on along the minus strand of OY757315.1, from coordinate 42,929,681 downwards.
CCAAAGGATAATTATTTTTAGAAAAGGGAAAAACAATGCTTTTAGATGTTTCAAATAAAAACTGTATTTTTATACACTCTACATATGTTTCGGCTTGTTAGGCCTTTCTCAAGAGCATTACAGATGAATACTAAAGCTATGAGGGTGGTTGTTCTAAAAATAAATGCAGTAATACCCAAACATGTGGAAATTACGGGGATTTCAGGTAATAAAACTAAGGATCTACCTACTCGGAATAATTCAATGGGCTATTCTTAGAACCTTGTCTATTATAGGAGTGTTTATGAAATTTAATTGGTCATTGGTGGTACAAGTATTGCTTTTAAGGGATTTTTTAATTTCTAATTGTTCAAGGAGGTTTAAGCGTTTTCCTTTTCTTTCTGAATGGATTAAATTAATATTCTCTGTATCAATAAAATGATTATTTTCAATGCAATGTGTTGACATTCCTGTGTTTTTGGTGTTATTTAAAATGGATTGTTTATGTTCTTTTACCCGATTAGCTATACTTCTACCACTTTGGCCAATATATACCGCGTTACAGTCCTTACATTTAATTTCATAAACCCCCGATTTGTTGACTTTACTTATTTTTTCTTTGTTGTTGGCTCTTGAGAAAGGCCTAACAAGCCGAAACATATGTAGAGTGTATAAAAATACAGTTTTTATTTGAAACATCTAAAAGCATTGTTTTTCCCTTTTCTAAAAATAATTATTCTAAAGATGTTTCACAAGGAACCTACCACATACTCAATCCAGTGTATTAAAAATGCTAGCAAAGCAAAATTAGTGGTGTTTTATCAAAGGTGTTTATTAAAGCTAAAGAAGTGCTCGAATCACATCTGGTTTATCAAACAGTGTCTAGTGAATGAAGTGATACCTAACCATATGAAAATTCAGTGCAACCATAAGTCTTACATATCACATCAGGCTGTTAATACAGCATACAAAACTTGGCTACAGTTGGAACAAAAATATTGGCATACGAGGAGAGACAACATAGGTCTTCATTTGAAACTAATACACACCGAGTTAATCCAGAAAGAAAGTTACTTTGTATTTCAATATTTGGACCGGCAAATAAGGGAATCTATTCAAGAAAAAATAAGACTACTACATCAAAGACAGGTAACTAAACTCAACAGTTTAATAAGAGCTAAGAACATTACAATAACCAGGACCACTCAACATTTTACATTTTATGCGAGAGTAAACAATTTAACGGATGTTAATTTTTCTGACCAAGAATTAAGCCTCCTACAAAAAGGTTTGAAGTATTCACCACAAAATGTAAACAAAAAAGAATTTGAACTTCTCGCTGTCAACACAGAGTTAGCTATTAGCTCAAGAGAGAACATTTCGGGGTTTGATATATACAGTTTAGCCAACGTATTCAACCAAATAAAATGTGACTCTAACAGGGGAGAAAGGAACTTATTGAAGAGCATAAAACAAAAATTGGAGGACAATAATTTGATACTCTGTAAAGCGGATAAAGGTAACACAATAACAATTTTAAATAAATTAGAATATCATGAAAAGTTAAAAGCAATTTTAAATTGCGATGACTTTGAAAAAGTTAACAAAAATCCTACCAATAAATATCAATCAGAAATTGTCTCTAATTTAAAAAAATGCACTACAATTTTCCAAAACAATGAATTGTATAGATTAAAAGTTATGAACCCCTTACCACCTTTACTCTACGGCCTCCCAAAAATTCACAAGGAGAATATACCTATACGACCAGTAGTATCGTATATTAATGCACCTTCTTATAAAGTTTGCAAAGAAATAAATTACATCCTGCCGAAGTTAACCAATTTCAAATCTATATATTCAATCAAAAACTCCTACGAATTTATTAAAAACACAGAAAATCTTATCTTACCGGACAACGCTAAATTAATCTCATTTGATGTTAAAAGTTTATTTACCTCTATCCCGCTTACGGAACTAAAATTAATTCTAAGTAATTTAATAGATAATTCACAGATTGATATAACAGAAAAAATAGAATTAAAAAATATATTAAGAATTTGCATTGAACAAAATTATTTTCAATTTGACGGTGAATTTTATAAACAAAAAGACGGCTTACCAATGGGTTCCCCTATTTCTCCGTTGTTAGCAGAGATATTTATGGCAAACTTTGAAAATGTAATTTTTAGTAGTAATAGCAACCTAAATGTACATGTTTTCTATTGGACTCGTTATGTTGATGATATTTTTTGCATATGGACCGGTACAGAACGGAATTTAAGTAGTTTCCTTAATTTTTTGAATTCATTTAATAGTAAAATACAGTTCACATTAGAGAAAGAAAAAAATGGCCAATTAAACTTTTTAGATATGAATATTAAAAAACATCGTAATCAATTAAAATTTAGTATTTATCGAAAACCCACTACAACAGACACAGTCATACATTATAATTCACAACAATCTTGGCAAATTAAGCTCTCTCCCTTTCATAGCCTAATACATAGACTCACAAATTTCCCCTTAGACGAATATGAGTTTAATAAAGAATTAAACATAATCAAACAGATTGCAATAAATAATGGATATAAGGCGTCACTAATAGAGAACATGGTTAAAAACAAACAGCGAAAATTACTTCAAAAGGAATTTTTTACTGTAACCAACAAAACAACAAATTACAATTTTATTAATTATATTCCTAGGTTTAGTGATAAAATAAGTAGAAAACTAAATAAGTTAGGCATCTCCACAATAAGTGTAAACAAAACAAACTTAGGAAGTATTTTAGTTAACAACAAAAAAAAAAAAAGTAAAGTCAACAAATCGGGGGTTTATGAAATTAAATGTAAGGACTGTAACGCGGTATATATTGGCCAAAGTGGTAGAAGTATAGCTAATCGGGTAAAAGAACATAAACAATCCATTTTAAATAACACCAAAAACACAGGAATGTCAACACATTGCATTGAAAATAATCATTTTATTGATACAGAGAATATTAATTTAATCCATTCAGAAAGAAAAGGAAAACGCTTAAACCTCCTTGAACAATTAGAAATTAAAAAATCCCTTAAAAGCAATACTTGTACCACCAATGACCAATTAAATTTCATAAACACTCCTATAATAGACAAGGTTCTAAGAATAGCCCATTGAATTATTCCGAGTAGGTAGATCCTTAGTTTTATTACCTGAAATCCCCGTAATTTCCACATGTTTGGGTATTACTGCATTTATTTTTAGAACAACCACCCTCATAGCTTTGGTATTCATCTGTAATGCTCTTGAGAAAGGCCTAACAAGCCGAAACATATGTAGAGTGTATAAAAATACAGTTTTTATTTGAAACATCTAAAAGCATTGTTTTTCCCTTTTCTAAAAATAATTATTCTAAAGATGTTTCACAAGGAACCTACCACATACTCAATCCAGTGAATTCCAAAGGATATTTTCAAAGCTCCTTGAACTATAAACTTATTTGTAACTTGTTCCAGTCAGTATAATGTAAAATAAAGATGACATTTTGTTACACAGTATTTATCTCATAGCTAAACATACAACTAGTATTTGTTGCATATGTTCTTGGGGAGAAATAATGGATATTGTTTTTTATGCATTCAAGAGGTTTTGAACATTCTATAAATATATTATATTTTGCAATGACTTTGTAGTAATGTAGTCAGGTAAGGTCAGGTAAGACAGTAACCAAGCACGAATCTTCCCTCTGAGTCCATATTTTAAAAGTATTTCACTATGCAAATCATAATTATCTAAGTTGAAGGTCTTGCTTTGATCTGAAAAGTCCAATGCATTTTTTATCATTATTTACATTGTCATCCAAATTCGTAATGAATTGTGAAAACTACAGAAACTGTGTCTTTGTCCTTGCTGAAACTATGCTGACAGTTACTCAAAACATACTTGGTTGAAAATAAAGCAATTTTATCAATAAACGTCTTTTCTCAGAACTATTGGCAATGTATATAGAAGTGAAATAGTTCAATATTTTGCATTAGTAATGTATCGTCTTTTTTATGAAAAGCAATAATTTTGGCTCATTTCGATATTCAACAAAAATGCTTTTTTCTGACGACTAATTAATAAGAAAAGCCAAAGTTTATGACTATGCTAAATAGTTAACACTTAAATCTAATAAATTAGGAGATAATGCATCAATTCAACACAAATTTGAGTTTTTTAATCCCATTATTCCATATGCTTCAGGTTTGGCATTTATTTTTAGTGGCAAGTCCGCAAAGAAGCCATTAAAGATATTAGCAATTAAGTTAGGTTTTTTTACCGATAAATTATCCGGTTTAACTTTTGGTTGTATCTTGTTTGTTTTCTCTTGAATTGTAGTTTCCAAACTTTTTATTCTTATTTAAAACATTTAAAGCAATTTTAATATTGCAGCTTGCTTGTTGCCCAACTGAACTTTTGCAGTTTTTTATATCTCCTAAAATAAATATTTTTTATCTGACTTGTTTCTCGTTTGAGTTATTATTTAAATTTACGAGAACAAATTATAACCCGTCGTGTTATTCAAAATTTATTATATTTATTGCTACTTATTTTATCTCTTCATTGGAACCCCAATTGAAACGGAACACTTTAAAGAATTTTAAAATAGTTCATAACCTTTGGCCACTATTTTCGGTTTAAATAATTTTGAAATATCTCGTAACAACAATCATTTAACACTCTGGTATACACAAAGTATTTTTCCTGTTATGTTAACGTCCTCGCGGAATTCAGCAATAGCTATTGTGTCACTCTACCAGGCCTCCCTGACATCAGCTCAACAACCATTCCTTGTGACATTTCCTTCTGCCGCAGCTGAAACTCGAACTCAGGAGAGATGAAAGCGACTAGATATGTTGTGCCACAAAACAGCGGTCTTCCCCAGTCTCGGTAACACACAAATCTTGGCCAGGATTCGAACCCGGGACCCCGTGTTCGTACGCCTAACATTGCCATTTAAAACCTTTTATATCATTTACCTATCGTACATTATATTTCTTACTACAAAGGTATTTTATTTTATTACATATATTTTATTTAAATTGAAAATATGTTATACATTGAAATACTCGACGAATGCCAAACATGTTGTGGGCCGGGGGTATGCCCGACATCAATATTTCTCGTTTAAAGTTATTTGCTAATTAACAAATTATGCCAATTGTTTAAATAATTATAAAGTATTGAAGATATCGGGCAAAAAAATGTGGTATGTTCTTTGGTATAAAAGGCATATATTTTGAAAAAAACAGTATCCTGACCTCATCAGTTTCGGAGTGATCAATTTGTTAATTAAGAAATTTATTTCGGCTATAACAAATGAATGGGTTGACAAAATGAGTTGTGTCTGGTGCCAAACGACGCGTACTGAAAATATATTTCGATTGAATTGAAAATTTTTTGAATCCGTCAAACAGTTTTCATTTTATTAAATAAAAACGAAAGAAATTTTGTTTAAATAATTATTTGACCATGAAGCTCGCGGTTTAGGAAATTTTTTCATAAGAAAATCTTGTTCACCGGAATTTTTCCTATAAGAATCTGTGGTTAACTCAAATAGTATAGAAAATGTTTGGGGAAAATCCCTGGCAGACTCGCCTATCAACCATGGTCTGCACACTGGGGATATGGATATCCCATTATAGTGTTTCCTAGGACATCCTTCTATAGGAGGTCAGTAGGTACCCTGAATTGGTTTCATTTTGACATTAACTGTGGACTGACATCGCGGTTAAAAAAGGATGTCCAGTTAAGAGACCCAAAGCTCCTTAAACTGTAACCTAATCTTTTTCTTCATATGTTCAAATAAGGCCATCAAATATCAGAAACAGTGCAAGCTTAAGGTGGCCATTCCCTAGAAAGAGACATCCGATAGGGAAATATTTATTATTTTGCCCATAACTTTTTTTTCTTATTACGTATATTTAAAAAAAACTATAAGAGTACCTAAGTAGTACCATAACAAGACTATTACCATGAAATTTCACTCAATAATTTCAGTGGTTTGCAAAATAGCTAGATTGAAAACTACGAAATAGGAAGATTAACATAATTTTTAAATTTACATCTAGCTATTTTACAAATCACTTAAATTATTGAGTGAAAATTCAGAGTAATAGTCTTGTTATGGTTCTACTTACGTACTATTATAGTTTTTTTAAATATACGTACTAAGAATAAAAAGTTATGGCCAAGAATAATAAATATTTCCCTATCGGATGTCTCTTTCTAGGGAATGGCCACCTTACAACAAGTTACCGCTGATATCAAATTTATTGATCTGCACCAAATACTACTAAAGTCTGTATCAGCGTTTATGGCGTGTGCGTACGGTCTAAGGTGATTTGAAGCGAGGAACGAACAATGCCGGATCAACCAGTCAAGACGCCTCGCAAGGCTATGTTGAGTGAGCACAAACGTTGGCCCATTATCGAGTGTAACCACATGAAAGAATGAAAGAGATGAACCTATAATTTTAGATGTTTTTTGAGTGGAAAGTCGTAGGTTTAGAGTAGCTTACCGCTTGATAGGTGTATGAGCGACAACAAATCATAAAAGCAAATCGTAGCTCGTAGATCGCCATAAAGGCTGAGACAGACCATATGTTAGTAGCTCTAGGAAATATTTTAAAACTGAAAAGTTTTTATTGTGATTTTACTATTTACTTCAGTTTTACTTAGTGTTTTTATTCTAGACTATAAAAAGTAAGTACAAACGGTATAAAAGCATAATATAACCTATTGCACTTCATATTATGCGAAACTGTCTGATTTGATTGAATATTTAATTAACTATTGAAGTCGTGCTCGAGTCTGGTAAAGTTTAATACAATTTCTTTAACCCTCAGAATTCCAAGGAAAGCTAAAAAGGGAAATTTCAGAGAAAACTTACAGTATTAGAAAGAAACTCTGACTCCCCTACTTTCAGTGATATAAAGAAACCTACAAAATTAAACTAATTTGGCTCAACAAATGAATGTTGAGCTCAGGTTGGAGAAAAATTGTTAAGCAGGTGTTAGTGTTGTGAAGTTTGACGATGAACCTGATGAACTGAATTTGAAAATGACGACGATGTAGTTCTTCTAACTCTTATGGTATTTTAACTCATTAGTAAGACCATCTGTTTCTTAAAAACATTTAATATTATTCTCACAAATTTATTTTTATGCACTTGTACAAATACACATTCAAATATTCGCATTGAACAAATTGTTATAGGCAAACATTTCGAATTTTAAAACAAATTTTGTTTTAAATTAATTTTAGAATAAATATTGACTTGGCACAATATAAAAAACTACATGTATAAAAAAAAATTGACAAACTTGCCCTATTAATAACAACTATGTACAGTGATATTTTTTTATTATTTTTGCGATAATATGGCTATTAATGAGTAGTTATTTGTAGGTCAACTATTGTTACGTTTCGATAAAGTATACAGGAGTAGGGGAATAAATAATTAGTGGTATATTATCTCTATATGTGTATAATTAATGCTCAAAGTGCCGTACGATCTATTAATTAAGGTTCGTATAGATGAGCAAGAGAATATTGTAAAAGTAGAATTTAATAGAATAGTGCGAAATTTATTAATCAATAAAATTCTCTTAACAATTTAGTATACGTAAAATTTCCAACATTCGTGTCCGTAGCCTATCATTTATCCACGGCAGGTATCGCTGACACAGTGGGGGAAGCCGGAAAACTTAAAGTAACATGTAATTACAAAAATCTTTCCTCCTTACGTCACTGAATGGAATAAAATATATATTAAAAGTAAAACTTCCAATAAGAATTATAAAACTTAGTTGCTAATAAAGGATGTCGAATACTAAAATAAAATTTTTATTTGCTTGAGAAATGTAACCAAATAAAAAAAGGAGCCCTCAGATAATAATTAACACGATATCGAACGAACGCCATTTACAGTATGAAAATGTTATGATTTCAAAATTTAAGATTATATAATATTTCATCTGAGTTAGAAAGTATCGCCTCCTCTTGGGAAACATGTATCGTAAGAGCAGTACCAAAAAGAGGCATACGAATAACTTCTAATATCAATAATGCTATTATTAATACCATTAAAAGTCGCAGAAGCAGCACTATATGCACAATTCGCGACTTATGTAGCGTAAAATAACATTTTCCCACATCCAACCTTTGACATAAACACAGTAAGTACCTACTATTGCTGCATTTAAAACAGTCGTAGGTGACGATTTTAGCGCTACAGATTAATAAAAACATACGTCCTTAATGCTATTATATATTATATGTTCCGGTTCCATCAGCCTTGACGTCTTGATCGGTGAATTAAAATATTTTGAACTTTCCAATATTCTTCTGGCCTGGATGGAATCATACCTAATAAATCGTCTCAAACTTATTTGCTTAAACAGTCGAGTTGTTCAAATATATCACAGGCAAGAGACCTAATATCCAGGGTACCCCAAGACTCAGTCCTAGGGCCGCTTCTTTTCAGTATATTTACAACTGATCTCCAAAAAGTAGCTATTTACTGTAGTATTCAACTTTATGCGGACGATATCCAGATATATAGGCTATTGACTATGTCGAAAAAAACGGGTAAAATTCGTTAAAGGTATTTTATTGTTTCATATATTCAGTTGTATCCAAACAATGATAAATCCAAAAGTGCTATTAAATTTAGGCTTGGATTTTTGAGAACGGAGTAAATTAGTCCACTTTTAAACAATTTTAAACTGTAACTCAAAAACTATGCATTTTTAGTATATACACATAATAGATGCTTTGTTGAGAATCAAGTTTAATATTGAAGTGGAACTTTGTAAAGTTTAAAAAAAAATTGCAACGAAATAAGTCAAAATGAGAAATAGTTTTAAAAATTTTATTATAAGTAAAAACATGTATTTCCCTTTTAATCAAAGTTAGATATCAAGACAAACTAGTATGCCAATTGAATCACTAGTATACGATTCATTTTAACCAGGAATTTCTTCAAAATGGAGAAGTGTAAAAAAATTTTTAAATTGTATTGGTATTCAATTTTTGTCGATTCTAAACAATCACTAAAATTTTAATAACTTAGGTTAAAACATTATGGAGATTATTTAATTTATATTTTTAAAATGTATCAGTTCTTATCGAGATTCTGCTCAGAGGAAAGTTGAACTGATCATTTTCGAAAATCACTAATTCTTTTTATGTAAACGTCTGTAGGATAAGAAGGAGTACCGTTTTTATATATGGTAATTCTTTCAGCTTTCTCCGTTCTTATTTATAAAGACGTATCACCATTTCTGTTCAGTTATTTTTGAATATAAGACGAAAATTCTTTTTCAAACACCAACTTCTAACCAAATAAGCAGATATTTCGAAAAAACATATTAGAAAATATCAGCAGTAAATTAATTACAGCGCTTGGAATAAGTAAATAAAGATAGAAGAAATGTACTCCGTAGGAAGAGTGAGACGTGTAGGGGGCATGCTTACAACTACTAATAAAGATGGAACTTAAAACGGCTTTGTATGCGTTTTTATTTGGAAATATGAAATACAGTAAACATGACATTGCTATTGTTCTTCTATACCTCTTTGCTATAGAACGAAATTGAAGAAAATTATGAAAGGCCTGAATAAATATATTTAAATGCTATGAAATAGTGCAAAATAGTACATGTACATGAGTAGTTTTTATATAACTTGGATCTTTTCGAGTAAACAATTCGTAAACTTCAGTATTTTTCGAATTTCGGAATTTCTTACTCAAAAAAAAATAAAGCTACATAAAAATGTTCCGAGAACAAGAAAGTCTTAGAATTAATTATAGAATATGTTCAAATTTTTTAGCGATTTCTCCCTCTTGTTCCGATTTTCAAAAAAATCGGAAAATCAAAAATCCAAAAAATGTATCCAAAAAATTTTTTATTCATTGGAAATTTTTATATAACTTGGTTCTTTTCGAGTAAATAGATGAATTCCTAAATTTGAAATCAACTGAAGTTTACCAATTTTTTACAAGAAAAAAGTCCAAGATATATAAACATTCCGTAAAAAAAAATGTCATAAAACTTATCATAGAACATGTCTAAATTTTTTCAGAATTTTCTGTCAACTATTTCTGCTTTACGTCCCTTTGCCCCTCCACCCCTACAACCCAATTGCCCTGCCAATGGACAGACGAACGGAAGCGGACGTTGAGATGGTGTCTTGAGAAGTACTCCTACCAATTTTAAAGCTTAAATTAGAATTAAAAAGAATTATAATAAATCTTATTAAAGCTAATGAACTAAGAATCAACCTGAACATATTTTAACGTACTCACCAACTGACATATTTTGATGTAGTGTGTGTCGAAAATTTTAAATATATAAGTTTTAATATATTAACTAAAGTTGTGTACATATTTTTTCAATTAACGTATATCTTATATTTTTAACTTATATGTTTATATGCAAACATGTATTTTTCAAGCTGCTAGGTTAATGATTTAAATATCAGTTCTTTCTGTACCTAATGTGTGTATATGTGAGAAGTTGATTGAATTCGGAAATATTCATTAGCCACAGAAGATCTATATTGATTTAAACAAAATATCGATATTGCAGCTTTGTGCAAGAATGCTACTATGGCAATATTTTCCTTAATTTTATGTAGTTAAAAGGGATACTATGTTAGTGGGAAAGTACTCATCTTTAGGTCTTTAAACAAGTTTCAAATTATTTTCTGGTTTGTGAATGACTGGCACAGGAAAAGAAAATATGGTTCAAATCACCCAGTGGGGTTGACACATGAACAATATGAACAATTTGAGTCTAGTAATTGTTAAGGAATATTGTTTATTAGATGTAAATTTTGATATATGAGGAATAGATGTGGGGAGGTTATGATGTATTAGAAAGTAGGGGTTCTTAGTGGACTTAACATTTTCTAACCATATTTCTTTCCAATTTTTCTAGTCTACCTTTCGTGTTTTGTTTGTACTTCTAAGACACAATAAATATACTCTATTCTATTTCTAGTCTATTGTATTCCATTATATAAAGATGATGGTTTGTATTAAGCTGACATTTTGTAAACCAATAATAAATATAGAAGATAAGTAAACATAGGATTCTAAAGCTCACGACATTACTGCCTATATTGTCTTCATTTTTTCTACGATAAGATATGCCTTTCATTATCTGCAAACTTTCTTTGCGTAGAATCTATTCCTGTACAAGCAGTAAATATTTTTCATTATTAACATCGCTTTTACAAAAATAACTGGCAAAAATTGTTCCCCATCGAGTGACATATTGTATAGACCCTTCAATCAGATATCAATAGTAAAAAGAAGGATAAAAAGACAGTTAAATTTAAAAGCTATATTAGAATAAATACAAAATAAAAAATATACTAATAGACTCTTACATAGTATTAAATGTAACAACAACAACAGTAAATATATAAATATATTAAAATTATAAGAAACTAATGCCAGTCAAGAATCACATGACATAGGATTAAATAAACTGTGGCCACAGTTAAACTGGACATCATTATTGGCAGGCCAACCCTAAAAATAAAATGCATTTTTAACAAATGTAGACTAACTCTATGTGAGCAGAAAACTTGTGATAAAAATTAAGATTTTCCTCACAAAAATTTCTAGAGGAGTTTTATGTGATGTTATGCTGCCTCTGAATTTAGTTTCCACCAGTAACAAAACACTTGAACACTACACATGAATACTGACACTGGACGCGCGGTTTGTCAACTTTGTGAGCATATTTGGGAGATGATTAAAGAGCGGGGAGTGTCAGTATTCCTGTGCAGTGTCCAAATGTTTTCGTGTTAGTGAAAGCTTCTTCAGAGGCTCACTGGATTTTTTTATAGTCAGACAATCATGAAAAAAAAAATATTTATTAACTTTCTTAGGCAACCATACTATAAACAGGAAAATTATTTTAAACCATAAGGTTTTAAATTGTTAACTTCAAAATCCATACGGCACCATGTTCTTTTCCCATTACATTTATCAATTTTAACTATTTTGGAATACAACGCTAGTATTGACAAATTTTATACATTTTATTATAAATATGAGTAGCTAAACATTTTTCAAAAGTTTTGGCTAACTCTATCCATTGACATTATTTACTCTAGATTGTTTAAAGCTTTCGTTATGTAATACCAACAATATAATACCCCAACGTAATACATCATGTCAACATAATGTCCCACATTAACCAACACATATAACGTCTCCAGATTGTACTACACATATATCACAAGGTTGAGACTGAGTCAAGGATCCTTTCCTGGTTACTTATACCAAATAGGACTGAGAAACAGCCCATTATGTACCTGTAATCCTAATTAAATACACTGGAGGTTTAATTCATTTATATTTTAGTCAAACATATTCTTTATATAATTTGGCAAATAGCAGAAAAGTAATCTATGAAAAATAAAAAATATAAATTTCCTATCTTTGTATCCTTTTGATAACCTACATCTGGTTATTAGTCCACCTGAATAAGAAAGAAAAATCCCGGTTTTCATAACTTCAAGTTTACAGCACTTTTTTAACGGAATATTTTAGGTTTTTTGGAAAGGATTAAAGAGTTGATTACCCGGACATGCAAAATTGACCGCCAGTCATATACACTTTAGACAGGGTGCCCCGGAATTGAGTTCTCGGACGAGAACCTTTGATTACTGAGTTCATATTGGACCCATATAACCCAACTTACCTTAGTCAAAAATTGCATCCTTGACTCCTGAGGAATACATTCTCTTAAAGTGAGACAGAAAAAAAATTGTCCAATAATTTCCGTTATATTGAAAATACAATTTTCAAATTTTTATGGAACCTGTATGTAAGCTTGATAACAACTAAATATCTTTCTTTCTCAAAAGCGACAGGTTTCCTGTTTTTACAAGCACTTATGACCTAGAGAAAAAAAATGATAATTCTTGATTATTCGATGATGTTACACAAAATTTTAAAGGTATTAATTTTTGATACTGAAACGGGTGGACGTCATGTGGAGCATTTGTTGTTAATGTATTCTTTAGAATAAATTGTACTTTTGTCTTATGACAACATTTTATTCTAGACTTGTAAATAAATGTTACATGCAAATTGAGGAAAAACGATAATTCCTTGCATTTTGACTAATATTACAAAAAAATTAAGAGTACCATTTTCCAGCTCTTTTAATGCTCTGCTAAAAGATTCAAGTATTCCGTAATTTTACAAGGCGATTTAAAAAATGTAGCCAATCAAATATTAATAATTTCGAGAAAAAAATGAGAAACAAGAGATATTTGATTGTTGTCAAGTTTTCATAGAGTACTTATAAATATATAGCTCCCATCAAAATTTGAAAATATTATCTTCAATATAACGGTACCTATTGGAAAAAATGTTTTTCTCTGTCTAACTTTAAGAGGATGTACTTCCTCAGGGATCCATTTTTAGGCTAAGGGAAGTTGGGTCATACGGGTGCTATATAAGTATTTCAAGACTGCGGAAGGTACCAGGGCAAATGAAATTTTTCATATCATACCCTCATAGAAGATTTAATTTTGAACACTTTTCTTCTTTTCCGCTTTTCGATTTGACGTTAATGTTAATGGAGGATTTTCGTTAAAAACGCTGAAACTCGTCTATACAGGATGTTTCATGTGGTTATTAAGGGGTGATTCTATATAAAAAAAAAATGAAATAAAGTTCATATAAACATAAATCCCTTCTAATTGCGCTGCAGGCCTCTGAATTGGGCATCCAAAATTGACATTTTATTTAATCTCAAGAACCCTTTGAGCTACAGTGATTAGTTTTTGCACGTGATTCGATATCAATAAAGGTCATTATCTGATGTTATCCACCAAGGATTAGTTCAATCAGTGGTGCACAAAATTGGAAAGGGAGATTTACTTCTCCCCCCCCCCAAATTTTTAAATGTGACTTTTCTGTGATTGTCTTGTTATTGAACCCAGTAAAACGATCCCCTTGAAAAATACTCAATTTACTAAGAAATTAAATTCAGACCAAGAAATCCCATAAAAAAAATCAGCTCTGAAACATTAAGAAGATTTATAACCACCTTTGGCATCATCTTTCATCGAAATCTGCGTAAAAAATTATTTCACTAAAAATGACCAAAAAATTGACTTGTTTTCATTTCGAGGACGACGGTGCGTCGTTCGAATTTTCAAAACTACTCAAAAAATTGACGCCCGACAAACTTTTCGAAAGTACCACGAATCTCATTTTTCGAAAGTACCAAGAATTTGGTTTTTTGAAAGTACCACGAGAGAATTGCACAGGGCGGAAACCCGCTCTCCGTCTGACAAATTTTTCGAAAGAGCAACGAATTTAATTTTTCGAAAGTACCACGAATTTGGCGAAATCCTCTCAGGATGTAGCGAGTGGCTATTTTAAACGTCAAAATTTGGGAAAAAATCAATGGGACGGTTTTTCCAATAAAAACTAAAATCCTCATTTAATCCTCAAAGTGGGAGAGCATAATCCTTGTTCTAATCACAAGAACGTACATAAAATTAGTCAAAAGATTCAAAGTTGGAGTAGTCGCTCGAAGGCGAGTCGACGGGAAAAAAGTATATTTGGATTCGATGACGTTAGTATGTTTATGCAAGCAGGAAAACCATCGAACTCATATAAATAGTTTCTTTAAGCATCCTGTCAAGGATTTCAAGCGTTTCCATAATTTGAGAGCAAAATTAAAAGTGAATAATTTTTAAAAATTACGCATACATTTTACAATCATAGCTAACTGGGAGTCTGAATCTTTTTGTACAGTCGATTGTCATAGTTCTCTCGACGCTGAGTTACCATCCTACTGGAGGTAACGGCTTGCCGAATGATGGTGCGCTCTGATGTTTGCCTTATGTACATTAGTTAAGTGTTGAATATTTATATTTTTTACATTTTACGAAGTATTTCAATAAATTTTCAATATATTTTGAATTCGATTTCTTATTGATCCACTAGTTATAAGATTGGCGACCGACGTGCGATTCTGCGGCCTGAGTCGGATAACTACTTACTACGGGTCACCTTTGATCCCGCCGCGTTGTTGTATCTATCCGAATACTCATAGAATTCATCGACGGTCTTACTTATTAAGAAGTGTTTCTCAGAAAGTGCCAATTATAAGATATATTCATTAGAAGTGCACTGCTCGACATAAGATTCGACGGAGAGAGCAGACTGTAGCAAGCACAGTAAGTATAATTTTGTCTATTTTCGTCTTAGGGAGTCTGAGGGGTAACTTGAATCACCCTTGTGAGTAGAATTGATAAGTATTGTAGCGGCGACACGGCTCCAGCCTAAATTATATGAAATCCTTGTTGTGTCTATCATACCCTACGATATTAGGTACATCTACAGTCTAATCGAAATATGATTCCTTTGGTTATGAATGTACAAAAAAGGTTATCTTGTTGTAACGCCACGCGCCGTGGGGCCAAACGGTTTCGATAAATTTTAACCTAAAAGAATTTTTCCAGTCTAGCAGTTCGTGTGGAAATGAATGGCGCCCATTTTAACATGTAATTTAATTCGTTAATGTTTTAAATCCGTTGTGTTCTTTAATTCAGTAGTAAGTTCTTATTTTTTCTTAGTTTATTCAAGATGTAATCCAATTTCCCTAATTTTGGGTGCCCCCTTCAGTGGCCCGCAGCGCCCTTATGGGATTTTCGAACCCATGTTATATAAACTTTTTTCATATTTTTTATGTAGAATCACCACTAGAAATTAATGACCACATACCTGAAACACCCTGTATATATTGCTTTTGGTCACTTTCGTGTGTCCGGGTAATTGGCCCTTAAATCCTTACCAAGAAACCTAAAACATTCCGTTAGACAAGTGCTGTAATTTTAATGCTCTTCGGAGAAACCCTAATTCAGGTGGTTTATATGCTAGAAATTAGAAAGTTCTAAAATTAATACACCTATTTCTTTTTTGATAATTTTCAGTTTACCACTAGTGTTCACATAGCCCCTTACGACTATGAAGAGCAAGATCAAAATAACATTAACGAAATTTAATTTCAGTCTCGCAGTGGAAACGCCTTCAAACGACGCAGAATGAACTTCTACGACTTTTTACCAACGCCAACAGATATACGCCGATTGCTGATTTACATAGACAAACGATACCGTAATGATAAGAGATTTCATTGACGAGTCATCTCAAAAAATTTTTACTACAAAAATTCAGCAATCGACAATCACAGCCGACATAACCGACGTACGCCACGGCGACAGCACTAGACATACTCATAGACTTCTTCACCAGAGACTACCCGTCTACTTGTAGGTGACATTAGAGACAAACAGACAACTGACGCGACGGACAATTCCATTCTCCCTCCGTTCCGCCCCGGAACACCCGCCGACATAAACAGTACCTTATACGGATTGATAGAAACACAGAAGAGTTTACACAACCCGCAAACCTATAATTTTATTCGATGACTCATTATCTGCAGCAGGTTTTTCGTTCTTTCCCTGTGTGTTTATAATACAACTTCTCAAATTATTCAGCAAATAATTGGTATATCAGAAATTATTTCAATTTTCTTATGAAAAACGTAGCAAGGTTAACGCATATACTATTGGGAATGTGCATTAGTATCAGCTCTATCATGAACGTATCTTCAGGTCCCCTGGTCCAAGATCGACCCAACATATTATATGTACAAATATATGCCTGAAATAAGACTGTACAATGAAATACATAAGTTCCTAGAATAAGATACGTATTGTCAAAACATAGATAAATAAAAAATAAAAATGTTAAAATGGAATGGTGTCCGCCGCGCATCGGCCGGGACTTGAGGCAAGTGGAAGCGTACGCAAGACCTTGAGGCCAGGTTGAAGTTCCTTCTCGTTTCCTCTCTATCTCTCTTTTTACTGCGACCGCCATCGGACATACTGCACTGTGTACACTACACCCCTATGAAGTAATAATTATACCCTACTCAACAACCTAGACAATCATCATCTAGCGATTAGTGGATGAGGGTAAGTTTCCGTCCATTATACGGGTTGAGGAGAGTTAGAGATGAAGGTGGATATTTTTATCGTGATCAGCGCCTGCGAAAATGGGGGAGGGCGTACTGTTGATCCAAAGTGTAATTAATAAATTTTTACATTTGAAGCAACCCCCGAGGTCGCTACCTCCTTCATTTCCATGAAAACTGAGGGGATATACAAAGGAATAACGATCATGTGCCGAAGAACGTGTAAATCTTGGATAACATGCTTTCTGGTTAGTGAGGGTTGGTTTCTGCTCGTTTGGGGCATGAGGAGAGGTTGGAGCTAAAAGCGAATATTTTTCTTGTGATCAGCGGCTCCGAAAACGGGGGGATACGCGTTTGAACCGAATCATTTGAAAAGAATGATTTTCCTCCCCTGGGGGGAGTTTAGTCGATACCCTAGGCCTGCCGTCTGGATTCCACTTACTCTGTAACCCCCTTCCATGTTATTTCAAGTATTACCCGTCGATAAATCACTCCCCGGACTCGTTTATATATGAAAACATATAGGAATCCATAAAAGGGGCGGTTCTTGGGCGTTGCAGGGGTTTGCGGCGGTCAAAAACTTCTCCCACCATTTGCATCGTGTTCAGCACTCTCTAAAAAGGCGAGGGGAGATAATCTCATCTTTGCACGACATATTTATACTCTTTCTGTCTTCATTACATAGACTAATATATAAAGAAATGTTGAGTGTTCCATTTAAAGAATTCAAATAGAGCTTGCCACCACTATGTGAAATACCCTGTAGATTTAAAAATAATTTTATACCATGCCTCTCTTATTCTTCCACAAATTCTATCTGAAACATTTTTTGAAATTCCAAGCGGTTGAGAAGATTTTAACCGTCAAGTTACCAGTGGATCACCCTGAGTACTAAATTGTATTAGGTAAGTTTTTTATAATGACACTATTGTATTTTGTATTACAACAATTGATATATGAGTTATCAAACTCAATCAAATGGGAAAAAGACGTACCTTGTACATTTTATTCAAAATTTTAGCAGCTAATCTTTTTTCAAACATTTTAGTTAACTCTGCGATCTGTTAATGTCATTTAATTTAGTTTGTTTAAAATTTTCATTACGATTCGTACTTTGTAAAAATCTATCACCTGCTTTTTTATTTGAAAGTACTATTCTTCTTTTGATTTTTCATACAAAAAAATTATTTTACTTTCAATGTTGTAGTAATTTTTTTTAAATAAACTTAATTTATTAAACTAACTAACATTTTATACAAGGCATACAAATTTTTTGTTGTAAAGAGTGCCCCAAGTTCGAACCATTAAATTTTCGTTATTATTGTTGTGATATTGTTGATATTTACTCCTTTGACCGATTTTCTCTAAAGCCTACGTTGCAATGATGGAGGCAATAACTCGTCTCAGTAGCAGCATCATTGTTTCTGTTTTGAGACAAAGCAACTATAACTCTGCAACTCTGAGTGATAATAGGTGGAGAGCCGGCTGTACAGATTTCCTATGAATAAGATACATGAAAAACATTGTGTGAGTGAGTAAGTAGAGTAGTATTATTATGAGAAGATGCTTGGGGCGGAGCCAACGTGGGCTAATATTTCTACCAGTGACAGCATCATCTGGGGTAGAATGATATACAGGGTGATTCACGTAGGTCATTCATTAGAAGTTTTTCAACTTACAGTTGGATTAGAAACTTGAAATTTGGTATGCAGCCATAATCGATCATGCCCGTTCTATCTAAAATATTTTCAGTCCTCCAACTATACAGGGTGTGCCAAAAATTGGTACCAACTTTCTTATTTTAAATGGAAACCTATATTTTTCTTTACATGGTTCGATTGGTCTTCTAATTCTGAGTTTAGAGGACCTAAGTTATGTTAACTTATCTATTACAATTTTTGACATATGTCCAATTTTTTTTAAAAAATTGCCGCTGTAGTAGTTTACAAACAAATTTGTATCTCGCAAACCTTTCAAAATTATGAAACCAAATTTGTGAAGCAGTTAGCTGGAAGTCCAGGCTAACTTCTGATGTCCCATCGGTGGTCCCATTTTGTACCATATGGGCGCAGTCGATTTTCAAATGTCGCAATCAGAAATTGTCAAAAAGTCAATTTTTTCAAATGGCACCTACTATTTTTTTTCACACCATTCGAAAGAAAATTGAATTTTAGGGTGAGTTACTTAAGCATTCCCTATACCTAACTTCACCTCATATCGAGTTATTCAATAAAAATCAAGAAATACCTTATCTTGCCGAGAGATTCCTTACTTCATCAAGTATGCCATGGAAACAAAAGACAGTTGTAATAATTTTTAAAGAAAAATATGGATTCTTATTTAATTACACACAACATCAACAAATTATTATTAACGAATAAGAACAATGTTGTCGAAATTCGGTCAGTGAAAATGGTGCACACATTGAGCATTTGTATTGAAATAATTATTTTGTTAATCTGTTTATTTGTTGTTATTTTGTTGTTATTATTTATTATTGCAATACGATTTTTGAATAAAAATTAAAATGAAATGATTGTTGTTGAGAAAAAAACTATATTTTTTTCAAAAAATGCCAATAACTCAAAAACGACTGTAGATAGACATACACAATGTTAATAAAACTGGCCCTAAAATTCAATTTTGCATTGATTTCTGGCGTCAGAAATGGTAGGCGCAAAGATGTGCTACGCAATCTGTTGAAAGTAGAATAATAGAATATTTGAACAAAAATATGGTGGTCACATTGAACATTTACGTCAGAATTTCGTCAACATTGTTCTTGTTCGTTAATAATAATTTGTTGGTGTTGTGTGTAATTAAATAAGAATCCATATTTTTCTTTAAAAATTATTACAACTGTCTTTTGTTTCCATGGCATACTTGATGAAGTAAGGAATCTCTCGGCAAGATAGGTATTTCTTGATTTTTATTGAATAACTCGATATGGGGTGAAGTTAGGTATAGGGAATGCTTAAGTAACTCACCCTAAAATTCAATTTTCTTTCGAATGATGTGAAAAAAAATAGTAGGTGCCATTTGAAAAAATTGACTTTTTGACAATTTTTGATTGCGACATTTGAAAATCGACTGCGCCCATATGGTACAAAATGGGACCACCGATGGGACATCAAAAGTTA
Source organism: Stenurella melanura (assembly GCA_963583905.1). Taxonomy (NCBI): domain Eukaryota; kingdom Metazoa; phylum Arthropoda; class Insecta; order Coleoptera; family Cerambycidae; genus Stenurella; species Stenurella melanura. The sequence continues at coordinate 42,909,506 of OY757315.1, read as the reverse complement.
GCCTGGACTTCCAGCTAACTGCTTCACAAATTTGGTTTCATAATTTTGAAAGGTTTGCGAGACACAAATTTGTTCGTAAACTACTACAGCGGCAATTTTTTTCAAAAAATTGGACATATGTCAAAAATTGTAATAGATAAGTTAATATAACTTAGGCTCTCTAAACTCAGAATTAGAAGACCAATCGAACCATGTAAAGAAAAATATAGGTTTCCATTTAAAATAAGAAAGTTGGTACCAATTTTTGGCACACCCTGTATAGTTGGAGGACTGAAAATATTTTAGATAGAACGGACATGATCGATTATGGCTGCATACCAAATTTCCAGTTTCTAATCCAACTGCAAGTTGAAAAACTTCTAATGAATGGCCTACGTGAATCACCCTGTATAATAATTGTAATCAAATTTTCGAGGTTGAGGAGCTGTGTAATCCAGTAGGTTAAAACCTCGTCACACTCTGGTGTTTACGATGAAGACATTCTTCACTGAAAATAAGGTTATATCACTTAATTCAATCAGAGGTTTAAACAGAGCATTTCTTTACATGTGAGTTTTTTAATTCGGAACAAAATATTGGATTGTTTATAATTTAGAAAATTTAAATGTGGTTTATTAACATTTGTAACATAAATGAGTGTCCTGGGTTAAAAGCTTACTACCTACCTAAATGATTCAAAATCTCTGCATCTGTATCAATACACACTTCGTTCAACACTAAACACTAAACTATCAACTAACGTTGTCAATAAAGAAAAATAAAATAAACACTTGGTACAAAAGCCAAAAAGAAATACAAAAAGAACAAACAAGTAACTTGTGTCTGTACGTAATCAAGAATTTGACAACTTGAACGGTAAGTCAATAAAATAAATCTTAACTATAAATACACAATGACGCGAAATTCAAAAATAACAAAAACAACGAACGGACGTGTGTACATAACGAAGCACCGACAGTAACTAAAATATTGCACAAGGGAGAGTTAGAGTATAGTTTTCTTCAGATCAGATCTAGATCTAAACCTACCTCAATATTCCAGCAGTTCTCAACAATTTTTATTGAAAATTTGCGAAATTTTTGTTTATTTTCTTTTTCTCCAAAACTATGAGCTTTAGACCCATGTTATATAAGGTTTTTTTGTTTGTCTTGTCATTCCCTACCATCAGTTTTTTTTTAATGACATGAAACTAATTACACCCTCTATATGATTTTTCATTATTTTTTTTTCGCCTCCCCTTGGCTTTGGATAAGCCATCAGCCAGTAGCTCTTGATTTGTAATAAACTGATGCACACGCAAACAAGATTAATCTATCCCAATTTTTAATCCTTTATTATTCCCTATGTACTACCCTAAAACAGAACTATATAACAATGTATATGCATACCACACATACTTGTAAATGCACACATACATACACCGAAGCGTACAAATCTATCCACCACCGGGATATGTACAGGACCACACGTCTCACGTCAAGGGGTCCATCTTGACGGCTTTATAAAGATATAGACAAAGGTAGGGAACCACGGTATGATAAGGTTTAAAAATAACACAGGGATAGTTAACACTGAGGATCTAACAAATCTAACCTAAAATTACTTTACTTATAAACTTGTATTTGTTGCTTTAAGGAAATTAAATAATGCTGTGAAAGCCATGAAATTTTCTGACGTCAGTATATTAATTCGAATTTTTCAAGAAATCATCGAAAAAAGTTGTCCTTATGGGGTTGTAGATAATGGATTTCTAAAACATTTTGACTAAAAACTAGAAGGCTTGTACTTTAATTTAAAAAAAAATCATCAATGTATTCGATGACTTAAAAAAACACACAAAAATAAACTTTAAATGAGGGCGCATCAGGCTTGCGAGCAAATTTAGCTTGACATCCCACTATAATCTCATTGTATACTTCAAAATCTACATCTTGACATACATTTTATTCGTGCATTCTATGACTTATGGAAACATAAATTATCGTGACCGGAAGTCGCGTCAAAATTCTACGACGAGGACAAAATTTGCTTATATGAAAAGTGGCTCCCCATAACTCTGTGGTAGTACTTACTCACTCACACAAACTTCTTCATGTACCTTACTCACAGGAAATCTCTACAGCTGGCTCTTCACCTATAATAGAGAAATCTATGGTCCGATTTCAGACGCACTGTATAAGGTAGGAGAATACAAAATAAAATAAAATAATTAAAACACAAGGGTCGATTTGTTCGGCCTTCAACCCACTAATGATGTTACAGGTGATAAATACTTTTATTAAAAACACTTGTAATACTTACTTCGAGAACTGCATGAAGGTAAACCTGTAACCATGTTGCTCGGCTACTCCTGCACAAACTATATTCGAGGACGATCCAAAGAGGGATCCGTTTCCTTAAACATAAATAAATTATAAATATAAGAACAAATAGTCCGGGAGCTAGCTGGATTGTTTGGAAACACATCGTTACAAGCATTTCTTATGAGTTGATCTATTCTATAGAACATAAATTACGACAAAATAGACTTAGTTACTTATCTCAGCCCGTATCCGGAATGTTCATCGCCAACAATTCATCGCCGCAACAACTCACTGCCAACAATTCACAGTCAACAATTCACCGTCGAGGTAATTCATCGCCTCAAGATAAACAAACATTATTTTGTTATACAGGATGATTCACGTAGACCATTCATTAGAAGTTTTTAAACTTGCAGTTGGATTACAGACTTGAAATTTGGTATGCAGCCATAATCGATCATGCCCGTTCTATCTAAAATATTTTCAGTCCTCCAACTATACAGGGTGTGCCAAAAATTGGTACCAACTTTCTTATTTTAAATGGAACCCTATATTTTTCTTTACATGGTTCGATTGGTCTTCTAATTCTGAGTTTAGAGAACCTAAGTTATGTTAACTTATCTATTACTATTTTTGACATATGTCCAATTATTTGAAAAAAATTGCCGCTGTGGTAGTTTACGAACAAATTTGTATCTCGCAAACCTTTCAAAATTATGAAACCAAATTTGTGAAGCTGTTAGCTGGAAGTCCAGGCTAACTTTTGATGTCCCATCGGTGGTCCCATTTTGTACCATATGGGCGCAGTCGATTTTCAAATGCCGCAATCAAAAATTGTCAAAAAGTCAGTTTTTTCAAATGGCACCTACTATTTTCTATTACACCACTCGAAAGAAAATTGAATTTTAGGGTGAGTTACTTAAGCATTCCCTATATCTAACTTCACCCCATATCCAGTTATTCAATAAAAATCAAGAAATACCTTATCTTGCCGAGAGATTCCTTACTTCATCAAGTATGCCATGGAAACAAAAGACAGTTGTAATAATTTTTAAAGAAAAATATGGATTCTTATTTAATTACACACAACACCAACAAATTATTATTAACGAACAAGAACAATGTTGACGAAATTCTGACGTAAATGTTCAATGTGACCACCATATTTTTGTTCAAATATTCTATTATTCTACTTTCAACAGATTGCGTAGCACATCTTTGCGCCTACCATTTCTGACGCCAGAAATCAATGCCAAATTGAATTTTAGGGCCACTTTTATTAACATTGTGTATGTCTATCAACAGTCGTTTTTGAGTTATTTGCATTTTTTGAAAAAAATATTGTTTTTTTTCTCAAGGGTAGTAGGCTTTGGAAACAATCATTTCATTTTAATTTTTATTCAAAAATCGTATGGCAGTAATAAATAATAACAACAAAATAACAACAAATAAACAGATTAACAAAATAATTATTTCAATACAAATGCTCAATGTGTGCACCGTTTTCACTGACAGAATTTCGTCAACATTGTTCTTGTTCGTTAATAATAATTTGTTGGTGTTGTGTGTAATTAAATAAGAATCCATATTTTTCTTTAAAAATTATTACAACTGTCTTTTGTTTCCATGGCATACTTGATGAAGTAAGGAATCTCTCGGCAAGATAAGGTATTTCTTGATTTTTATTGAATAACTCGATATGGGGTGAAGTTAGGTATAGGGAATGCTTAAGTAACTCAGCCTAAAATTCAATTTTCTTTCGAATGGCGTGAAAAAAAATAGTAGGTGCTATTTGAAAAAATTGACTTTTTGACAATTTTTGATTGCGACATTTGAAAATCGACTGCGCCCATATGGTACAAAATGGGACCACCAATGGGACATCAAAAGTTAGCCTGGACCTCCAGTTAACTGCTTCTCAAATTTGGTTTCATAATTTTGAAAGGTTTGCGAGATACAAATTTGTTCGTAAACTACTACAGCGGCAAAAACCCAGAATTAGAAGACCAATCGAACCATTCAAAGAAAAATATAGGTTTCCATTTAAAATAAGAAAGTTGGTACCAATTTTTGGCACACCCTGTATAGTAGGAGGACTGAGAATATTTTCGATAGAACTGGCATGATCGATTGTGGCTGCACACCAAATTTCAAGTTTCCAATCCAACTGCAAGTTGAAAAACTTCTAATGAATGGCCTACGTGAATCACCCTGTATATATTATTTTTATAATAAGTAATTTTAACAATTAAATTAGGTTGGGTTAAATTAGGTTAGGAGGTATGTTAGTGTTATAAATCACTGTTATTAAAACATTTTTTTATAAGTAATAAACAAAGTTATAATTTTTGTTGTTAAAATGTTATGAATATTTTGTGTTTTCTGGATGATATTTTTAACGATTAGGATTTGTAAAATCCATACAATTTAGGTATTGAGGCAATGAATTAACTTGGCTGTGAATTGTTGCGACGATGACTTGTCGATGATGAATTGCTGGCGGTGAATATTCCTAGATTCATCTCAGCTCTCGTTAGTTTCATCAAAATATAAAAAAACAAAGAAATTATGTGGTAGTAATACTAGTTTGTACTTAAAATAAACAAAGTAAAATCGCTAGACTCCACGCCAGCATGTCAGGAAGCGCAACCAGTCAAATTGGAGCAAAATCAGTTGATATTAATACGTGCCTCCGGGACCATGAAGCTTCTCGTGTGTTTTTTATGGGTAGAAGACATTAGTGGAACAAGAATACGATTTATTAATTCCTTTTTAAATTAAACCCTCATAAAACCCATTAGTAGGACCCCAAAATGACCTCATGAGGGCAAAAGTAGAGTGTCCCTTATCTTTAACGTGGGGATTTAACATAATTTAATTTAAAAAATAGTTATGATATCGTTATTCTTTGAACAAATGTGACATAAATAAAGGTGAACAGGTTACAAATTTACAGGAAAATGTAATTGTTTAAATAAATTATAACTGTTTAAACAATTTGACAAACATTAAAATATTGACACAATCTATAATTTAACTAATTAATAATAGTTTGTGCAAAGTAATCTCAAATAAGCAATAATAAACATCAAAAATTGTGGTACTCATGGGGTCGTTTTGAGGTATAAAAGGGTCTTACGTGGGTATAATTTGAAACAAAAATTATTGTTAATTCATATTCTGTACATTTACGAAAAATTTTCTTATACCCATAAGAAATATATGCGAAATTTTATGGTTTTGGAGACACCAATTTTGCTTAAATTCGGTATATCTACAAAACTTTATCTAAACTTCTTGGGATATCGTAAAAATCTGACGGATGGAAAAAATGTTTAACTTTATTTTTGAACCACCCTAGTGCACTGCACACCCTGCAAATTATTTTGTCTAGTGACTTTTTGTGTATAACATTAGTTGATTGGTAGGTTTTGTCCACAATGGGCTTTTCCCTCAATTTTTTTTTATTGTGTTATTGGAAAGAGCCTATCAAAATATTACTAAAAATGAATTTTTATTTTTTTTCTGAGCGCATAAAATACCACAAAAAAAATACAAATGTTCCGTAAATGAACAGCAGTTTGAAACGATAGCTTTCGGGCGCCAATGTGACGTCATCATAAACTGCACCAATCAGTATGAGATTAAACGGCCGTCAGAATTAGCTATGAAGGTGCATTCAAAAAGAACCTCACTTCTCTGCCTTGCTTTCCACAACCTGCAATTCTATTGGTGCCTGAAGTACATTTATGAGGAACTACCAATAGAATCTCATATTGCAAAGTGGTAACGCTTAATTGAGAACGTGCGTTTATGACGCCCATTGACAGTGCCAAGAAGTATCTGTCATAAATCACGAGAGTGCAGCCCAGCGTGTTTACTTCTTGTTTGGTGTTATAGTATTAATTTCTTTTAAAAATATGAGTAAATGTGAAGACAGATTTGTAAAAGGTCCACTAAAGAAAGAACAATATATACATACACATACGTTAAAATGATCTTCGCAACAGAAAAATCCAGGAGCAGTATAAACAATACCTGGAACTTTTGCAACTTTCCACCATAATTTTCGAATTTCCAAATTTGTTGGAACTCGCAAAAATAACTTCGTACTATTTTCACTATTATTTGGACACACTGGTACAAAACAAACCTTTTTAAGCGGCATTTTATAATTAGAAGAGAGCAAAATTAATTTTCGTATGGAACGTAAACAATAGAAAGTGAGGTTATCGAATAAAGTTTGAACATTTCAGTACAGCGTTGCCAAATGAAACTGGCATTACACCACATGTGAACCAAATGAACAAAAATAGAGAATATAAATCTGATATATAGATTTTAGAAACTCATACAGTCAAAAGTTGATACAATTTTTGCTTTTATTTAGTGCCAGAGAAACGAAGAATACGTTGTAACGAAAAAATGCGCTATTCAAAGTAGACAATTGATAACGGAAATACGATGTTCATGTAAAAAGACATACATCTGGCAATAGAGGATCCTCATTAAGAATACGACTTTTATTGGTCTAATCAGTGTGACGTCACGCATGGCGCCTTAAAACTTACGTTTCAAATTACCTGAAATAAAACTGATTTTGTAATGTAAATATTTGGTAGAACGTAAAAAATTGGAAGAAACTAAATTAAAATAAAATTATATTGCAGTTTATTATATGGCTTGATTATAGTGAAGTAGTAAAATTCAGTCATGCGGGAAAGGCCCATTGATTGGGTCGAAAATTACTAATCCTAGAAAGAACAATTTGAAATAAAAAAATCGCCTAAATCTGTATTTCTTCTCGAAATACTTTGGTATCTGCTTTGATACAAAAAGTTTCCCGTTTGCTATATTTACTCCTCACATTTTGTCGACCAGAAATAATTCGTACTTTCTACTTTTTTAAGATTTTACCGCCATGTTGACACATTTTGTCAACAAATGCGTAGTGATAAATCGTCACATATCTGAGAAGAATTCATTGTTTCGTCTTTGAAATAATTGTTTTTTTGATTTTTAATTGTTTATCTAAAAAAGCCGAGAGAAATAGTCCACAAAAACAGTGTAAATTATTTATAATTATTAAATACCTTTAAAATTGGGTCTATATTATGTAAAATTATCTGGCGAATCCATTTCTGGCTCTGGAGAGTCCTAATTGCTGATGACATTAAAATATTGCTGCGATGTACATACAAATGACTTCAGTCAATTGAAAGAAAATTCTGTTGCGGTTGCAGCTAAGAGATTAATAATTTAAGATGACTAAATGGTCAGCATGAAAAATTTCCACATAATAATTAGATTATTAGTGACTTAAAAAAAATAATAATCTCGTGCTATCTCGAAAACTATAAAAGCCATAAAGATCAAATTTTAGGCGAAGATTAAATGATGTATTGCGATTTCTATAACAATGTTGATTTAGTATTTTGGTTATTTATCATCCAAGAGAAAATAGTGAACGCGAGGGTGTTGAAATGTTATAGGGAGATATACTTTTCTGTTTATAGAAATGTTGTATCTATTGTATGAGACGTATTATAGTAAAAGGTCCAAATTTAATTTCAGTTAAGGAATTTTTACAATTGGATTATTGTAGCGACAAATATCGATTTATTTCAGAGAACCATAAAGGCGGCGCGGGTTGAATATGAGACACTTCCTTCAAAATCCGGCAACGTTCAAAACTATCTTATTAATTGATTTCATATACTATGTTCAGAAATATCAAAACCGTAATTCCAGGACGTATGAAGATTTGTATTTTCAGTACATAAGAAATATTATCCACCGTCACAGATATGCCAACTCATAATATTAGTTTGGAATAGATACGAACATGAATTAATAGATTATGAAAGGGCGTTTAATCAAATTGTCGCCGGAACTCGAGCTTGGAGATAAAATTAATATTCCTGAGTGGAAGTTATTTATGTCCAATTCTAAGAATAAGAAAAGTCTACAGAATTATATTGCCACGAAGTACGACATTACGTTAACAACAGCTGGAATGCTTATCAGTGAAACAGCAACTACTTTGTCGACTGTTGACTCTTCTGCAATTTTAAACAATGTCCTCAACAAGCGGGTGTCTGTCAATTTACGGTAACAGCTTCCTACTTTTTCAAATGCCTGTACAATCGTTCCAATTTTGAATGTAATTTAGATAATTCAGGACCACATTTATTTAGAAGCTGCAAAATGGATTTGACGACATTGCCACCCAATCAAGATGCCTTCATTCAGAATGTAAAGCGAAGTACCTAGACACTGTTTGTGTAGAAAACTGCTAGTGATACATCATCTAAACTAATGAACATTCACGAATATAATTCGAAGATAGAGCACAATATTTTCACTTCAATGATAATCACGAAACATCCAAAACCGGAACAAATAAATGTGACAACTTGGAAGTGTAGAAATAATAATAATAATTTGTGAAGGTGGATAATATTTCTTATGTACTGAAAATACAAGTCTTCATACGTCTTTCAATTATGGTTATGATATTTTTGAACATAGTATATGAAATTAATTAATACACAGTTTTGAATGTTGCTGGATTTGAAGGAAAAGACTCATATTCAACACGTGTTGTCTATAGTTCCCCGAAATAAATCGATATCGCTGCAATAATCCGAGTGTAAAAATTCTTTTACTGAAATTAAGGTTGGACTATTTACTACCATACCGCTCATTCATAACATATTTCTAGAAATAGTACCTACATGGTACATTTTCCCCTACAATATTTCAGCACTCTCGTGTTTTTTATTTTTTTATTGGATGACAAATAACCAAATGATTAATTCAATTCAGTTCTAACGGACTCATCAGGTATAAGCGCCATGTGACGTCACTTATCAATAAGCCTCGGCTGACGAGTATGTTTAAAAAATAAATATATTACCAAAAAATCTAGTAATTACTTTAACTCTTACAAATACTTATCACAGATAAGGTTATCTCTGTGATAAGTATTTGTAAAAGTTAACGTATTTACTAGTTTTTTTGGTATTACATTTATTTTTGAGTCTATTTTATAGAGCTTTTACAGTTCTGGGAAGTTGCATTTGCATCTAATTATATTGCGAATATATATGTTGTTATTGATTCAATGGAACATTTTTTTCCGGCGCTATTCGCATGTCATACATTCGCATGTAATGAATGACACAAAAAAATGGAAAACCGCTATTACATTAAATGACCCTATTTGAAAATTAACCACTCACTCACTATTTCATTCATTCATTGATATTATACTTGCCCATAATAACTTTCTTCTACCAAATAAAGTGATATCTAAAGTAGGTTTATGTTTTTGCCAAAAAATTTTGAAAATTATTATCAGTTTAACACACTGTATCGTATTAAATAATAGTATTATATAGTAACGAGTATTTGACTCCATCATGATATATTCATCTCTGGAGTGTACTAATATAGTATGTAACTTGTCTTACAAAGCTATAAAACGCTTGTATATTAATCGATTATAATTACAATTGTTATTATCTATGTATTACCGTCATTTTCCTTAAACAGTACCTATAATTAATGTTCTTGTTTTGTAAAACCTTCGTCACTTGGGTCGAATAAAAGTTATTTAATGTAACGTAACAGCAATTGTAAAGAGGTGTCAAAATAATGTAATTACCCTATTAATAATTAATCAGGTTGTAATTAATGTCATCTACCTAATCGAAACAAGTTATAACATAAATAGTCCAGTCAGCGGGGGTTTCACCTCTAACTTGAGTGATAGTGAATGGATTTTGATGAAACCTTATGCAATGTGTTTGTAATGACGTTAATAAAAAAAGTGAAGGAAAAGTAGAGTAGGAAACTTGCAGAATTGGGTCAAAAATTAAAAAAAAAACAATTTGTTTACCTTTTTTGGCCCAAAATAAGATGTTTTACTCTGGTGAATTTTTTCGAAAAATGCTTATATTTCGAGATATGGCCATTCGAAAATTCCTAATATAATGAGAAGCGGTTTATAAAGGAAGTTCTTATTAATAACCAATACCCTGGGGGTTTTGTCGATAAAACCTTCATAAATATTGAAAATAACAATCAGGTACGACAAAAACCTGAAAAACGTTACACAGCGTTAATTCCTTATGTATGCGGATTATCCGAAAAGTTGCGCCGCATCGGTGATAGATTTGATATTAGGACGGTATTTCAAACAAGCAACACTTTAAGATCTATTCTGACAAAGACGAAACCAACAAACCACGAGCAAAATTCAAAAAACTGCATTTATAGTATTCCGTGTGAGTGCAACAAACAATACGTGGGTGAGTCATCCAGACCTTTTAGTGTAAGATTGGGCGAACATCAAAATTATATAAGAAAAAATGAAATTCAGAGGTCCAAGATCTGCGAACACACTGGTTAATTGTGATATATTTTGTAGATTCCCGCTTAGAAAGAAAACATACATGTGGCAGGAAGTCCCAAAGAATTGAAGAAAGAAAAAAAAAAAAAAGGAAACGTAAGAGTTAAGAAAAAAATCTGAAAAAATTCAGAGGAATATATCATCGAAATACAAGACTTTTACTTCCCTCGCATACTGAAGGGAAGTATTGTATTCAAGAAAAAATCACCCTCCGAGATTTTTTCGGATTTTCGCGTTTCAGATCATGTAGATACGAAAACATAGGTTTCTCAATTCCGTCAGTCTGTTTGTCTGTCTGTTGGTGCGTTAACTAAAAAAACTACTTGACGGAGAACAGTCAAATCTTGGAGGTAGTTGACGCCACTGCCACCGAAGGAATGGTTAGACTTTCACTGGAAAATATACAGGGTGAACCGTCTAAAGGAAATAGATAATGGAAAAAACATGTTTTCGCTCAAATTTTAAATCTCCACGTATCGTGGCATTCTAAACCTACTTCAAAAAAAAATTTATTTCAAAATTTTAGATAGAAAAAATTTTTGAAATTTTGAAAATTTTTTATAAAATGGGTGACGGAAAAAATTCTTTCAGCTCAAATTTTAAATTTCCACGTTTCTTGAAATTCTAAACTTATTTCAAAAAAGAATTTTTGTTTCAAAATTTTAGATAGAAAAAACTTAAAATATTGAAAATTTTTATTGAAACTTTTTATAAAATGGGTAAAGGAAAAAACTGTCTTTGCTAAAATTTTAAATTCCTACGTTTCGTGACATTCTGAACCCATTTAAAAAAAAATGTTTTGAAAATTTGAAATAGAAAATAATTTTGAAATTTTGAAAATTTTTTATAAAATGGATGACGGAAAAAAAATTGTTTACTCAAATTTAAAATTTGCACGTTTCAAGACATTCTAAACATATTTAGAAAACGAAATTTGTTTTGAAAATTTTAAAAATACATATTTTTAAAAAAAAAAATTTTGTAACTTGCTAATTTTCCGAGTTACAGATTGTTTTTCACGGTGAATAATGTACTACATTTTTTGCAAATTTTCAATTAAAGAATACGTGAAAATTCAAAAAATTAGCGTGATTTATACCTATATATTGCTATAAAAAAATATGGAACCTAATATAGTTATACCAGTTTTAAAGATTCAATACAATTTTTAAATTGAAAATATGCAAGAAATGTAGTACATTGTTTATCGTGAGAAACTGCCTGTAACTTGAAAAATTAGCAAGTTACAAAAAAACTCCGCGAGACAAAAAATGTTTAGTAGGCCTCAATGTCTGAATATTTTCAAAATTTCAAATTACACGTTTTTAGAGCGCTACAATTTAAATGAAGGGGTAGTTTTCATGTTTTCTGGAAAAACTCGGTGAAAACACACTTTACAGAAAAGTTGCAAAAAAAGTCTTGTGATACATTCACCTGATTTATTTTTTATTTTTTTTTTCAACTTTTACATTTTCCTTCCCCCACTTTTAGGAACTTTTGAATGATCATATCTCGAAAAATAAGCATTTCCAAAAAAAAATCTGCAGAGTAAAAACATCTTATTTTGAGCCAAAAAAGGTAAACATACTGTTTTTTTTTTTCATATTTGACTCAATTCTACAAGTTACGGAACCCGTGATAAAAGAAGTGTTTGGTACCTCTAATCTTTTACTTCCCTCGCATACCGAAGGGAAGTATTGTATTCGAGAAAAAATCACCCTCCGAGATTTTTTCGGATTCTGACGTTTCAGAACACGTAGATTACGAAAATATACGTTTTTCAATTCCGTCAGTCTGTACAGTCTGTCTGTCTGTCTGTCTGTCGGTGCATTTACTAAAAAAGTACTTGACGGAGAGCAGTCAAATTTGGTAGGTAGTTGACGCTACTGTCAGCGAAGAAATGGTAGAAATTTCACTGGAAAATATACAGGGTGGACCGTCTAAACGGAATAAATAGTGAAAAAAAATGTTTTTTGCTCAAATTTAAAATTTCCACGTTTCATGACGCGCTAAACCTATTTCAGAAAAAAAAATTTTTTGAAAATTTTTTTCGCCAACATTTTTGAAAAAATATAAGATGAAAAATTTTTTTTTGCTCAAATTTAAAATTTCTACGTTTCACGACACGCTTAACCTATTTCAGGAAAAAAATTTGAAATTTTTTTTTTACCATTTTTGAAAATTTGTTTACCACTAAAATAGATAGAATTTTTTTTTATTTCTTCAAATTTAAAATTTCCACGTTTCATGATATTCCAAACCAATTTCGGAAAAAAAAATGTGCAACATTTTGTTACCAGTTTGAAAAAAATTTAACACTAGAATGCTCAAATTTAAAAGTTTCACGTTTCATGACATCCTAAACTTAGGTATTTCAGAAAAAAAATTTGCTGTTGGATGAGCAATCTGTATATTTTTTTGACCAAACCTTATCAAGTTTTCTTTGTAATAATAGCAATAACTATATTCCGATTATAATTTTCAATGTCAGTTCGTAATTATTAATTTTTTAGAGTGACTGCCATGCACAAATAACGAAGGAAGTTCTGTGTAAATACCTTTACCGATTTTTTTATAACTTTTCTATTACCGACATTACAAACACATTGTATAGGGTTTCATCAAAATTCATCAACTACCACTCAAGTTAGAGATTTTAGTGACTGGACTAGAAGACAACATAACTATAGTGGGCGCAAAGGTTGTCTGCTTCTCTGGTGGAATTTTTCAATAAATTTGTATATTAGGTTTAGTAGTTGTTCTTTGTACATGTTTTTTAGTTATTTTGATTTATACATTTGATGTACGTTCAAGGTGGAGCACCGCCAATTTCCGGACTTTAATTATTTTTTAGATTGAGAATATTTATGAATACATAAAAATATTCCCAGAAAGAAACTTCTGCGGGTTAATTAGTCAGAAAGAAAAATGTTTCCAAAGCGTATAGCAGAATAAGCATATGAAAACTGCACAGATGACGCCCAGTGGGATAAAAGCACAGCATAAAAAAAGACAGCAGAGAAACTCTCGCCAGAACCGTTGAATTTTCAAAACTAAAATCATTGACCTTGAAGACGCCATTTCGGTGTAAAAATCAGGGCTGGTTTCGAAATAATTTCATTTCACAAATATAATTCCGACAGGACCGTATTACACAATTAAAGTTAAACATAAATAAAGGTTGATGTAAAAAAATATATATTGCGAAAATGCGAAGATCGGCAAGAGATATGTCGCCATTCTACCAATAAATAATAATTTTAGATGGATTACAATATCTAAGTCTATAGGGGAAGATGAAATACCAGTAAAACTTCTGAAGCATGTTGCTGCAGAAATATCTAATCTTCTGAGTCATATAGTAAATTTATCGTTGCAAACTGGAATATTCCCAGAGAAGTTAAAGATTGCTAATGTAAAAGCTGTATATAAGAAAAAAGGGGATAAGAATGTTATTAACAATTATTGGCTTATTGCTTTACTCTCAAATATAAGCAAAATTTAAAAAAAAATAATATACTCAAGATTAATAAACTATCTAGAGAGTCAAAATGTATTAAGCAATACACAAAACGGTTTTAGGAAGAACAAATCCACAATTAGAGCATGTTATCAAGCTCTGTATGAAGTAGTTTATTCCCTGAACAACAAGGAACATACAATTGTCATCAGTTTAGATCTTTCAAAAGCATTTGATAGTGTAGACCATCGCATTTTAATTATGAAACTGGAGAAATACGGAATTAGAGGCATTGCTTTAAAACTATTAGTATCATATTTAAGTAATAGATTACAATGTGTAGTTGAAATAGACATTAAAGGAGAATTGCAAAAATCAGAAAAACTAAAAGTTAAAAGAGGTGTCCCGCAAGGATCAATCTTAGGACGGTTACCGTATATTTTATACAATAATGATTTAAGTATGGTACTTGATGAGTATGCAGTTCAATATGCTGATGACTGCACATTAGTTATCCACTCATCTGACTCTTTAGCTCATTAGCTCTAGAAGCAAAGGTTCTTTCATCATTACATGTTTTAGAAAAATATTAAGAAGGAAAAACAATATTTCACTTCTATAAATTTCAAATTAAATACAGATAAAACCCAAACTTTATTATTTACATGTAACTCATCTAATATTTAGAAAACGTTCGACAGCGGTGTTAGTACATTGACAAATATCCCAGCGATGACTTTCTTGGAATTTAAAATTGATGCTAGACTTGACTGGAAAGCCCATACTGATGACCTCGCAAGTAATCTAGCCAAGTATTATTATGCCCTGAAATTCATATCGCAAAATATTAGTGTTGAAGCAGCCCTTATAGCTTTTTATGCCTATGTCGAATCTAGGCTCAGATATGGTATTATCTTTTGGTGTGGAACAATTAAGTCATATGTATGGAATATTTGTACTACAAAAAAGATGCTTGAGAAATATATTCAACATTAAACATTAAATTTTAACAATAAATAATACAAGCTTGACTTTAAGCTTGTAAAACAAACCTTCAAAATGTATTAGGTACCTATACATTAAAAGTTAATTTTACGTATCTGTTAATATCAGTAGGGAACCTAAAAAATGACTTTTTGCAAAAATAACTTTTGTTTTGGCAATGGTTTGCAGCACAAACAAAACCCATGTTAAAACAAGAACAGAGAAATTAATGATCCTAGACAAACCGCACAAAGCACGTCTATATGAATGCACTAAACTGTATGCTTTACCGCCCTCACTGTTTACAAGGTTTTACACCTAAATGGCGTCATGCGCGTTCCCGCCTTTTAAGTTTGCCTGCTGTCTTTATTTTATGCTGTGATAAAACTGTATTGTTCCACCCGAACCAACTTATGGATCGTAAAATTAATGATTTTAAGATGTTTTATTAAGTATTTATTCATTATAAAATTCTTTATCAATCTCTCTAGCTGTATTTTGGACTTTGGTTCCCAATTTTTTATAATTGTTATCTAAATCGGATTTTTAGTAAAGAATATGGGTTTTTCCAATGAAAATCTATGTCAAGGTCACAAATTTAAAATTATTTTCGATTTCATAATTTAAAATTTTCATTTTACAAACAAGCAAATTATGTTTTACGTTTTCTTTTTTTATCGTTGATTAGCAAATTGTTGCTGTGGAAGAAAATGTCGGGTGTTAGAGTTTTATAAAAGTAGTTGGAGGCCACATTGAAAATTTACTCAAAGTTGCAGCAAATAGTTCATACAAAATTCAGTTATCTCCACAGATCGGGAATTTTATCCCGGTGCAGAAACTGCTCTCATACAGACGTAATATTATATTGCAAACATTTACCGAAACAATCAGAAAAACGACGAAGTGGTGAAATACTTATTATTGTCAGCTACATTGTATTTTTGACATTAAATTTAACTTTAAAACGATAATAGTTCTTACAAAAACATGTAAAACGTATCTAGTCAATAAAAATACAATTTTGAATCAATCACGCACTTTCCTGTCCTGTTTAATGTGTGGCGTGTTTATTTTGTTTAATTTTCATAATAATTAAATATGAAAACCTAATTGACTGTTGGCAATATAAAACAGTTTTCGCGATAGAATAAACAATCCATATAGCGGGTGAGTCACGAATTGCGCTCGCCCCGATATTTCCTAAAATATTTGGAATAAAAAATTGAAATTTGGAGGCCTTATTACACGACTAAAATTCCATCTTTTCAATAAAAAATCAAGTTTGACAGCCAACGACCGACATTGCGCCGTATATGTGGGGATGCAAATTACTAGAGGATTAACTTCTTAATTAATCGATTAAATTAGATCATCTCTTTCTAGGCGTGCTTTTACGACCCTGAAAATTATTCGCGATGCTCCGACGTGCATCTACTAATTTTGTTAAAACGTCAAATACTCGATTAAAACATAAGAAAATTCCGGTTTTCGTTTGCTCCTGTCGCACCGAATTTTCGATTTGCGTGGCGCAATTTACGATGCGGACCCTTCTTCTTTCCGTCGCGACGCCGCACGGTCCCTCCGAAGGTGTATTTCGAAAAATATGAACGTTTTAAGATCACACGATTTCGAACTTTTTTCGCCGTCGAAGAACCCGTTTTATTTTTGCGGTTTTTCGCCTATGTCTCGGAAACCATTGGAGTTAGCTTGAAAACAAAAAATCTCAAAGGACGAGATCATTTCGTGAGCGATCGTCCGGTTCCATCGGCATTTTCCAGCGGTTTTTTAAACGATCTAAAAGACGTTCTCTTTAGTTTCATCTCGATCCAGAAATAAGCGAGCCGCGAGCGGTCAAAGTGAAGGCCCGTCCCGGTAGTGATGACGTCACAGCTGAATTTGCAGAGAAATAAATTTCATGGTATACGGGGTGTGCGAACAATTTACCGAAATTACCTAATAAATTTTGTATTTGAAAAGTTTAACTCATTTTATTTTAACGTGACACTTACATTTTGCGCCAGACAAGTCAGAGTTTAATTTTATAGGTTATTAAATATTTGACATTACAAGTCAGTAAGTTTAGTCTTATAGGTTATATGTAGGTAGTGTTGACATTGTTTAATTCTGTCATTAATTTGAAGGTGTCAGGTTTAGATATTTTTAATACAAATTTTAGAAAAACGTGAAGAGAGAATCGGGGTGATGGAATATTTTTAGTTTTGGACAAGAAAAGCATGAAATTTGAGAAGAGGTGAAGAAGAGTACATAATAATTAAAATAAGGAGAAAGTCCCGGAAAGTTTTTTCAAGTAGGACATATACTTAATGAAATACGAAACAAAATAGATCGAGGGCGAGTTGTATCGATCAAGATTCATTAAAAGCAAAATCTATAACATTAATAACCAAATTTTGATCAAACTGATTTTAGTTGAGACTTAATATAACCAGTTCCAAAAGAAAATTATATACAAAATTAATTAAATATTTCTAACGGTTTCCCCATGTGTATAGAATTACATGTGACCATAGTAATGTTATAATGACAAGAAACTTCGTTTATAGAAATACGAAGAAAAATCAGTATGTGCCGCAAATTGACTATGATATTAACAGAGTTAAGTATCCACCTATTTACTTCACGGTTCTATTTACAGTTCTTATACATTTAAGATTCCCTCCGCTGAAGATATGATTCAGCATTATCAATCACTTCTTCCTTATTTTTCCACACTATTGTAAATACATGTTTCATGAAATAATTACACATGAAATCGTGTGCATATTATTGAAAATAAATTTACCGGAATTTACATAATCAATTTTAGTTAGTTATTTTATATTTGAAAAGTTTAAGTCATTTTATTTTAATGTGACACTTCCGACATGCAAGTCAAAGAATTTAATTTTATAGGTTATTAAACATTTGACATTACAAGTCAGTCAGTTTAATTTTATAGATTATATATGTCGTGTTGACATTTAATTTAGTTACCTATTTTATATTTGAGATTTAAGTCATTTTATTTTAATGTGATATTTGCACTGTTAGTTCTGATAGAGAGTTTATATATTAGGAGCGTTTAAGAAAAATCAATAATTTCATCATATACACGGTGTGTGAACAATTTTCCGGAAATTGATTTAAATTAACTTTCCTTATTTGTCGTCCGATTGGGCCAAAATTCGGTATTCGGGGGTTATCGACGACGTTGATAACGAATTTGACGTCAAAATCGCAAAATTCAAAATGGCGGGCGAATTTTGTCATTTATGGTCGCATCCCGCTCAATGTCGGTATGTAGAGTTTTCAACGTAGCTGATGACGAATCTGAAATCGAAATTAAAAAATTCAGAAGGGCGGCATGAGCTGAAGGACAAATTTTCTCATTTATGGACCGAAAAACTGATAACTGAAAAACTGAAAACTGAAAAACTGGAAATTGCAAATTGACTGCGTAAGCAATCAAACCCCTCCGGTAGGAGCTAGGAAACTCGCAGCATTTTCTAGTTGTTAAATAATACTGAATCAAACATAAAAAACCAAGTTAAGGATTAATGTCATAAAACTGCAATGTACCACGTGCATCATGTGAATTTTATTTCATTTTAAAATGTTATTATGTATAACCTACTTTTATCGGAAATCTACTACATTCCACGCCGCCGAAATTGTAAAGCATTTCAAAAATCGCTTTTTACCTACACTGTGGCAATTATTGGCATTTACGTCAACATTTAATAAAGGGAAAGGGTAGACCATCCCAGATCGCAGTTTTGCAAACTGTAGTATAAATTTAGCCACATGTACGTACGTATGTATCTACAAACTTGATGTGAAATTATACAGAATCGGCGGTATGCAAAAATATCTAGTGCTTCTCCGGCTGCAATAGACTTGTGGATTCGCGATTTCCCAGAACTGCAGTTTGATGGAACAGATCTTTATTGTCGTAGTTGCAACAAAACAGTTTCTTGGACATCTAAAACAAATGTTAATAAGCATATTTCCTCACAAAAGCATATTAGTGTGCTAGTGGCTCTACTGTTAGTGACAGTCAACGCAATTTTAATTTAGATTTAGTGGAAGCGATGGTGGGATGTAACATACTGTGGTGAAAAATAGATAATCCACGTTTTAGACAATATTTGGAAAACTGTATTATTAGCAAATATAACAACGTTCAGGTGCCGTCGGAAACGATACTCAGACGAAAATATTTATCAACGGAGTGTGATAATGTTAGACAAAAAATTTTTACTGAGCTTACTGGGAAATACATCTGGGTTAGTGTGGACGAAACCACCAATACTTGTGGTGAGAAAGTAGCAAATGTTTTAGTGGGTGCATTAGGGGAGAGTTGTTCATTGCGTGGACACTTGATCACCTCTACAGTTGTAGAAACGACAAATTGTCGCATTATAGTGAAGGGAGTGAATTCAAGTCTACAAAAGTTGTGGGGTGACAAATATGAAGAAAATAAGGGCAAGGTCTTATTGTTAAACTGGTGGAGTGAATTATATAAAAGCTGCAGGACGAATTATGAAGGAAACATATCGTAATATGTAACATGTCTAGCACATGGACTCCATAGAATTGCTGAAACTATTAGAGGGTGCTATGCTAATGTTGATAACTTAATATCTAGTGTAAAGAAAGTTTTCTTGAAAGCACCACATCGTGTACGGTTATTTAAAGAAATAACTCAATATCTAGTGCAAAGAAAGTTTTCCCGAAAACACCTCATCGTGTATGGTTATTTAAAGAACTACTTCCAAACACACCATTCCAGCGCCAATTATAACACGGTGGGGAACTTCGCTAGAGGCGACATTATACTCTTTTTGCCACTTTGGAAACGTCAAACTAGTAGTGCCGTAGTTGAATCCAGATGGCACAATTGTTATTTCACAGACTCAACAGGTATTTATGAATCCAACTGTTCAAGAATATCTGAACACCACCAGGCACGGAATTTTCTCACGAATTCCTTTAGCCATACGGGACCTTCAACATATGCCAACAACATCAAAATTTACTACAGTTAATGCAATAAACATCGTGCTCGATTTCTTGGAATATATTTTTCAATTACCTACCTAGAGAAACCGTTGAGAGGGTCAAAACTCCAAAATTCCAAAGAGGTTTAAAAACCAATCCCAGATTTGTAACGATGTCATCTATAACAGACCTTTTAAACTGTAAAGAAGTAGACTCTGCTACAACAAGCGTCATTATCGTTATAAATGGATTTTTAATGACAGGCGGAGAAGGTTAACTTCAGAACATTTAGAACAAACATAAATAACATACTTTTACAATCGTTACATGTCGTGAAAAATTACATATGTGTGTTACTTTAAGGTAGTGAAAAATACATGTGTGTCTTTTAGTTCAATGTTACATCCCCCAATACCTCCTCTTCGAGTGAGTGTTTATAATAAACTGACCATCTTAACCTTAGATATTACGGAGCTCCCTAATAAAATAAATTGTATCATGCTTGCACAAAGATCTTTCCGTGCCGGCGCAGCTAACCCTGACTTTTACGTCACCAATATGAAATTCCCGTTCTCTGGTTATCACTCTTTACTTTTTACTTACGTAGTGTAATTTTCTCAACAAATGTAATTTGTCGATTTCAAATTGAGTTTGCTTTCAAAGAATTCTTGCAATCTTTTGAGACAGTCTTCTCGAAAACGGCTGGAGTGATCAAGTTCTATCAAGTGTGCCTACTTTACGTACAAATGACTCCTGTATGAGATTTTCTAGTCAAGAGTGCCATAACGTTTCGTTAATAAATAGAGAAAAAATATTCATCATCAGGTATAGCTCATGAGACGCCCTGGATGGGCTAGCGTGATATAATATAAACATTATTTTATTTATTTTAACGTCCTGGCGAAGTTTATCTAAAGCTATTCCACCACTTAACCAGGACGGCGAAATGAGATACGGTCACCCATCCAAGTAACAGACTCTCCCGGCGTTGCTTAACTTCGCCGATCGAGTTCTAGCCACTTAAACTGGCACCGTACCTCGTGTATTGTTTCTTAGCTTAAAAATGTTTCCTTGCGAAGTCTGGAGAAGGTCGGCTAAGAGATAGTTAAGATATTGCTAGAGAAAGAAAAAAAATGCAATTTTGATACCCTGTATCTTTTTCCAGAGCAACAATTTACTAAGACAAGTTTGGTCCAAAGAATGTACCTACCCTTGAATTATGGCCCATTATTAATGGTCCGCCCTGTATAACACCAGGATTAAATTCTTTCACAAATATCGGTTTTGTCGCTCTCCTACCGTAGATTATGCAACCCACATTATAAGTTTCTGTTTAGATAGTAAATATTTTCCCTAATCGATACTATTTCGATCTTCTCTGATCCCAGTCTTTTCCTACCTTTTAGCTTGAATATGGGTTTGTGGATTTAGCTATATTCCGTACTCCGTATCAAAATATCCGTAATCTAATATTTAGTTTTAGTTCATAAGTTTATTTAATTGTATAGAAGGTGTCAACAGATCGCTATCTATATTTGCCTTTCTTTCAGAAACCTTCGAAGAAGTAGAAATACTCCTCTTTACTTCTGTGGTAGATCATATAAAGGATACAAGGACATGAAGGAAAACAATGTAATGATGTCAAAGATTAGTTCTCTAAACGGATTTTGATTTTCTTGTTTTTCGTACTGAGATTTTTTGTCACATATGATTGCATGGTTGCTCAAATAGCGTTTCGACAGAATCTCATCTGCCATCTTCAAGTTTTTGCTAATAGCTTTTTATAATGTTGCTTGTTTTTGCTCAAGTTGAACTGGTTTATAATTTTAAGTTCAATTTCATTTTTAGAATTCTTTTAAAAACTGTTTTGCGGTTTTTACTACAAATGGTACAACCCCGTTTGTAGTAAAAATCGCCTCATAGCTGAACAAAACAGTTATAAAAAAATGTACAATCTAAAAAAATGTTCTTCTTGTTCCGATTTCACTGTTGATGCGCTTATCTTATTATTTAACAAATAAATTAGTAATTTAAAATATTTACCTCCGAGACACGCCCCGAATGAGAGGGCCCAAACCAATGGTTGTAAAGGAAGGTGAAGTTCGCTGTTATTAGATAAGTCCACTGCAATTCTTATCATCATTGTGGTCAGTGGTAAATTATCTACAAAGGCCGAGGCCACGGCTGAGACCCAAAGAATTAAAATTATGGCTACAGTCAATCTCGATTCTTGTCCTGCTAAAGTTATTATGTATTCTGTCTGCTTTCCTATCAGATCTATTAGACCCAATCGGGAAAGTGCCTGAAATATTGAATTGTTCATAAAACATATGCTTGTTTGCATCAGATAATAAATAACACAAAGAAAAATTGTATACAGGGTGTCCCAGATTTAAACGGACATACTCTGGTGGAAGGTAGCGCACACTCAGCTGAGTTCAAGACACCCCTATACTTACCGTTGAATGTGAACCGTTTTTGAGATACAGGGTGTTTTATGGTTTTTTGACCAGAACTTCAGTCCGCAATATTTTTGAAATGACTGCACATATTTAGATAAAAAGTGGTATACATATTATGCTCTTTTAGGTTAATGTATAGCTTAAGTGATTTTGAAAAAATTCCAGGACCGACCTTCATTTTTTTAATATGGCTCTTAGGGTCGTTAACATCACACTGCATATTAGTTTTTGGTAAATGTTAGTGACTTTTAAAAGGCCTATGGACCAGTTTATAAAATAATGTCATAATGTTTGATGGCACTTTTATTGTTATTCTTCAATAAATTTTCATCAATTTCGCATTCTACAAATAACACAATCCAGTTGCTAATATCATTATTTTATTAATGTTAGCTAAATAATCCGTAGAAGAGGTTGTTATTTGTTTTTGTTTTGACATTCCATTTATTTCACGAATAAAAAATAAGTAATAAAACGATGCGATTAACACATGACATTGTTGCATTAAAAATCCCAAGTAGGCATATGTCAAATGTGTAATTTTACGAATAAGAATTGCTGTTCGCTCTTAGTAATTATTAGAACAAGTGATAAAAAATCAGTAATTAAAACTAAAAAAATTTAAGATGCCGTTTCAATTCAGTAATGAAGATTTACGGATATCATTTTTGTGTATGGCTTTTGCGATAGAAATGGGAGAGCTGCAAAAAGAGAGTATCAGAGGCGTTTTCCAAATCGCCGTCTACCAGATCATAAAACGTTTTCAGAGATATACCAATTTAGTAAGGAGCATGGACAATTTCCGTCAATGACAAAGCATGAACATGTTCCCAGAGCTTCTCCACAAGAAGAGCAAATATTAAAGGTTGTGAATAATAATCCATCCTTAAGTGTTAGAAAAATAAGTAATGAGGTAGCACTACCTAAGACAAGAGTATGGCGAACATTAAAGAAAGAAAATTTGTATCCATTTCATGTTGAAATAGTTCAACGTCAAGATGATGGCGACGACGTTCCCCGCTTAACATTTTTTTGGTGGGTTTTGGATCACAGAAGAACAATATCGAGAGTTCTATTCACGGATGAAGCCCAATTCACACGTGACGGAATTAACAACTGTAGAAATCAGCACGTTTGGGCAACCGAAAATCCACATGCAGTTATTGAGAAACATTCCCAACACAGATTTAATATTAATGTGTGGTGCGGTATTTACAATAATCATCTAATAGGGCCCCACATTTATGAAGAAAGGCTAACTGGTGAAGTTTATTTAAACAACTGTCTTAGAGATATCTTGACAGATTTATTAGAAGGCATAAATACTAGGGGTTTGTGGTTTCAGTACGATGGTGCTGAACCCCATTTTTCTGTACCGGTCCGGGATCATCTGAACCAGCATTACACCAACAGATGGATTGGTCGCGGAGGTCTGGTAAACTGGCCACAGAGATCTCTTGATCTTACACCTCTGGATTATTTCTTATGGGGGTCATCTCAAGTCAGAGGTATACAATGAAGAGTTGAATACACGAGAACAGCTTCTAGAAAAAGTATTACTGTATGTGATAACATTAGAAATAACCCGGAAGTGCTTGATAGGTCAGTGAAAAACATATTAAAACGTTCTCGAAAATGTATTGACGCTAGGGGCATTCCTTTCGAAAACCAGTTATAGTTTTAATTATTTGCACCGTTTTAATTTTTTTTCAATTATTTAAAGTTCTAAATAAATTTATTTGTCAAAATAAAATTGCAAGCTTTTGTCTTTAATATTTTCAAGTTATTCTCAATTTAATAATATTTTTTTAAATTGTGCTTGTTAATTCAAGCCTCGTCACTAACATTATTTTTCTTTCATGAAAGAAATGGAATGTGTACTATTTTGGAAGAAATCTAAACTAAAAGAAACTTAGAAACACTTAATGTCAAAACAAAAACAAATAACAACCTCTTCTACGAGGCATTTAGCTAAAATTAATAAAACAATGATGTTAGCAACTGGATTGTGTTATTTGTGGAATGTCAAATTTGGTCTTTAAATACTTTTGAAAATTTATTGAAAAATAGCCATAAACGTGCCATCAAATATTATGACATTAATTTATAAACTGGTCCATAGGCCTTTTAAAAGTTTACTATCATTTACCACAAACTAATATAAAGTGTGATGATAATGACCCTAAGAGCCATATTAAAAAAATGGAGGTCGGTCCTGGAATTTTTCCAAAATCATTTAAGATATTCATTAACCTAAAAGAGTATAATATGTATACCAAGGTAGGGAGAAGCTGTCACGTGATCAAAAACGGAATCATTTCGCCATCTTGTTACTACTTTTCCGTCAAATAGTGACAGTTTGTTTTCCGTGTGATTTATTGTGATTTTTACTGATAGTTTGTTGAATTTTAGACAATAAACATTAAAAGGACTCTGGTGTCGTGTGCTAAAAGAAGTTGCTCTTCTAGAGATGGTGTTGACAAGAAAAAATTAACGGGAATAACATTTCATAGGTAGTGTAAACAACAAACAGAACCGTATTAAAAAAGACAGCTAATTAAATGTTTTTTTAATATACTTAGATTATATATTTCGTAGAATAGAAACAAACGTTTTTTTAGGATAACATTGCACATTTTAAATATCAAGGTAAACAAAAACTGTGAAAACTCTTGCAATTATTGTATTGAACATTTATTTACGTCATCCAGATAGACCGTCTCGTCGGGGTACAAAGTTCTTATTATTTTAATTAGTCCGGGTCTGGCAAACCACCATATTGTTACTACATTTAGCGGCGCCCACGATACACTTACAACGGTATGTCCGCCTGAAGGCTCAATTTCGTTCGTCTTGCGCATGACGTAACGTGCGAGAGTCTTGCCGAAAACACACAATCTGGATTTGAAAGTGTTCAGTTTTCAGTTGTTAGCGCCTATAGTGAATTACTGGTTTAGTTGTTATTACAGTTATGCCAAGTTGTGCTGTTGCATTGTGTAAAAATTATAATAAAAAAACAAAGGGGACAGATATAAAATATTTCAGATTTCCCACAAATTCAGATTTATCGAATCAATGGATTGTCGCGTGCAAGAGAGATGATAAAATAAATTTGAAAAATGGAAAGTAGTAATGATAAATTTGTCTTTTCATTGCACTTTACATTAATAGCAGTAGCCCTTTATGAATTTTATTGCCCTTTTACTTCCCTCGCATGCCGAAGGGAAGTATTGTATTCGAGAAAAAATCACCCTCCGAGATTTTTTCAGATTTTGACGTTTCAGAACATGTAGATTACGAAAATATAGGTTTTTCAATTCCGTCAGTCTGTCTGTCTGTTTGTCTGTAGGTGCATTAACTAAAGAAATACTTGACGGAGAGCAGTCAAATTTGGTAGGTAATTGATGCTACTGTCAGCGAAGAAATGGTAAAAATTTCACTGGAAAATATACAGGGTGGACCGTCTAATGGGAATAAATAATGAAAAAATTTAAAATTTCCACGTTTCATGACACGCTAAACCTATTTCAGAAAAAAAAGTTTGAAATTTCTTTTCACCATTTTTGAAAAATTTTTTACCAAGATGAAAAAAAAATGTCTTTGCTCAAATTTAAAATTTCCACGTTTCATGGCACTCTAAACCTATTTAGAAAACTAATTTTTGAATTTTTTTTACCAAGATTTTTGAAAAAATTTTTACCACTAAAATAGATGAGAAAATTATTTTTCTTCTTTCAAATTTAAAATTTTTACGTTTCATAGCGTTCTAAATCTATTTAAGAAAAAAAATTCAGAAAATTCTTTTGCAATTTTAAAAAAAAATTTACCACTAAAATAGATAGAAATTTTTTTTCTTTGTTCAAATTTAAAATTTCCACGTTTCCATGGCATTCTAAACCTATTTCAACAAAAACAAATTTAAAAATATTTTTTTTAAATCTAAATTTATCACTACCATAGAATAGATGAAAAATTTGTTTTTGCTCAAATTTAAAATTTCCACGTTTTATGACAATCTAAACATATTTCAGAATAAAAAAATTATGAAAACCTGTTATTTAGTATTGAACTTTTGCTGTTGGATGAGCACTCTGTATATTTTTTTGACCAAAAGTTATCAGGTTTTCTTTGTAATAATAGCAATAACTAGGTATATTCCGATTATTATTCCCAATGTGATTTCGTAATTAATAATTTTTTAGAGTGACTGTCATGCACAAATAACGAGGGAAGTTCTGTGTAAATACCTTTACCGATTTTTTCTAATGTAATAAGTAATAAATGAAATAGGTATATGCAATACACAGTATACCCATGACATTGTTTTCAATACCAACTCTGTTAATAGCCTTTATTCATTTAAAGAAACCATTTTTCATAATTTCAACGGAAAATTAAATTAGAATTACTAGTGCAATAAAGAAGATATACATAAATATTGACTGTTTTTCTCGATATAATGAAATTAATTTGTTAAAATCAGCATTTTCGTTTGACATCCTAGTAATACGCTTTGAAACGTGGCTGGTTTACCTCGCACATGACGTCACCCGCTGTATAAGCGGTTGAAGCTATATGCGCCCGGACATACCGTTTTAAGTGTATCGTGGCTGCGCCTACTGATGCCGTTTCTGTATAGGAAATTTGTATAGGATGTCGTCTCCCTACCTTCTAACTCAATAATTTGCTCCCATAATACAGCTATAAGGCACTAAAAAGGCAATTGCTGTTAAGGGGGTCGAAATTCACGGGTAGATTTTTTTGTGCAATTTATCTGTCTACTACCGCTTGATCCACTATACATAAGAACATACTTATATGGTTATATGTAAAACAGCCAGGCCAACTCTTAAAAGCTTTGTAAACAAGCAAATACATATTTTACTTACCTCCATTAGTATAAAAAGTGACGCAAAGAATAATAAAGTAGACCACTCTACCCTAGCAAATATCCCTTCTATATCCTGATTATCATACAATAAAAGAAGTAATAGTACTCCAAGGAAGGCAGTCCAACCTAGCCCTAGTCTACCTGAAATTAAAAATTAAATTGCATGATAAATATGCAGAGTATTTAGTGGGCAACTGTATGACTTAATGAGATATAGAGAACATCAAGTTCAAGTTGATTCTAAAACACCTCAACATGTACCTTCTGGAGTACATAACATTTTTGGACACGAACATTAGGGTGGAACGAAAAACGAGATTTAAAATTTTTTTTTCGAGAATTATTACCACATAGTTATCAAAAGGTGCATTTGGTGGTTATTAATAACTGTGCAAAAATTGAAAACGGTACAACAAACAAAATATTAGAAAAAGCTCTCTTTAGACCATTTATTTTTTCTTAGTTATTTTTCCATTCTTTGGATATTGGTAATGCCGTACTCACCAAAAGGGATTTTAATGTACCCTAGATCACTGTGATACATGTTTAAATGCTATTATCCACACTTCAGTTTCCTCAAGGATGTCAAAATATGCTCTTCTAAGCTATTTCTTCCAAAAACATAACGTATTGATCGAATCGTATTTATTATTTTTTTCTCTACATTCAATAACTATAGAAGGATGAACACCAAGTAAAATCAGACGTTTTGTTTAAAAAAACACATAAATAGTCATGGAAAAACAAACAAAAACAGAATATGTTTAATATTTCACTTATTTTCCATTTTTAAAGTATTCTAATTTCGTTTCAAATGACGGCAATATTTGTCTTGATTTTATACAGACTTGAATGAAGCCAGTTTGGTTTTCTTGGCTACAGACAGCTGGTGATGCCTCATTTGCAAGACTCACGAATCGTTCAACAGCTTCGGTATTGCAGACTATGAAAAATCAGAAAAACTTATGTCTAATGCTTTGATAACACACATTTCCATATTAGCAGTCATTGGCGGCTCAGAAACATTTACGTTATTCCAAGAACTTAATTCCCAGTAATGTTTGGCCTCAAAATGTATTTCAGGTATACTAAATTCTCCTGTAGCTGTTGTCTTAACGGTTTGTGCCGTGAAGACACATTAGATATCATCTTCCTTTTCATCATTAATTTCATACTACTAGTAAAGCTGAACAGATGACAGGTGGTGCATCTTTAATAACGGTGAAGCTTCTGCATGTTTTTCAATGCTTTGGATACTGGTATTGCTTTCCTTTCTTGTGTTATTTTCATTTTCTTGGTTTCCAGTGTCACAGAATTTTTTCTAGATTCTAAATTTTTCTGATTTATCTTATAACGTCCATGAAATTTTTTTAGTTTATCCTAGAAGTGAAATACGGTAGGAATTGATGTACTTTGCCAAATCCCTTAAATTTTCGGTACAATATTTTTGAGTACTTCATGAACACTTATATCTCTCCCAGCATATTTATATTTTAGGCCATTCCAAACAAGTAAATAATGAAAGTAAAGTCCTTATGAGTAGATAACACAAGGACACTTAACATTTTAGATTAACCAAATATCTTGCAACGAAGTTGAAGACTTATAGTTGCCATATTCTAACACTCAACGAACAATCGGCATACCACCACGAATCACGTAAAAACCCACAGAAAACAATCAACTAAAAACAATACTTAGTAGAAGTATTCAAACAAATAAAAGTAGGCTTGAACTTGTTACCTTCCCACCCCAGTCATAGACGCCCGTCGCTTGGATTGTGATTGTATTTGAGAGCGTTATTTGTCGCGCAATTCCCATAAGCGTCGCGATTTTCAAAGACAATGAGGAACCGGAAAATATTAGAATAAATCAAATTGACTTCTAGGGGATTTTTATCGTACTTTAATAATTATTTTAAATACTGTGTTTACCAGGAATGCAATTTTTTAAATAAACCAAGGCAGGTAATAAAAACCTATAAAATCACCAATATCTCTATACCATCGGTCCCGTGAGGAATCTGAAGATGCTAAGATAGGTCGGTAAGCTTTTAGGAACGATTTTTATTTATCCAAATGCACATTTTGACACCTACGTCAAAACAATTTAACAAGAAATAATTTTTCGTTCCACCCTAATGAACATATTGAATATCTTACCATATTGCAATTAATTAAATTCCAAATTTTGACTTCGATATAACTATAGACGTTAAAGTGAAGTAAAACTAAGAGCATAAATCACCTAATAAGGAACTGTCTTACTACAGCAATTTTATTACTGGAACTTGTAGAAATTACAAGAAGTATAGCCGGGTGGCGGAAAGCTTTTATTTAAAAAAAAGAATGTTCAGTATCGTGTTTTTTCGGAGTTTTTCTTTAATAACTCTGATTTTATGACCCTTATCGTAATAAGGAAAGAGAAACAAATTATTCACAATGAAATTTTGAAGAGAACTAGATGTATCCGAACTCTCTTGATCAATTGGTTAAATTGCAAAACATGGAAACAATTGTGGGTGGCCATTTTTAAACAATTGGTAATAACTTAAACAACAGTACATTAAATTTAACCAAACTTTAGAAGAATATACCACTAATGGAGATAAATTATGCTGCCAAATTTCAAATCTAAATGTTTATAACTACGGTTCAAACACAACGAAAATTGAACAGTTGACCGTATTTGGCCATCAAGTCATACAACAAACTTTTGTTTTAAGATTGTAGCTTGTTTTATGTACTTTTCAGAGACATTAAAATAAAAATTTGTAGTATTTTTGACCACCATTTTTTTATTCAATTTTTTTTAAACAAATGCATTTAACTTATAAATGTTTTACCCAAACCAATTATTAGCATACATTAAAAATACGTAAGAAAAGAAACAACTAAAAAAACACTTTTATCTAAGCCCATTAGGAGCCGAGAGATTACATTTATTGCATTTTAGTCATTTATAAACAAATAAAGTGAAATAGTGACTTGAAATTAGCGCAGGGTTACGCGGATGACCTTGCAATCATCATCTCGGGAAAATTCCCAAATACGGTCAGCGGACTCCTGCAAAGGGCCCTACAGATCGTACAAAGATGGTGCAACGACCAGGGCCTTAGGGTTAACCCCTCCAAGGCGGACCTGGTCATATTTACAAGGAGACGCAGGCTAGACGGCTTCGTCGCACCCGTGCTCTACAATACCACCCTAACGATCTCAAGGACAGTGAAGTATCTGGGGGTCATCCTGGATTCTAAGCTGATCTGGAGAGATCACATAGAGAGACAAATACAAAGAGCCACTACAACCCTCTGGGTATGTAGAAGAACCTTTGTAAAAACTTGGGGGTTAAGCCCCAGGGTAACAATGTGGTACTATACTGTCATAGTTAGACTAATGATCACGTACGCTTCTGTCGTCTGGTGGCCTGCAGTAACCGGGCGTAACATACGGCAGAAGCTAACACAACTCCAAAGACTTGCTTGTCTGGGAGTCACAGGAGCATTACGCACAACCCCCACGGCAGCTCTGGAGGTCCTCCTGGACCGCGTGTCCCTTCACTTGGTGATTGTGGCCGAGGCTCGGAAAGCGGCCTATAGACTGAAATCTGGTGGTCAGTGGAAGTTCGGAGGAGAGCAATTAGGCAACACAAGGGCCCTATCTAATGCGATAGAGGCCCACCCACTCCTGGAGGCCAGGAATGATGACGTAGTGCCTTCCTTCTCCTTCACACAACCCTTTGAGGTGGTCATCCCCAAAAGGGAAGACTGGAACCCACTCTAGGACACACTCGGGCCTGCCGATATCGTCTGGTTTACAGACGGATCGAGGCTAGAGCAAGGTACCGGAGCAGGGATATATGGAGAAAGGCCCAGGGCTGAGCTTTCCTATGCCTTGGGCAATTTCGCCACAGTATTCCAGACTGAGATCTTTGCTATCTTGGTCTGTGCACAGGAGAATATCCGAAGGGAATACTCCAACAAACACATACACATATGTAGTGACAGCCAAGCGGCCCTCAACGCCCTTGCATCGACAAGAACCAAATCAAAATTGTTTCAAAACTGTAAACAGGCTCTCTGCGAACTTGGCTCATCCAATTGGGTCAGGCTCCTCTGGGTGCCTCGACACAGCAACACTAAGGGTAACGAGCGGGCAGACGCTCTGGTCAGAGGAGACTCTCGGAAGCCTCTACTGGGTCCGGAGCCGGCCCTAGGTTACCCTAGATCCAACGCCAGGAGGTTAATAGAAGGCTGGGCCCGCTCCCAGTTCATTGACTACTGACATCCCACCCAGGACTCCGGCAAGCGAAGCTCCTCATCTCAGGGCCCTTGCCGGAGAGAACAAAACAAATTCTGCGACTAAGCAGGAAACAAGTCAGAGTCGTAACAGGTCTTTTGACCGGACACGCTCTTTCAGGAAACACCTGCACACCATGGGGGTGGTGGACCACCCCGACTGCAGGTTTTGCGAGGACGAGGAAGAAACTTCTATCCACGTCCTGACTTCCTACCCTAGGTTGATGAACCTGAGGCACAAATACCTCGGCATTGGCTTTCCAATGCTGAAGGAAATAAGAAATTCCCCCATAAGTAGGATTCTGGCCTTTGGACTAGAATCCGGCCTGTGTGGGGGCTTTCAATAAATTCGTTAGCGGTTGCACAATGGGCCACAAGGCCACAGTGCGGCGACCTTTGCTCGCCCCGCTAGAAGAAGAAGAAGAAGAAGACTTGAAATTAGCACTAAACATTTCATAATATTTAAAACTATTAATTGACTATATTAAAAAAATATTTTCAATAAATTTAATTTTCCTAGCAGCATGCACACCCTACTCCCGCAGTATAGAACGTTCTATCGCTCATTCGAGGTGTCTTGCATCAGCCATCAATTTAATCGTATCGCGATATTCTTTTTTCTTTTTTATTTTAATGATAGTTTTTTCTTGTAGATTTCAGTTTTGCTGCACAATTTGGAGATAAACTATTTAATTCAACGATACTATGAATAGTTTAAATTATATAAGTGCTGTTTAATTTTTATTTACTTAGTTCTGTTATATTTATTATATTTTTCTGCTTAAACACAATCAATATATAATATTTAAAGACATATTACGCAATAAATAAAACAATAGTCAAGGAGGATGTTATGGTGTATTTATACTAAAGTGACATTGTAATAATAAAGATGCAGACACATATTTATCTGGTGTTAAGTGTTTACGCTTATAATAATTGCAGTAAAAACAATTTAAAGTGACAGCAAAACACGTACCTATATAAAAAGTACTGACTAAATTTACAAAAAAAAAAAAAACTAATTTGAATTTTAATAACATGAGATTATAGAACAGAAAACAAGGTAAAGCGTAACTTTAATAAACTAGAATAAAAACCACACGAAAGACAAATTCATATAGAAGACGTTCTTGAGTAAGTGGTTTTCTTATTTTATGTTACAGTTGGAGAAAATTTAGGAAACTCACTTCGAATGACAAAAAATTGCATGCAAAAATATCCTGTGACTTTCAGAGCATTGGTTAGCCATATGTAGTAATTGTTTTTTAAGTCTTTCTTACTTCTGTTGGTGGTATGGACTTGACTTTAGCGTAACCTGTAACGCTCAGGTTTTGAAACACACTGTGAGTTAATTTGTAAATTTTAATTGTGTGTGCCAATGCGATAAAGCGCGCGATTATTCTATTTAATATTTAAATTTAAATTATAAGATACTGATCCTAGCATTAGAGGCGTTTAAGTCTTATCGGTTAGTCATGACAAATGCTTGACCAATAGTTTAGCCAATAGTAGACGCTGGCTCTGGTTTGAGGAGAGCCGGAGAAAAATGACCGTATAAGCTGTAAGAATTAAGGCAGCCATATACTTGTAAATATCTGTATATAGTGATTAATAACTACTAATAGAAGCAGTAAAGTAGTTATGTTATGTTATGTTATATGTATATGTTTTTTGTGTATCATTGCCCATAACTACAGCAAGGCAATGTTTCCGTCAAATCAACTGTAAGTGCAAACTTTTCGTACGCCACTTGTGATGCAAACGTTGCTGTTTGAAGCCGCTTGCAACCATGCAGAATTGGTGATGGTTTATTTCTTCATTCCACGTTTAGTCAGTAATATTTTCTATTGTATCCAGTGTTACCGTCGGTTAAGACTTCTCGTACCCCAAGAGAAGATTATAGTGCGTATGTAATTTCGTTTGAACGTAATGGCAGCGTAGCTATACTGTCCCGTCTTTTAGACATCTCCCGTGAAATACTCTGTGTTCAACTAACGAACAAGTTTATGTCGAAATTACAAATTGTCGGGCCATATTTCTGTCAGTAATTTTACGTACAGTTTGTATTATTTTCCTATTGTGTGTCTGTATGTAATTTAGTTGAGGTTATTTATGTTAACGTAAGAATTATTTGTTTATAACTCCCTGGCTAGACCGCGTTTAGTTTAGTTTCATTATTTACTGTATACGGATTCTTAATATGTACCATTTTGCATTGTATTTTACTATATGTCAGATGGACTTTCAGTGATTTTTACTGTATTATTCTGACGAAAGTTTTTTGTAGTTCAACTGCACCTAGAAATGTCTCATGCTCTCCCATTCTTTGTATGTTTTTCTGTAAACTATTAAAGTAGTTAAATTCAAATTGATTCGTTTTATTTCAACTTAAGAAATTTAACGTTTCAGTTATCAAAGTCTTGTGTTTCTCATACAGAAGTTGAGCCTGTATCCGAAATACTGTGGTTTACGTAATTATTTTCCTCTGCATCCTCTATATCATCTACGAGTTTTGAATATTATGAAATGTTCAGTGCTAATTTCAGTTAATATTTCACTTAATTTTTTTATAAATGATTAAAATGCAATAAATGTCATATCTCGGCTCCCAATTGGCGTAGATAAAACTTTTTTTAATTAACTAGTCTCGTTCTTGTCTTATGAATTTTTAATGTATGCTAATGATTTTTAATTTTGGGTAAAATATTGATGAGTAAAATGCATTTGTTTAAAAAAAAGGATTTACTAAAATTTTAAAAAATGGTCTTCAAAAATACAAAAAAATTGTATTCTAACGCCGCTGAAAAGTACATCAAACAAACTACAATTTGAAAAAAAGTTTTGTTGTACGGCTTGGTGCCCAAACACGGCGAACTGTTCTATTTTTGATTTTGTTGTTGTTTTTGAGCCGTAGTTATAAATATTTTCACTTGAAATTTGGCACCACAATTTATCTCATTAGGGGCATAGTTTTATTAAATTTAACGCGTTATTGTTTAAGTTATTACCAATTGTTTAAAAATGGCCACCCACAATTTTCTCTATGTTTTGCAATTTAATCAATCGATCAAGAGAGTTCGGATACATCTAGTTCTCTCTTCAATATCATTGTAAATAATAATTTGCTTATTTTTCCTTATTACCATAAGAGTTATTGAAGAAAAACTCCAACAAAACACGATTTTAAACATTATTTTGTTTAAACAAATGCTTTCCGCCACACGAATTTAATCCAAAACTTTTCCTAATCTCCTTGTAATGTCTGTAACAAGTTACAGCAATAAAATTGCTATAGTAAGACAATTCCCTGCAATTGTTAGCTGGTATTAGATTAATGTGAAAGATGTTATTAACAAAGTCATAATTTTCTATGAAAAGTTTCCTTTGTTTCAGATGAAATCCCTGTTTCATTATTG
The DNA here is from genome assembly GCA_963583905.1 of Stenurella melanura. Classification (NCBI taxonomy): domain Eukaryota; kingdom Metazoa; phylum Arthropoda; class Insecta; order Coleoptera; family Cerambycidae; genus Stenurella; species Stenurella melanura. The sequence goes on along the minus strand of OY757315.1, from coordinate 42,874,273 downwards.
AAACTACATATTTACATTAGCGAAACCCCTTATACTATCATTAGTTTATCTTTAAACTCCTGCTTTTGGAAGCTGAGCTACGTAAGATCAATAGATCTGGATCAAAAGGAAACATCGAAACAGTTTGCATGTAGTCAAATATTTCTAAATTGTAATATTAATAATCTAATTAATAACTAAAAATGTATCATGGGATTGTGAAAGCACAGTTGTAAAGCGGAATGGGTTTTATCACAGGACAAATCTACGTATGTACCAATTTAGTTGTTCATAATAACTACTGTCCTTAAATCCTTGGAAAACAAAGTTCACGTTGACTCGGCTTTTCTAAATCATTTGACATAATCAACCATGATCTGCTTATTGTAACTTTAGATGTTAAGCATCAGTGTTAACATACTAGAGCAATATACTAGAGTGGATTAACACTGTAAGATATTGCAGGTTGGTTATAATATGTAAGACATGATTATTTTCTGTTCCCATTGATTAGAGTAACATTAGGACTTTCTCAAGGAGAATAGGAGATGATTTAAAAAAAAATAAGATCAGATTTGTTTTCAGCACCCTAAGAAACATAATGATTTGATACTCTGGTCGCCCCAATCGCAACTTCTTTTTGTATGTGTGGGTGTAATGAATTCTCTTACAATATTCATGTATATGATGAAACGTTAAATTTTCTTAAGTTGAAATAAAACGAATCAATTTGAATTTAACTACTTTAATAGTTTACAGAAAAAGACGCAAACAATGGTAGAGCATGAGACCTCTGAAGGTGCGGGTAAACTATACAAAACTTTCATCGGAATAGTAATGTAAACAATCATTAAAAGTCCATATGACAGATAGTAAAATGCAATGCAATACATAATAGACAAAAAATGAAAATAATGCAAACTGTATGTAAAAGTAATAACTAAAATGGCCCGATAATTAGTAATTTCGACACAAACTTGTTCGTTAGTTGAACACTGTGTTTTTATGCCCAAAACACACGGGAGATGTCTTAAAAACGGGACGGTACAGCTGCGCAGCCATAACGTTCAAACGAAATTACTCACGCACTATAGTCTTCTCATGGGGTACGAGAGGTCTTAATCGACGGTAACACTGGATACAATAGAAAATATTACTGGCCAAACGTGGAATGAAGAAATGAAGCCATCAATAATTCTGCATAGTTGCAAGCGGTTTCAAACAGCAACATTTGCATCACGAGAGGCGTACATAATAGAAAAGTTTGCACTTACAGTTGATTTGATGAAAACATTGCCTTGCTGTAGCTATGGGCAATGATACAAAATAATCACAAAACATGTAACATAACATAACTACTTTACTGATTCTATTAGCAGTTATTAATCACTATACACAGACATTTACAAATATATGGCAGCTTTCATTTTTCCAACCTAGACGGCCAAAACGCCTGCTACGCCCTTTGCTCAGCTTCTCCCTAGCCAGAGTCGGCACGTATCTCCGTCTACTATAGCCGAAACTTGGTTGAACAAGCTACTACGCTATTGGTCAGGCATTTGTCATGGTTAGCCAATAAGGTTTAAATGCGTATAATGCTAGGATCAGTATCTTATAATTTAAATTTAAATAATAAATAGAATAATAGCGCGCTTTTTCGAATTGACACACATAATTGAAATTTACAAATTAACTTACAGTGTGTTTCAAAACGTGAGGGTTACAATGAAATAATATCAAAGCCCTTAAACGCGGGTTTCATTCAAAAATTTGGATAAAATTAGTCCTGCAATCTAGAGTTGTTATACTGTTCATTGGAACGTTCCCTATTAGATGATTCTTCCATAAAATGGTATTCCAATGAACAATATAGAAGTGTCCAAAAGACGATTCTAAGATACTGTGCATTTCAGTTCGGGTATTTGATAAATGAATATAATCACGATAGCATAATACACTGAATGGTTATATGTGCTGTTCAGACTCTACTAGGCTAATAAGATTAGAGCAAATGATATAAGGAATGAAAATTCTGATATATTATATTTTCCATTTCATTATACCCTCCCGTTCCGCGTCAACCAATATGTATTTTGAATCATCCTGTAATTTTAATAAGTTGATATTAATTCTCTGTTTTTTCCGAGATTGCCTGATAATCCCATATATTCCCAAATACTTACTTAGTGCAGGAATTGAGTGCAGGAAAAACACAAAAATAACCAAAAACAAGGTTATGCCAGATTTGATTAACAAACTCTTATCCCGGATTGGATACTGAAATTAAAAAAAAAAACATTATTAATAATTATCATTCCTCTTATAATCAACTACAAGATATTAACCAATTTATCTTTGAGATATTGGTAATATATGTTCTTTGGTAATGAAATGGCAACAATATGAAAAGCTCAACACGTATCGCATCTGTCCCCTTGTTTTTAATTATCCTTGAGCAGAATTTAGTTACCTGTTTTTCTAAATCGTTTAGGTTGGTCGCATAATTTTCTTCAGTTACACTGACATTATGAACGGTAAATTTAAGTTTGGTTTGAAGCAAGGCTGTTTTCTTCATTAAAGTATCTTTAACAGCTTCCTCGTCTTTACTGTAGCTACCGACAGATGCTGCTGTCCTTTCCCAAACTGCTATTTCCCTCTTTAACTCTGTAAACAACAAAACAAATCAAACGATTCCAAATATGCTTTTTACAAATTTTATTCTGGGATTAAACGTTAATGCCTTAATGAACACTATGATCACGCTTATTTTTAGAAAATAAACTAGAAGGAGATAAAATTGAGAAAGCATTTAATACTTAATGAAGTTATAAATGAAGATATCATGTCCGATTGTCACAAGAAACATATTCATCAAGGCATAAAAAATTGACTGTTGCACCTACCTTGTACTACCGGAGGCTCCTCAGATTTGTAATATGATATATCCCTGTAGGTTATTCTTATTTGAATGTATACTACAACGAGCACTAAAATGACACCTACTCCCATGTGCACAGTAAATACTCCGAAGTGGATACCCTACAAATAAATGTAAATAAACTGATGTTAAAGGCAATCGGTCCACTGCTTAGTAAATTGAGAGTTTATAAAGAAATTGACAACTCCGTTATGTTTAGTGGTCGCCATCTTAAAAAGTACCATGATTTGGACGGTTAATCTTGATATAATGTTTGTTCCTTATTACTGTCAAGATTCAAAGGAAAAGATGGTCAAACTTTACGTCCACATCCACGTCATGAAGTGAAAATACGGTAATCGTAAAAAAAAATTCAAAAATATTTTTTATTGAAATAGGTTTAGAATGTCATGAAATGTCCAGATTTTAAATTTGAGCAAAATAATTTCTGTCGGTTTGTCTGAAACTCTTTTATGAGCACATTCTCTCGAACGTTGATTATCACAAAGTCGGCTTCGACTATTCAATTTTTAATAAGAAGGTGCACTGATTTCTATCAAATAGATAGCGATACTGACATTGCTGACCTTGAACAGGGAGGCGGTAAGGCCATTTGACTAAGTTTGGATTAAATGAAAATTTATTTCCAATTGATAATATTCTTCTGTCTTATTTTTTTTTGTAACTGGTAAACTTTGATGGTTGTAACAAGTTTTTTTCCGTAACTTGTCAATTATTTAATTAGTTGCCAAATATTTTCCATTCAGCACCCGTACTACATAAAATTTGAATCACCCGCGATAAAAACCACAATACAAGTCACCATTGAGCATGCGCGGGCGGAATATTAGGGAGAGATGGAACTAACAGGAATTGAAAACCGGCACTTTTCGTCTTGACGTCGCTAAGGTGAAACTATTCAAATTTTTTTTCTTAAAAGATTTGGAGTTATTAGAACCATCCTACAATACTTTGTTGAAATTTTTACTTTTATAATTAAAATTCATTAAATAATAACCTAGTTATTTTGAATTAATATTCAATTTTAAGCTGGCATTTAGTTAAATTATTAATATATTTGAGGTTAACCTTGTGGTTAATAAGAAACCACTTGTTAATGGATTGCCCCAGCAGTAGTTTATTTATTTGTCATTTTGGGACAGTTCCTGCTGGATATTTGATGTTTATGTATTATATCAATAATTCTTTTTGCTAGTAGTTTATATTATATACTTACATGCAGACTGTCTATTTTACGAGGGCCACACCAAATATCTCGCTTAATATCTATTGTAGAAGAATAAAGTTTTAGAAACAGTTATCCCATTTTTTGTGAGCTATATTTCAGTAAAAAGAAATTTGAAATCCATAGCCTACTTTATGAGATATATTACAAAAACCTGAAAAATAGGAAAACCACAAACGGTTATAGCTTCCTTATTTGAGGAGATACGAAAAAAGTTAAAGGAATGAAAGTTGACGGCAAAGACAATAAGAATAATAACGTGTAACAAAAAAATCGAAAAATGCAGTTGGCTTTGACATACGCTATTGTGCAAAAATGAAAAATACATATCTCAAAGTAGGCCATGACGCCATTCATTCCGTTATTTTTTTCTCATTCCAACGATATAAAACATGTCACAGAAATTTTAACCGATAGTGTCCATATTTAATATTTTACGAATACCACAATTCATATAATTGAATTGTAACAATCAGCTGTGCCATAATTAGTGAAAAACAATGTATACAGTTATTAATAAATTTGACAGATCGTCACTGTTGTATGTTGTATGTTGCGTTGTCGAGTTCTAAGACAAATTTTATATCAGTAATTATGGTGTACACCAATAATAACAAATTCGATATGATTAGCATTTATTGTCAGTGCAATTTTGACGCTGAGATGGCAGTCACGGTTTACAGAGATAGATTTCCAGATGCTCCGCAGCCAAATCGAACTATGTTTAGGAAGTTAGTTCAAAATCTAAAAACGCACGGTTCATTTTCAAAAAAAATAGTAAGGCGAGCGCATGTTGCGGATAATGTAATAAAAGTGAATAGAGTAATGAATTATGTTAACCAAAATGAGGAAACCTCTTTGAGACAAATTCAGAGAAACTGTCGCATAAAAAAAGACAGTGCAAGAAAAATATTGAAAAAAAAACGGATTTCGATGCTACAAAATGAGGAAAGTTCAACATTTAAATGAGGGAGATAAGCCAAGGAGAGTAAGATTTTGTAGATGGTTATTAAATAAGAAAAGGAATGACGCGCTGATATGTAGCAAAATTCTTTGGTCGGACGAATCAAATTTTTCTAATAATGGATTTTTCAATAGAAATATGCATTATAAGTGGACACGAGAAAATACACATTGGTGCAGAGAGACTGCTTTCCAAGAACAATTTTCTACGAATGTTTGGTTGGGTCTTTTAGGGACTAAAGTAATTGGACCTTATTTTTATGATGGCAAATTAACCGCTCGTAGATACCTTAATTTCCTGCAAAACGAATTTCAAGATTTTCTTTATGAATTAACAGTGGCAGAAAGATTAAATTATTCATATTTTCAACAAGATGGGGCTCCACCTCACACTGCTGTAATATGTACAAATTATTTAAATCAAGTTATGCCAGATAGCTGGATAGGCACCTATGGACCCATTCTATGGCCAGCTCGATCACCAGATATTACTCCCTTGGATTTTTTCGTCTGGGGTTACATTAAAGACAAGGTATTTCAAACTGCCCCTGAAAATATTGAGGACGTCAAAACCAGAATTCGAAACGCATGTGAGGCAATTACTCCTGAAATGCTCCAAAATGTAATGCGTGACGTGTCTCGTAGAGCACGTTTATGTGTCAGAATGCATGGTGCATAATTTGAGCATTTGTAGTTAGAAAAATAAATACACACAATTTCTTTTCAATATAGTAGTAGGTAGTACTGTTATACATAGTTTTTCGTTTTTTTCTTTGGATGTTCGTTTTGTACTTGTATTTTTATTTATGAGATATTTATTGGTTTGTATTAAATTGTAATAAATAATTAAGGAATTATAATTATTATAAAGTGAATTTTTACTATTATGGCACAGCTGATTGTTACGATTCAATTAGATGAATTGTGGTATTCGTAAAATATTAAATATTGACACTATCGGTTAAAATTTCTATGACATGTTTTATATCGTTGGAATGAGAAAAAAATAACGGAATTAATGGCGTCATGGCCTACTTTGAGATATGTATTTTTCATTTTTGCACAATAGCATATGTCAAAGCCAACTGCATTTTTCGATTTTTTTGTTACACGTTATTATTCTTATTGTCTTTGCCGTCAACTTTTATTCCTTTAACTTTTTTCGTATCTCCTCAAATAAGGAAGCTATAACCGTTTGTGGTTTTCCTATTTTTCAGGTTTTTGTAATATATCTCATAAAGTAGGCTATGGATTTCAAATTTCTTTTTACTGAAATATAGCTCACAAAAAATGGGATAACTGTTTCTAAAACTTTATTCTTCTACAATAGATATTAAGCGAGATATTTGGTGTGGCCCTCGTAAAATAGACAGTCTGTATATACATATATTTTTTTTTGGTATTTAGGGTCGCTCTAAAACTTTTTATTAGATAATCTCATTTCACGTCTAATATACTAATTACTGAATTTCTTAAAATACGACGTAAAGTCGATTTCTTTAAATCAATTTTTGTAATAGTACGAAGTTCATCTCCAAAATTTTAAAATTTCTTATTTAATTTTTTCTAGATTGCATATCTTAATATCGATTTCTTTTATGCTGCTTTAAACATTTCATCATAATTTAGAATAATTTTGTTGATTCACAGCCTCAGGGCCAAAATTTTGTGATAATCTAGTAGTAGAGTTTTTTTATTGGTGTTTAGTTTTTTTGTTTTTTTTCCGATTCATTGCTTAAATTTTACAAATTCTAATACCTGTTTTTTTTTGTATTTTGTATAAAATTTGTGACCTTGGCTTAACCAATGGTATTCAATATTTTATTCTGCTAGATCATTCTTTGCAATAAATTTTAAAGTAATTAATAATTTATTTAGAGTAACTTTAACTTTAAATCGTTAGTTTTTTCTTTGTGTAATTTAACTAAATTTGTATCAACTGGTTCCTGATTTACCACTGTTTTGATGTAATAACTGGATCGACCAACCTTGGATCAAGTACACGGTGGATTTGCTATTGGCTGGATGAAAATTGTAACTGGCTGAACATCTTCTCAACGCAGCGTCTCCCTGGAACATCATCGTTGAACAGGACACGATCAATAAGTCCTCTCTCGCAGGTACCTGTGGCCATCTCCAGGGTTCGACCTCGTTGAACTCCACTCCCACCGCCAAAGTTATGTAAGCCACATTCACCGTGTCTCTTCTCTTTTTCTCTTTTTTGGTCAGAAGATAACTATTGTGATTGTTAAACTAGTTGATTTTTTCAATTTAATTCTTTTGCCAGAGATTTTTTTTATTACTTTAAATATTCAAATAAAGCAATTTTTGTTGTATTTACATTTTCAATCATTTTAACTCTAAACATTATATATTTTTATGGTAGTAAATTTTCTAAATTTCTTTATTAATACGCATGTAAAGTTTTTGTAAATTTTAATCGTTATTTGTGTTAATATATTGTTATTTTGTTTAAATTTTGCTTTTGATTGTCTCATCCTTAAACCGTTGCAGGAATATCAGTTGCATGAATACGCTGGCGCCCTTTTCTTTGTTTAGTTTGTTTAATAACACTCAAATTATTTATTGAAAAAAAAATAGATACATAAATAACTCTTCTCGCCACAGAGAGACCCTCGACTAACCCTGAGCTAACCGGTTGCTACTCTTTCATAGCTTCTTCAGCACCCCGCTGAGAAGTTGTGGTTGCATGGTATGGATGATTAATATGATGATACTAGATAATAGACACGACTTAAAAAGAAAAATTATAACAATTTGAAAATCTAAGCCTTAAATTACCATTATATTTTTTTTCTATCCAAGGAATATTTATTATTTTGTTTATTGAAAATCTATTTACATCAAATAACGAAAAAAAATATTTTAGAATATCGAAAGTTAAACTAAGTGCCCAATATATAAATGATGAAAAATGAGAATTAAAAAAAGTACAAAATCACCATTATTAAAAGTTCATTGCATTTTTCTTTTAGGTACGTTGGGTCACATAGATACCAAATGACCTTCTATACCTCCCTGTTCAGGACAGGTATCGCTTTACAAATCACCGTGTGTACAATTGAAATAATATTTATATCAAAAACTATAAAATACACTTTTATGATTTATATAAAAAACTGCTTTTTATTTTAGAGCGACACGTTTAAATTTTGTGTTGACAGTAAAAAACATGAACCAAATGAAACTTTAAAAATATAATAAGCACAAAAATAGTTACGTTACTCGATTTTATGCTCAAATTCTGCCTCTGGCGGCGGCTGGGTGAGATGAGCGAATTTGAAAACGGCATTGAATAAACTGCCCAACTAAACGATATAGCCGCGATTAATTCTAGACAAGGACAAAGCAAAAACTGCTGTAAATATAGCCCGTCTCGTTGACGCCAGGAGGGAATTAGGGAAAAAGATGGAAGCAAAAAAATGTTGCGTCGATATGGTTAAATACATGCTGGGGCAGTAGTGCATCGGACCACGATATCTCGAGTTCTAGATAGCTAGAATTTTTTTTAAAAATTGCGAGTAGACTAAATAAAAAAGTCTATAGCTCGAAATTATTTTCGAACATACAGGGCGTGCCAAGAGGAAATTACAGGACCATGTGCCTTTTTTTAAAGTGGAATGCTATGTATATCAGTACATTTTTTGAAGCCTATTCCTAGACTCTATTCATTCCTATATTAGCATTGAATATCTCCCAAAAACACTTGGATGTAATAATTTTTTTGTTGAAATAATGTAATCTGCAGATGGATATTAAAAAAATCACCACAGTCACAATTATGGATTTTAAGAAAAACTTATGTGAATACCAGTTACGAGACATCTAATTAATGTTTTTGAATAATTTTTATTTCCTAAAACTCTACAGGGTGGCCAAAAATTATTTATTGAAAAATACTTTTTAATATGAATTTTCTCAATTTCTTCAAATGGAACACCCTATTTATTTTTCAATGATATGATGTAGAATTGAAAAACGAACATTCTTTTGTAAGTACTTCCCTATGGCTAATTGCAACCAATTTTGTTTTATTGAGTAATAATTACAAAATTAAAAAATAAACTTAAAAAAGAGGTTTCTTCAAATAACTCAGTAGAAAAACTTATAATAAATGTTCCACATGTTGCCCATCTTGACTGACACACATCTCAATGCGCTCTTGAAATGAGGTTCCCAGTGTTCCTAAAACTGCCGGTGGGATAGATCTAAAGGCAGTTATTATTCTTTCCTGCATATTTTGTACTGCTGTTGGTGTGTCTCTATAAATAATTTCCTTCACGTATCCCCATAAAAAGAAATATATATTTGTAAGATCTGGGGATCTAGCAGGCCATTTAGTGGGTCCATTTCTTTCAATCCATTGAGGGTAGGTATTATTTACGTGGTCTCTAACTGCATTTAAATAATGTGGTGGAGCACCATATTGCTGAAACTACATCCTATTTCGAATTCTTTCAGTAAGATTTACCAATAATTGTGGCAGATAGTTTTCCTAAAAATGAAGATAAATAGCTCCAGTCAATGTACCATCAAAGAAATGTGGTCCTATTACATGTTCTTCAATAATTAATCCCCGAACGTTTATAGACCATCTGTGTTGGTTATCAACTTGCATAAAAAAGTGAGGATGTTCCGAAGCATAGTAATGGAAATTGTACCGATTAACAAATCCATTTTTATGAAAAGTTGCCTCATCAGTGAATAAAGCATTATTGAAGAAGTTGACATCATCTTGCATTTTACCTCTGGCCCAATTACAAAATTGTAGGCACTTTTGAAAATCGTCATCAGATAATTTCTGGTGCATTTGAATATGATATGCATGCAATTTATTTGTTGACTAACCCACAGACCGTCTACTTATTCCTACTAATGACCTCACTTCTCTTTGACTAACATGGGGATTCTCAACCGTTGCCAGCACCACAGAAAACTCATTTTCTTCGTTCACAACACGTTTTATTCTTTCACTTTTTTATATTCGACATTTCCAGTTTCCAGAAATCTATCGAGAAGGTTTTGGAAGCTGCATCAGGAATTCTTCTTTCAGGATAACATTGGTGATAAATTCTATTGGAAAGTAAACAATTTCTGTCTGACTCGCCCAAAACAAAAGTCATGTCTACAAATTCCGCTTTTTAAATTTCGTATTGTGAAATTTCAAATGTTTTAAATTCAATAAAAATTGTAACTAACGACAGATAAGTGTGATAAATGCTCCATCGTATACGACAATTTATAACAAACTGAGGTTTTATTGCTTGTCGAATAACGAGACGGCAAAAACATGTACAAATAACATTACAGTGGAGGACTTGTTAAATACTATTTACTAATTTCAATAGATTGGAAGAAATAGTCCCTCTTAATGGGCTCATTTCAAAATTGCATATAGACATATGTCAATCAAAATGGGCAACACGTTGAACACCTATTATAAATGTTTCTAATAAATTATTTGAGGGAATCTTTTTATTAAGTTTATTCTTTAATTTGACACTTTTTTATTTATAAAACGAAAATGGTTGCAATTAGCCATTGGGAAGTAGTTACAAAAAAGTTCGTTTTTCATTTCTACATCACATCGTTGAATAATATACAGGGTGTTCCATTTGAAAAGTTGAGAAAATTCACTTTAAAAAGTTCTTAATTGAAAAATAATTTTTGACCACCCTGTACAGTTTCAGGAAATAAATATGATTCAAAAACATTGACTAGATGTCTCATAACTGATGTTCACATAAGTTTTTCTTAAAACCCATAATTGTGACTGTGGTGATTTTTTTAATATCCATCTGCAGATTGCATTATTTCAACAAAGAAATTAATTAGATCCAGGTGGTTGGGAGATATTCAATGCTAATATAGGAATGAATAGAGCCTAGAAAGAGACTTCAAAAAATGTGCTGATATAGCATTCCATTTTTAAAAAAGGCACTTGGTCCTGTAATTTCGTCTTGGCTCGCCCTGTATGTTCGAAAATAATTTCCAGTTATAGACTTTTTTAACTAGTTTAGTTGCAATTTTTCAAAAAATTTCTAGCTATCGTAGAACTCGAGATATCGAGGTCCGACGCACTATTGTCCTACCCTCTATAGAAAATGTTACAATTCAATATGCCTACTACTAATATACACGCCAGTTATGAAATAATAAAAGCAATCATTCATATTTACCGAACTGATGACGTCGGGATTCGAGGCAATTAGTACATTTGGTGGATCCCCTATGGGAGTTATAGCGCCACCTATATTGGCAAATATTAACGTATACATTAAAATCTGCGTTGGATCTAACTTCATGACTTCACACAATCTAAAACAATTAAATACTGTTAGTGTTACAAAAATAAGACAAACTTCAAGAATATTCAAATAAAAACTAATAAATATTATCCATCTAGAGTCGGAAGTATTTTTTAATATATATGAACGTTCTGGCTGAGTTTAGTCATAGCTATTCTACTACTTATCCAGAACACTACAATATACACGTAGACCTCAACATCACAACCGTTTCCTGCGACATTGCAATCCGTCGTAGTTGAGTCCGTAGTCTAACGCCTAAAAGCTCTTCTACACAATGGCCCATCACGTTGAGCCATCACAATGTGCTATCGTGTAGAGGACGCAATGACCTAGGATAACGTATGGATGATGGCTGATCATCGTCGACGTCGGCCTTTGAATCGATTTTTTTAACACGCGTCAAATAAATGTGGCTGACATGTGTCCACACGAACTAGCGTCTAGGCCCCAAGCGGAAAGAAATAGTCCCACATGCGCATTAGAGCTTAGAGTTGGGAAATTCAATATTTTTTGTTGTTTTCAGGTTTGATTTGATGGCAGAAATAATGTTTTCCTTCGTTTTCTTATAATGATTTCATTCTCTCATGCGATTTCGTTAGGTTAGATTAGTTAGGTTGATTTTTATTTTGTTATCTAATTGTAGGTTTTCTTTTTAAGCGGTGCTCGAGGAATCTACAAAATATCACAATTAACCAGTATGTTACTGGTAAATAACTCTCTGTGACTTTTACGTCAAAGGATCAGTTAAAGGTTGCTTTTTTAAATAAACAACACAAATATGTATAAAAACTTGAAATTAAAGATTTCGCCGACGTTTCGGAAATCTATTGTTTCCTTTTTCAAGGATTTTTTTGAAAAATCCTTTTTTTTTGCTGTGTATGATAAATACACAGCTCTAAGAATGTTTGTTATATTCAATATCCATGGATACTTACTATTTACATAGAACTGTTGATATAGTTAACAGTTTTTTTATAGTTTTTTTATACAATGTTAAGTTTGTGAAGTTCTTCTTTTAACATTGGCAACCAAATTGTACGGACATCTACAGAACAATTCGACACGCAGGTCTGTACAAGTCACAAGCGTAGAGGTTACTTACCAGTAACATACTGGTTAATTGTGATATTTTGTAGATTCCCCGAGCACAGCTTAAAAAGAAAACATACATGTGGCAGAAAGTCCCAAAGAATTGAAGAAGGAAAAAATGAAGATAATGCCACAAATAACATTTAGACAATATGAACAATAGTATTGCGGTGAATACTTAACATCCACCACTTTCCTTTTCGCCATATTTTTAAATTTATTTTCTGTTGTACGCATGTCAGTAATAGTTATATGTGTTAAGTAAATAAATGACAGAAGCCCTAACAATGTTAATGTTGGTCCATCCAACTACCGACTGACTGCCACCCATGGCGATGGCCGATGACTTGCCATTGTAATGGCCCATTGTGTCGGCCCATCGTGATGAGCTATTGTGTTTAGGGATCTTTTTACACATAAGCACTGAGCCGGTTGAATGTTATACCGAAATTCTATTACTAAAATTAGTTCTAACAGGTTGTGGACTTACTTGATTGTTACAGGTGTAATAAGCAATGCTGTCGTCACATTATCCAAAAAGCACGACAAGATCGTTGTTAATGCGCAAAGAATGTGTATTAGTGGCCATAACTTCCCACCAGTTACCTAAAAAACATAGTTGTCACTTAGAAATAATGAATATTCACAATAGCTAACATTATTGAAAATATGAAATATGATTATTCAAAGTTTCTTTACAACTGCATTGATATGAATTTTATTTGTTATTTCTGCAAAGTTCTGTTTCCATATCCATGTGTAACTCAAATATGATTATTGACTGGTGTCTATCAACTTGCCCCTCAACTGCCTCAACATGTCTAAATGTAATGCATTCACTTTCTCCAAAATGCGTAGGTAACTCTATCGAGTATAATTATATTATCATATAAACAGTTAAATTTTGCAAAGGCCTGATACAGTAAAGAATCTGGGGAATGGTCTTTGATAAACATCTGAGTTTTAAGGATTATATTAATAATTGTTCATGGTTGAATTTACGCTCATTAAATTAACATTTTTCGAGGTTTTCGTGGAAAAACAGTGGTGGGAATCTACGGCTCTGTTTGGATGTGTTATGTTTTAATGAAGGTGGTATCTATTTGCTAACTGAATATTCCCAAAATGTTATGTTGCAAGGTTTGACAAAATAGAAAGATAATACACTCAATAGTTTTTCTATACAAAAAATTATGTAAAGCATGTTTGATTGCCTTTATATTTTGGAGCATCTCAAATTTCACATATCTTCTATAACAAGTCGGAATTGTGAAACATTTCGCATTCCTACTCTCCATACTGATTTATTAAAACGTTGTTCTTTATGTTTCATGTGTAAACATTATAATTTACTGCAAGATATTGTTATATAATATATTCAAGTGTATATTTTATTGCGTTGATATGTTGATTTTTTACCCCTTAGTTAACCTTGTTTGAAGCATTTCAACTTGAAATCTCACTTTGACCAAGCAACCAACATAAGATTACAAATTGTCATATAAATAATTATACGATTTATAACAGAAAACGAAAACATGCTGAAGAAACATCATCGATTTATTGAACTTTCTATATAATTGTTGAACATTCTACTACTACAAGGATATTTGTATATCGAACCCGCAACCATTGAGCTGAAAGAACTCTTAAACATGCACAGCTTAATCGCTATACCATAATTTGTTACTTTAATAGCTGTTAATATCTATAATATAATTTAGTCAGGTGAAAATCAAATTTGTACCGCTGGATATTATATTATTGTGAAATGTATATTAGTCAAATACACAAGCTGATTCAAATTGAATACTAACCATTGGGATCTCGGAAACCGCGAAATAGAGAGTCGGCTAAATGATGGCAAGGTTACGCAATGTAGTATTCAATAATATGGCATAAAAACCGGAAATATTCTTGTTGGTTTTTGAGAAATATTTCGGCCATTATTAAAAATCTAAGAGAACTTTACAATGCTCTACACGCTTATAGTACCCGTGGCGACGGTGGCGACAGTACCATCATCAACTTCACAATTTTAAGTACGGACCTGGAGTTTTTACGTCATTTCTGGAAGGTATTTTGTAATGAATTCAATAATACGTTGCACTTAAATATTTTCCAATGTTTCATTGCATTTACACAACTACTTGATCATAACAGGTTGTCTAAATGTGATCCTGTAAGTTTTGTTCTTCAAATTAGATTTCACAGGACCTTGTATTGTTACTAAGCAAGTTGTTTATTTGCCTGATATTATTTACTGATTTTTATAATGGCATCAAAATGTTTAGAAGCTAATTAACGAATCCAAATGACGAAGTTGTTCAATTCAATTTCATTAAGGTATACGTTCATTCTTCTGTAGGTGTTTTGTACAGCAAGTCCAATGTCACTCCTAGGCAAGCAGGTAACAAAATTTTGGAATTATTTGCCTCAATTCTTTAATATTATTAATGGGTTCCTTGTATACTTTGCTTTTTAAAACACTCCACCAAAAATAATGATAAGTCAGGTGCCCTGGCAGACCACCTTATTGCACTTTGATTGTCCATCCACTGGTGGGATATTACTGGTCCAGGAGTGCTCCTACATCTTGTTACTACATTTTGAAAAAAAAATGTAGTATACGTTTAGCATTTTTCCGGTGCACCATCGAAACCCGAAAAAAACGTCGGATCGATGTGAAAGTCATATCTATCGATTCAAGAGCGAATTTAGAAAATTCCGTCCGTCGGTCAGTCGGTCTGTCTGTCTGTCCGTCACGCCCAGCCCCCCTAATCCGTTTTCGGGTTGCAATGAAACTTGGGTGGTTAATAGGAGGTCTTTAGAAAACCTTAACGCCGGAAGCTCGGCTCCGTTCGGAAACCGGAAGTACCCGATATAGACGTTTCGAGTTTTTCGGGAGAAATTGAATAACTCGATAACGGGTAGTCGGATCGAGACATTTCAAAAAAGAAATGGTGCCGCTGGCAAAGCTCTACAAATAAGTATACCAGAGGCTATGTCGGAAAACAAATGAAAATTGATTTTTTTTGCAAAAAACTGGTTTTCTCGACATCGGGCTAGGAAGCACGATAACTGCCCAGAATATTGATCGATTTCGATGAGACTTGGTGGGATCAAAGGCACCCGGCCACAAATCAAGCCTATTGCTGGCGGCCCGAATCTGTTGACCGCAAGTATGTTTTCCAGGGCCGCGTATGATTTTTCAAAGAAATTAATAACTCCCGAACCGAAGGTCCGATTTTGATTTTCAAAAATGGTAATTGTAGGGCTCGATTAGGTCTATTAGTTGACGTTTGTGAGAAATTTGACAAAACAAAAGCGAATCTACAAATCCTGGTAAACTTGATTTTTTTGATAAATTCTACAAATTCCGAACAGTTTTCTAATAAAAATCGAAAATTAACTATTCCGTCGATCAATCTCTATAACCAGTATAAGGCATGGACCTTTTTAGACAAAAAATATAAAATAGAGTTTTTTAGAAAAACTTAAAATAAACGAGTTATTTACGAAAATGCATTCCAAAGAATTATTTAAAAAAATATTACAAATTGATAAGTGATAATGTTATATTTAAAATATCATCATTCATTTAGTTATTTTTATTTACTAAATAAAAATAGAACCGATGCCCTTTCCGTGTTTCAAAATG
Organism: Stenurella melanura; assembly: GCA_963583905.1. Taxonomy (NCBI): domain Eukaryota; kingdom Metazoa; phylum Arthropoda; class Insecta; order Coleoptera; family Cerambycidae; genus Stenurella; species Stenurella melanura. The sequence continues at coordinate 42,858,086 of OY757315.1, read as the reverse complement.
TAGTTAGCTTTTACTTTAGTCAATGCAAAAAGAAAAAAAAAGAAAATAAAACATGTCAAAGCACTGAGTCATCTTGCGACCCTCTGCTGAAAATGTAATGAATCATCCCAACAAATTGAATAAAAAGCATATCAAAATGTAGTTTTTTTCACTTGTTACTACATTTTGAAAAAAAATGTAGTATACGTTTAGCATTTTCCGGTGGACCATCGAAACCCGAAAAACACGTCGGATCGATGTGAAAGTCATATCTATCGATTCGAGAGCGAATTTAGAAAATTCCGTCCGTCGGTCAGTCGGTTTGTCTGTCTGTCTGTCTGTCTGTCTGTCTGTCTGTCTGTGTGTCTGTCACGCCCAGTCCCTCTAATCCGTTTTCGGACTGCGATGAAACTTGGGTGGTTAATAGTGGGTCTTTAGAAAACCTTGCAAATAAGTATACCAGAGAATATGTCGAAAAACAAATGAAAATTGAATTTTTTTTTAAACTGGTTTTCTCGAAATCGGGCTAGGAAGCACGATAACTGTCCAGAATATTGATCGATTTCGATGAGACGTGGTGGGATCAAAGGTACACGGCCACAAATGAAGCCTATTGCTGGCGGCCCGAATCCGTTTACCGCAAGTATGTTTTCCAGGGCCGAGTATGATTTTTCAAAGAAATGAATAACTCCCGAACCAAGGGTCCGATTTTGATTTTCAAAAATGGCAATTATAGGGCTCGATTAGGTCTATTAGCTGACGTTTGGGAGCAATTTGAGAAAACAAAAAAGCGAATCTACAAATCCTGGAAAACTTGATTTTTTTATAAATTCTACAAATTTCGAATAGTTTCCTAATAAAAATCGAAAATTAACTATTCCGTCGATCGATCTCTATAACCAGTATAAGGCATGGACCTTTTTGGACAAAAAATCTGGAATAGAGTTTTTTCGAAAAACTTAAAATAAACGAGTTATTTACGAAAATGTATTCCATAGAATTATTTTAAAAAATATTACAAATTGATAAGTGATAATGTTATATTTAAAATATCATCATTCATTTAGTTATTTTCATTTACTAAATAAAAATGGAACGATGCCCTTTCCGTGTTTCAAAATGTAGTTAGCTTTTACTTTAGTCAATGCAAAAAGAAAAAAAAAAGAAAAATAAAACATGTCAAAGCACTGAGTCACTTGCGACCCTCTGCTGAAAATGTAATGAATCATCCCAACAAATTGGACTAAAAGCATAACAAAATGTAGTTTTTTTCACTTGTTACGCTTCGTTAGCTAGCTTTTAAAAATATTGATGCCATTGTAAAAAATCATTAAATAATGTCAATCATTTTATTTCAACGACATATTTACTAACAATACAAGTCCCGTAAAATCTAATTCAAAAAACGAAACTTACAGGACCGTATTCAGGCAACCTGCTATAATTAAGTAATGAAACATATTCTTTATAGGGTTTTGCAAACAGCGGGAAAAAAACTATCTATGAGAACTAAAAGAGAAACTATATGTAAAAATATTAATGAAGTCTTTGCATTCTTTCGATAACCTGACTTCTGGTTATGCTAGCAAATCAAGATCCTTAAATAAATTTGTCCAATTCCTTATTTGACATTCTCATTATAACACTAGCATCCAACATAGTCCCATACGGCTAAGCAGATTAAACTAGTATCTACATGACCCCCTACGGTATGAAGATTCAGTTAAAATGAGAACAAAGGCCTAAAATGAAATTTATTTACCTACCTTGTCTTAATAATTTTTTCATTCTAATGGATTACATTTTCATAGAATCTCTCATTCAGTTTCGCCCTTATTCTGAGCTCATCAGAAAGGCACAAAGCTACTTACTCATAACGATATTCTATGCAAAATCAAGACAATATCCATGGATAAGTATGAAATATTTATATTTGACATTGACTGTTAAAAAATAACAGATCGTCACCTATCTATTAGCTAACTAGTATTGGAGCCTATATACTCTATGCATGTTTAAAAGTGAATTATTTATTATTTGTTTGCTTATAGTAATGAAACATATTCCTTATAGGATTTTGCAAACAGCGGGAGAAACACTATCTATGAGAACTAAAAGAAAAACTATATGTAAAAAATATTAATGAAAAATTTGCATTCTTTCGATAACCTGACTTCTGGGCATGTGTCGGGTACTACACCCCTGATTTCCACCATTAGTAGATGTCGCCACTTCTTGAAGAGGACGATGGCGTGCAACAGTGAAATATTGCAGGGTGCGCATACATCGCCATGACAAGTCTCAACGGTTTTCTGCAACGAAACGTCTAAGTCGTGTGCATAGACAGTTAATGTTTTAGAGTAGTATTATTATGAGAAGATGCTTGCAAAAAATAATGCGCAGAGACGAGTTTGTGTGCCTTTATTGTTTTAAGCAAATGAGAGCGAATTGCGTCATATTTGACGTCGAAGCCAGTGGCACCGTCAATCTGCAGTCACAGGATCTGTGCTGCAGTATACTTGTTGTGTTTCCCATTTCTGATTAAATTAAGTGATATAACCTTACTTTCAGTGAAGAATGTCTTCATCGTAAACACTAGAGTGTGACGAGTTTTAATATTCTACATTACACAGCTCTTCGACCTCGAAAATTTGGTTACAATTATTATATTATCCTTCTACCCCAGATGATGCTGCCACTGGCAAAAATATTCGCGCACGTTAGCTCCACCCCGAGCATCTTCTCATAATAATACTACTCTACAATGTATCTTCATATATTTCATAAGTAACTTTGTAACAATACCACAATATACCTATCGGAAGTACTTAGTCCTTTGTTTTCGTAAACAAAAACGAGAGGTGCAAGTGTCTAGTTAAGAAATAAAGAATAACTCCACTAAGCCCACATTATGCTAGCAAATCAAAATCCTTAAATAAATTTGTCCAATTTCCTATTTGATGTTATCATTATAACACTAGCATCCAACATAATCTCCTGCGGTTGATCGGATTTAACTAGTATCTACATGACCCCCTGCGTTTCAAAGGCTAAGCATTTCCAAGAAATTGAATGAGAGATTTTATGAAAATATTGTCCATTAGAAAGAAGAAATTTTTAAGACAAGGTAGGTAAATAAATTTCATTTTAGGCCTTTGTTCTCATTTTAACTGAATCTTCAAACCGTGGGGGTCATGTAGATACTAATTTAATCTGCTTAACCGTAGGGGACTATGTTGGATGCTAGTGTTTAGGATTTTGATTTGCTAGCATAACCAGAAGTCAGGTTATCGAAAGAATGCAAAGATTTCATTAATATTTTTTACATATAGTTTTTCTTTTAGTTCTCATCGATAGATAGTCTTTTTCCCGCTGTTTGCAAAATCCTATAAAGAATATGTTTCTTTACTATAAGCAAACAAATAATAAATAATTCACTTTTAAATAATTAAGTAATGTTTTAAGTGCAATCACACGTTGGAAAATATTTAAGTGCGATATATCATAGAATTTGTATTACAACATGCTTTCCAAAAGTGATGTACAAACTTCAGGTCCTCATTTAAAACTTTGTAGTTGATGATGGCCTGAGGCAACGTAACGTCGCCGTATAAAACGGATACTATAGGCGTGTAGATAATTTTATATTACTCTAAGAAAATATTCTTCAATTTTTAATAAGTTCAACAATCACCGCAAAAATTTGTGTTTTTTTCCAATACCTCAATAATCAACAGGAGTATATCCAATTTTTTATGCGATATTATTGAGTACTACGTTTGCCACCATTTAACCGAATCTCAATCTCTTACAGTTTTCAAGATCCCAATTGTGAGCATCTAATTTGAACCAACCTGCATAGATATAGATAGACAATGACAAGAAATAGCCCTTCACAAGAACTCTATTCGATTACCAAACACACAAGTTAAGAAGATCTTTTTTAAGTTCACTGTTAAATTCATTAGGTACTTACTTTATAAGCATATATGGCAGAATGATCAATAATCCCAGTTTCGCTAAAAACCGTTACCAGTGTCATCATGGAGAACAACAGCAGTAGAGTTTCTATATCCATCCAAGAAACGATTTCATCCATTGTGGGTCTTTCATTTAAAACAGCTAAGATGGCTACAGACATAGTACTTGCTAGCAAGGCGGCCAGAGTTCTGTGAATTAACTAAAAAATGTGTTCAAGTCACATTTTATCAATTCATTTATTGTCGATGATTTTAAATTCTAAAAAATACTTACATCAAATATAATTAAAACATACAACCCTGAGAGGATGAAGGCTGCATAAATTATCCCTTCCTCGGGATTGATGGGATGCAAGTTGTAGCCTATAGAAATGGGAAAATTTGCATCCAAGTTAGTCTTCATTTGAATTCTTAGTAGACTGTAGGATTCGTTGTTGACTTTATACGAAGTGAGATCAAAAATGTTCTTAAGTTCATTGTGTTCTTGCCCTGTGCGAGAGTCTCTGTGTACGGGGACATACCAGGGCGTTGACACATTCTAAAAGTTTAGAAACCTTTTTCAGTACATATGATAGTAGATTTTACAAAAAAATTTTGCCATTAGCCACCCTCATCCCTATTAAATGTCGATGAGTCAAAAAGGTACTGAAGTGGCACGTCGTTTTATGAGTTTTTGAATCAGGCGATTTCAAATATTATATTCTGAAACTTCTATGAGTAATTATTTCTACATACTGGATTGCAAGTATAATATCAAGATGCTTTCCGTTAAAGAGAGTTAGATGGGAAATCTGGATGTGGAAGCAGTGATTCTTGAGGCAGCAGTTTTCTTGTTGTTTTGTACGAATATTAATGTTTTTTTAAATTGACATAACTGGAACTGGAAAGCAGCTGGTGAGTGCTGTTGGTGCCCATTTCAAAGCTAAGAGAATTTTGACAAAATATCTTTCTAGAGTCCAATATAAAAATGAATTTATTTACAACTGCATTAAATTCCAAGAACGGGCTCGAAATCTAAAGCATTTCTTAATTTGTTCACAATAAGATATTTATTAAATTAGCTACCTGTGATTCCGTAAATCATTTTATCAAACAGCTTTCCTTTTTCCGGTCACTTCGAGGAAAAATTGATTTTTTGGGCGTTTTTTGAAATGCTTGGCGGCATACGAGTTTTAAAGCTATCAGACTGCGGTGAGCGCGAAAAGTTTCAGTTATATATTCGCAATCCGACTGACCTTCCCAAGTAACTCCAATTTGGGAAATAGCGGACGCCCTAGTGCCCACATTAAAGTTACTGTGCAAATAAATAATTAAACATACATTTCTAGTCTTTTGCTAATTTAAAATAACATACTACCATCATAAATTAACGCCTTCACTGCCAAGAATAAACCTCTTTGTTTTTTTAGACTTGCGGCCAAAGTGCAAATCTTTGTTCTGCTTGTTACTGCTTTAGTAACACCTCAAAATGCCTAAAATGTTAGCAAAATATGTCACCCTATGTTTTTGGGTGTACTGAATATGATTCTGGGATAAAACCGAGTAGATGGCAAGAGAATTGTAATTTTTCTGCTGTTTTTCAAAATCTTTTTCCTGATACATTTGAGTTATGTGTGGCATTTATTTTGAAATCGATATATTGCTACCTTCACTAATAGCGAATCTTAAATTTAATAGTTTTAATTTAAAAAATCGAAAATAGTGCATGTAATATGGCTGACAAAGTTCAAAATGTGTTTGAAAATCCTTTGCTATGAATAATTACTTTCATATTCACACGTAGGATTGGTAGTATAGTAATCGTAAAAAAAATTTCAAAATTTTCTATTGTTGAAATAAGTTTAGAGTGTAATGAAACGTCGAGATTTAAAATTTGAGCGAAAAAAATGTTCTGTCTGTCTGTCTGTAGCCTTTTTTTTTTTTCGCACGTTTTTTCTGGTACGATTTAAGATATTGACTTGAAATTCTGTACACGTATGTATTATAACGAAATCTGGAACTGGATTGTTATTTTAATATATCCGGTGAAGGAGTGGGGGATATATAGGGATAAATAGGAGAAAATTAGTAAAACAAACCGGTAAGAGTACAGAAACTTGAAATGTGGTGTATACAGTGTGTCTCACTTTTCACGGTAACACCTACGTAGCTCAGTTATTAATACATCGATTTATTTTAAACTTAGTTAAGTTATACACCTCTTGAAGGTAACTTAAAGCGTATATACCTATTTAATTTATTCCATAGACGTACAGGTACATATGACGTTTTGTCAAGAATTAATAACCTTTAACTCGGAACGAGGTGAATTTAGAAACAAAGTCATTTCACATTTTTATGCTACAAATTTGAATTATACTCAAAAATATTTTCATAGTCGCCAAAAACGCTGTTTCATGTTTTAAAAACCTATTTATACCTCTAAAACTGCTAGAGACATTTCAACAAAATTTGGCACAAAAGAATCTTAAAGGATGCCCTATGAGACGGTGGTAATCTTTAAAAAAAGGAAAATCCCTATTACACTTTACTTGAAAATTATCCGATTTTCACCCCCTATGCTGTGCGTCCGCACGTCTATGGAACTAATTAAATAGGTATATGCGCTTTTAGTTACCTTCAAGAGGTGTATAACTTAACCAAGTTTAAAATAAATCGATTTATTAATCAGTGAGCTACGTGGGCGTTACCGTGAAAAATCGGACACACTGTATACTATCCAAGTCCCCAAATTTGTTTTTAATATTTTCGATCCCTCAACCAGCCCCACCACATTGGAGTTGGAGTTTGTGGGAGGGCAGTCACATTTAGGTGACCGCAGCACCTAGGCCCCATTGGGCCCCTTGTACGTCCTCCCGAGGGATACAGGATTCCACCTAGGCCTCCAACCATCCTAATCTTGTGAAGAAGGTGGTGATGCTGCCTAGGGGAATATCCCTCAAGTCGGCCAGTGTAGGCCAACGTTCTCCCAAAATGGATTCTCTGCTAGAGGAGACTGCCGGGCACTCACAGAGTACGTGTTGGACAGTCTCGTCTTCTTGTTCACAACCTATGCATAGGGGTGTGTCATTTAACTTCATGTTATAAAGGTGCTTCCTCAGCTGGCAATGACCAGTAAGAATTCCTGTCGCGAAGCGCAGGTTCTTCTTGGACATTCCCAGGTAGATCATCGTTGTATCCTTGTCAGGGTATCTAAGCAGATCCCTGGCCAACTGACAACTATGAGTTTCATCCCACAGTTTTTTAAATTTTCTGTGGGTGTCTTCTTTAATCATTAGCATTATTGCTGAGGTCGGCAGTATGTTGGAAGGGCCAGGTCCAAGTATACTTAGACTGGCTGCCTTCTTAGCCAGACTGTCAGCTTCCCTGTTGCCTCTGCACTGTGCATGCCCTTTGACCCAGCATAGAATGACACTGTTCATGCTGGAGGCGCCCACGAGTGCCTGATGGCATTCCCATACTGACCCTGTTGTTATTTTGTGTCTCTGTAGGGCCAGTAGTGATTGTCTACTATCAGTGTAGATTCTTATTGTTTTTCCCGTTATTTGTCTACGGGAAATTTCTTTTGCGGCTATGGTTATTCCCGCCAGTTCTGTTTGTATTATACTGGCTTGTTTGTCCATAGCCCATTTAATTTGAATTTGCAGGTTCCTGGAGTATACCCCACAACCTGTTCCTTCTTTCTTTTTCGATCCGTCTGTGAAGATGTTAACTGTTCCTTCACTGACAGCCTCATTGCTACTGTTGGTGTGTATTTCATAGGGTCTATCAAAGATGAACTGTGGAGAAATACCATTTGCACGTACCTGCAGAAGTGGCATTTGTTTAATTGCCTCATTCCACAGCCGGCATCTGGTCACTCCACATCCTATGTTTGGCTGTATGCCAACGGATTTGAGACGTGCCATAGTAGTTAGAGCCACCTCTTCTAGATATATGTCTAGTGGTGGCAGGCACAGCATCACTTCCATTGCTCTTGTTGGTGTCGTTCTCATAGCTCCAATTGTGTTTAAACAGGCTACTCGTTGTACCTGGCTGAGCTTACGTTTCGCTACAGTCTGCTGACTCTTGGGCCACCAGACGATGGCTCCATAGGCTATCATTGGTCTTATTATAGCAGTGTAAATCCACATAGCCACGTTGGGTTTCATTCCCCATGTGTTCCCTATGGTTCTGCGGCACTGCTCAAAAGAGATGTAAGCCTTCTTTAGTCTTCTGTCTAAATAAAGATTCCAGGTTAGTTTGACATCAAAAGTTACTCCAAGGTATTTTACTTCTGATGCGAAATTTAGTGTGGTATTTAGGAGGACGGGGGCCGTCATTGGCCCCAATTTCCTTTTCCTTGTGAAGAGGACCAGCTCTGTTTTCCTGGGGTTGACCGACAGAGAGTGTTCTCTGCACCATCTTTCGATTATTCTCAGGGCCATCTGCATTCGATCACAGAGGACTCTTTCGAATTTACCACTAAGCAGTATCGTTAGATCATCTGCGTATGCAATTGTGTGGAATCCCTCGAAGTTGAGGCGGCGCAGGAGGCTGTCAAGAACTAAGTTCCATAGAAGAGGTGATAAGACACCCCCCTGAGGACAGCCTCTTGCAACCATTCCTCTAACAGCGATTATTAAAGGGGTTGATAAAATAATATTGAGACATTTACTTGAAATTTGGTACACGTATATACTATAACGATATCTGGAACTAGATTATATTTTTTTATGACATCTACCTCAAGTATTATTAAACTTCTATGACTAATTATTTCCACATACTAGAAATGTTTTTCTTTAAAGAGACTTGGATGGAAAATCTGGATGTGGAAATAGGGATTCCTTAGGCAGCGGCCGTTTACTCTTACGAAGTGAAAATAATGCATCATTTGCTCATAATGTGTACATGGGGGTTGTCAAGGTCGCTGAATATGAATTTTAGGTCAGATTTTCAAAATTAAAAATGGCTAACCCAATATGGCTGACGGGAATCTACAGAATATAATTGACCTCTGTGAATCAGAATTTATAAGTTTTTGCTGATTACGATTTTTGCATCAAAATGGAAAAGAAATTTTAATAGCTACACGAAGGATTCTTTCCAGCAAACCAACATTTTTAGAATTTGACACATTTGACTAAATATCGTATGCGCAGAGTACCCTTGACATTAGCCGAACCCGGGGTACACCATCTAGTAGGTTGTCAAAAGGATTTGACACCCCATTTGTTCTGGTTTTTATTTGTTTTTTCGTTTCTCGTTTGTTTTGTTTTTTCTTTGTTGTTTAGTTTTCCTGTTTTCTTTATTTTTCCGTTTATTATTTTTCTTTTGTTTTTGGAAGTTATTTAATTTTATATTGCAAAATTTGAGAGAAACAAAAAAGTGCAGAATTTCGACCTTGATATTAACGGATATCGAAGATAAGTTATTAGAGACTCTAGAAACCTTCAAGTAAGAAAACATTTTTTTTCTTGAGTTATTAGATTTTTTATCTTGAAAATTAAGTGTTTTAAAACTTTTGCAGCTTTCCGTCGCCATATTGATTCCGCCATTTTGAATTTTACAAATCGGTTCGTAATCGGCGACCTCAAATACTCCCAGATACCAAGTTTCACAGTATTTGACAAATTTTTCAGTTTTGGTGCTTAAGGAATTTTTCTAAGAAAATGGTTGACAGTGAATGAGTTAATGTAGTACTCCATAATGCTATCAAAGTAGCACCAAAACGTTGCTAATATTTTCACAAAATAAACATAATTACATAATGAAATAGTTTCAGAGAAAAAAACATTTGTTGTTTAGTATATCTAAATATTTCAATTGTAATAAAAGTAATTAGCAATCTTATCAAACTACTGAAAAACCCCTAAATGACCGAGAGATAGCAGCATCACTACAAGTATATCGCATATCGCCAAGGATTGAACCGAAGCAGGTAGGTAGAAATATCTTAGTACGAGTATTTCAAACAAACTTTATCTAAAAGTACAACTCAACAATATAACAATATACAGTATGTTTAACTTTTCATGACTCCCATATTACAGCGCTCCTATTTACAATGCGATTTTTTAAAAACTCAGGAGACTGTGTCATGGTAAATTATTTAAAAATCCACCAGTTAATTAATATACTAATAAATTAACCTAATTTTCCAAAAAAAGATATTAAGCAAAGTTTTAACACAGTCTCATAATCTTATTCGTTGTTATCAAAAACTCACTAATACCGAATTTCGATAAGATAGTGTTCACGTAATAAGAACATCAAATTTTCCTTCTTAAAGTACCCATTATTAGTCTGAACTTTAGCTTTGGAAGTAATGAAGAGTGAATTAATCTAATGGAATATAGGCTTTCTATTTAGAAATAACCATGTCATTGATTAATTCTAATTGATTAGTCAGTTTACTTAACAAACTAAATAAAAAATAATTGACTTAGAAATAAAAAATATTTCAATTTCATACAAATTTAACATTCTTAATGTAATAATAAGCACCATAAGTGCAACTATAACGAGATTTGATCGATATTCAATTTCTTATATTTTCGAAAATCACACTGCTAATAGCACATTTTAGGTGCGGTTGAATTTTTATAACATCTACCTTTTAAACATAAGTTGGTCATGACAATTATTGATCAAACTACTATTTAATTATAATAATAATAAATTCCTTTAATTCCAATAATATTTTACATAAGAGAATGATAAAATATGCAAAACAAATATTTTCTTTTTCGAAATCTCAAGCGGAAGTACACAACATGTGTTAGCATTTATTGAATTTTTCCTGAATTACATTCGTTTAAAATTCAACTTTTTTTTTGTTTCCAAGTCAATTTATGTTGATCTAGGGCCATTACTTTCGATCTCCGTTAAACGTAAACCATCGGCCAAACTGATACAGTTACTATGGAAACAATACTTTCAAAGATTTAGCAGACGGTTAAAGCTTAACGGAGACTGAAAGTAATTTATTTATTTATTCATGTATTTATTTATTTACTTATTTACTTACATAACTCAACAGGACAAATGTCCCAATTACAGAGTCGGAATACTAACAATAAATATTGTGCTATAACAGAAGCAGGTATTACAAATTATGTTCTATACCATCATTGTAGTTAACGATGTAGTAAATTTTTAGGTCATCGACATAGAGTACATGTGGGCATTGTAAGTTTATAACTATGCCATTGATAAAGACATTGCATAAAAGGGGACTAAGGACTGACCCTTGAGGGACTCCTGATTCGGCATTAAATTCGACAGACTTGTGTCCATGGTAATAAACATATTGTAATCTATTGCTTAAATATGAGGTAAAGAATGAAGCAAACTCATATGATACTCCAAAATTTGTTAATTTATTTAATAAGATACCAAGGTCAAGCCTGTCAAACGCTTTGGAGAAATCTGCGTAAATAACGTCAACTTAACCACGTCCATCCAAAACTTCACAAAGATACTGAGTCAAGCATACTAAATTTGAAGTCGTAGACGTACCTGGCATGAACCCGTGTTGATGGTTTGATATGTTAGGAAAAATATAATCGTAGAGAACGAATTCGAATAGTTTAGAGAAATTATTAATTATGGTGATTGGCCTGTAATTTTCTATTTCTTCTTTGGAATTCTCTTTGTGTACAGAGCATATTTTAAATATTTTCCATAGGCTGGGAAAAATGCCATTATTTAAGGATAAATTAAATACATACGATAAGGGACGGGTCAATATTGACACGCAATCTTTAAGAGAAAAAAACGAAAAAAGCTGGTATTCTATTTGGACCTCTTGTAAATTTTGGCTTTAATTTTTTGCACCATTTAATGACCCTTAGCCTGGTAAGTAAACTGACTGAAGTCACGTAAGTCACTCTTCATTACGTCCGAAAATAAAATTATTGCTGTAATAATTGGTACTTTAAAAGGGGACATTTTTTTAAATTATATGTACACTATCCTATTGAAATTCGGTATTAGTGAGTTCTTGATAACAACGAATAAGATTATGATATTGTTTCACAGTTAAAACTCGGCCTAATATCTTCTTTTTTTTGAAAATTAGGTTCATTTTACTTTATAAGGACGAAGGCCAGTGGTGGATTTTTAAATATTTTACCGTGAAACAATCTCCTGATGAGTAAGTATCTCCCAAAAAATTTTTTAAACCGCATTATTAATAAGGGAGCTGTGATATGGGAGTCATAGAAAGTTAGACATACTATAGAATAGACAAAAATTACTAATAAGCATCTTGACTATGTTCTTATAGAATTTGCATTTATAGTGAGCTTTCACTACTCAGGTTCATTTCCAAATAGAGTATTATTTAAAAATGTAGAATATGTTCCAGTTGTTTTCTTGTAAGATTAATATCACTCACCTGCACTGATAAAATTTCAGAGCTTTTTATCCCTGATATGTTGGTTGGTTTTTGTTTGATCTCCATAAGCTGTACCCAGACACTCATCCAATCAGTAGATTCATTATTATAACATGGAGGTAACAGCGCCCCTTCTACCACAACTAGCAATTTATTATTCCTCGGCTTTTTGTAAATTGTGTAACCTAAAATTGAAAGAAGTATACTTGTCAGGAGCGCGGTCAGGGAGAATCGGTCAGAGCTAAGCGCTAGTAAAAAAAATGAGCTACAGTAAAAAATAAAATAAGTTCAAAACGTCAACTACAACCGTTATTGCTTCTATTAGCTCTGACAAAGAAAAAATATGTAATATGCGGTATGTAACTTACTTTTAACTGAATTCCTAGGTATAATGAGGCATTGTCGTATGTGTTGAACCTTTTCATTATTTGTCATAAGTGCGAAACTACAGACTACCCATATTAAAACTAGTAGACTTATTTTAAAATTTTTTAAACATATCTTTTTTTCTTTTGTTTGTGCTGTCTCATCCCTGAAATATCAAATATTATACAATACATTTATTTTGTAAAGAATTAGTGAAGATTTATGGATGATTCACCATAATACTATTTATGTCATATACTCTATTCACAAGTCTGTTTGCGTTTATATAGTGGATATACATGATAGTACATGAGCCAGAGTGCAGTTATCTGACACATTTATAATAGCTAGGGATATTATTAATCTTCTTCTTTAGAGCATGGCATCCAAAGAAAGTGATATGAGAAATGTTCTTAGTGGTGGAAACACCAAATGACTCAAGATGTCTCTTACAATTGTTACAAGTATTTATATCAAACGAATTTTTTTTTTGTATTGGTTAATTGCCATTTATTATTACTTATTGCAGGTATACTGGCTGATATTTTAAATCTGCAAGGTATCCGCTTTTAAGCCATGATTAGGCAAAAAAACAGGGCCACTCCTTACGATCCAGGTCTACAGCGATGATTGTTGTAAAGAGCTCAAGCTCGACCCCTAATCATTCGAAACCGACATCTTTAGTTAAGAATATTGGCGCATGGCTTGGTTTATCGAAATGTTATAAGAATACCTTTTTTATGTCTAATGATCTGAAAACTTGTTTTTTACAATTATTTTTGGAAATTTGATAAAAATTTAAAAGTTATGAGGAAAATACTGACAGTCACCCCCTAAAACTACACCTTAAACAGAATAGAGGGTTTGACTGATACCACGTAAACTAGTGTCCAGATGACCTATGACTATGTTTAAAATATAAATTTGTATGTAACAAATAATGGGTACTAGGACTCCGTAAGTGTATTTTTGGAGCGCACTCCACTTCGAGATCGAGGGAGGTGTATGACATTTGGGGGAAGGATGACAGTTATTAATTATGATTGACATTAGATAATTTTGAGATAGATTGATCTAATTAACTGAATTTTAATGTTTCCTCACACAATGTTGATGTTTTTTATCTTTAAACTTTCGAATAATAAATACTCTCTACTGGGAAGTTACGTATCTACGTTTATTAGCAAATTTTAACCTCCTGTGTTAGAAAGTGGCGCCCAAGGTGGGGCCGATTTCCTTAAAAGAGGTTTAAGGCTTTTCGGTTGTATGTTAAGAACTTACAAAAAACATTGTGTTTTAGTTTTGAACATTAAAACATCCATTACCACAGTGCTGGAGTAGTGCTGCAACATTTGCCGTGATTTTTTTCAAGTGTGTACATCAAATTTCTTCACAAAGAATCCAACAAGTGGCGTGTCGCCGCTCCTTTTCGAAACAGACAAAAGTACAGTCAGGTAAAATGGCAAACCCGGATCAAGGTAATATAAACCAGTTTTCTATGTCAAATGAACAATTTATGACTCTCATACAGACAATGCTGGAAACACTTACACGACAAGCTCGCTCTCCAACTCCCGCATCGACTTATTGACACTATAGAAACCTATAAAGAATGCACGAACATTTCTGACCATCTCGCGGTAAAAGGCTTGCCGATTTTGTTATGAGATTTAGCTGCTACGTGGTGGAAATGTGTAAAAGCAACAGTAGCAAATTGGAACGATGCTTTGGCCCTACTTAAGCATACTTATGGTCCCAAAAAACCGCCATATCGCATTTATCGTGAACTGTTTACTTTAGAACATGATGTTAAAACCCTCACAGACATTTTCGTGTGCCAGTCTCGTGCGTTGTTAGCACAGCTACCCAGAGATACTCTAACCGAAAACACACATATAGACATGGTGAACCGTTTATTATCGCTTAGGATAAGAAGAGAGGTTTCACACGAAAAAATCCAATCGTTTTCAGAACTTCTAGATTTAGCTCGAATTGTAGAAGAAAATCTTTTTAAAACGACGTTGATTCGATAATTCCTAAGGACAGCACAAATAAAATTAGACCTATATAAATATTGCAAACCTTTCGGTCACGTGGGCGAGGATTGCCGTCGCTTGCAAAAGAACAAAAATGAGCAGGGTCATTTTAAAAACAATCCTACGGTTTCTGAGGAAGTTTCAGCTCCAGCCACAACAGAAAAATCTTTGAAAAAAATTGCCTATTATTTCTTGTTTTGATTGTGGTAACCCTGGTTACATCAGGAGAGATTTCCCAAAATGCAAATTAAAATCAGAAAACCAAGATGGAGTTTATAGGTTAAATTGCTCAGAGTGCAATAGCATATATATATAGGACAGACTGGACGTAATTTTAGAACCAGATACCTCGATCATGATAGGTCCTTCAGACTAGAAAAAACAGATTCTGCATTTTCTAATCACATATTACAGAGTGGACATAACTTCCCAGAGATTAATAATATGGAAATCCTACACTATGCTAGCAAAGGTTTGAAACTTAATTTGTTAGAAGCATTGGAAATGTACAAATACAATAATAAGGATGATTTAATTTTGTTAAATGATCAATTAGATGTTATGTATTCGCCTCTTTTTACTGCTACCAAAATGTAATTAATATTTCTGAGAAACCCCATCCTTAGATAGTTAGGATATCATAAGCTACCTGTGTACTTTCATAATTCTCTAATCTGTTTAATTCTACAAACATATTTAAAAATGGACCAAATCTTTTGTATTTCATTCTTAGTTGAATCATCGTTCGAAAATGACCTAAAGAGTTGAAACTGCAGTCACGTTTTGTGCAAATATAGTGGTAGTTTTTCTTTATAAATCCGAATTTTGTTTCCTGGACACAAATATTTGTTTCTCACCCAGGCAGAGACCTATAATAGACGTTGAAATTTGTGGTACAAAAGGAACGAGATACGTGGACGCTGCGGCTAGACAAAGTCTCGCAAACTACGCACTTTATCAAGTTTGGATTAAGAAAAATAATACATTTCAAGAATCACTCTTGCACGTGACTTTAGCTGATGGTCAGCAAAGTAAGAAAAATGTATTGATAACCTAGGTCGACGTTGTACTTCAAAAACGTATTATTATTATAACGTATTATTATTATAACTTTCGAAGAGTGTGAGATACGGTACCGGTTTTAGTGGCGAGATCTCGATCGGCGAAGTTAAGTCACGTCAGTCGAATCCATTACTTGGATGGGTGACCGTTTCTCATTTCGCCATCCTAGTTAAGTGGAAGAGTAGCATTAGCTAAGGAGCGAGCGTAGAGACGTCTGCATATACTCGTATTTCGATACGCAAATGCAGCAACGTCGGGCGCGGTTAGTACTTGGATGGGTAAGACTCTCCAGGGAAACACAGCGTTCTCGCTCCGTCTTCTAACGGCTTGTATATCAGCGCATGCGTAGAAGGTATGTAACTTTAGGCGGGGGTTACATAGTGGATATACCATCCTTCGGAGGGGATGTAAAGCAGTCGGTCCCTTGTCTATTAAATGTTAGGCAAGTAAAAATCCCTACTCTTCGATAGAGAAGAGGTTCGGCAAAATTTCCAGGTTGGGGGTAGCTCGTCTCCTGGCGTCGGTGATTGGCCTTAGTAGCGGAAATAGGCCGACGTTAAATAAGTGATTAAAAAAAAAAAGCATTAGCTAAACTTCGCCAGGACGTTAAAATAAATAAGGCAATTAAATTTTTAAAAATAATAATAATAAAAATAAAAATTCTCTTTACTGAGAAGTTATTTATCTACGTTTATTACTTAATTTTAGCCTCTTGTGTTAGAAACTTGTCATTTTAAGGGAGTCGGAATATGCTACAGAAAAACTGAAATTCCTTATCTCCCTTTTAAGGGGTATATCTCATTTTTTATTCATGTTCGGAAATAAGTTTATAAAAGACTACCATAATTTTTGGATGTACTTCAACCACAGAAATATCGTGAGACAATTTTGGACTGCCTTGTGTAATAAGTTCAGAGGACCGTCGCGCGTCGGCGTCGCTTTCTGAAGCATTTTCGGACTTTCTGGGCAGTTTTTTTACTGGTTTTATACATAATCAGCACCTAAAGGGAACATTGAGTATTTTGGGTGACCCTGAAGAACATTTTTAATTCAACACTTAAAATTCCTGTGTTTCCTACGTAATACTCCTGCTAAAACACTTCTTGTATTACCCTTAACCACCAAATAAAACGAGTACTATCCTCCTAGACTTGAAACTACATGTACTCTGCAACATGTAGCTGTTATTTTTATTATTTCCTATATTTGTGCCTGATTCGTGGCCGAATATAATGCAAAGAGTTCTTGAATAGAGTATACGTATCTTGCTATCAATATTGTTCTAGTTTATACTAACCGATTATTGGTATAGAAAACTGAAAGACTGCTTCCATTACCCTCCAAGTCCGTTTGTTTACATCTATTCAACGTAGGAGTACTGGGATTTATATATATTTTTATTTCTGACGTGGTTGGGATTTGCTTACTCCTGTCAATTCCTTTACTGAAAAAATATTTTTATGTAAGACGAACATCTAGAACATTATTTATTTAACGCATTGCTTGCTACAAAATATTGGAAACCCAACTTGTACTTTTAATTTCCGGTATGTTGTACCTATTTTAAAAGATGAATTAAGTTTAGTCCCTGTATGTTAAGAAGTATATATAACATGTTTGGTTATTCAGCATTATATAAATAAAGTAAATAGATGACCCTGTATATTTTTATATTTTCAGATAGACGTTAGACACTTTTTCATCAATTTTAATGACAAATATATTATTTGGTAGGTGTGTGCGTTTCTTAAATTTTAAATAGAATAAGCTAACCATTATACTCTTCGCCGATTGAATGCACTTTTTATGTATTTATTTCACATTCTATAGAGTACTCTCCGCATTTTAATCGTAAATAATAAAAATGCGAAGAATATAATAATGTTAGTTTGTATCAGCGAGTGGCGGTCTTGTCTAACTACGAAATGAATGAAAGCCGCCAAAGCTTGATCCATAATCTTATCGCATTTGTGACAAATTTATTACTGTTAAGTTAATAAACATTAGGAACTATTGCCTAATTAGCCGGTTTTGCATTGCAATTTGTGTATTGTATATTATAAATATGAATTGAAATAATTAATAATTTTTTTATTTATTGATCGATGTTGTACAAAAACAACAAGATTCTTCCTCTAACACTAACTTGCTCTAAAAATTTCACTACAGACAGACGGACATTTTGAAAGTTGTTCAGAATTCGATTACCAAAACAGTGACATGAAATTTTTTCCCTATGAGCGATATTATCGGTTTCAGAAATGTGCCAATCGAATTCAATATACTCTTCGTTTTGTATTTGCGAAGAGCAAAATTAAAAAAAAAGAACAAAAAATATCTATTAATTAATGGATATTAAATTTTCTCTTACAAAATATTGAATACTTTTTAATATTGCGAAGAAAGGAAAACATTCGGCCAGTGGAATTATGGTCCAGGAGGCGACTGCAAATTTGTGTGGGGAACGAGTGGACGGGATTTAGCAGTTTAGAATACTGCAATAGTATGCCCTAAACTCATAACCGTTGGTCGGCCGATCACGGTCCCTGGTGGTAATGAGTAATTACGGTAATTGTTTATTGGGGCAATGGGGCGATTGTGGTGACAAAGTGGATGGTTTTTTTTAAACTAATTTGTTAATTATGATCCAAAGAATGTAAAATGCTCGGTCGGCCGACCCCCACCCCTGGCGATAGCCTTGGCTGACTATTACCAACAATGCAATTTTTAATGCCTAGCCTCCCCCAAGGAGTGACCAGGTCGGCCTTGGTCTATTCGTAAGAACAAAATTATTAGTTTCATAAAACCCCGGTCGGCCGATCTCGGTCCCTGGCTTTAATGAGAAATTACATTAATTGTCGTGGGGGACACAGGGGGGATTGTGGTGACAGACTGGACGATTTTTTGTTTAAACTTGTTTTTTCATTGTAATCTCGAGTCTAAAATGCTCGGTCGGCCGACCCCCACCCCTAGTGATGTCCTTGGCCGACCATTTGCAACATTGTAAATGCCTTTTCTCACGCACGAATTTAGCAGATCGGTCTTGGAATATTCGAAAGGGTGAATTATTAAAAGAATTGTTATTAACTCACTGTTTTTACTTTTATAACTTCTTCCCCCTCTTAAGGGGGGGGGGGTGATAAATGTTGTAGCAACTGCACTCACAGAAAAAGTGTACTATAGTTTTAGGTAAACTATAGTTTTAAGAAAACGTTCAAATTTAAATATGAACCTATGAAATGTCTCTTTGTTTTAAATCATTTATTTAATTATATAAAATTTTATTTAATTCAAGTAAATTATTTATTTCATTTTATGATTTTTTAAATTGTTTCTAAGATATTAAATTACATAATATCAAATAAATCAATTTTCTTGAAGTAAATAAAGAATTGCTTGTTTTAAAGGAAAATAAACTTTGATTCAATAAAATCTGATTCTAATACATGGATTTATTTAAAACTAGTAAATTTTTTCTGACTGTATGATCGGAATTCATCGCGTGTTTATGACGGCATTTTGCTTTTATAAAATTACATTTGAAAAAAAATATCTACGATGTTAATTAAAAAAATGCATATACCATTTATTGAAATAAATATACGTTTTTCATTTTGAAGTTACACTTGGAATAACTTTAAATTTCTATGGAAGAAAAAAATTGTCCGAATGAAAGTTGTTTGTTTTGGAAGGGCACATATGATGACATTTATCAAGGGCCTATTAAGGCCACCCTATGTAAGATATGGCCACCAACTTTGTTTTTTTAAGAAACCCCTTTAGTGACTTTTACGATTCTCACCGAGGAAAAACTTGTCCTATTAATTTTTTTTTTTGTTTATAAAAGGACATGTAATGGCACTAACCAGGGGCCTGTCAAGGCCACATTTGATAAAATCTGGACACCAACAACACACCGAAGGAAAACGTGCTTCCTTATTATAATCTCATAAACGTAGATATTATTCGTTTCGAAATTCTGTAGAAAACAAATTACATATATATACATATTTTGAGTAAGATTTTTAAAATCCCCTGTTTTATTCTGTTGTTGGAATAATACCCCCTTAAGGTGGCCATTCCCTAGAAAGAGACATCCGATAGGGAAATATTTACTATTTTTGGTCATAACTTTTTTCTCTTAATACGTATATTTAAAAAAATTATAAGACTACCTAAGTAGAATCTTAACAAGAATATTACTATTAATTTTCACTCAATAATTTCAGTGGATTGCAAAATAGTTAGATATAAATTTAAAAATTATGCCAATTTTCCTAGTTCGTACGTTAAATTAAACTGTTTTGTAACCAAGGACATCACCAGGGGTGGGGTCGGCCGACCGAGCATTTTAGACTCGAGATTACAATAAAAAAAAGTTTAAACAAAAAATCGTCCACTCTGTCACCACAATCCCCCCCTGTGCCCCCCCCCCGACAATTAGTGTAATTACTCATTAAAGCCAGGGACCGAGATCGGCCGACCGGGGTTTTATGAAAAAAAATTTTGTTTTTTCGAATAGATCAAGGCCGACCTGGTCACTCCTTGGGGGAGGCTAGGCATTAAAAATTGCATTGTTGTTAATGGTCGGCCAAGGCTGTCGCCAGGGGTGGGGGTCGGCCGTCCGAGCATTTTACATTCTTTGGATCATAATTAACAAATTAGTTTTAAAAAAACGTCCACTTTGTCACCACAATCGCCCCATTGCCACAATAAACAATTACCGTAATTACTCATTACCGCCAGGGACCGTGATCGACCGACCAGCGGTTATGAGTTTAGGGCATACTATTGCAGTATTCTAAACTGCTAAATCTCGTCCACTCGTTCCCCACACAAATTTGCAGTCGCCTCCTGGACCATTAGACAAAATTAGATGAAAATTGGACTTAAGTCGAGTCAGGAAACCACATGGTTTAATCGATAGAGTTACTAATAAGGAACATAGCCTTGAATTTGATCCCATTTTAAATAGTGGGAACATTGTTAAATTGCCGTTTAAATGTGCAAAAATCATTAAAAGTGGGGTTTTTTAAAAGTTGCTCCAAGATTATTATCAATAGAGGTATTCGGATTTTTGTGGTGTGTAGGTAATAGAATAATGGTTAATTTAAGTCTTTGTTGATCAAAATTGGTTAATTATTTTGTTTACGTAATTGTAAAAGACTGTCAAAATATTCAAAAATTTTGAGTACTTGTCATTTCATGAAAAAGGCTCTTACATCCTTTCATCTTTCACAAAATAGATCTCTTATAGCCCCCAACCTACAATAACAATTTCATAGAAAAATACTTATTCGTTAACGAGAACATCAATTTGTTTATTAAAGGTACCTTAAAAGTTTGATGCAATTTGACACTATTTCCGTCAACCAAAATGGCTCATCTGTAGCTCATTTTTGATGCCTAGACTTATATTTTACGAAACTTTTGTCGGAGTATCATTTCCTTATATTTTAGATCTCCAAAATGACGTTGGAGAAAGTATTATTTTCTTGGGGTATATTTTTTGCGATAATCTGAACAACAAATTGAATTATCTACCTACAATTTTTACATTTGAGTATCTGGTAATTTAGCACACATTTTGGAAAAATAATTGCTCTAGCACATTTAAAATCCAAGATATATTATGGATATTTTGTCAGGTTGCACAATGATAGGAATATTGGAATACATTATTTTAATATTATGTGAAATTTGCACCTAATTTCTTAATTTTTTTTAGTCATGACTTTATTATTTAAATGATAAGTAATTTAATTAAATTCTGTAACATTTACGAGGTTGCAAATTCAGAGTATGTCATTTATTGGTGTCACAAAAATTTGCAACCCGATTTTAAGACTTTCGCTATTATTTAGATCAAAATCGTATCCGTGCCAGATAAAAAAAATATTGAAAAAATCTTCCAGAATAAAGAAAGTTATGCAATATTTCATGCGGATTTGAGACCCGCTTCTGATGCATAAACAATCATTTACATAACTTTCGCAATATTTTTCACAAAATATATCATAATAAAGTTAAAAAACTCTTTGCAACGTTTCGGTCCTCGTAGCAGGGTGCAAACTTTACAGAATATGTCTAATAATTATCAAAATGTTCTCCAAGGTTTCCATAAATTTTGTTCTTTTTTTCAAAAATTATTGCAAAATTACGTTTTTTGTTAATTTAACTATGTTCCGGGGGGCTGAATAGGGTGCAAAAATCGCATTTATTATACTCTTCGCAAATACAAAACGAAGAGTATATTCCATTCGATCGGCACATTTCTAAAATCGGTAATATTGCTCGTGGAGAAAAAATTTTCATATCACTGTGTTGGTGATCGAATTCTGAACAACTTTCAACATGTCCGTCCGTCCGTCTGTCCGTCTGTCTGACCGTCTGTCTGTCCGTCTGTCTGTCCGTCTGTCCGACCGTCTGTCTGTCCGTCTGTCTGCCCGTCCGTCACGTTTCTTGTAAGCATGATAACTTAAGAACGAAAAGTCCAATTGTATTGAAATTTTGACAGTAAGTTAGTGTTAGCTAGAGGAAGAACCTTATTGTATTTGAACAAAATGTATCAATAAATAAAAAAGTTATACATACTTTAAATAAAAAAAATAAAAAATTTTACGTACATTTTTTTTTGTTTTGTAATTAAACAAAACATGTCTAAAACTAATATTATTTACAAAAGAACTGCGAAGAGTATCCTATGGAATGTGCAACAATTATATAAAAAGTGCAGTAAATCGGTGAAGAGTGTAACGGTTAGCTTATTTTTTACTTCCTCCAATATTGTCTCAAAGATCAAAGACTTTTGAAATGTTCACACGTTTTTTGCTATGTTGATTGGCCTATATACCTTCCCTATCTGTATGTGGCTAACACTGACGGCCATATTAGGCCAGTAAAAATAATAGGTCGACCTAAAACAAATTTGGGACAAGCTGATTTTAGCGTGATTGTGTTCCCTAGGGGTACTTTTTATGTGTCTAAAAGTCCCCAGTGATCCCCCGAGTCAAGCTACCCCAAAACCACCCCCAAAGGTACATTTTTTTGTTTTTTGCGATTTTCTCAAAAACCTTAAACTTTTCGACAAAACTTCAGGATACATTTTTCATAGAGCATAAAATTCCCTATCCAGTGGTATATATATAGTATAAATTCGAGTCATTGCAAAGCCCTCTATAGCGTTTTGAAAATAAATAAAATTGAAATTCTGCAAAATTATTTTCGATTTCGCAAATTCTGACCAATATTTTAAAACTACATTAACACTACTTGGGCTTTGCGGCATTTATGTAATTCGAAATAATTTTTTATTAATATTATTAGCTATATTTATCTTTACAAATAATTTTAAGCCTAAGAAGATCCTGCGATTTGCACACAAATCTCCAAGTAATAAATAAGTTAAAAGTTAAAAAGTTAAAAAAATTCAATAATTTATGAACAAGCTATTCATTATAAAAAGTAACAAAAATAAAACTATTGCAAAAAAAAACATAATACATTTTCATTAAAAGATAAATTAAAACATAAACAAAATTAACTAAAAATCCTCATCGTCCTCAACTAAAGACACATCTGATGCGATATTACTGCAATATTGTTGTCCCAGACAAAAACTACAACTTGCAGTGCATTTTAAATTAGATTTGCATCCACAAAACAAAATTTTTTAAATGAATTCGGGTGCAATTTCTTTCGAATTCTTTTGTGGTTGTAGTGCGCCATCCTTTTTAATCCACCCCCAGTCCTCTGGCTTTAATTCGATGCCCATCCATAGCTGTACTTGTAAGTAAACTCTTTTAATATGAAGTTCAGCAACTTCAGATGAAGGTGGCAATGTAGCGAGCTAAAAATTTTGAAATAAATTTTGACGGGAAATTGTGTGACAATATTTATAACACCTTAATTCATTTAAGTTTTTGCTTTTGTGACTGCCATACCAATTTAAAATAAAATTTTGACCTGCTTTTAATAAATCAGATAGATTCGGAAAATTGCTGTTAAATATGGAAAGATCGTTAAAAAGAGCATTATTATTTTTTTAAATTGTTAATGCCGTTTTCTTGCCCTTTTTAAAAAATGCTGACGTTGTATCGCAACCAGTCATAGCATGAAGAAATAGCATATTTTGAGGAATTGGTTTATCTAATATATTTTGTAATGCGCATATATTTGTTAGCTTATTTGGCTTACAAGATGTACCTACCGGGTCTCAGCATATAAATATTTTGAGTTGCACAATGTTCTAGAAGCAACACTATAATGTCTGTATCTAGTGCCACAACAATTACGGGATTGTTATTTTCTATGGCACAATCCACTGTTGTTTTAGCAATCATATAATCTGCATCAGTTTTTGCTATGTTCACTGAAATACCGACATTAACAAAATGGGCCTCTAAAAAATTAATGAATTTCTCTTTATTTGAAAAAACTGCTAAAAAATGATCATGGTTTATATTAACAGATGTCTCAGGTGTAAATTCAACTTATTGCCCAGTTGCGTTCTTTGCTGTAAGTTGGTGTTCTGTAAATTTGGTACTTAAATGTTCATTCCGCCACCAGGGCCAATTACCGACGCCAGAGGATAGGCTCATCAGGGCTTGTGTAAACACTGGAACCCCTAACCTGGAAATTTTGCCGAACCCTCACTTTATCGTTAGATAGGGATTTTGGCCATAGGATAATAATAACATACCTGTTAATTTTTCTCTAGACACTCTAATAACATAAATGTTTAATAATATTATAATATATACACTTAAAAAAAAACGGCTGTATAATTAATTATTGCCGACGCGCTTTTTACATCTAGTACATGTAATAACTAAAAACTCAGGAATGCAGTTGTCTACTTGGTACTCCGCGCCCATCGTGTTGCCCCGTGCTATTACGCCAATTTTAAATGAAATTAAAAAGTGATTACATCATACCAACTTTAGTGTTATTGTAGTTTTAAAGTATTGGTCAGAACTTGGGAAATCGAAAATAATTTTACAGAATTTAAATTTTATTTATTTTCACAAGGCTATAAAGGGCTTTGCAATTACTCGAATTTATACTATATATACCATTGAATAGGAAATTTTATGCTCTATGAAAAATGTATTCTGAAGTTTTGTCGAAAAGTTTAAGGTTTTTGAGAAAATCGCAAAAAAACAAAGAAATGTACCATTGGGGGTGGTTTTGGGGTAGTTTGACTCGGGGGATCACTGGGGACTTTTAGGCACATAAAAAGTACCCCCTAGAGAACCCAATCACGCTAAAATCAGCTTGTCCCAAATTAGTTTTAGGTTGGGCTTAAAATTTACTTAATTTTATTGGACTATATGAAGTAGTCTGAAAGCTTCGTCCATACTTATTATTAAATGATTTTATTATTTTTACCAAGAAAATTATATAAAATTATTATTATGACATATCTGTGCAAATATTGCTCTCTCCCTCTCTCCATCTTTCACGTAATTAGAATTACAATGTACATTAGGTTTAGTTCATTTGTAATTACCCTAAGTAAAAATTTATGAATTTATTACAGCATGGTCTTTGTGTATATCAATAAATAATACTTTCAAGCTAAATGCAGGAGTCGCCAAATACTTTTACATCATATATCATTACTTGAAGAAACTCTAAATCTGCAACTATTTGCTAGTTAGAGTACATTCTATAATATCATAACATGACTCACCTTGGAGATATTACTTTTTCCATTTTAAAAGTGCACTACTCACTCTAATCTATATAACAATTATCGCACTTACACTCAAAATGTAAACACACCAACCATATTGAAATCGAAGTCAGTCTTTTATTCGTATTTCTCTATCACTTTTTTTGTCGAAATATTTTTCATAAAAACAACATAGTGTTTTACAACGGACTAATAATAGTCCAGTCATTAGAGATATTTACCCCTAAACAAATCGGAGACGGATGATTTTTTTTATGAGTTCTTTGGATGGTAAGCAATAACAGCAAGTGAAGTTTGCATGACTTCCAGACCAGCAACGTTAAAACGAAAATTCAAAAACTTTGTTTTTCCGGTATTTTCCCAAAGTTTCGAAAATGGGTTAAGGTAGGAGAAAATAAAAATATATTTTTACATTTTCGCACAATAATAATGTATCTACAAAAATTTCGTTGAATGCCACTAATTTTCCATTAATATTTAGTGCAATGGAGATATTGGATGAAGCGCAGTACAAGGTTCCCCGTTTTTCAGTACTTCACCTTTCTTTATGCATATAATTATATATTAATATAAGGCTAATATATATACCGGGTGAGTCGCGAATTGCGCTCGCCCCGATATTTCCTAAAATATTTGGAATAGAAAATTGAAATTTGGAGGCCTTATTACACGACTAAAATGCCATCTTTTCAATAAAAAATCAAGTTTGGAGCACATCCGGTTTGACTGGAAATGCCCACAACTTTCAATTTTTAAATGGAACGGCCTATATATTTTTACATTTTTGGAATCTAGAGGAAATATTGAATACAATACATCCATTTTGGTCACTTTTTGATAAACATTAAAAATTGTATTAAAAAATCTATTTCTGAATCCAGAGTGCTGTGGTGCCCAAAATATATTTTAGTTTGTGTGCTACGTTACTATTAAAATAAAAAGAGCAATATGATTGCATTACTTAATTCTCTAGAGGCGTTTAAAATTTTTAAATGTGATTTTTACCCACTAACTCGGTTTTTTTAAATGGGAACTTTATCGTTCACCAACATTTTTAAATATCTCATTTTCATATGAATCTAATGATACCAAAATTTTGAAAATCCGCTCAGAAATATTTGAGATTTCAGCCAAAATACAATGCAACCAAGCTTTTAAAAACATGCGGCTAATAGATAATAGATTAGTGGGCTTTGGAAACTAAAATGGCACATTTCTGTGTAAATCTGGTAACCTAATAATATTGGAAAAATAATAGTAGCCATTGAATGTAATAAAACAATATCAGCTGTCAGACAGATACAAAATAAAGCGTTGCGGAAATCTTTTTGAGTAAAAATTAAAGAAAATGAATAATTTTAGTAGAAATGAAAAGGTCGATATGTTACTGATATATGGAGAGCGTCTCAAAAATTCAACTGCAGCTGCAGAACTGTATCAGCAACGATATCCCAAAAGACGTCATCCAAGCAGACACTTGTTTGCCAGAGTGGAACAAGAATTAAGAAACGAACCCAATCAACAAGATGACCATCAAACATTTATTGTAAGTGAGGACAAAGAAATTGATGTATTAGGATTTGTGATGGTACACCCAACAACATCAACAAGGGAATTGTCAATGGAATGCGACATTAGTCAGTCTTCGGTTTGCAGAATTTTAAAGAAACATAAGTTTCGGTCTTATAAATACCAAATGCACCAACATCTTTATGGAGATGATAACGGCAGGAGGCTAGTATATTGCAACTGGTTCTTAAATGCAGTACAACAAAACCCAGGTTTTCCTTTTCATATTTTATATTCAGATGAAAGTAGATTTACGAACCAAGGTATGTTTAACAGAAATAATACTAGGTACTGGGCTCAAGAAAATCCGAGGTTGGTAGGGCGGGGAATATTCAGGAAAGATTTGGGTTTAACTGTTGGCTTGGAGTACTTGGAGATCGAATAATTGGACCCATATTTTTTTATGGAACACTTACTGGTGAACGATATTTATTCTTTTTACAAAACCAGACAGCAGAATTTCTTGACTTACTTCCTCTTGCCTATTTACAAAATCTGTTTGTCCAATAAGATGGTGCTCCCCCACATAATTCCAGAAGAGTGATGGAATATTTAAACAACTTGCATGGTGAACGCCTTATCGCAAATCAAGGTCATATCAGGTGGCCTCCTAGGTTACCTGACTTAACACCCCTCGACTATTATGTATGGGGCACTCTCAAAAATAAAGTTTATAAAACTTCTTCAAATACCCGTGAAGAGCTGCAAAATAAAGTTGTACGGGCTCTTAATGAAATAACTCCGGCTGAATTGCGTAGAGCCATTCAAGCAACTGTACGCAGAGCCGAATTGTGTATAGAAGAAAATGGTGGACATTTTGAACAATATCTATAAATGTCAATTTATGGTTTAATTATAATAATTATTTTAAAGGTACCTACTGTTACCTAGTTTAAGTTTAATTGTTCAAACGGAATTGATTTTTATTTATTAATAGGCCCGATATTTATGTTCATTTAAATAAAACTCTGAAAACCGAACTGATGTCGCATTCTATTGCAAATGTCCTTGTGGATGTAATTGTGTTTACTTCCACATACCTATGCTAAACTTAATTGTAACGTTCTTTGTGCTCACAATTATTAAATGTTTAATAGCTCAAGATTGCCTATAACCACACGAGTCTGTCTGACAGCTGACATTGTTTTATTACATTCAATGGCTACTATGATTTTTCCAATGTTATTAGGTTACCAGATTACACAGAAATGTTCCATTTTAGTTTCCAAAGCCCACTAATCTATTATCTATTAGCCGCATGTATCTAAAAGCTTGGTTGCATTGTATTTTTGCTGAAATCTCAAATATTTCTGAGCGGATTTTCAAAATTTTGGTTTCATTAGATTCGTATGAAAATGAGGTATTTAAAAATGTTGGTGAACGATTAAATTCCCATTTAAAAAAACCGAGTTAGTCGGTAAAAATCACATTTAAAAATTTTAAACGCCTCTAGAGAATTAAGTAATGCAATCATATTGCTCTTTTTATTTTTATAGTAACGTAGCACACAAACTAAAATATATTTTGGGCACCACAGCACTCTGGATTCAGAAATAGATTTTTTAATAAAATTTTTAATGTTTATCAAAAAGTGACCAAAATGGATGTATCGTATTCAAAATTAAAAATCTAAAGTTGTGGGCATTTCCGGTCAAACCGAATGTGCACCAAACTTGATTTTTTTATTGAAAAGATGGAATTTTAGTCGTATAATAAGGCCTCCAAATTTAAATTTTCTATTCCAAATATTTTAGGAAATATCGGGGCGAGCGCAATTCGTGACTCACCCGGTATATAAGCAAGTCATCAATACATAATTAAATATTTCGTATATTGTATGATAATCCATAGGAAATGTTCGAACTTTTAAGTATTGAAAATACTACTGGGCGCTTGATATAGTACCCATCTTACGAAAAATGTATCGAGAGCGACAGATCTGTCATTCCGTTTGCAATGTGTTGCTGAAAGCTACGACCTATTTTAAACGATGCCATCAAAAGAGAAGATTTGACTTGGTCGTGGAAAAATCGCCCTGTACAGGGGATTGCAGGGGGCGATTTTCCGAAAAAGTAAAAAAAAAATGTATTTTATATTTGAAATTTACAGCACGTCAGCTTTGCTTTCGCGTAATATTACGTACATATCTTAAAACTTAATATTTTTTTCTAATTATTCAATATTGTCTGCGCTATGCTTTCTTATGGAGCGCCTTAATGAATTAACGCTTGCCCTGAAACGTATCAATTCACAAATCATTTAACTCATCATAACTCGAAGCGTGTTCATTTTTCGAAGAATACCCCTGAAGCAAACGTTGTACGCTTGTTAACGAGGATTTAGTTGGTTTTTTCAAATTTATAATATAGTAGAGTTCAAAACGAGATCTATCTCGTCTTCCGTGGAACATTGAAAGGTAAAAACGTATGGATTACGTTGTTGCATAGTATTTGGCTTGTGTATACGCCCCCTAAATTCGTCTGGCGATATCGGTGTCCAAACAACCCCTAGGGGTGAAAAAGTGAAAAAAATAGAAAATTAGATTTTTCCCTAGTCTTTCTAAGAGTTTCCAAATTTTTGTTTCACTATGTATAATAATAAAGTTATAACAAATTATATGTGAAGAAATTGCATTAGTTGAAGCGGATAATGGTTGTTATAAACCTATGTAACTTCCTTATTATGCATACATTCATTTTACTATTTTCGTAAATTCATTACACTCCTAATTGTAGGTAGACGAACGAAAATTTTAGAAAATTGATAAGAATAAAAGTTGTAGCCTGTACTATCTAGATTATAACCATTTTTTGATTTTTATATTCTGCTTATAAATAAGAAAGTTATAAAAGAAATACTAACCTATTGACAGAATTGCCGCAGAACCCCTGTTGCAACTATCGCAAGATCAGTCTATTTCCTTCTCTCTCTCACTCGCTGCTCGCATAGTCGTAAAAGTATTGCCATTTAAATTATTCATTAGAAATTAGCCTGGATAATGTGATATACTTAAGGTGGCCATTCCCTAGAAAGAGACATCGGATAAGTAAATATTAACTGTTTTTGGCCATAACTTTTCTTTATTAGTACGTATATTTAAAAAAACTATGAGAGTACCTAAGTAGAACCATAATAAGACTATTACTATGAACTTTCACTCAATAATTTTAGTGGTTTGCAAAATAGCTCGATTTAAATTTAAAAATTATGTTAATCTTCCTATTTTGTAGTATTAAATCGAGCTATTTCCCAAACTACTGAAATTATTGACTGAAAATTCATAGTAGTAGTCTTACTATGGTTCTACTTAGTACTCTTAGGGTTTTTTAAATATGTGTACTAAGAAAAAAAAGTTATGGGCAAAAATAATAAATATTTTCCTATCGAATGTCTCTTTCTAGGGAATGGCCACCTTAACATAACAATAATTTAGGACGTAACTGTCCAAAACAAAAATAAGTTAAAAATACATTAACGCAGATACTAACTAATGACCTAAGTTACATAGTTTTTAAAATATAGAATGATGAATTTTGGGAGGATAAACTACTTTTATAATTAATGATTATTTACCCACACCCTTTACTTGTCTTAATAATAATAATAATAGTGCTAATAATAATAATAGGAGGAGTGTGAAATGCAACAATAATATTAAGAAATATTGTTATTTATAAACCAATTAAGAATAATACTAAACGAAATTGATGAAAGTAATACATTTTCACATTAATTGAAAAATTCACATTATAATAAAATACAAAAGTAACGATCTCCGAAATTATCATTTTGCTAATATAATTCATCGTCCATTTCTTCATCTATCTACAACTGTAATTTTGTCTGTGTAATCATTTTGGCAAGAGTTCCCACCCGAACAACACCAGTTTCCCAAACAGGACAATTTATATTTTTTGCACTGGCACTTCATAGTTGCGCATCCTGAAATGACATTTATTAGAAAAACGTAGTTTAAACGATTCGCGATACTTTTACCTGTTTTACAATAAGTAAATGACATTTCTGCTCTCAATGCTCTCAAACAGTGTTGGTTCAAGGCGTCACTTATAGGGGTCAATTTGTCTATACTGATTTGAGATGCCATCTTCGCCCTCAAATCATTAATATTATCGCAATTATGGGAGAGTACAGTAACATGCAAAACTTTTCCAACTCCTTAAATTTTGTTAATTCT
The DNA here is from genome assembly GCA_963583905.1 of Stenurella melanura. Lineage (NCBI taxonomy): Eukaryota > Metazoa > Arthropoda > Insecta > Coleoptera > Cerambycidae > Stenurella > Stenurella melanura. Next base: position 42,826,819 of record OY757315.1, on the reverse strand, counting down.
AAAGAAACAGACTTTTCACATGAACGTGATAGCAGATTGAAATTTGTTTCAAAGATTTTCCATACACTTTTTTTCCCAATTTCATTAAATTGGCCAGTTAGTGCGTGAAATAATAATATATTTTGTTTTAAAATGTTATCAAGATTGATAGAATTTATATCTATTATTTTCATTTGTGCTGTCTGCATGTAAACATATACGTCAAAACTTTCTATACAATGAAGTACCTAAGTATCCTTACAGCTTATAATGCATTCTGTAAAACCTTCAGATTTGGCTGATAATATGTGCAGTAATATTCTAGTATCTGCCTCTTCATTAAAAGATAATTTTAATTAAGTGATTTTCGACTTTTAATCGGCAATTTAAATTCCGCATTTAATTCGTTTTCGGTATTACTTGATGAAGACTCCATATTTCACAATAATGTTATAAATATATAACAATATCTAATTAAACACCACTAAAAACATGTAATGAATCAATATTCTACACAGGAGTATGCATGCATTCATCATATGTGAGCATATAGAAGAGCCTTGCGGGCCGAGGTGACGAGCTGGAAGACGTGTTAAAGTGCGAGGGAAAACGACAGAGAAGAGATAGTTGCAACTGGGGGTTGAATTACATTTTTAACAGCAACTAACTATTTTCTTCGTAACTCCCTTATTTATAATCCAAAACTAAAACCTGAAAAACTAGTCTAATCCAGATAGTATAGACTACAACTTTTATTCTTATCAATTTTTTCAAATTTTCATTCGTCTGCCTACAATCACAAGTGGAATGAATTTACGAAAATAGCAAAATAAATATTTGCGCGATAAGAGAACTATGCTAGGTTTTAGGAGACAGTGTACGCTTTAAACAATACATTTCTCTTACCTATCAATAGCCATAACTTTGTTATAATATATAATTTATCAAAAATAAAAAATTTTGCAGAAAGATGAGATAAATACCTAATTTTTCGTTTTTTCCGGTTTTTTACCCCTGGGGGGGTGCTTGGTCACCGGTATCGCCAGACGAATTTAGGGGGTGTATATACATGTTAAGTACTATATAAAAAAGTACTCAGTACATTTTTACCTTTCAATGTTCCACCCAACATGTTTCTAGACGACTTTTTCCTATTCTGAGTCTACTAATAGGATCTACCGTTTGATTTGTGGGAAATGGTATTGCCGCATAACCTGCGAGTAATTCAGAGTTAACTGCCGAAATTTCAGTATGTTAGATACACATCATCTAATCGTATACAGAGTGTTTAATAAAGACTGGTATATACTTCAGTTAAATAGTTTAGAGTTCACAGCATTAAATAATTTTGAAAATGTGAACCCTCTTTAAAAAAATAATGAGAAAAAATTATAAGGGAACATTAAAACTCGATTATCAGTGACGTCAGAACGATTCTAGAATCGAGAAATTATTCCAGAGAATACGCTGGTAACATACAGAATAGGGTGTATCGAAAAAAATTTTTTTGGAAATTTAAAATTCCAAGTTGATAAAAAGTTGTCTCTGTGAACCCACATCCACCACACAAATAATTAGCCCAGTTGAAAAATAAAAATAGGTTTCCCGGAAGATGCCTAAAATTTACATTTTTTTTTAGAAAACTGAATTATTTCATAGTTTTTTGGATTAAGGATTAAGGACCTGTCTTAGGACAGAATACTTATGATGATAATGATGATGAATAAAATAATTAACGACCTAAACAAAACTGATCGAAATTTAAAGAAATCTTTTAAATTAGAAAGAATACCTCATTTTACATGAAAAAAATGCAAATTTGACGGAAAAAAAAATTGTCCAAATCGAGGATCGAACCCGCCACCCCATTGTGCGTCAAATCTTACTATTTTCACGTTGTGGAAGAGATCTTGTTAAGGGTCAAAAACGCATATAACTCTTCAGGGATTGAATATATTTGAATGAATAACTTGTAAGCTTTCATTTGCAACAAACCTCCTGTCCAAAAAGTTGTTAATAAACAAATTAGAGTTTCTCACGCAATGTCACTTTTATTTCCGGTTCCGGTTATCCGCTCAAGGCCTTTCTGGTCTCAAAATTTTCCTTTCGGCAAATACTTTCATACGCACAAAACCCCATTTCGTTACGCTTACCCAGAACCAAGATATTCCATTTGGTAATTTGCAAAATTAATTTAAACTTTATATAAACAAAAGCAAAAAGTTGCGTTCGTGCAGACTTCTATGGGGGTTATGCCCGACATCAATATTTATCGCTTAAAGTTTGTTTGAAGTCGATCAAACTATCGAAAACAAAGTTATTTGCTAATTAACAAATTGTGCAAATTGTTTATACAATTAAAAAATATTGAAGATATCGGGCCTAAAAAAATCAATTTGCTAATTATGAAATTTATTTTGGCTATAACAGATGAACGGGTTGACAAAATGAGTTGTGCGTGGCGCCAAACGACGCGTATTGAAAACATCTTTCGATTGAATCAAGATTTTTTCAGATCCGTCAAACCGTTTTCATTTTATTAAATAATAACGAAAAAAAATTTGTTTAAACAATTATTTGACCATGAGGCTCGCGGTTTAGGAAAATTTTTCATGAGAAATCCTTGGTCAGTGGAATTTTTCCTATAAGAATCCGTGGCCAACTCAAATGGTATAGAAAATTTTTAGGAAAAATCCCAGGCAGACTCGCCTACTAATAATGAAGTGAAACAGGTGTACGGGTTGGAAGCAGTTATAAGCAGATCTGAGGCTTTGGCTTCTATATATACACACCAAATCTCAAGTTTCTGTACTCTTACCAGCTTGCTTTACTTATTTTTTCATATTTACTCATATATAACCCCCACCCGTCAATGGAATTATCTCAAAATATAACCTAGTTTCAGATGTTGTTATAATACAAACGTGTGCTAAATTTCAAGTGAATATCTCAACTTTACTTTATCAACCCTATTAAATGGGTTGATAATGCAGTGGGGGTGGTGGGAGGAATTGAAAAATATTATAAAACAATCTGAGGCCTTGACTTTCGGAATATACATCAATTCCCAAATTTCTGTACTCTTGCGAGCTTGCCTCAGGCGCGGATCCAGTATTTTGTTAAGGGGGGGGAGGGGGCGACAATTATTTAATGGGTAAAAATAAAATAAAGGCATTAAAATAAATTTATTTTTATATCAGGTTATCTAAACATTGCTCCAGAGGGGGGGCACCCCCTTCGCCCGCCCCCCCTGAATCCGCGTCTGGCTTGCCTTACTTATTTTCTCCTACTGACTCCTATTTAACCCCCAACCCTTCAACGGAATCATCTCAATTGTTCTTATAATATATACGTGTGCCAAATTTCAAGTGAGTATCTAAATTTTATTTTATCAACCCCTTTAATAATGACGTGGGGGTGGTGGGGGAGTCTAAAAATATAATCTATCGTTATAATATACACGTGCACCAAATTTCAAGTGAATATCTCAATTTTATTTTATCAACCCCTTTAATAATGGAGTGGATGTGGTGCAGGGGGATGAAAGTATTATTAAAAAATCTGAGGCCTTGGCTTCTAGTATATACCAAATCCCAAAGGTTTGTATTCTTACCTTGCTTTACTCATTTCCCCCTATTTATCCCTAATCACCTCCCAACCCTTCAGTTCAAAAAACAATTCAGTTCCAGGTCTCGTTATACTACATACGTGTATAAAATTTCAAGCCAATATCTTAAATCGTTCGGCGTTCTAGAGAAAACGTGCGGACAAAAAGAAGTTACATACAGACAGACCTCCAGACCGACAGACAGACAGAAAAAATATTTCGCTCAAATTTCAAATCTCGACGTTTCATGACACTGTGAACCTATTTCAACAATATGAATTTTTGAAAAATTTTTTGCGATTACTATACTTCCACACTGGAAGTAATTAACGCATTCATGAAGAATATTTAAAAAATATTTATTGTGTTACACTGTAAATAGGACTTAATAATAGATGTACATAGAGTAGATTTGGGGCTAAAACTGAAGAAATTAGCAGCGCTCCTTGCCCACATCTTTTATTTTTGATAGATGTCACATTTCAACTCTACCGAATTCCAGTGTAAAGATATTAAAACTCATTTAAATTTCGCAATTGCTTAACGCTTCCAAGTCACTGCATTTTACCACTTTCGGCATATTTTTCAAGCAGTCACTATCAGTATGGGGATAAAGGCCCTGAAATTTTTCTACAACGATGGTGCCGTCTTCAAGCATTGCACCAAGTCTTTTAAGAATGCATCCAAGATAGCAGTAATAGCTTTCTGTGTTTTCCTTGTCATGCTCTTTGCCAAAATCGTCTATGGAAAAATTAGTTTCTTTTCTACAGGACTCTTCGGCTGCGACGGTAGCATCGGTCTGAAAATTCTGAAAGCAAAAATTAATAACAATTTATAGGCTATGGTTATGCATATTATATATGTGAGAGACGGAAGTTTTTTTCACCCGAATTTAAAATCTCGACGTTTCATGACAGAACCTATTTCAGCAAAAAAAAAATGAATTTATTTTTAGGATTACTCTACTTCCTCTCCGCTACGTGGACGTGGAAGTAAAAATGAAGCTATATGGAGACCTTTCATATGGTATAAGTTTAGTTTGTATACATAGTCAGGCAGATTGGACCAACATTCTTTGATTGTACAATGCCCTAACTGATCTTAACCCTCATACCAATTTTTGACCGACTTAAAACAAAATTAAAATGATTCTCTTAATTCAACCCATATGTATGTTCTTTTGTATATGGGGCATTCTATGTCAACCGGATCACTTTGCTCGCCTAAATTTGAATGAAAAAAAAAAAAATTAAGGTACCAATTTGTTCGCTAACATCTAAGCTTTCAAATGCCACTTGGCGTTTTTCAAAAAAATCAAATGGTGGCTTAATATGGCGCCCGAAATGGTAAATATTTTGAAAATTCCTATAAAAAATTATCATTACTAATTATCGTAAAAAAATAAAACCAGCATATCAATTTTTTCGTTAGAACCTATAGTCGAGTCGCTGTATCGAAATTTATAAAAAATCCAAAATATGTTCAATACTTTACCGAGTTTCCTTTTTGCCTGTCGAACCTCCGACATTGTTAAATAAACAAATTAAGTTAACAATTGAATAACTTCCTGAATAATTATTCAAAATGACTGAAATTTTTAGGGGGTTTTGGGGGGTCGCTGATTACATATATAAGTTTAAAAATTCATAAAAAGTATTTGTTTATCAACAAAAAATTTATCAAGTTACAAACATCCGCGCGCATTACCAAATAAATGATGATTTTTACGAAGTATAATATATTAATCATCATATATATGAGGCATATATTTATGTGAAACTTATAGATACGTCGTATGTAGGTATACACCAAAAATAGAATTCCTCATATACCATATATTCTGGAAAATATATAAAGGAATTTTTTCGTTGGAAAAGTGAACTTAAATAATTAAAGAACTCAACGTGATTTTGGACTATAACAACAACAAATGATAAAAATCTGTTAGAAATTAAGAATATTCGAGGGTGCGTTCATTAGAAACATTTTGTTTTTTGTTTCACTCAAAAAATCGAATCCGTTTTCCAGAAATAAAAAAAAAAACGCAGCGGTTTTCCAGCTGTACGCTGGTGGGATGGGTGCTTATGAGGGGTCGCATTTGAAAAAAATTACACGTATTGGCTCCAAAGAAAAAACGAAAAGTACGTTTATTGGCTTCATTTTGCATTTTATTTCATTAAAAAATTCCAAACCATTTTCTAGATATTGAAAAAAAAAACAGAGCAAATTTCCTACCTCACGTCCGTGGGATAGGTGCTTGTGAGAGGTCACATTTCAAAACAATTATAGATATCGACTTCAAACAAAAATCAGTCGAAAGGTACGTTTATTAGCTTAACTTTGCATTTTATTTCATTCAAAAATTCTGAACCGTTTTCCAGAAATTCTAAAAAACGGAGCGATTTTCCGGCCGTACGCGGAGTAGATGATTATTAGTAACAGCCTTTGAATACAATAACTGATGTGGACTCCAAACCAATAACATTTTAAACATACATTAAGCATGGTCATATTTAACATTTTGTTATATTAAAACATTTTCATTCAGCCATATTGATCCGCCAATTTATTTTTCTGTAAAAATGACTTGTGGAATTATGTGAATATTTCATGTCCTTAAGAAAACACTGCTTCTTTTATTGCATTATTTTAACAATAATTTTGAGAGCAAGTATCAATTTTTTAAAATTTTCCAAATACATTCTCATAATTGTAAGCACCATCTTAAGCTATGATATATTTTTCTTAATGATAAGTGGCATTCAAAACCTTACAAATTAAACATTTAATTACAGTTTTCATAATATTTCAGATTAATTTCTAGAAGAAATCACCATTTACCTCTGCCACGTTTTTAGGGCATTCTCAGATTTAAAAGATTAAGTCCTAAGGAAATAAATATTACCTATTTTAATATCTCTTAACAATAATTTGTGTAGTAAGTATAATTTTTTATATTTTTTTGAAATAGCCACTATTTTAAGGGGCACATAATGCCGCCATTTTGCTTTCTAAAATATATCAACTAGCATTAAAAATCTTAAGTTCTAACGAAGAAATTGGTACCCTAAGTTTTCTTATTCAATAAGAATTATATAAAATAAATATTTTTGGTAAAATAATGTTGGCTTATGTAATCAAATAGATAATATAAAATTTTTTCACACTTCTCAGGTAATTTCAGATTAATTATTATCAATTGAAAACCTCATTTACTTTAATTTCTATCATGTTTTTAGGACATTTCAGTCATATTAAGCCGCCATTTTGTTTTTTGAAATAACGGCCAACGGCGTTCGATTATTTTCTACAATAATTAGTACTGTAAATATAATTTTTTACAGGAATTTTCAGAATACCATTTTAGGCGCCATATTAAGCCACCACTTGGTTTTTTGAAAAACGCCAAGTGCCATTTGAAAAATTAGATTTTAATTAACAAATTGGTGTCTAAAAATTTGTTTTCCATTCATAGAAATTTTGGCAAGCAAGGTGATCCGGTTGACATGGAATGTCCCATATATGTTTGTTCAGTCATTTCTTTGGATTCAATTGTGAAATAAAATAATAATTTAAAAAAAGTACTTGATAGTATTTAACGAAATTAAATTGATATTTGAATATCTCGATATTTAAACACCTCGTTATTTGACCACATTTTAAACTCAACACGCATTTTATCTTGACACAAAAGAATAATTTTTTCAATATATATTCACATTATGCATTCTACACTACAAAATAATAAGTTCACATTTCGTTACTTACATAGCCTTTCATCAAATTAGAAAAAACCACCACTAACGCAAAGAGTACAGCAGAGGACTTCATAATTTTCTTGCTTCAGCATAAACATGAAAGTCGAGTTGTATTTCGATAAGGATTTATGCAATAAAATTGTTTTTATAACCATTCAGTAGCGTAGGTCTCCTATAAAAAAAAACTTGGTAACGGTATTTACATACAGGGTGGTCACTCTAAAAAATTATTAATTACGAAACGACATATGAGAATAATAATCGGAATGTAGTTATCACTATTATTACAAGCAAAACCTGATAACTTTTGGTGAAAACAGTATACAAAATATTAATATTAAATAAAAGATGCGCACATGCCTTTACAAATTTCCACCATAGAAGAATTATTTCTTAGGATGACCGCTCTGTATGGTTCTCCGTAAACTATAATAGGTTACTTTCTTGTGCTAACTATATGTCAGATATTATTGCCATCTGTCACACTGCTAGTTGCACATCCACGCAGTGGAGCGGAAGTATAGTGGTTAAGAAAGATTTTAAATAATTTCTATTTTTGTAATAAGTTTAGAATGTCATGGAATGTGGAAATTTTAAATTTGAGCACAAACTATGCGAGGCCTTGACTTCTACCATACACCAAATTTCAACTTTCAGCTTGCCTTATTCATTTTATTTTATTTACCTCTACTTACCCCTCACCCCTTCAACGAAATCGTCTTAAAATATAATCCGTCGTTATAATACATACGCGTACCAACTTTTAAGCGAATATCTCAAATATATTTTATTAACTCTTTTAATAATGGAGTGGAGGTAATGGAGGTGTTGAAATATATTATAAAATATCTGAGGCCTTGGCTTCTAATATACATCAAATCCCAAGTTTCCGTACTCTTACCAGCATGCTTTACTCATTTTCTCATATTTGTCCCTATTTAACCCCAACCCCTCAAGGAAATCATCTCAAAATATAATTCAAATACAGATGTCGTTATAATACATATTATGTATCAAATTTCAAGTGAAAATCTCAATTTTATTTTATCAACCCTCTTAATAATGGAGTGGGGATGGTGCGATGAATTAAAAAATATTATAAAAAAATCTGAGGCCTTGACTTCCAGTATATACAGCAAGCCCCAAGTTCCTGTACTCTTACCAGCTTGCTTTAGTTATTTTCCTATATTCATTCCTATTAAACCCCCAAGGTTTCAACAGAATCATCTCAAGTTATAATCAGTTCCAGTTGTCGTTATAATATATGCGTGTACCAAATTTCAAGTGAATATCTCAATTTTCTTTTATCAACCCTTTAATAATGAAGTGGGGGTGGTATGGGGTATACATATATAAAAAATGTGAGGCCTCCACATCTGGTATATACACTAAATTTCAAATTTTTGTAGTCTTACCAGCTTGCCTTATTTATTTTCTCCTATTTACTCCTAGTTACTCCCCAACCCTTCACCGGATAAAGTCAAAACACAATCCAGTTTCAAACCTCATAATGGTACATACGTGTATAAAATTTCAAGTTAATATCTTAAACCGTTTCAGAGATATCGTGCGCAAAAGAAATTACAAGCCGACAGACGAAAATTTGTTTCCGCTCTAATTTAAAATGTCGACGTTTCGTGACATTCTGAACCTATTTCAACAAATAAAAATACATATTTTTTACTTCCACTCCACGATGTGGGTGTAGAAGTATGCTAATATTGGTGGGGAAATAACTATTAGTTTAGTTTATTTAGTTTATTTATTTAGTTTAATTTAATTTACATAATCTGGCAGTAATTTGCTTTACAATTAGATTACACTTCTAATTCTAAATATTACGTTACAAATGATATTATAGTATACCTAACATTACAATTTAGAATCATATAATAAGTGGGAAAAAATAAAATAAAAATAAATGAACCAGATGGTATGTAGGCAAAGATTGTATAAGATATAATATGCACCTAAGTGAGTAAACACTTGTTTTGTGCATATGATGAAAAGTTACAGTAACCATGAACATGTACTATCAACTTATAATTATATCAACTTATAAATATGTTAACTAAGCTTATAATAATATTAACTAATTACCTATTTCCTATTTTAGATATATTTACGTCTGCTATATCACAATAGTCAAAATTATACAGCCATATATAATAATATTAACTAATTACCTATTTCCTATTTTAGATATATTTACGTCTGTTATAAACACAATAGTCAAAATTATAACAGCCATATCATTATTTAACTTCTAACTACATACAGTAATTAATACTAACTAATTCTCCATTAACTTGGAGAAGAGATAATAGTTATCGTATCGTATCGTATTCAATAATAAAATTCTTGGAATGGATTGTAGGAAAATTACTGATTACAATTCAGTAATATGTTCTTCGAGCTATATAAGGCAACTACACTTGGCAACTTCTTGTCGCATTTCATTACCAATCCATTCGAAATAGAGAGAATGGAAAACTTCGTGTATTTCTTTAGGGTTTAGTTGAGATATGTGAATAACATATTCGTGGTATTCTATACAAGGGTTGCAGATATAGACAAGTTTGTTTGGAAATTAAATAGTAGATTCATTTCAATAAAATTTACGTATGTAATGGAAACCAACGAACAACTTCCATTTTTGGATACATCACTAATTAGAAAATGTGAAAATAACGGTTCTTAATTCCTTAATTAACGGTCTACTAAGTTTCCCTCTAAATGAACGGAAATTCGCAAGGGAGAAAATTTCAATTAAGTCTATAGTTAAGAATTTGGGTAGGTACTCTATAAGTTTAGGTGATATATTAATTAGGAAACGTAGATTTAAAAAAAACTCTTCGGTGCTCTTCGACCTTTCAAACTGAATGAAATTCAAATTTTGTAACAATTCCATAAGCACTGCGATTTATCCATGGTCTAAGCGAAATTTTAAAATACTGGGATATAACGGTTGTTTACACATTGTGAAATAAATGGCATCAATTTTTAGACCACCCAAGGGCTAAAATGTTTTGTTCTCAGAGGATGCCCAGTAGGTGCATAAGCTCATCTTCACTTACTGCAACCAAAGTGGTGTCATCAACCTCAAGTTAAATCACTTAGTTCCTCCTAAGGTTGCTAACTTGAGGTTTGCGGATGATATCACCTAGGTTGCAATGGGTAAGGATGATCTCATGCACCTCCTGGACAACTTCCAAACAACAAGATCTGAGTACTGTACCATTATTTTTAAATATGGAAAATTATATTTAAAATTTCTCGTCAGAAGCTACTTATGTTGTAGTGCTACTCCTATAGTATTCCAATTTATATTTTTGCATAAAATTGTTCACTGTTCATAAAAATCTACTTAAATAAAAATACCTATTCAATTTGTTTACGACTTAGATATCCATATTACAATCACAATTTATATACCTCCAATTTATTACTGTAGTTTTGATTATGCATTTAATTATTTACAAATGTTTATAAGCAATAATAAATTCGTCATTCCTGACGCCAATATACTTGACTGTGATGACGGTCTTGGATGATTAGGGGTCGAGCTTCAGGTCTTTGCCAGAAACGTCATAGTCTAGTTTATAAGAGTGAAAATAAAACTTGCGCACACAGGTATTTTATGCATAGAGTAGAAAAAGTTTGCAGAAGTCGGGCCAAGGCTTTGACCTAAGAAACACTATATAATGGGGTATCAAATCAAATCAATCAAATCAAAATATTCTTTATTGTTCAGAAGAAAGAGTTTCTCATTAACAAAGTAAATAAGCGTAGGTCCATAGTATATATAGTTTACACAGTGCACTTACATTATATGAATACAAAACATAGATTACATATAAAATTTAATACAATAATATAAAAAGCCAGAAAAGACGATAAGATAAGGTAGAAAATGCCTAATTAGAATGTGTCATTATAATACTCGTCTAAATTATAATAGGGTTTAACAATAACAGGCTTTTAACCGCCTTTCTGAAATTTGTATTTGAGCTCATTTCTTTAATATTATTTGGTTGATTGAACATCTTATAGTCATTGTAAATAATTGAGTCTTTGATTAGAGCGGATCTGGGAATTGGCAGAGTAACGTTATTGACTTGCCGAGTTACATGCATGGAGGAATTATTTATAATATTACTTCTATGCTTGTGAACTAAACAAACTGTTTCTAGAATGTAAATGGATATCACAGTGAGAAATCTATATGTCAAGAACAGTGGCTTACATGATTCACGAATTCTAGTTTTGTGCAGGTAGCGAATAGCACGTTTTTGAATTACCAATATTGTTTGCAAAAGATATTTACTGCATGCGCCCCAGAAGGCAATGCCGTACCTTAAGTGTGATTCGATTAGTGAAAAATAAGCAGTTTTGGCAGCTGCATAACCCAGTTCATTTGTGATCACTCTAATAGCGTAGGATCCGGATGCTAGATTGTTACTGAGTATTTTAATGTGTTCGTTGAATTTTAACTTGCAGTCAATGTTTATTCCAAGAAATTTTGAGCAGCGTTTATTTTCAAGACAATGTTACCTAGGAAGATGTTCGTTAAATTGCAGTGAAATATAGTTATGTTTGTTTTGTTAATGTTGAATGAAAGCAAATTGGAGTCACACCACTCTTTGACCTTATTTATATCGACCGACACCATTTGCTGAAGGACAATATCATCTTTATTGTGCCACAGTATGGTGGTGTCGTCAGCAAATAAAGTGAATTTTTCTTCAATATTAATTTTTGTCAGGTCGTTGATATGTAATAAAAAAAGAATTGGGCCAAGAACGGAACCTTGGGGTATTCCAAACTTTATATTTAGTTTATTAGAATAATTTGGATTTCTAACTATTTGGCTACGGTTTGATAAGTATGATTGAAACAACTTTAGGGTAGTGCCTCGAAAACCACAATTCTCAAGCTTTCGTAACAATATTTCATGCTGGACACAATCAAAGGCTTTCGATAAGTCGCAGAAAGTTGCCGCTGCTGCCTCCCCGTTATTGATTTCGGTATAAATCTGACTTAAAAATGAGAACATTGCATCATTTGTACTTTTCCTTTTGAAATGCGAATTGGTGATCAATTAGTAGGTTACAGGAGGACAAAAATTCTACAAACCTTTTTTTAACTAATTTTTCGAGAACTTTTGCTAATGTGGGGATTAGTGAGATGGGTCGGTAAATTATGTATCAGGCGTCACTTCTTTATTATACTCCTATGATTGTAAAGAATGTCGGTTTCATGTAGAACACACTGAAAGATGAGAAAATTTAAAAAACAAAAATTTCACAATGTAAAATAAAACTAAACAGTCAACAGACAACAAATTTAAAATTCTTACATTAAACATTTATTAATTATTAACAAATTTCATAAACAATTTTGTTCATAATTGAACGAAAATTAATAGTACTGTTACTAACATTATTTATATTTATTCCTGGAATTGCTTATAGGTTCAGATGTGCGAAAAATATTTGATTTATTTATCTTAATATAGTGGTTGGTCTGATTTTCACCAACGACTAGATCGGCAGACATAGATTTCGCTGTGAATAAATCAAAAGTTACAGCAATTGCTTGCTCCCTGGTTTCCGGAGGAGTACCAGGAATAAAATCTTCCTCACTATCACTCATTTTGTTTCAAATAATAATTATTGTAAAGTATAATGTGCCAAATGCGACGTTTAAACAAAGAGTTCTATAACTAGAGGAGACAAGCTACATAAGCCTGACGTATAATCAGCAAATAGCACGGGTGTTCTCAGCCTTCCCACACATTTCGTTCTCTCTTTGTCTTTTTGCTTGTAAAACAGAGCGAGAGGGTACGAGGTGTGCGACAAGGATGAAGACACCCGCATTGTGCGCCAAATCGACGGCTTGTCTCCTTTATTTGTAGACCTCGTTGCGTTTAAATAGTTAAATATCTCGTTGTTTTATTATTGGTTTCTATGGAAACAGCAAACTTTGCCAATTTGCCATATTTTTACTAAATTATATTGTATTCTAATTTCGAATGGCGATACACAAAATTTTTTATATAACTCGAGACTAAAATGTGTTTTTTTTTATTCGTGTGTAGTTTATCGCACTCGCCTTCGGCGCGTATTATAAACGCCCCACTTGTAAAATGAACACCATTTTAGTCACTTGTTATATAAAGTACTAGAACAAAACGCCATGTCCTTATTATATTCCAATAAGCATAAAAATATAGGTTTTATGCAGAACACACTGTAAGATTAGGAAATTTTACAAACACATTTTTTTTAAATGTTATTCAATTTTGTACCAGACACAATTTTTTTTATTATAATCCAATAGGCATTGAAAATGTCGGTTTTATGTAGAATACACTGAAAGATGAGGAAAATTTACAAAATTTGTTTTTCCTTCTTCAATTCTTTGGGACTTCCTGCCACATGTATGTTTTCTTTTTAAGTGGTGCTTTTTATATCATTAAATTGTGCACCAGATGCCATTTCTTAATTATATTCCAATAATTCTAAAAAATATTAGTTTTATGTAGAACACATGACCAACAAAAGTTATGAACTAAATTTCACTATCGTTCGATTAACTTAACCTTATTACTTAATGCGGATATTGACATCAGTTTTTTTTATTGACTTTAGGGGTTATCCCAGCAGCCAGGCACAAGTTGTTATAAATACGACCTAATGGGATATTAACAATTGCACATATGCACGCAGCGCACACCTATACAGTATACATACCTTACCCTAAACCTATCCTAAACCAAAAATCGGGAAATTATGTTGAAGATCCAAGGGAGGCACGTATGAACCTTCTTCTCTCCCAGGAGTCTTTCAGGGCATTTTGTTAGATACTAATACTTCTTAATTGTAAATTATTCAGACGTCAGAAGTAAAAATGCATGTGGCAGAATGTCCCAAAGAGAAAAGTAGAAGAATTAAGAAAATTGCAGAAAGAACATTTAGACAACATTTAAAATATACAGTATTATTTGCACAAACAAATTTATTTTGAAAAAATATATTCCATTATTTAAGGGGTGGTAAATTTTTTTTTGCATGGGGTGGCAAAAGACCCAGGAACGACTCTGGTTCGTTTTTTACAAAGAAAACAGTTAGTATCCTTTTCATTAAAAATTTCATGACGAATAAGATACGTATTATGAAAATTGTCTCAGGTGGTATCTAAAACTCAAAAATCTCAAAAAACCATGGCGGTACAGAAAATTCATTTGATCTTGTTTATTCAACAACATTATAAACACCACAGCCCTAAACAAATCGCTTGTGCCAAGAAAGGTATTTTCTACAGTCCACAGATGATTTTTTTCATACTCAATTCCAGATTAAATGTTAAACTGCAGGTGAAACTTAACACTAAAATTAGAGGGGTAGAACTGAGGAAATTGTCAACTACTTGCTTACATCTTTTATTTTTGATAGATGTCGCATTTGAAACTCTACCAAGTGCAGTCATGTTAACAAATATAAGAGCAATACATAATTCGTAATAAACTATGTACCTCTTTCAACAACATTTTTAAAATACTAATTAATCGCTATGGATTACATTAAAGGAAAATACAATTACAAGAGAATATAAAAATTAATTTAAATATCGCACTTGTCAAGCACTTTCAAGTCACTACATTTCAATATCTTCGGTACATTTTCCAGACAATCCGTAGCCGCATCGGGATAAAGCCGCATAAATCTTTCTTTAACAATGGTTCCATCTGAAAGAATTACACCAACTCTGGTAAGTAAACATCCTATATAGCAGTAATAATCGTCTGTGGGCACCTTTTTAGGATCTTTGGTATAACTGTCGACGAGTTCTTTGGTAACATTAACTTTTCTTCTACAGGACTCTTGAACTGTGGCGATGCTATCCTGAAAATGCTGAAAGCAAAAAAAAAAGAATGTATAAACCATGGTAGATTCCTATTTAGTAGTCATTTTGGCATTTTACTTCAAAGAAAAAAAGTACAGGGTAAATTGACTTCATTTTTGTTGCAAAGAGTTCAGAAAGGCATTATTAATGGCCAATTTAATGAAATTAATTGAAAAATTTGTTATCGTACACAATATGCCATAAAATTAGACGAAAATGGTTACTTGGGGTAGCTAATCACGAATCTGAAGTCCAATTTGGGAAATTAAAAATGGCGGACCGGAAATCGGGCCATTTTCCAGAAAAAACGAGAATGAATATCTTGGCCTTGAAAATCTGTACTAGGGGGTCTTCGAGGTCGCTAATTACGAATTCGAGGTCTAATTTGGTAAATTCAAAATGACGGACCGGAAGTAGAGTCAATTTCTCAGGAAGACTTCGCAATATTTCATTTTTCGACTGAAAATGAGTACTCGAAGGTTTTTGAGGTCGCTGATCACGAATCAGAGGTCCAATTTACGAAATTCAAAATGGCGGACCCGAAAATTCGTATCCTTTTCTTTTTGGGGCTAAAAATGGGAACTTGGGGATTTTCGTTATCGCAGAGATAGCGAATCTGATGTCCAGTAAGTGAGAATTCAAAATGACGGACCAGAAGTAGTATATTTATCAGGAAATACTCGTATTTTTCATACATTCAGCCCAAGAAATTAAAAAATCCGAGGTTTTCCGTAGAAATTGACTGTTCTTCCGATCCGCTATTTTAAATTTTGTAAATTGGACCTCTAATTCGTGAACAGCGACCTCAAGAACCACCCCAAATACGAGTTCCTCTTAATACATTGACTCTACTTCCGGTCCGCCATTTTGAATTTAGCAAGTTAGACCTCGAATTCGTAATCAGCGACCTCGAAAACTCCAGACTAGAGATTTTCAAGGTCTAGATATCCATTCTTATTTCCTTTGGAAAATCGTCCGCTTGCCGGTCCGCACTTTTGAATTTCACAAATTGGACTTCAGATTCATGATCAGCGAGTAACCATTTTCGTCTAATTCTATGGCATATTGTGTATGATAACAAATTATTCAATTCATTTAATTAAATATAAATTAATATTGGTCAATTGTTGGGAAAAAAATGAGACCAAACATTTCCGCCAAAAAATAAAAGGTACTGTTTTTTCTAAATGCTTTTCTGATCAGTTTGAAACAAAAATGAAGTTGGTTGACCTTTTTTTTAGAGGTTTTCAGATTTTTCATGATAAAATAACGCGACTAATTATGTACATGATTGATAATAAGAACACAGCCAAAAATAAGTACAATGAATCTTATGAGAATAAAAGACACATGGCTATCAAACAAGTATTTTGTAGCCAGAGGCGTAATTTCAGAATTTTTATTGGGTAGACAGGGAAGCGAACCCTGTAATCCTTAAACGATAACCCTATAAACCCAAATGACCGAGGGAAAAGGAGTGCTGCCAAAAGTTAAACCATAGACAGAAAACCCGAAACCCAAATGACCGAGGGAAAGCGAGTTTATCACTTCACAGGTAATATTAAACTTAAAAGACGGAAAGACAGCGGTGTGAAAAAACAATTTGATAAATAAGGCTCGCGCAAAAATCGGAAGACTTGGCGATCGTTCACTGAACAGTTGTGCGAACGTTCCACAGATCATTGTTGTTTTCATACGTTCGCAGATATGTTGGGGAGCGCTTGCTGATGTGCACAATTTGAATTTTTTGCGATAACTCCGCGAGCATTCGCAATTTTATAAACAAATTGTAAATAATATGATATTCGATTCCAAACTACTTCTATCCCAAAGTATGAGTCAAAACAAGAAAAAATTCACAGATTTCGCAATCCTTGCAATCATCGGGACATTGGAAATGATAACACAATACATAAAAATAAAGTTTTTCAACTTTTACAACTTTTTCCGGACTCGGCTCCACCTCGTCCGGAAATAGCACGATCCACTGCACCGCTGTATCTCCACCTTAAATGAAAAGTGGTAACTTAACCCCTTATGATATATGCAACCCATGTTACATTTGCGTATATCAGCCGTTGCATATACGTAGTCTCACTCGACCGCGACACCGCTGTATTTCCACCTTAAATGAAAACTGTTAACTTGACCCCCTATGATATATGCAACCCATATTACATTTGCGTACATCAGCCGTTGCATATGGTAGTCTCAGTCGACCGCAACACATTACTTTGAAATAAATAATATTGCTCTCACTCAATCTGTACAACAGACAACCTATATCAGTTAGTTGCATTTCTAACACATCATTTATTTGCAAGCAGGCACCTATTTGTAGCAAACTGTACACTTTTGTGTTCTACCGTCAGCATCGCTGTTCAACTTTTAGGTAATCTCCCGACACGGTAGGTAATGTAATTGGCAAGCGCAGCAGCCTAATCGGTAGTAGCGCGGCCTTTTCGGCAGCTGTGTACAAATTTTTGCTTGAATAATATAAAGTCATACATTTTTAGTCTGTGACGTCAGACGCGGATATTATGTAATACATTTAAGTAAAGGCAGGTCAAATTTTAATTCGCTACTTATCGATCAAACAGTAAACATTAAATTCAATCGCAAAATAAATCATCTGCCAAGGATATCTTCGAACAAAAATAATTTAGTGTCATTGTAAGTGTTGGCCAGTTTATTAGCATTTTCTAGCCCGAGCAGTGTATATGTAGATGAGCGTACAAATATCGGATGCGCAGTGGATTCATAAAAAATAAAATCTATTACAACAAATCTCAAGAGTAAGTGAGCCTACTGGTCTTCTCTCTACTTTGCCGCGACACCGCTGTCTTTGGACCTTAAACTAAAACTGGTAACTCTACCCCATATACGAAAACATAAACATTTCCAATGTTAAAAGTCAGGGATGTTGTGTTGAAATTTTTAGACTCTGAAAGGCTTTAACTTCAAAACACCGAAGGAATTATAAAAATTACATCAATATAAAAGTTACGCCGATTTTAGAATTGGGAATTTTCGGCGCAGCGCGCCATGCTTTTACGATTGCAGACCGTGTCTCTGACAGCAGGCAACCTAAGTATAGTAATCATAGCATCCTAAAACTTTAGAAGCATGGATATAATTTTTATGAATCTTTCGGCATTTTCAAGTTGAAGTTTCCGATTATTTTTGCAGAATCTAAATAATATATTAAAGTATAAGTGGATCTTAAGGTCTTTAAAACACGCGCGATTTTTCGAGCACGACGGCGCAGCCGGAGTGCTCGAAATACAGCAAGTCTTTTAAAGACCAGTTATCCACGAATATTTTACGCTTTTTTTTATTGGTCCACTTTGAAATTATAAATACTGGTATCATTACTACAAAAAATGGAAATAAGAGTTAAGTAAAATGGTTGAATTCGTGATGTGACATCAGGATACCTGTCAGTGTCAAATGAGGAATGCAAAAATTAATTTGCAATCTGTCACATAGGACTAATTATTGTCACTACAGTTGTTACTGATTGTATATTGCTAAAATGAGTTCTAACATTGATTACTTAAATAGAAAAGCAGATTCGCAGTTAATACCACAAAAATTCCTGTCAAATCAATAATTAAAAAGTTGACAATTTGACTCGGCCTGTATTTGTTGCCATGGTAACTTTAAAACAAGCGCGTTTTTAAAAGTTGGATTTAAACACTCTGAGGCGTACCTTAAATAAGCAAAATAGGGTACCAATAAAAAAAATTCTTTCCATTCAATAGTTATTAAAGGTCACAAAGACTAAAAATCGCATTTTTTCAACGTTTACACGTTAACAACTTACTAAATTGTATGAAGGAAATAAAAAAATCATATTTTTGAATCAGAAAATTTTATTAACCAAACTTGTTCGAAATCATTCGAAAACCCTGAATCCGAAGTTTTGTTAAATTCTACAACCCCCCGAATAGCTATGAACAATAACAGAAAGCGAATTGAGGCTGATGGAAGTTTGATATTTAATTCGTTTGGTAGTATTTATTATTCATTTGTGTAAATTGTTTCAAAAAAATTAATATAGAAATACTTTTTATTTAAATGCCTCAAAAGGATTTCTTTCATTAAGACCTCATTTTTTGCATTTAACTAAACTTGGAATTCATGGTTTTTGAATTTAGTATCGTAGATGGCCTTGAATTTAAAGATGGAAAGTGATTTATTTGGTGGTTTTAAATCGACCTTGGTGACCTCTGTGTTCTAAGATCAGTTTGACTCAAATCGGACAAAAAACAAAATAAATTTACGCTGTTACACTCTTAAGTGAGACACACTGCACATATAAGACTTTTTTTCCTGTATTAACCCATACTCTACGATAGAAGTGTGTTGGAATCGAAAATCGAGTTATTTACGATTTGCTTATAAAATCGTTTTTAAAAAATGCATTTCCATGAGAAGAATTCGCCAAAAATTTAAATTTAAACCAGGTTTTAGAGACTGGTATAAAAGTTAGCAAAATATCCTAAGCAAACCGTTCGCCTAGAAAATAAACCCTAAACCCATTAAACCTTAACGTGTACTATATAATCGTAGACGTGCCACGTAAAGGTAATGTATAATTATAATTAGTAGCCTATGATTTTACGAGTATTGAACTTGCTATCCCCAGGGTATCTGGGGTTTAACTTTAATTCGCCTATGTGTGGTTTTACGTGGCCCCATAAAGTCTTAATCCGCCCCTGCCTAATTGTATTGAAAACCTTTGACTTAATTGGCGTAATTGTCATACATATTGTTTTTTTCTGGAAGAATTCCGGAATTCGCCAGATTTGCCTTAAACACTTTATGTTCTTTCAAAATATTGGGTGGGCGGTTGCCTACCCTTGCCCCCCCCCCCACTAACGCCTATGTTTGTAGCAAAAAATTCTCTCAAACAGAGTATTGTGCAGCACAATCTGATAGGGGCTTATAAGCAATTATTCAGAGTTTCCAGATCACTATATGTCTTTGTTATTCCTATGAGTTTAGAAAAAGAGATATTGAGTGAATGTTCATAAACCCCGAATGTGTTTACATTTAAACATGAAACCTAACAAATCAAATGCACTTAAAACCTATAGCATTATTTTCCTTTAATCAAATCCGTGATATGAAATTTTTTTCTCTACGAGCAATATTACCGGTTTTAGAAGTGTACCGAGCGAATGCAATCCCAATTAGTACAGACTAGCTATATAATGGTTTAATAAACGTTAAGAAAACTTGTCTTAAAACTATTTAATGTTACTCAAATAAAACCAACACGTAGTTGTCTCAACGTTGCATAAACGTTTATATCAGTAAAGAAGGGAATCACTATTAAACAACTAACCTTATGGTATGTAAAGACGTTAACACAACCTACTTATAAAAGTCAAAAGTATATACATACCACGAGTTAATTATCTATATAAGAGAAATAATCATTTCACGGCTTATTAAAACTCTTGCAAAACTTTCTATTATAATTTTTCTCTCTCTCAGTTATAGTGTCAACACATACGACTTTATTATGGTCCTCAATATTTTACTGTATATAATACACTGCTTATTAAAACTCTTGCAAAACTTTCTGTTATAATTTGTCTCTCTCTCAGTTATACTAGTGTCAACACATACGACTTTATTATGGTCCTCAATATTTTACTGTATATAATACACTTGGACGTTATATGTAATATAATAATGAGCTGTTGTAAGTAATCCGCTGTTGAAAATTAGCTGCAAATGAATATTATCTGTGAAAATAATTGTTTTGCCTCTATGAAAAACAAAGCGGTTTTAGAAATGTGCCGATAGAATGTAATATACTCTTCGTTTTGTATGTGCGAAGAGTATAAAAACTATCTATGAGAGCTGAAAGAAAAACTATGTGTAAAAATATTCATTCTTTCGATAATCTGAATTCTGGTTATGCTAGCAAACTAAAATCCTAAAATAAATTAAGGTCATAGGTAGAGGGTATTGTAACAATATGTATTTATTTAGATATTTATCTACAAGTTTTATTTATTTTCAAATAAAAAATTACCATGTTTATTTCCCTTTGACAAATTAAGAATATCTACCCCAGGCGAGGATATTAAAAAAATGTGTGGCGATAGGCCACATATGCCTTATAAAAATCTATGTAGTATGATAACTATAATATGCTTTATTTAGTTGATTACAGACAATGCCGGTGTCTGTTTCTATACCAGGAGAGCTCCAATATAGTATCAAGTTTGGCAAATAACATATTATAAGCACTAATAATAATGAAATTTTCCAGCAATTGGTTTTTCCCATGCAAGTCAGTTTTCTTTTTTGACAGTACGTACCGAATTATCCTGTTATATTATTACCATATTGTGAAGCTCTTTGAGTGTATCAGCTGACACGATAATATTGTTATGTCGTTCGCATACATTGTTACAAACAGTAGTTTCGGGGGAGCCACCCCCCCTTCATTACTATCTAAAGAGGGCGCCGCCCGGCACCCGCAAAAATATGAATATCGATATTCATATATTCACATTTATTCTCATTCTTTCTTTCTTCTTAATTTCGATTCAAACACGTAACTATCTTTGATCATTCACTAATCGCTGAGAGTGCCAGCGTAATAAATAACCCGGCCCATTCCCAACTAAAACAATGCGCCTCCATCCGACGTTAAGTAGCAAGAGCGCTATATCGGCCTAGAAGCAAGGGCTTTACTTTATCTAATACGGAGTATAAATGTATACATTTATATTACATTGCTTTCTTTATCTGTTTCGTACAGCGTTTGAATTGAACATTGAATAGGCCGCGGACGGTTGCATCACTTCAAAATGTTATAGAAATACTGACAGGTAAACTTCAAATGCTAAAGCTAACAAGTTACATATAGTACGGGAGCCCATCGACAAAAGTGGATCGGGCACCGCAGTTATCACCGCTTGGTGGGGATGTTGTAGGCATCTGTAGGTACCATTTCCCCTCAACGGCATGTCACGATCCAATTCTGAAAAAATTCAGGCACATTTTTTGGGCAAGAATAAGCGTTTTTTGTCTCTTGATATTTCTTTTTCCAAAGAGCTTAATTCTCCCAGGAAAAAATAACATTTGTTTTTGTAATTTGTTTACAGGAGAAAGAAGCACTTTAAAGAAAAGGTTTAAGATGTGAAATTTGTTTATTTTTGTCTAAAGAATATGCTTGAATTTTTGGGATTTTTCTGAAGAAATTTAAAAAAAAGAATTTAGGGAAATTCTTGGCCGAAATTATTTTTGTCTGTCTGAAAACAGACAGGTGTGTTCTTTCGACAAAAGTAAACCGTTTTTGGCTCTTGGAATTTTTCTCTAAAACGCTTCCTTTAGCCTAAACTAGTTAATAAAAGTCTGTGAATTCTTCTTTTTATTTTATTATTATTATTATTATTTTTTTTTTTTGGAAAAGGAAGCACTTTGAGAAAAAACACCAAGAGACAAAAGACGCTTAATTTTGCCCAAAAAAGGTGCCTGAAATTTTTTAGAAATTCTTTGGCAACATTTAAGTCGTCCTTGGTCTTTTGCCTCTCTCGAAGAAGAAGACGAGGTGACGTGACATGCCGTTGAGGGGAAATGGCAGCTACATCTCCACCAAGCGGCGGCAACTGCGGTGTACTATCCACTTTGTCGATAGGCTCCCGTACTAATAATTTAATTTGTTGTTACAGCTGGTTATGTAACTGCATCTAATGAACGATCATTTAGCTAACCAAAAATTGTAAAAAAACCTACTTAGAACCACTATAAGTGATGATAGACTGAATGATCATTTATTATTAAAAGGTGAAAAAGATTTGCTACATTCCTGGGATTATTCAAAGTTGAAGGAACGTCGAATTAAAATTAATTAATTTTTATAAGTACCTACACAAAACACAAAAATGCAATCCATTTACTTATAATGTGTAACTTTAGATTACCTATGTTAAGTTCAGATTTTAAAACTATTTTCGACTACTATTTTGCCAATAACAAAAATTTGAGTGTTCTTAGTTTCCACTTGTTTCAGTTTCTCGTATCTGCTGTGTGATAGCTTAAATCTAACTGCCCCTTGTTTTTCAAATTTCGCTTTATATGGAATAGACAAAAAAATCAAATAGGGGGCGCTAATATAGTCTCCCCCCCCAGCCCCCCAAAGTGATCGACATTGCTACAGCCCTGAGTAGGGTGTATCGAAACACCTTTTTTAGAAATTCAAAATTTCAAGTTGATAAAAAGTTGTCCGTATGAACCTACATACGCCACACAAAGAATTAGCTTAATTGAAAAACAAATAGGTTTCCCCCAAGAGGCCTAATGTTTATAATTGTCTTCAAAGAACTGAATTTTTTCATGATTTTTTTGGACTAAGGATTAAGGACCTGTCTTAGGACAGAATACTTATGATGATAATGATGAAGAATAAAATATTTAACGGCCTAAAAAAACTTTGATCGACATTTTAAAAATCTTTTAAATTAGGAAGAATACCTCATCTTTTCTTTAAGTTTAAATAAAATGCGGGAAACGTTTCATCAGAATAACATTTTTTTTACATTTTCATTTCACACCCTATTGTTAAAATTTTTCAACTTTAAAAATAAAATCACTTAATCCTTCACCTCAAAAAAAAAATGGAAAAATGCAGTCTTTTGGAGAAAATTATAAACTTTAGGCCTCTTGCGGGAGACCTATTTTTTTCAATTGAGCTAATTTTATTTGCGTGGTATATGGGTTCATAGAGACAACTTTTTTCAACTTTGAAATTGGAACTTCCAAAAAAAGTTTTTTTCGATTCACCCTGTCCACACAGTCAGGCTCTATATAGCTTGTTCAATAATCAGTTACATAGAACATGAAGAATAATGGGCCCAACACTGAACCCTACAAATTTCAAAGTACAACATCAAGTATATCTATACTATTAGTAATTTAACCTTATCAATATAAACGAAAAACCAGTTGTGGGGTGGGATAAATACAGAAAACTGTAATAATTTACGCAACTAAAAAGTAATAAAATAATGTTTTGAATCAGAAGCCCTAAAATTCTATTTAAAGGTTTTAAATCAGTGGAACTTGAGTAAATTAATAAACCGTTTCGAATATCTACGAAATCACATTTATAAAAAAAAAATTCCTCCCCACATTGATTTGATTTTTACATATTTTTCCTGACACGAAATAATAATTTCTTCAATATATCTAGCCAACATTTATTTTACAATTTCTAGGCTTTAAGCGATAAAATGATAAGCATGTTTTTACTTACACATCCTTTCAAAATAGTGAAAGCCACCACAAATACAAAGAGTACAGCAGAGGAGTTCATAATTTTCTTGCTTCAGAGTAAACACAGAAATCGAAATGCGTTTTCATAAGAACTTATGTAAAATAATTGTTTACATAACTGGTCAGTAGCGCAGGTCTCCTATGAAAATACTATGCTATTACTGCTAATAATTTTTTAAATGGACTTGAGGTTGAGATCTTGCGGAATGAGAGGAAAATATCGTCGCTCCGAGAGAAAAGTTACACAGCTCGAAAAATACTGTTTTGTAGAAAAGAGAATTTAAAATAGCTAGTTAACATTTTAAAAGTTTTTCTGAATAAGCTATAATGAGAGAGATATTTCAGGTTTTGACACATGCCTTTTTTGAAAAAAATTGCCGCTGTACTAGTTTACGAACAAATTTTTATATGAGAATCATTTCAAAATATGAAACCGAAGTCCAGGCTCACATCTGATGTCCCATCGGTGGTCCCATTTTGCTTCAATTTACTTAAAAATATGTATGCATATCTTCACTCGTATTTGAGTTAATGGCAATGTTGTAGTATGCTTTGAAGCAAATGCCAAAAGTCAAACCTAGCCACTATTGTGTCATTGTCATATTATTGTTTCAATTAATTCGTACAATTTTCATCGTTGTACATTATCCGAATGATGTTGTCTTTGATTTGTTTGTAATTCGTGGTGAAAATAACACAATAGTTTACAGCACATGCCACGCATTCAATTTCAAGCATCCACATCTACTGTAAATGACAAAAGGTACCTTTCTTAGGCTTAAAAATTATTTCTCTGAACATGAGAAGGTCTCTTATGAAAACTAAATCTAAAACAGGAAATAAAGATATAGAAATATAAGAACCTAGGATATTTTCAAGCACATGGATATGTGCTTCCATCAGAACAGCATCGGCTGAATTGGGTATTTTCTATACTCATTGCAATGAATTCTTTGTCGTCATAAGTTATATCCTTATAAAAACTACATGGCTGAGACTAACGTACGCGGGATCAACTTTTGGGAGGAATTTTTGATGATGATCGTAATTTTTTTCAAAAAATCATCTGGACAGACGAAGCAAAATTCTGTCAGCGAGGGGCATTTAATCGAAAAAATCGACATTTTTGGGATCACGAAAATCCTTGTATTGTAATGGAGCTGGAAAATCAAATTCATTTTCGTATTAATATTTTCTGTCTGTTAATAGATAGTGATGTGTGATAATTCATATGCGATGAAAAATTTAATGATGAGGGTTATTTGAGAATCTTAATAGAAATTGCGGAAACCTACCTGGATTATCAATTGTTGGTATCAAATGGATGGAACTCCAGCACATTCGACTAGAGCCGTAGATACCAAATTAATGGAACTCTTTGAAGTTCATTGGTAAGGAAATAGAGGTCCATCACTTTGGCCCGCTCGATCTCCGGATCTTCCTCCTTTAGATTTTTATTTATGAGGTCGGGTCAAAGAATTAGTGTACACAAATCCGATTTTGAATTACGCAGACTTGATAGTTGGAGACTTGATTATTTGAAGCCTTTCGAAAATCGGAAAGCAACGGAGTCTGTTCAGGAGCGTGTTGTAAACTGTTTCAATAAAGACGGTGCACACATTGAGCATTTGTATTGAAATAAATTGTTTTGTGAATCTCTTCATTTGTTGTTACTTTGTTGTTACTATTTGTTAATCCAATGCGATTTTTGAATAAAAATTCAAATGAAACGATTATTTCCAAAGCCTACTACCCTTGAGAAAAAAAAATTCTTTCAAGAAATGCCAATGCATTTAGAATTGTCATTTGTTTTCATGGCATACTTGAAAACTAAAGCAATATCTCGGAAAGATAAGCCATTTCTTAATTTTTATTGAATAACTCGATTGGGGGTGAAGTTAGTTATAGGGAATGCTTAAGTAACTCACCCTAAAATTAAATTTTCTTTGGAGTTATGTCAAAAAACCGCTACCTAAGGAATCACTATTTCCACATCCAGATGTTTCATCCAAGTCACTATAAAGTAAACATCTTGACTATATTTGCACTCTAGTATGTGGAGTACCACTTATCACCCCTTCAACAGAATCATCTCAATCAGAAGTCGTTACTGTACATATGTGTGCTAACTTTCAAACGAATATCTCAATTTTATGTTATTAATAATGGAGTGAACGTGGCGGGGGTGGAAAGGTTGAAACATATTAGAAAGAAATCTGAGGCCTTGGTTTCTAGTATACACCAAATCCCAATTCTCTGTAGTCTTACCAGCTTGCTTTACTTATTTTTCCCTATTTACCTCTACTTACCCCCCACTCCTCCAACGAAATCATGTCAAAATATTATCTAGTTTCAGATGACGTTATAATACATACGTGTACCAAATTTCAACTGAAGGTCTCAATTTAATTTTATCAACTCCTTTAATAAGGGAGGGGGAGTGGTGGGGGGATGGAAAATATTATAAAAAAAAAATGAGGCGTTTTCTACTAGTATATACACCAAGCCTTGTTTACTTATTTTCCCCTATTTACCCCTATTTAACCTCCAACCCTTCAAGGGAATCATCTCAAAATGCCATCCAGTTCCAGATGTCGTTATAATACATACGTGTACCAAATTTCAAGTGAATATCTCAATTTTATTTTATCAACCCTTTTAATAGCGGAGTAGGGATATTCAATATCAAAAAATCTGAGGCCTTGGGTTCTAGTAAATACACCAAATTTCAAGTTTTTGTACTCTTAACAGCTTGCTTTACTTATTTTTCCCTATTTACCCCCTATTTAACCCCCAACCCTTCAACGAAATAATCCCAAAATATAATCCAGTTGCAGTTATCATTGCAATATATTCGTATTCCAAATTTCAAGTGAATATCTCACTTTCATTTAATCAACCCCTTTCATAATGGAGTGGGGAAATATAAAAAAAATCTTTGCTTCTAGTACATACACCAAATTTCAAGTTTCTATACTCTTACCAGCTCGCTTAACTTGTTTCCCCCTATTTACCCCCGGATATGTTCAAGAAACAATCCAGGTCAAGATCTCGTTATACTTAATATGTAGGTGTATAAAATTTTAAGTCAATATCTTAAACCGTTCCGGAGAAAACATACGGACAAGAAAAATTACAGACAGACAGACAGACAGAAAGATTTTTTTGTTTCCGCTCAAATCGCCTGCGCCCATATGATATAATATGAGACCATCGATGTTCCATAGGATCACCGAATTCATCAATTTGGTTTCATAATTTTGAACGATTTGTGATATACAAATTTGTTCGTAAACTATTACAGTGGCAATTTTTTTCAAAGAAAATGACATGTATAAAAACCATAACTTGGGTTGTCTATACTCAGAATTGGAAGACCAATTGAACCATGCAAAACAATGTAGGCTCCCATTTAAAATAAGAAAGTTGGTACCAAGTTTTGGCACACCCTGTATAGCTGAGGGACAGAAAATGTTTTAAGTAGATTCAAGTTTGTAATCCAACTACAAGTTGAAAGACTTCTAACGAACGGCCTACGTGAATCATTCTGTATAGCTACTCTGTTAATTTAGTTGATAAATTAACTAGTAAACGTTAGTTTAAGAAACCCCTTCGGAACTCCTCGACTGTTCAAACAGAACGAAGCTCAAAACTTGTATCAATTCCATATAAGCTCCGATTTATTCGTAGTCTAAGCAGGATTTTTAAAAACGCAGATATGACAGTTGTTCATTCGTCTGGAAGTAAATTACAAAAACTTTTAGGCAACCCAAAAGATAAAATGCTTCGTTTCAATTTGCCCTCAAACCGTATCCACACCTTAATGCTTGGAGCCTGTTCAGTAGGTGTATGAGCTCATCTTCGCTTGCTGCGACCAAGGTGGTGACATTCGCAAACTTCAAGTTCACCAAGACACCTTAGTTCCTCCTAAGGTTGCTAACTTTAGATTTTCAGATGGTACCACCTAGGTCAGAAGGAGCGAGGATGAGCTGATTCTTCTGCTGGACAACCTTCAAACAAAAAGCTCTGATTACGGTACCATTCGTTTTAAGAATGGAAAATTATGTTTAAAATTTCTCCTCGGAAGCTACTGATATATTACAATGATTAATTTGATTATGCTTACAAGTAGAATTATAGCATTTACATGATATAAACTGCTTTTAACACCTGGTACATAAATTTAATATCACCGTAGCTGAAATAAATAGAAGCGGAAATAGCGAGAATTAAATCTAAGCGGTTTGTTTTTTAAAAGCAATGTATATATGCAGTTTCCGTCCAGTTCTTATTGTGTTTCAATTTACAATTTAACATAAAATTGCTCGTTCTTCAGTAAAATCTACGTAAATAAGAATTATTGGCTATTGAATTTTATTATTGCTCCATATTACAATCACAATTAATAAACTTCCAATGTATTACTATGTTAATTACACGTTTAACAATTCAAAAATGTTTATAAATAAAAATAATGATGTCATTCTTGTAAACATTATAGTCCATTTAGTTACTATAGATTTTATCACAAAAATTAGTAAATGAAAATACGTTTTGTGCACACAATCAGTATATTAGACAGGGTGGACCATTAATAATAGGCCGTGGTACAGAGGTATATTCTTTGGGCCAAAATATGAGGATAAAACCAATTATGCTTTAGTAAAATGTTGCTGTGGAAAAAGATACAAGGTGTCAAAATTCAAATTATTTTTTCGCTTTTTTTTACAATAACTCGACTGGCTCTTGACTGATCTTCGCCATATTTGTTAGAGGAACTTTTTACTTCCCTCGCATACCGAAGAGAAGTATTGTATTCGAGAAAAAATCACCCTCCGAGATTTTTTCGGATTCTGACGTTTCAGATCACGTAGATTACGAAAATATAGGTTTTTCAATTCCGTCTGTCTGTCTGTCTGTCTGTCTGTCTGTCTGTCTGTTGGTGCATTAACTAAAAAAACTACTTGACGGAGAGCGGTCAAATTTTGTAGGTAATTGACCCTACTGACAGCGAAGAAATGGTAAAATTTTCACTGGAAAATATACAGGGTGGACCGTCTAAACGGAATAAATAGTGAAAACATTTTTTTCGCTCAAATTTAAAATTTCCACGTTTCGTGACACGATAATCCTATTTCAGAAAAAAAAAATTTTAATTTTTTTCACCATTTTTGAAAAATTTTTTACTACTACAATAGATGAAAAAAAAATTTTTTCTTTCTCCAAATTTAAAATTTCCACGTTTCATGGCATTCTAGGCCTAATTCAAAAAAGAAATTTTTGGAATTTTTTTTACCAACATTTTTGAAACATTTTTTACCTCTAAAATAGATGAAACATTTTTTTTTCTTTCTTCAAATTTAAAATTTCCACGTTTCATGGCATTCTAAGCCTGATTGAAAAAAATTTTTTTTTAAACTTTTTTACCAACATTTTTGAAAATTTTTTTACCACTAAAATAGATGGCATTTTTTTTATTTCTTGAAATTTAAAATTTCCATGTTTCATAGCGTTCTAAATCTATTTAAAAGAAAAATTAGAATTTTTTTTTACTATTTTTAAAAAAATGTACCACTAAGATAGAATTTTTTTTCTTCGTTCAGATTTAAACTATCCACGTTTCCATGCCATTCTAAAACTATTGAAACAAATTTAAAAATGTTTTTGAAAAATTTTAAAAAAACTTAGAAAACATTTTTAATCTATTTATCACTACTATAGAATAGACGAAAAGAAAATTTTTTTGCTCAAATTTAAAACTTCCACGTTTCATGACATTCCAAACCAATTTCTGAAAAAATGCAACATTTTGTTACCAGTTTGGAAAAAAATTTAACACTAGAATAGATGGAAACTTCTTTTTGCTCAAATTTAAAAGTTTCACGTTTCATGACATTCTAAACCTATTTCAGAAAAAAAAAATTTAAAATTTTTTTCACCAACATTCTTCAAAAAGTTTTTACCACTAAAATAGATCGAATTTTTTTTTTATTTGTTCAAATTTAAAATTTTCACGTTTTATAGCATTCTAAACCTATTTAAAATATATACATAATTTTTAAATTTTAAACTTTTTTTACCGCTAGGTACAATAGAATAGAAGGAAACTTTCCTTTTTGCTCAAATTTAAAATTTCTAGGTTTGACATTTTAAACCTATTTCAGAAGAAAACTTTTGAAAATTTTTTTACCAACATTTTTGAAAAATTTCAAAAAAAAATGAATTTTTTTAACCACCACTATTCTTCCATTCCATTACGTGAATGTTGGATTTAAAATGTGACAGATGGCAATAATATTCGGCACATGCACCTATTATACTTTTATTGAAAAATGTACAGGTTGGTCATCCCAAGAAATAATTCAGTCATGGTGGACATTTGTAAAGGTATTTGCGCAAGCCTGCCATATGTGGCACCTGCTATTTAGTATTGAACTTTTGCTGTTGGATGAGCAATCTGTATATTTTTTGACCAAAACTTATCAAGTTTTCTTTGTAATAATAGCAATAACTATATTCCGATTAGTATTCTCAATGTCATTTCGTAATTATTATTAATTTTTTTAGTGTGACCGCCATGCACAAATAACGAGGGAAGTTCTGTGTAAATACCTTTACCGATTTTTTATTCTAAGAAACAATACTTTATGTATTAAATCAAGTTAAATCATATCTACGACCTATCTCATGATGAATTTTTTTCATATTTTCATAAGATTTTCAAAGATCAGTTATTGGGGCCATTTGTCCTTCCTCCAAAGGACCCCGCATATTTTCCTATATAAAATGGTTCTCGGTTACATTTTCTGAATTTTTAGTATGCTATAGATCTCGATCTCCTGATTAAAAATAACATGGGCCCGATCTAATCCTATGACTAGTCTTTGAGATACAGGCTGTTAAAGTTAAAAAGTGGCTATTTTCATAAAATATATTCATGGTAATTGAAAGATTCGATTAATTTTTTTCCCGCGAATGTCATTCCTGTAACGTCAGATAATATATTAATATATAATATAGACAGGGTGAGCCACCAATAACACGAAGTGAATTTTTAAAATCGAAGTTCTTATGCTGAAACAACAAAATATTGAGAATGTTATTTTTGAAATGAAATGTACTGTTTCATAAGTACCTAAATTCCCAATTTGTATATTTTATATACCGGGTGAGTCACGAATTGCGCTCGCCCCGATATTTCCTAAAATATTTGGAATAGAAAATTGAAATTTGGAGGCCTTATTACACGACTAAAATGCCATCTTTTCAAGAAAAAATCAAGTTTGGTGCACATCCGGTTTGACCGGAAATGCCCACAACATTCGATTTTTAAATGGAACACCCTATATATTTTTAAATTTTTGGAATCTAGAGGAAATTTTGAATACAATACATCCATTTTGGTCACTTTTTGATAAACATTAAAAATTTTATTAAAAAATCTATTTCTGAATCCAGAGTGCTGTGGTGCCCAAAATATATTTCAGTTTGTGTGCTACGTTACTATAAAAATAAAAAGAGCAATATGATTGCATTACTTAATTCTCTAGAGGCGTCTAAATTTTTAAATGTGATTTTTACCCATTAACTCGGTTTTTTTAAATGGGAATTTAATCGTTCACCAACATTTTTAAATACCTCATTTTCATACGAATCTAATGATACCAAAATTTTGAAAAACCGCTCAGAAATATTTGAGATTTCAGCCAAAATACAATGCAACCAAGCTTTTAGAAACATGCGGCTAATAGATAATAGATTAATGGGCTTTGGAAACTAAAATGGCACATTTCTGTGTAAATATGGTAACCTAATAACATTGGAAAAATCATAGTAGCCATTGAATGTAATAAAACAATATCAGCTGTCAGACAGACTCGTGTAGTTATAGGCAAACTTGAGCTTTCAAACATTTAATAATTGTGAGCGCAAAGAACGGTACAATTAAGTTTAGCATAGGTATGTGGAGGTAAACACAATTACATCCACAAGGACATTTGCAATAGAATGCGACATCAGTTCGGTTTTCAGAGTTTTATTTAAATGAACGTAAATATCGGGCCTATAAATAAATAAAAATCAATTCCGTTTGAACAATTAAACTTAAACTAGGTAACAGTAGGTATCTTTAAAATAATCAATATAATTAAACCATAAATTGACATTTATAGATATTGTTCAAAATGTCCACCATTTTTTTCTATACACAATTTGGCTCTGCGTGCAGTTGCTTGAATGGCTCTACGCAATTCAGCCGGCGTTATTTCATTAAGAGCCCGTACAACTTAATTTTGCAGCTCTTCACGGGTATTTGAAGAAGTTTTATAAACTTTATTTTTGAGAGTGCCCCATACATAATAGTCGAGGGGTGTTAAGTCAGGTGACCTAGAAGGCCACCTGATATGACCTTGATTGGCGATAAGGCGTTCACCATGCAAGTTGCTTAAATATTCCATCACTCTTCTGGAATTATGTGGGGGAGCACCATCTTGTCGGAAAAACAGATTTTGTAAATAGGCAAGAGGAGGTAAGGAAGTAAGTCAAGAAATTCTGCTGTTTGGTTTGGTAAAAAGAATAAATATCGTTCGCCAGTAAGTGTTCCATCAAAAAATATGGGTCCAATTATTCGATCTCCAAGTACTCCAAGCCAACAGTTAAACCCAAATCTTTCCTGAATATTCCCCCGCCCTACCAACCTCGGATTTTCTTGAGCCCAGTACCTAGTATTATTTCTGTTAAACATACCTTGGTTCGTAAATCTACTTTCATCTGAATATAAAATATGAAAAGGAAAACCTGGGTTTTGTTGTACTGCATTTAAGAACCAGTTGCAATATACTAGCCTCCTGTCGTTATCATCTCCATAAAGATGTTGGTGTATTTGGTATTTATAAGACCGAAACTTATGTTTCTTTAAAATTCTGCAAACCGAAGACTGACTAATGTCGCATTCCATTGACAATTCCCTTGTTGATATTGTTGGGTGTACCATCACAAATCCTAATGCATCAATTTCTTTGTCCTCACTTACAATAAATGTTTGATGGTCATCTTGTTGATTGGGTT
Source organism: Stenurella melanura (assembly GCA_963583905.1). Classification (NCBI taxonomy): domain Eukaryota; kingdom Metazoa; phylum Arthropoda; class Insecta; order Coleoptera; family Cerambycidae; genus Stenurella; species Stenurella melanura. The sequence goes on along the minus strand of OY757315.1, from coordinate 42,793,198 downwards.
CGTTTCTTAATTCTTGTTCCACTCTGGCAAACAAGTGTCTGCTTGGATGACGTCTGTTAGGATATCGTTGCTGATACAGTTCTGCAGCTGAAGTTGAATTTTTGAGACGCTCTCCATATATCAGTAACATATCGGCCTTTTCATTTCTACTAAAATTATTCATTTTCTTTAATTTTTACTCAAAGAGATTTCCGCAACGCTTTATTTTGTATCTGTCTGACAGCTGATATTGTTTTATTACATTCAATGGCTACTATGATTTTTCCAATGTTATTAGGTTACCAGATATACACAGAAATGTACCATTTTAGTTTCCAAATTAGCCGCATGTTTCTAAAAGCTTGGTTGCATTGTATTTTAGCTGAAATCTCAAATATTTCTGAGCGGATTTTCAAAATTTTGGTATCATTAGATTCGTATGAAAATGAGGTATTTAAAAATGTTGGTGAACGATTAAATTCCCATTTAAAAAATCCGAGTTAGTGGGTAAAAATCACATTTAAAAATTTTAAACGCCTCTAGAGAATTAAGTAATGCAATCATATTGCTGTTTTTATTTTTATAGTAACGTAGCACACAAACTAAAATATATTTTGGGCACCACAGCACTCTGGATTCAGAAATAGATTTTTTAATAAAATTTTTAATGTTTCAAAAAGTGACCAAAATGGATGTATTGTATTCAAAATTTCCTCTAGATTCCAAATATGTAAAAATATGTAGGGTGTTCCGTTTAAAACTCGAAAGTTGTGAGCATTTCCGGTCAAACCGGATGTGAACCAAACTTGATTTTTTATTCAAAAGATGGAATTTTAGTCGTGTAATAAGGCCCCCAAATTTCAATTTTCTATTCCAAATATTTTGGGAAATATCGGGGCGAGCGCAATTCGTGACACCCGGTAGACTGAGTCAAAAATTTGGAAACAAGTGTGACTTATTCTAATAAGACGCCCTGTATATTTTAATATATATTGATTGTCCACTAACAGCTGCTTCCAAATATATATAATTTTAGAGGGCTCCACAGGGTGATACAAAAGATAAAGCACAAGAAATATGCCGAGAAACTTTTTTTCTTAAATCGTCTTGTAATTCAGAATTTCGTAGGTTAATTTCCGCAATTCTTTGTGTTTATTGTGTATATTTTAATAGAGTACCAAAAATTCAAAATCTTACTATGACTATTTCTCGAGATTTAAAGCGGATTTACCATATAGGTACGTAAGCCTAAGGAATAAAGCTTTTTTATATCTAATCCTCACCGAATACAAGTTTTCGGTGATGAATAGCGATTATAAGTAAAATGATTATAGTATTCAAGGTACGCTGACAGTGCTCGGAAAATTGAGGGTACATCGGACGAGACGGCATTAAACTCGGTTTCCACTAGCACTGCTATAGGTATCCTTGTGTTGTAGATTGAATAAATGACAATATGCAAGCAACTTTCGTCCTTTAATAAATATGCCAGGAACTTTTGAGTTAGTTACACAAATGCTGGTGCGAATCGCAAGAGGCAAACATAGTGCAGGCACGTGTTGAAGCCGAAAATCTTCGATTGAGAAATGGCAACTGGGTTCTACTCAATAATATCCATGTCCCTGAATTTCCCCGTTTAATGTTTGAATATTTAAAAGGCTGAACTGATATTTGTCATATTCAGTTATCAGCGGGATATATTCAAGATAAACTTTAAAGAGAATAATTAAACATAATAGAAGTTGATTAATTTATTGAAGAATCCAATTTCCTATGATTTCGGATTTATTCAAGACTTCGAAATATTGCGAAGTGTATGTTGTGGGTAGCTTACAATGATGAAGAATCCCCCGAAGATCCTCCGATACTTGTTATCGTACTTGTAAGTCTGGTGCTAGGACATAGGCACTAGTGTACACGTAGTAAGTGTTTTGTGATTCCTTGGATACGCAAGACATGAGCCAAATATTCATTACCCATCTACAATCCTTTTTAATTCTATTGTTGATGCGGCAAACGAATTACCACCAGAAAATATCAACCCTGGCCCTGAAATAGTGGAAAACTGAGAAACTGCACGACATGTTGTCTTTATATCAGTTATCATCTAATGCTATTTAAAATTCTTACTTATTTTTCTTACATCTTCATTATAAGTTTTTGCTATCAAGAACGTTGATTATCTCTTTTAAACTGCTGGAAAAAGATACTATTAGTTTTAGATAACAGATTATAGGTTTTCTACTAGTTTTATCATATTCAGTGTTATTCATTAATTTCTTAAAATCAATATTTTGGCTATAAGGAATATAGTACAGTGGATTATGCCTAACGGGGACACCACTATACAAAAACACGTCGGGAATTCTCCCCATATGGTGATGGATTGAATTACTTCTAAGTTACTTGCATATTGTAATTTATTAAATCTGCAACACAAGGATGCCTATAGCAGTGTTAGTGTCTCGTCCGATGTACCCTCAATTTTCGGAGCATTGTTAGCGTACCTTGAATACTATAGTCATTTTACTTATACTCGGTATGTTAAAGTTTATTTCATATTTACATCATTTTTCACTATTCATCACTGAAAATTCGTATTCGGTGGTGATTAGATATAAACAAGCTTTATTCCTTAGGCTTACGTATTTACATGGTACATTCGCTTTAAATCTCGAGAACTAGTGCGTGAAAAGTGCGTGATTCTTTAAATGGACAGTCTTATCTGTTTTTTCTTCAAAATACTCTTGCTGATATATTACATGCTTTCATGCTAGACATACGGAACAGACTGTGGTTTATGCAAGATGGAGCTCCCCCTCATTTCTCCAAGTCAGGAATTATCTTGATGAGACTTTCACACTCAGATGGATCGGTCAAGGAAGTGCGTTTGCTTGGCCACCAAGGAGTCCTAATTATCATCCTTTGGATTATTATGTGAGGGGACATATAAAGTCCTTAGTCTATGCAAATACTATCAATTCAAGAGAGGAACTGTGGGACAAAATACAGAACACAGCCAATTTTATTAGAGGACAGGAAAATGTATTTTTCAATCTAAGAAAATCTTTTATGAAAAGAATTAGAAAAGGAATAGAAGTAGGTGGATACCATATCGAACATTTACTCTAAGTTGCGGCAATGGGGTTTTGCATGTGGGGAAAGTTTATACAATAAATACTAATGTCATTAAGACAACTTTTATGTTATTTTTTGGACTTATTTTACACAATCTTTTGATTTATCTGTTTATCTCAATAACATGAAAATACTCCAATAGTTCATAAAAAAGTGAGAAAGAGTTTACGCTGTTATTACGATTTTGTGATGCTGTGCCTGCCACCACTAGACATATATCTAGAAGAGGTGGCCCTAACTACTATGGCACGTCTCAAATCCGTTGGTATACAGCCAAACATAGGATGTGGAGTGACCAGATGCCGGCTGTGGAATGAGGCAATTAAACAAATGCCACTTCTGCAGGTACGTGCAGATGGTATTTCTCCACAGTTCATCTTTGATAGACCCTATGAAATACACACCAACAGTAGCAATGAGGCTGTCAGTGAAGGAACAGTAAACATCTTCACAGACGGATCGAAAAAGAAAGAAGGAACAGGTTGTGGGGTATACTCCAGGAACCTGCAAATTCAAATTAAATGGGCTATGGACAAACAAGCCAGTATAATACAAACAGAACTGGCGGGAATAACCATAGCCGCAAAAGAAATTTCCCGTAGACAAATAAAGGGAAAAACAATAAGAATCTACATTGATAGTAGATAATAACTACTGGCCCTACAGAGACACAAAATAACAACAGGGTCAGTATGGGAATGCCATCAGGCACTCGTGGGCGCCTCCAGCATGAACAGTGTCATTCTATGCTGGGTCAAAGGGCATACACAGTGCAGAGGCAACAGGAAAGCTGACAGTCTGGCTAAGAAGGCAGCCAGTCTAAGTATACTTGGACGTGGCCCTTCCAACATACTGCCGACCTGAGCAATAATGCTAATGATTAAAGAAAACACCCACAGAAAATTAAAAAAACTGTGGGATGAAACTCATGGTTGTCAGTTGGCCAGGGATTTGCTTAGATACCCTGACAAGGATACAACGATGATCTACCTGGGAATGTCGAGGAAGAACCTGCGCTTCGCGACAGGAATTCTTACTGGTCATTGCCAGCTGAGGAAACACCTTTATAACATGAAGTTAAATGACACACCCCTATGCAGAGGTTGTGAACAAGAAGACGAGACTGTCCAACACGTACTCTGTGAGTGCCCGGCAGTCTCCTCTAGCAGAGAATCCACTTTGGGAGAACGTTGGCCTACTTTGGCCGACTTGAGGGATATTCCCCTAGGCAGCATCACCACCTTCTTCACAAGATTAGGATGGTTGGAGGCCTAGGTGGAATCTTGTATCCCTCGGGAGGATGTACAAGGGGCCCAATGGGGCCTAGGTGCTGCGGTCACTTAAATGTGACTGCCCTCTCACAAACTTCAACTCCAACTCCAACGATTTTGTCTTCCCTTACGTTTTGTACTTTTCTTAATAAATACACTTTATTTCATTAAATTTGAATTTATCTTTAAAAAAATTATTCAAATGTTTAACGGCTATTTCCTCGAAGCCGGTTGGAATTATCAAGTTGTACTGTAGATGAACCTAGTTTCGTTTGGTCTGAAGGAAACGACAAGGATTTTATATAATTTAGGCCGGAGCCGTGTCGCCGCTACGATACTGATCAACTCTACTCACAAGGGGGATTCAAGATACCCTTCAGACTCCCCAAGATGAAAATAGATAAAATTATACTTACTGTGATTGCTACAGTCTGCTCTCTTCGTCGAGATCTTATGTGGGGTAGTGCACTTTTAATGACTATATCCTATAACTAGTACTATCTCAGAAACACTTCTTAATAATTAAGGCCGTCGATGGATTCTATGTGTATTCGGACAAGTACACAGAGTTGGCGGGATCAGAGGTGACCCGCGGAAAGTAATTGTCCGACTCACGCCACAGAATCGCACGTCGGTCACAAATCTTATAATTAGTGGATCAATAAGAAATCGAATTCAAAACATATTTTCATTTATTGAAATAATTCATAAAATATAAAAAATATAAATATTCAATACTTAGCTAATGTCTATAAGGCAAACATCAAGGAGCACCACCACTCGACAAGCCGTTACCTCCCGAGTGTAACTCATCCAGCATCGAGAGAACTATGACAATCGACTGTACAAAAATATTCAGACTCCCAATTAGTAATATTTGTAAAATGTATGCGAAACTTTTTAAAAATTATTTGAATTTTGCACTAAAATTATCGAAATAATTGTCAGAATGCTTAAAAAAGCTATCTATGTGAGTTCGATGGTTTCCCTGCTTTTATAAACGTACTAACGGCATCGAACACAAATATACTTTTTTTCCGTTGACTCGCCTTCGAGCGATTAGTATGGCGTTGTCCGCCTGGATAAAAAGTATTTTGGGTTCGTCGGAATCGACCCTCCGACTTTGAATTTTTTTACTATTTTTCTGTGCGTTTTTGGGGTTTTGTATGAGGATTATACTCCAACCCTTTGAGGAATATTAAATGAGGATTTTGGTTTTTATTGGAAAAACCGTCCCATCGATTTTTTTCTAAATTTTGACATTTAAAATAGCTATTCGCTACATTCTGACTGAGGATTTCGACTTGTGAACCATCAAATTCGTGGTACTTTCGAAAAATTCATCTCGATGAGCGGTTTTCTGCTTTATTTACGTCTTATTATTGTATTTTTATAAAAATAATTTTATGAGATTTTCAAAAAAAAAATAAATTCGTTGTACTTCCGAAAAATTTGTTGTGCGGAGCAGTTTTTCGTCTTATGCGATTTTATTCGTTGCATTTTCGAAAAACCAAATTCGTGGTACTTTCGGAAAGTTCGTCGGGCGGAGCGGTTTTCCGCTCCGTGCAACTTTCAATTTTTGGAGTACTTTTGAAAATTCGAACGGCGCGACGGAGCCCAAAGGCAATTGGCCGTCGTCCTCGAGATGAAAGTCAATATTTTGGTAATTTTAAGTGAAATAATTGTTTACGTGGATTTCAATTTAATATGGTGCCAAAGGTGTTTAGAAGTCTTTTTACTGGTTTAAATATTATTTCTTCATTGGATTTTGGTCTGAATATACGTTTCAATAAATTGGATATTTTTTCAAATGGATCGTTTTACTTGGTTCAATAACAGTACCAAGTGTACCCTTCATACGTGGAAATGACGCCATCATCAGATTTTCTCGTCAGATGTACCAAAACATTTCGTCCAAAAAAAATATGAAAAAAATCATTATCAGATACAGGTCCTGCGGCGCCCTCTATGATCTAATGTGATGTAATACATACATTATTGTTTCTTAGAATAACAAAAGTTCATCTAGCAAATTTGGCGAAGATCAGTCGAGAGGCTGTTGAGTTATTGCAAAAAAACGAAAAAATAATTTGAATATTGACACTCTGTATCTTTTTCCGCAGCAACTTTCAACTAAGGCATATTTGGTTATATCCTCATATTTTGGCCCAAAGATTCTACCCCTGCACTATGGCCTATTATTAATGGTCCACAAATTCATTTTAGGATTTTAATTAACCAGAATTGAGGTTATTGAAAAAATGCAAAGATTCCATTAATATTTTTACAGTTAGTTTTTCTTTTTAGTTCTCATAGATAGCTTTTCTGCGGTTTGCAAAATCCTATAAACAATATGTTTCATTACAGCTATAAGCAAACAAATAACAGTTCACTTTTAAACTCAATTGCTATTTCAAAATGTATTAAATGTTGTTATGTGGTTTGAAAATTACACTTAATTGGAGTAAAAAGCATGTATAAGACTCGATTGTGATAAATCTGTTTATAAACAAATTCACAATAATTATTATTTAGGTATATTTTCCTCAGCAGTGAGTTAATCTGCTACAAAGTGATTTAAAGTATGTACATAATATGAATCTGTGGAACGGAAACCATATAATACTGTTGAAAAATTAATGAGCCTGGGTTTAATTTTCATTATTTCCGCTTACATTTATTTCAGCCACGTTTTTATCAAATTTACATACCAAAATTGAAAAGTGGTTTCACTATTTAAAAAATATTATGCTAATTACGAAAATATCAAATTAGTTAGTGACAAACCAGTAGCGTATAGTAAATAGTTTAAATTGTCAAAGTTTTTACTTTCAAAGGTATAAAAACAAATATAAAATTTTGTGTTGAAAACGTCAGATTTAAAATCAATTGTTAAATCAATATCTAGGGGATTTGCTGCAGATTATTTTGTAGTATACACAAGCTGCATGTAGTTCGTATAAAACCATAGACGGCCATGCCATTCACTATTATTTTCTAATTCGTAATTTAGAATTGTATCACGGAATTCACAATTGTTAGACCGTAATTCAGTAGTTTCTGCAAATACCAAAAAATTTTCGTTTCGATGTCCATGTTGGTATCGTCTGAAGATGATTAAAGCTAAAGTAAATTAAAGAGTACATGCTACATTTGTACTAACTTAATGTCTTGGACCCGACATTACTAAGGAAGAAGTGACCTACGCCTTAAGATCAACGAAAAACGGAAAATGTTCAGGCCCTGACGAACTGCCCAGTAATGTCATTAAACTTGTTGATGAGGAGCACATTAACATTTTGGTAGAATTGTTCAATAAAATATATAGATCTAGAAATATTCCCAGAGAATGGTTACTGTCCACCTTTGTTTGCGCATCAAAAAAAACAAGTGCAAAAGAATGTAGCGACCACCGTACAATTAGTCTTATGTCACACGCATTACTACTATTTCTTAAAACAATCCACAGCTGAATACATCAAAAGATTGATATAGACATAAGCGAAACACAGTTCGGATTTCGTAACGGCTTGGGAACACGAGGAGCACTCTTTGCATTTAACGTACTCATTCAAAGATGCTTGGACGTCAATCAGGATGTGTAAGAGTGTTTCATCGACTATAATAAAGCATTTGATAAAGTCCGCCACGACCAACTAATGAATATCCTTAAAATGAAACACCTAGATCACAGAGACCTTCAAATTGTTTCAAATTTATATTACAACTAAAAGGCGATAGTGTGCATAGACAAACAATCGTCGGAAGAGGTAGACATAAAGAGAGGAGTAAGACAAGGATGTGTCTTATCTCCAACACTCTTTACTGCATACTCTGAGGAAATTCTCAAAATAGCCCTCGAAGAAGAAACAGCGGGAATAAAAGTCAATGGAACACCAATCAACAACATAAGATATGCTGACGATACATTAATCTTGGCAGAGTCTATTGAAGATCTTTAGAGACTGATGAACAGAGTTGTTGAATGTAGTGAGAACGTGGGTTAATACTAAATACCAAGAAAACTAAACTCATGATAATTTCAAAAACCCACCAAAACGACGAAAATCTCATTGTCAATGGTAATAACATAAAACAAGTGAGCAATTATACATATCTGGGTACAATGATCAGCAACCATAATGAGTACACCAAAGAAATTAAAATAAGAATAGAGAAAGGATGAGCAAATTTTACTAAAATGAAAAGAGTGCTCTGTGGAAGAGATTTGAACTTAAATTTAAGGGTTCGATTATTGAAATGCTACATATTTAGCACTCTTCTGTATGGAATGGAAGCATGGACCCTAAACGCAGCTACCCTTAAAAAACTAGAAGCATTTGAGATGTGGGTATACAGAAGAATCCTAAGAATACCGTGGACAGATCGAGTAACCAATACCGAAGCATTAAGAAGAATGGGCAAAACAAAACAACTCATTGATAATATGAAAAGCAGAAAACTATAATATCTCGGTCACGTAACAAGAGGAGTAAAATACGGCTTATTGCGACTGATTATGGAGGGGAAAATACAAAGAAAGAGAAGCATAGGAAGAAGAAGAATATCGTGACTGCGATGCAATCTTTTCAGCGGCTTCCAAAATCAAAATAGCCGTGATGATTGCCAACCTTCGACACGGAGAAGAAGAAGAATGTTTTGGCTCAAAGCAGCAATGAAGCTATTTAGGATAATGCCTACTATTCATATTTTTACATTTTGCAATGATCAAGTTTTCAAAAACATCATGCCGTTTGTTATTTGTTGCATTCTTAATTAACTTTACGCTATTGATACCCGCTATATTATTGTTGTCAATGGCCAACACTAAATATCCTACAGTCCTTTTGACATGTTTCTTGAAGCTAGTTATACTTGATACTTCGTTTGTCTAAAATTGCAAATCTGATTTCATAAATTTCATTTTTCGTTTGAATCAGTATTATCCCGTAAGTTTCTAAGATAGCTTTAGGTTAACTGGGAATGTAATACATAATATTGTTCACCACGGAAGAATAATAATTCATACACATTATAAAAATTGAAGTAATCGATGCATATGTTGATTGATTAATTATGGATATCTAGGAGGAGGAACAATTAATTTAAGTTGGCTTAACATTTCAGGACATATCAGTCAGTGCTAAATCACCCATTATGGACTGTTGCTCAATCAAGCTGACGATAGTAAACAAAAACAAAACAAATTTAAGCAGTTACTTGCGAAAACACAACGAATTTTGATGTATAGAAAATACATGTTTTAAATTTAATCCCTGCAAACTTGCAAGTCATATTCAGTATGTAAAATGCTACTAGCATGTATAAAGTTTTCTTAGTTGGTGAATTATTTTTGGGGTAAAACCAATAGAGAATGACCTAATAGATTGGTTTAAATGTTAAAGCGAAACTGATATTTCATAACTATTTTAATAATAATTAATTAATTAATTTATCGTTTAAAAGTGAATTATTTTCTGTTTGCTTATGTTTGTAATGAAACATATTCTTTATAGGAAAGAAAAACTATTTGTAAAATTACTGATTTACAATCTTTGCATTCTTTCGACAACCTGAATTTTGGTTATGCTAACAATTGAAATCCTAAAATTAATTTGTCTTTCTAATTGGACAATTCTCATTGTAACACTAGTTTCCACACAGTCCCCTACGGTTATGCAGAGTATCCACATAACCCCCTACAGCTATGAATATTCAGTTAAAATGAGAACAAAGGCATAAAATGAATTTATTTACATACCTCGTCTTTTGGAAAATTTTTCATTCAAATCTGTCATTTTCATGAATGACAGATTTCATCAAAATGTAATCCAGTTGAATGAAAAATTTTCCAAGAGAGGAGGTATGTAAATAAATTCATTTTAGGCCTTTGTCCTCATTTTGACAGGATCTTTATAGCCGTAGGGAGTTATGTGGATACTGGTTTACTCTGCATAGTCGTAGGGGACTGTGTGTAAACTCTTGCTACAATGAGAATTGTCCAATAAGAAAAACAAATTCATTTCAGGATTTCAGTTGCTAGCATAACCAGAATTCAGGTTATCGAAAGGATGCAACGACTGTAAATCAATAATTTTACAAACAGTTTTTCCTTTATTTTCTTACTTTTTATTGGGTATATTGCCACTGAAAAATATTTAAAAATTTTAATGAAAAAACCTCTGCGCCAAACGGATCAGACAGAGGTTGGTTCTTGAGTACTTGACTGTTTCAAAAAGCCTCACACCTAAAAATATATAAACTAGAACAACGTTATAAACTAAAAACTGAAAATCAAAGCTATAGAGAATAACAATGAATTACCTTTCTTAGATATTTTAATTAAAAAATTAGATAACACATACCAAACCAGTGTGTATAGAAAACAAACACACACAAACAGATACTTAAATTTCAATTCAAATCAACATATTATTGTTAAGAAAGGTGTTGTTAAGTGTTTGTATGACAGGGCCAAAATTATTTCTTCAAATGATGTAATATTAAGGAACGAAAAACAATTTATAAAAACTGTCTTATTAAATAATCAATATCCTGAGAGTTTTGTTGATAGTCAGTTATTGAACATTGGTAGTAGAGAGAATATACTATCACAACCTGAGGTATTTAGGTCAATGGCAGTAATTCCATATGTACATGGTTTATCGGATAAATTACGAAAAATTGGGAATAAGTTTTCCGTACGAACGGTTTTTCAAACGAGCTCCACGCTAAGATCGGTTTTATCAAGAACCAAACCTCCAAATATTGTTCAAAATTCAAAAAATTGTATTTATAGTGTTCCATGTGAGTGCGGAAAACATTACGTAGGTGAATCATCTAGACCTTTCAACGTAAGGCTTGGTGAACACAGAAATTACGCTAGAATGGGAGAATTTGAAAAATCCAAAATTTGTGAACACACGTGGGATAATAATCATAGAATTAAATGGGACTCGGCGAAGATTTTGGAAAAAGAGAGCAACGGAACTAAAAGAAAACTTAAAGAATCCGAGATTATTTTATTAAACGAGGATAGATGCGTCTCTAATTATTCAATAGATTTTTGTACTAGTTGGTTGCCCATCCTTAGAGACGAAGTAAGTAAAAATAAGATAAATATAATTTAATGTTTCACGTGACTATGGAAATACATAAACAAAGAACTGTCATGGTTGACGGCCAAAAAAGTTTTGAGAACGGAATAGATTCTCTTCCGAAACGTTAACTACCTATAGCTTTGATTTTCAGTTTTTAGTTTATAACATTGTTCTAGTTTATATATTTTTAGGTGTGAGAATTTTTGAAACAGTCAAGTAGTCAAGAACCAACCTCTGTCTGATCCGTTTGGCGCAGAGGTTTTTTCATTAAAATTTTTTTAAATATTTCAGTGGCAAAATACCCAATAAAAAGTAAGAAAATCTGAATATGCCACAAATAAACAATTACAGACAATATCTAGTTTTTCTTTTAGTTCTCATAGATAGTTTTTTCTGCTGTTTGCAAAATCCTGTAAAGAATATATTTCATTATAATAAATTTCTTGTCTTCAGACTTATGTGCTCTCGCACTTTCTTTAAAGGAGTATCTAAATCCAAAATATTCCGGTATATACATTTCATCACAGGACAGTAGTTGCAATTAGGTTTTCATTTATTTACCCTTTCTTGTAGTAAACCTACGCCACTGGATAATAACCATTATTAAGTAATTATTATTATATTATTATATACAAAATATGATATATAATATAGAATCTCATCGCATTGCATCACTTTGTAACTTAACTGAATAGATGAGGAAATTATGGCATCGTCCTTACTTTTCGTGCTTGTGGTCGGTGGTTTCTTTATGGAAGGATATGTAAGTAATAGTTACGTATTATTTATATTTCATAGCTTATAATCCAGGACCTACCTATTAGAAACTGTAGGTTCTGCAGGAAAATTTGAATAGAGACTTTTTTCAAAAATATTTAGAAAGGCTCTTAGCAATTATTTTTTACTTTGCTACATGACAAGGTTTGAGATCGAGCAGCGGTCATATTTGATGACGGCATAGTAGGAGACCGTACCAGGTGCCGAATGTCCATTAAAGTAAAAAAATATTTGCTAAGACGCCTACTACAATTATTGAGAAAAGAATCTCCGTATCCAATTTTTCCTACAGAACCAGAAATAGCTTAAATTTGAAACAGACAATTTAAGAAAATTGCGGAACTTAAGTTATGCTTTGGTGTTAATAAAAAAAAACACAAGTAATCACTAAGTTAAATAGAGTAGAATATCAATAATATTAATTTTGCTTTTATGACAATAAATGACAGTTTTATTTACATAAGTTGCTTTGAAGAATCAGAAGTATGACCAAAAATTAGTTTTATAACAGTACAATTAAACAAACTAACCATTGCACATTCTATATGATACTCTTCGCAGTTTTTTGTAAATAATATTAGTTTTAGACATTTTTGTTTAATTACAGAACGTTAAAACAATAGATATTTTGAATTTAAATAATTAATAACTTTTCTATTTATTGATCGATTATGTCTAATCTATAAATACCGCCTAAATATCGTCTCACTAAATCTGTAAGAAACTTCCCTGATCTAAGACTATACAATATAATACCCGAAAATATAAAACGGCTAGACTATAATAGATTTAAAATAACACTTAAAACCACATGTTAAAATTCTGTTTCTACTCGGTAGATGAATATATGAGTTTTCCCATCGGAAACTAAGATACCTACTTATTTTTATTACGAAATGTACTCACAGCATAGTTTTTCTCTGCTTTTACTCTACTAATTATGTATGTTTCATACTATTCTTGTTAGTTTTTTTATTTATAAACATTATGTTATTTTATAGCAGGATATACTCCATGTGTGTGCATTCAGTGTTTGTGCTTTTATTCTTTCTTTTTACTATAATGTAAATTTTATTGTAACTCCCGACTTCTGCATTACTTAAGGTAATTACAGCAAATATGACTTGCTACAAATGTAAATTTATATATCACGTAGTCAAATAAACGTCTATCTAAACTTACAGTCCAAGTTTTAATACAATTGAATTTTTCATTCAAGTTATCGTGCTTACAAGATACGTGACAGGCGGACGGACGGACGGACAGACAGACAGTTGGACGGGCATTTTGAAAATTGTTCAGAAAATGGAATTGTTTTGCACTTAATTGTAAAATGAGGGCAAGTTATTTAAATTAAAGTTCTTTAACGAATATTTAGGTAGATTTATGCAATATAGTTTAAGCACTACGCATTAGACCTGTAGCGAGAAATTAATTAAATCGTATTTCAGGGCACCAATTCCTTCATAATTTAAGAAAATTAGGGGGTTCTCAACTCTGTCCAGGGGGCTAGGCATACTCTGCTACACAGTGGGGTGCTTGCATTGACAAGTTGTCCAAAGTCAGAAGCAACATAGCAAATGTTACCAACAATACTCCTTGAGCGCCATTTGTTATTGAACAAAATAGTTGGAAAATACCAGTTTTTGTCAAACATCTCTTAAAATATTTTTTTCTTATAAACAATTACAGACAATATAAGGAGGGTTAATTTAATATTTAAGGTAAATCCCCTTGAAGCATCCTAAAGTACACATTTCAAGCTTTAAAATTCGTACCAACAGAAATCTAATGACGCGATTTAGATGAGAGTAATAAGTGGTTAAAATTAGTTATACTTACATATAAACTTTCAGGACTCTCAAAATTTTGAAATTTTTGAAGTGTATGTACATCTTCAAAAATAAATTTTTTAGATATTTTTCACTCATCATATCTTTTTATACATTACTTCAAGAGTAATATGTGAAAGTTCTAGGTTCGTATCTTAAGAATTGTAGAATTGGTAGAGTTTTTACCCAGAAATCTAAAATAATCCAGTAGCCACATGTTTCTTCTTTCATTTACGATTTGTTGAGCTTAATTTTATTAATTAGTTCAAAAGTTACAACAAATTTGGTGTAGCGCGTCCGAGGCCGCGCGCTTCGCTCACCGTACTTACGTGTTACCACGTTCCATTTTCGTGCATTAAACAAAGAATCTGGAGCCTACATTTTTGATCGTTCAAAAAACTTCATATATATTTTTTATGTGAAATTTTCCGCATTTTCGAATAGCGTAATTAGTTTTTTTAAGAAAAAATTATTTAAAGATATATTTGACCAAAACTGATATTATACAACTAATTTGTTTAATAACAAATGACGCTGAAGGACTATTGTTGGTAACTTTTGGTATGCTGTCCGTGACATGTTCAAAGATGTATTCTCAAAAGTTACCGCTTCCCGGAATTATTCCGAAATAATGCATATTTTCAGGCTCTATTGACTCCTATAAAAGTATTATTTCAAATTAAGAATTTGGAACTTTCCTGTAATAGAGACCAACAAAAATACACCAAAATAAATATTATTTTAAAATAAAACATTGGTGATAAGAAAACACGGAAGTGTTCCCTAAAGCAATTTAATATACAATTCACAGCCTTTTAGAAAGGAATTTTTTCTAGAAGTTGAAGAACAAGTTCTCTTGGAGAAATTCTCGAAAAACCAGGTATTTCGATAATGCCTCCTACATTCCTAAACAATATTTTACAAGCGTTTGGAAATCACTTTTTTTTAAAAGCCTGTGGAAAAATTGTTTGGATCGGTTTTGGAACGTGGGAGAAATCAACGAAATACGAGATTACCTTTTTAAACAAATCTAACCCTTATTACCGTCCACCTTAAATGCCGCGTAAGCGAGTAAGCCAGTTGCCAAGAAAATAAGAATGCGCGATTTTAAACACTTTAAGATTGAAGAACTCAAACATCTGGCTTCTAATTGATTGGGCAGAAGTTTCAATGATAGGTGATATGGACTCAAAAGTCCTAGGGTTAAATAATACCTTAACTCTTTTACTAGATATATGCGCCCCTTATAAGAGCGTCACAATTACCAGACCATCACCTCCTTGGATAACTGAAAACATAAAACTTATGATCAAATTAAGAAATCGTGCTTTTTCAAAGTGTCATATGTCCGTAAACCAAATTGCGACAAAAAGGAGTCAAATAGTAAGTGGGTATATTATAAACAACTTCGTTACCCTGGTAGGCTAGAAAAAAAAGCATATATTGAGTATAAGTTAAGAATGCAAAGAAATTCCAGGAACTGGTGGAAAACGATAAACTCATTAAATGTACACTCAAAAGCGAACTCAGTAATACCAGAATATTTAAACAATCCAGACGAATTTAGTAAATATTTTGTGGATTCAGGTCCCTCTATTGAAGTAGACAATGAAGTTATTAATATTGATGATTCACAAGTTACAACTACTGTAATGTTAGATTACACAAAGGCCTTTGACTGTTTACACCACGAACTGCTATTGGGTAAACTTTCCTATTTAGGAATTGAGTCGGTAAATTGGTTCAGAAGTTATTTATCCGGAAGAACTCAACAGGTGAAATTATATTGCTCGGAAAAACCACTGATGTCTCAAAATAGCTTTGTCAAAACAGGGGTGCCCCAAGGCTCAATCTTGGGCTCCATACTATTTGTGCTTTTTATGTTTGGTCTACATAAGAAAATAAAATTCTGTAAATTCCATCAGTATGCCGACGACAGTCAAATGTACACTTCATATAATCCAGTTAACGTAGATCGGGCAATAGCCAACAGAAATACTGATTTAGATTCAATATATAAATACTCAAGTGATCATGGATTAAAGCTCAATGCTCAAAAATCCATTGCTATTAATTTCAAATCCAAACGCTTAGCTTTTACTGACGATTCTTGTAAGTTAAATATAAATGGTACAGAATTACTATTCGTAGAATCTGCCAAGAGTCTGGGAATTATATTTGATAAACACTTAACGTTTGAAATTCATGTCAACAAATTACTGAAAAAATGTTATGCGAAGTTGAAATCGCTCCATGTCTTTAAATATATCTTACCAACAACTACTAAGTTAAAATTATGAGAGTCTCTTATAATATCTCAACTTGAGTATGGAAACGTCATTTATGGACCATGTCTTACTGCTGCAGAACAATATAGACTGCAAAAGTTGTAAAACTCATGCTTACGTTTCTCGGTAGTGATACCTAGGCGTGATCATATCACACCATTTTATAAAAAATTTAATTGGCTTAATCTTCAATTCAAATGGCAACTACATCTGGCATGTCTTGTGCACAACATATTAATGTATCAGAAGCCTAGATACCTTAGTAAGAAATTAATATTCCGGGGTTCCCTGCATAGCTCTCGTCTACGTTTCGTAGACACTACATTAAATATCCCAAATCATAGTTCCAAAAAATATGAATCGTCTTTCATTTATTTAGCTGCCTTCTTATACAACGCAATTCCGGATCATATCAAAAGTCTGTCTTCACAAGGATTTAAAAAAAATGCTAGACAATTATTTTTAAGTAACTAGTTTCTAATTGTTTAAATTTGCACTTTTTGTTATATGTATATTTAAATAGTTGACAACATCTTTCTACCTTTTGTTTTGTATCTTACTTTTTTTTGCTTTTTTATATACTACTGATTTTGTGATTACTTTCTGTACTTAATGTAATGTTCTATTTTTACATTACTTTTTCTTCCTTATTACTTTTATAGTTTTATGTTACTGATTTTGTGCTTATTTTTTACTTTCTGTACTTAATGAATTTTTTTTATTTGAATTTCTGGTTGGGATTAATACCAGCATTTGCTGACACCCCGTCAGGTTAAATAAAGTTAATTTATTATTATATTGTTATTAAATAATCTGTAAACTGTCCACCGACTCGAAACAATATATATTTGTATGCTTTTAGTGCCTAGAAGCAGAAACCAACGCCACAGTGAAAGACATTTGTATAGAACAAACTAACATTTCCAAGGAACTGGTCGATAATTATTATGAAAAGGAGACTGACAATAAAGAGCCCCCAGAGGGTATTGACTGCTATATACACTGTGTACTGTTTACTATTGGCATATTCGATACTAATGGTACTATTCTTGTGGAGCAATGTAAAACACTCTTTCCAGACGTAAATGAAGATTGCTTAAAGAAGATTCCGAAAATAGAGAAATGTAAGGACGTATGGACCTTGAATGATTGTAATGTTTAGAGTAAATTTTCTTTTATTATTTTTGTGTATAACCTATTGCTTAAGATCACTATGTTACTTTGTTGATTAACAGTGCATAAAGATGAAAATATAAGGTGTTAATAAAAATTATAAAGAAACGAATGGTATTACCTTGATATGACTGTAGATTAAGGATTATGTCATCTATCTATTGCCATGTCTAATATACTTTCAGCATTGAGTATTTTCTCAAAGTTAAAATCTTGACATATGTGCAAAGAGTAAATGTGCAACATTTTCGTATTTCTCGAGCGGACAGTGAGAGAAAATTTATGCCAACCCGGTAATGTGGTGAGTCTAAAGTTTTTCTTATCATTATTGTTTTTCACAAACTTCACAATCCGTTTGAAGTAAACCACAATTTTTAACTTTTAATCACTTGCACAACTAAGAATCTCAAGAGAACTTTAAACTACGAAGCAGTAGGACCACTAGAAGCCGACCATATTGAGAATTTTCTATTTAACTGCAAAACATGTGTTTTAATGATGGTAATAAAACTAACTTTTTGTTTATTATAATGTTCATTTGTTTAGCCACCATTAGTAATTAAATTAATAGTAGTTCATTTAATTTCAATAATACTTAATTAATCATCTCATTCACCACACTCAATAGGGATGTTCACAAAAAAATTACATCCTGTTTAAACATCATAAAATGGTTAAAAATAGTCGTATAATAATATCCACAAAGTTTTACCAAAATTAACAAATCCGTTCTATGGGAAAATCCCTAAAGAAATATGAATATTCATTTGAATGCGCGAAACGCTCCTTGACTGGTGTGACGTCATGTTGCTCATAGTTAAACGCGAGCGAATATAGTGGCTAGGCTTTCATGCATGTTTCTTATGAGAATTGAAAATGGCAAAAAATTTAATATATCGATATATGAATCATTTGATATATCACAAGACTCAGATCAATATAATCGATATATCAACAAAAATTATCGATATGTTTTGTAGATTAACATTTAATGTAAAAAATTAATGAATATTGCTTAAGGTATAATTTCGGAAAGCGGGGGTGGCATTCTTTACAGTACAATATTTATCTCGATTAAAATAAATTTCGAAGAGGCGGGGTGATATTCTCGTAATAACATTTCTATCTCGATTGAAATTTCGAAGAGCGGGAGGGTAATATGCAAGTTGACCCTTTTCGATATATTTATAAAAATATCGATATTTCAACCCGACATATTGCAACAAAAATATGATATTAATGTATTCATGGTATAGGATTAATATATCGATATTTATTTTATATCGATACATCGTTGCCATCCCTAATAATCGGAGACCGATTTTGACAAATGCGTTTAAGGTAACAAAAGTTTTAAAAAATATCATTGGTTTAAAAAAGGACCAAAGCTTCTTTCTTTTTACATTTTGTGACATAGACATAAAAATCTTTTCTGGGTTATTTATTGATGTATTTGTACATCCAGGAACAAAACAACACTTGTTTCTATTAACTTTCACATTTTTTAAGTCTCCCATCATTACAAAAACAGAGATAAAACAATACTGAAACAAACAATCCATATAATGTTGGTATACGAGTTCCGCTAGAGCATTATGACATCACGCGCGCTACTCTTTCTGCATGGATCGTTTACTAGCCTCGTTAATTTCGGAGTTTTTATTTTCAGTTTATTTTCAAGAAAAAAGTTTTTAGGCGTTTTAGTGGTTATTACGTGTTTCTGTAGCCTTAGAACTATCATGTTTTATTACAATTAAAAAATAGAAAACATCCCTATTATGTTAAGTTTCATTACTTTATCTAAAACTAGTCAAATCAAACACATTGACAATTAGACCAACATATATGGGCGCATGAGTATCGAATACATTTCGGACACAGTTTCTTTGCTGGAATCAGTTCAAGAGGTACTACCGATTAAGAAAATCCATGTTACTAGACCGTACCCTGGGGGTCTATTCTCGAAATTCCATTAGCAAAAGTCGCATACTACTTTGGGAAAATGTCTACTGAAATCCACACGTTTCTGAAAACATGCATTCTCGAATGTCTCATTCAGTCTTTTCAACGAGTGGGTAAATACCACACGACATTGTATCTCGTATGCGATTATGACAGCTTTTTATAAAAATGGCCAACTTGAATGATGCCAATATCCATGCTATAGTTGAAAACTTAGAAATTCAAGAAGATTCACAGCAGTATTACAAGAAATATAATTCGTCGAACTCAACGATTGGCAGTTTATAAAAGTGTCTGAGTTAAGTAAAGGTAAGTCTAATAGAACTGTTTAGACCGTGTATACAACGGCAAATGCGAGCTTCCGCAGTAAGTGTAAGTGTAAGAATGAAGCTAAGGTTTCGCTTTGTTAATAAGTATATCTGTACCAGACGAAAGTGGTCATTTTTGACTCGAGCACAGAAGACAGGAACTAGTTTCTGTCTTCTGTGATCCGAGTGTAAAAGTTATTATTATGTCAAACTCACATAAAATAAATTTAATCTAAATGAAATTAGGTACTATTATTTTGCAGAAAATTTACCAAACAAAATGTCTGGGTGTTTTACTAACTCTACCAAAATGAAACACTATTATTATAGCTACTAACACGAATAAAACATTGTTTTTTGCCTAGATCTGTTCCACTGACAATTAAACTAAATTTTACACAGTCGGATAACTTTTTCTATCGGTAAAGCAGAGGCATAATACAGTGTTGACATTCAACATATTTGCCGAGTGGTATTAACGGTGTCTACTACTACTCGAGAATACCATTTTTAAAAAGTATGCGACAATTATCAGTGACATTTGTCGCGGTCGACAATTTTAGTAGAGATTGGAGAATAGACCCCCTGGTCTGATATTGTTTAAAACAATTTTGTTTATAACAAAAGGTAATATTACTTAGGTACCTTCATTAACTTCAAAAATTATACCTATATATATAAAAAGAGAGGATCTAAAACATGTACGAATAATCACCGCTGTCTGTCTATAATGCCATCTCTATCAAAGTCAATTTAAACAGCATTTAATGGACTAACCAGTTACCTGGACAAATGCAAATTACTTAATATGAACCAGTATGAATTTCGAAACAAATCTTCGACAATAATACCTTTAATTAAAATGGTGATATACATCAACACTGCTTTCGAGAGAGGGTAAATAGAATTTTCACTGTTTTGTGACCTCTTGAAGGCATTTGGCTACGTGTCAGACCAAATACTTTCAGAAGAACTAAATCATTATGGAGTTTGGAGTATAAGTCGCAATCTAATAACGTCATATTTAACAAACGGAAAACAAATTACATATTGTAATGGAACGATAACAACTGGCGTGCCCAAAGGTTCTATATTGGGGCCATTACTGTTTATACTCTACGTTAATGATTTACCGTGTTATCTACAAATGACAAACACTATACTATATGCAGATGATACCACTCTATACAATATCGATGATAATGTGAATAATTTAAATCGCGTTAATCAGGAGGCTCAATATGCCTCAAAAGAATAGTTCACTTGTAATGACCTCTCTTTAAATATAAATAAGACTATTATAATAAGATATTAATTTTTCCATACAAGATATTTTCAAAACGAAGTAGACACAGTCAGGTTTTTGGGAATTCGCATAGATAAGAAGCTAAATTGGCAAAATAACATTGACACATTATGTAACAAACTCTCAGGAACTATTCTTCTATTGAGAAAATTTTCGCTATACGCAACATCAGTTTGTAGAGTAGCACATAAGGAATTATTTCAATCCCAACTTTCATATGGAATTGTTCTATGGGGTAACTCGACTGACTGATTGCGAGTATTTGTGCTACAAAAAAATGGCTCTAAAGATAATCTTTAATAAAGGTAGTCGGGAATCATGTAGACCTACCTTTCGCGAAAAACAAATTTTGAAATTTCCTGCACTTTATATTAATCACTGTCTAATTTATGTAAAAGAAAATCAACCATATTTTAATAAGCATACTGAACTAAGTAGCTACTGTACCAGATATCGAAACAATATTATATAGCCGCAACATAGACCGAATATAAATGTTATATTGATACTGCTTTGAAACTATGTAACTGCCTATCTATTATCATTAGAAACCTAATAGCTACTCAATTCAAGACGAAGGTTAAATATGTTCTAATAAATATATCCCCTACTGCCTCGACGAGTTTTACAGTACTGCTTTTCTAAATCTATAGTTGTCCATATACCACAGCTACTTTACTTGTGAGTTCGAACAAAAATGTTCAAATAATTTATAACTTCTTGTATTTGTTGTATATGTATTTATTATTTTATGTTATAATGTGTATTGTACATGAGTGTGTATTCACCAAATTTAGTATTATATTATTATTATTATTATTCCTAGTCTTTTTCTCGGTTCTTTTTTTAACCGGCATATGATGGTTCGGTTATGCAAAACAGAGAAGAAATTCATCTTATTCTGTCATGCATTTAGGAACTTGCGCACAATGTGGCAAGTTTGTAGAATAGCCGCTTTCTGAATCAGAGTGATGAGAGCTTTTGGAAGATCTAATTGATCCAGATGTTTACTGAGTTGCTTTGTTACTACTCCTGTTGCCGATATTATGATTGGTATTATCCGAACGTGGTTTATTATTATTATTATCTTTCTTTATCACCACTTTTTCAGTGGGTTACAACAATATCATCGGCTTTTCCAGCAAGACGATATCTTCAAATGGGGATATTAAGGAATGATCTGACAATAGATGTGGTGCCAAGAACGACTGCTTTCTGCATTTGATTTCTTACAATAGAAGAGATTTCTAATTGCTGAAGGTTCTTCGTCAGCGTTTTTGCAACGATTCCTGTAGTGGAGATAATTAATGGCAAGATGATTACATTTTCTTGCCGCCATAGATCTTTAATTTCTGCGGCCAAAGGGAGATATTTAGTGATTTTTTCGTTATAATACTGATCCATGTTATGAGTGTTGGGAATGCCAATATCCATTAAATACGTCACTCTCTTTACTTTATCAACCATAATGATGTCTGGTCTATTATTGGGAATGGTTCTATCAGTGATAACTGATCGGTCCCAATATAGTTTGTGGGACTCATTTTCCACAATCGGCTCAGGTGTATATTGGTAATACGGCATTATATCCTGAATTAGTCCATGCTTCTGTGCCAATGATTGATGCAGTATCTTTCCCACTTGGTTATGGCGCTTAAGATAGTCAGAAGCAGCTAATGCCTGACAGGCCCCGGTTATATGTTGGATCGTTTCGGAGGCCAGCTGACACCTCCTGCATTTATCGTCCTCCATATCCACTCCAATAATATATTTCAAATAGTTCTTTGTGGAAATCACTTGGTCTTGTATTGCCATCATAAAGCCCTCAGTTTCTGAAAATATACCACCATTATACAGCCAAGCATTTGATGCCTCTTCATCTACTAGGGGCCGCCTTAAATCGTAAGCGTGCCTCCCGTGCAGCTGCTTTTCAGCCCACCGTTGTAAGGCGCTGGCAACTCGGGTATTGTCTGTTTCCATACCTTCTAGATTTGCATGGTGCAGGGAAAGAGGGCTATAGAGGCTATCAGCTTCCACTACAACTTGATGTAAACGTGAGTTCTGACTACAGAAATATTGTTGGAGATTGTTGATCTGCTTCTGGCATAACCACTTAATGTCAGCTAATCCACGTCCTCCTTTGCTACGCGGTAGTATCAGCCTTTCAACCGCCGACTTAGGGTGATGGACTCGGTATTTGGTGAGCAATTTACGTGTAGATCTTAACACACTCTCAAGTTCAGTCTCAGGCCATTTGATAATTCCAAACGTATATGTTAAGACAGGGACGGCGTAGGTGTTAATTGCCTTAAAAGTATTTTTGCCGCTTAACCAAGACTTGAGAATGGCTGCTACTCTCTGCAAATAGATCCTTGTGATTCTGTTGCGAATATCCAAATGAGTCGTTTACGTCTAGATTATTATTATTATTATTATTATTATTATTATTATTATTATTATTTTTTTTTTTTTTTAATTCACAGGTGTTCCTGGTTTGTCTATTGTGATCGAGTACGTAGTACTAGGATCACAACATTGACTATTCACTCCCAAGGAATGATCTCACTATACCAGCAGTGTGGAGAATTACTGCTTTCTGCATTCTTATGCTAGCTGTATGGTTAATACCAATCTTTTGTAGCGATGTTTTCAGGTTTTTGGGTATGACTCCGAGGGCAGATAAAATTACAGGGATTATGGTAACTTTCCTCATGTTCCACATATCTAGGATTTCATTCTTCAAGTCAGTGTAGTGTGTTATTTTTTCTTCATATTTCTCCATCATATTGCTTGTGCTTATTATTATTATTATTATTATTATTATTATTCTTCCTTTCTCTCGCACTGAGCGGTACTTTATCTCATGCACATCGGCCTGACGGCAAGATGTGCAATAAGTCAGTCATTTCTAAGCGAGAAACTTGCGGACGATGCTGCAGGTGTTCAAGATCACTGATTTTTGAATATCCCTCACGACACTAGGATTTATATTTAATGCGGTCAAGCTGTCTTTTAAATTACTTGGAATAACTCCAGTGGACGAGATGATTATGGGGACCACTCGGACGTTATCTTGCTGCCACTGTTGCTGGATTTCAGTGGCAAGATCCATGTACTTTGTAACTTTTGCTGCGTAAGTGTCACGGAGATTATTAGTGTTAGGTACCGCAACATCTATGATAATTGTCTTTTTCTTATTTTTATCGACCCAAATAATATCAGGTCGATTTGCGGTAACAGTTCTATCCGTGAGCACAGTTCTATCCCAGTACAATCGATGGTCTTCGCTTTCAAGTACACTTTGCGGGCTATATCGGTAATATGGCACGCGTTCCGTATTCAGTCCGATTCTTGTTGCCAATTGCTGGTGAATAATTTTCGCAACACAATTATGGCGGTGCAGGTACTCGGACGATGATAGTAGCGTACAGCCTGCTGTGATGTGCTGAATCGTTTCTGGGGAACTTCTGCATTTTCGGCACCGATCATCTGTTGTATCTTGATCCCTAACAATGTATCTCATGTAATTTTTCGTGGCAATAACTTGATCTTGGATGGCCATCATGAATCCTTCAGTTTCCGGAAACAGGTCTCCGTGGCTCAGCCAGTAGTTCGACGCAGTCTTGTCGACATAATCCAAGCCGAGGTCACTAGGATGCCTGCCGTGGAGCTGTTTTTGTATCCACTGCTCATGTAGGGATCTTATGTGGGTCGCTTTACTTGTGAGTTCAGAGGGGGCAGCTTCGCTTAGGCACAGAGGGGTGTAGTTTTGATCAGCTGCACATACCGCAGTGTAGAGAGGGGCTGAATCTTTCTTACTTAAGAAGTATTGCTGGAGATCATGTGTGAGCTTATTATGGAGGAATGTCAGATTAATTAAGCCACGGCCACCCTCTTCTCGGGGAATTGTTAATCTCTAAACTGCTGACTTGGGGTGGAGGGCACGATGTTTCGTGAGAATTGTTCTTGTCTTTCTCTCCATTTCTGCTATGTCAGTGTTCGTCCATTTAATCACGCCAAAAGTATATGTAATGACAGGTATGGCATATGTATTTATAGCGTTGATAAGGTTCTTGCCACTAAGTTTAGTTTTTAAGAGGCTTTGTAGTCTTTCGATGTACTTCGCCATAGTCCTCTGTTTAATTGCCTTCTGTTCTGTACGAGTAGATTGTAACATGCCGAGGTATTTGTATGTTTCGTCATCTTCCATTGCTTCTATGATATTGCCATCCATTAGTTCGAATCCGACAGCTTATGTTTTTCCCTTTGAGATTGTCTGAGTTTTACATTTATCAAGACCAAATCCATTTGTATATCTTTAGAAAAAACCTCAACAATTCTTAAAAGTGCCTTTATATGTGTGGTAGTACCGGCATATAATTTAATATCATCCATGTACATAAGGTGGGAG